>CM038682.1:40570984-41170984 GCA_021605205.1 Aegilops longissima | reverse complement strand
TTAAAGTTTGTGATTCCCGTACATGCACGTATGGTGAACCGTTATGTGATGAAGTCGGAGCATGATTTATTTATTGATTGTCTTCCTTATGAGTGGCGGTCGGGGACGACCGATGGTATTTTCCTACCAATCTATCCCCCTAGGAGCATGCATGTAATACTTTGCTTTGATAACCTGTAGATTTTTGCAATAAGTATATGAGTTCTTTATGACTACTGTTGAGTCCATGGATACACACTTTTCTCACCCTTCGACCATTGCTAGCCTTTCTAATACCGCGCACTTTTCGCCGGTATCATACACCCACCATATACCTTCCTCAAAACAGCCACCATACCTACCCATTATGGCATTCCCATAGCCATTCCGAGATATATTGCCATGCAACTTTCCACCATTCCTTTTATTGTGGCACGCTCCATCATTGTCATATTGCTTAGCATGATCATGTAGTTCACATCGTATTTGTGGCAAAGCCACCATTCATAATTCTTTCATACATGTCACTCATGAATCATTGCATATCCCGGTACACCGCCGGAGGCATACACATAGAGTCATACTTTGTTCTAAGTATCGAGTTGTAATTGTTGAGTTGTAAGAAAATTAAAAGTGTGATGATCATCATTTTTAGAGCATTGTCCCAAGTGAGGAAAGGATGATGGAGACTATGATTCCCCCATAAGTCGGGATGAGACTTCGGACGAAAAATAAAATAAAAATAGAAAAGAAAAGAGGCCATAAAAAAAGAGAAAAGGCCCAAATAAAAAAAATGAGAGAAAAAGAGAGAAGGGACAATGTTACTATCTTTTACCACACTTGTGCTTCAAAGTAGCACCATGATTTTCATAATAGAGAGTCTCTCGTTTCGTCACTTTCATATACTAGTGGGAATTTTTCATTATAGAACTTGGCTTGTATATTCCAATGATGGGCTTCCTCAAATTGCCCTAGGTCTTCGTGAGCAAGCGAGTTGGATGCACACCCACTAAGTTTCTTTTGTTGAGCTTTCATATACTTATAGCTCTAGTGCATCCGTTGCATGGCAATCCCTACCTACTCACATTGTTATCTATTGATGGGCATCTCCATAGCCTGTTAATACGCCTAGTTGATGTGAGACTATCTTCTCCCTTTTTGTCTTCTCCACAACCACCATTCTGTTCCACATATAGTGCTATATCCATGGCTCACGGTCATGTATTGCGTGAAGATTGAAAAAGTTTTGAAAATGTCAAAAGTATGAACCAATTGCTTGGCTTCTCATCAGGGTTGTGCATGATTTAAATACTTTGTGTGGTGAAGATAGAGCATAGCCAGATTATACGATTTTCTAGGGATAACTTTCTTTGGCCATGTTATTTTGAGAAAATATAATTGCTTTGTTAGTATGCTTGAAGTATTATTATTTTTATGTCAATATTAAACCTTTGTCATGAATCTTTCGAACCTGAATATTCAACCACAATTAAGAAGAGTTACATTGAAATTATGCCAAGTAGCACTCCGCATCAAAAATTCTATTTTTATCATTTACCTACTCGAGGACGAGCAGGAATTAAGCTTGGGGATGCCTGATACGTCTCCAACGTATCTATAATTTTTGATTGCTCCATGCTATATTATCTACTGTTTTGGACCATATTGGGCTTTGTTTTCCACTTTTAAATTACTTTTGGGACTAACCTATTAACCGGAGGCCCAGCCCAGATTTGCTGTTTTTTTGCCTATTTCAGTGTTTCGAAGAAACGGAATATCAAACGGAGTCCAAACGGAATGAAACCTTCGGGAACGTGATTTTCTCATCAGATATGATCCAGGAAACTTGGACCCTCGGTCAAGAAAGGAGGGAGGCGGCCACGAGGGTGGAGGCCCGCCCCCCTAGGGCGCGCCCCCTGCCTCATGGGCCTCCCGAAGCTCCACCGACGTACTCCTTCCTCCTATATATACCTACGTACCCCCAACAGATCAGATACGAAGCCAAAAACCTAATTCCACCGCCGCAAATTTCTGTATCCACGAGATCCCATCTTGGGGCCTGTTCCGGAGCTCCGCCGGAAGGGGAATCCACCACGGAGGGCTTGTACATCATCATCATAGCCTCTCCGATGAAGTGTGAGTAGTTTAATTCAGACCTTCAGGTCCATAGTTAGTAGCTAGATGGCTTCTTCTCTCTTTTTGGATCTCAATACAATGTTCTCCCACTCTCTCGTGGAGATCTATTCGATGTAATCTTCTTTTTACGGTGTGTTTGTTGAGACCGATGAATTGTGGGTTAATGATCAAGATTATCTATGAGCAATATTTGAATCTTCTCTGAATTCTTTTATGTATGATTGGTTATCTTTGCAAGTCTCTTCGAATTATTCGTTTAGTTTGGCCAACTAGATTGGTAGTTCTTGCAATGGGAGAAGTGCTTAGCTTTGGGTTCAATCTTGCAGTGTCCTTTCCCAGTGACAGTAGGGGCAGGAAGGCACGTATTGTATTGTTGCCATCGAGGATAACAAGATGAGGTTTTTATCATATTGCATGAATTTATCCCTCTACATCATGTCATCTTGCTTAAGGCGTTACTCTGTTTTCATTAACTTAATACTCTAGATGCATGTTGGATAGCGGTCGATGAGTGGAGTAATAGTAGTAGATGCAGGCAGGAGTCGGTCTACTTGTCTCGGACGTGATGCCTATATACATGATCATACCTAGAGTCTCTCATAACTATGCTCAATTTTGTCAATTGCTCAAAAGTAATTCGTTCACCCACCGTAAAATACTTATGCTCTTGAGAGAAGCCACTAGTGAAATCTATGGCCCTCGGGTTTATTCTCATCATATTAATCTTCCTACGCTTTATTATTGCTTTGCTTTTTAGTTTGCTTTTTATTTTACTTTGCATCTTTATACCAAAAATACCAAAAATATTACCTATCATCTCTATCAGATCTCACTTTCGTAAGTGACCGTGAAGGGATTGACAACACCTAATCGCGTTGGTTGCGTTGAGATATTTGTTTTGTGTAGGTACGAGGGACTTGCGTGTGGCCTCCTACTGGATTGATACCTTGGTTCTCAAAAACTGAGGGAAATACTTACGCTACTCTGCTGCATCATCCTCTCCTCTTCGGGTAAAACCAACGCAAGCTCAAGACGTAGCAGCGGCGTTCGGCGGCGGTTGGCAGCGCGTTTGCGATGGGGCGCGCCGGCGAGGGCTCAGGGGGCGACGGCAGGAGCTGCTTCCCTGGTGGTCGCGTGGGGGGCCGTTCGGGTGTGCCTATGGTGGCCATGGTCGATCTGTTTCAGATCTGACCGCCGGTGCCTCGGCGGCGCGGGGATCTCGGGGCGGCGGCCTCGATCGGTGGAGCATGGTGCGGCCTGCTTGGCGGGCGGCACCCGAGGTGCAGATTGGGGGCCTTCCTTGGCTGAGTGGACGCGGCGGCGCTACGGCGGCACCTCGATGGCCGCCCGGAGTTCCATGGGATACGTCGTCTCCGACTCTATCTACTCCGGTTCGTGCTGGCTACGGTAGGGACTATGGTCGACGCCAATACTGCCTGGACGGATCTGGCGGGTGGGCATGGATCCAGGGGGAACTCCAAGCCGGCGTGGCGGCCGCAGCAAAGTTGACGCCCTCGGCGCCGATTACCTTCCTGGAGGCTTTGGTGTGGATCATACGCCCCCCCCCATCTCTGCCATGAGCGCAGGCGAAAGCCTCTGTTCCTCTGTTTGGGTGACGATGGCACTTTGGTGTCGTGCTCCTTCCTGAAGGCGTCGGCCGAGGACTGCGGAGGGTGGTGGAGTTGCTGGTAGTTCAGAGTCGACGCGAGATGGCATGTAGGTGGAGCGGTGTGGCATCAACAGTATCATCGACGGTGGGTCTCGGCGGCATGGCGCAGTGGAGTCTCGGCGTCTGATGCGCGGAGATGGACTCGCGCAGGAGGAGGAAGCTGTCTGGCGTCGTGGTGGCATCGACGGTAGCTAGACCGTGCAAGGTAGATGCAACAGTACAACTCTGGAGATGGATTGGTGGCAGGTGGCTGCGGCGGCCTCATACCCGGCAGGCGTCCTGGTTGAGGAGTGCACCGGAATGGTAGGTGGCCCATACCCGGCATGCGTCGTGGTTCGGACCTCAGGTCTTAGATGTTTAGGTTTGGCTGCGATGTCTGTTTGGTATTAGGCCCAGACTATCAGCTCCCCTTCATCAATTGGATAGGTGTATTGACATTTGTTGCTTAGACGGTGGCTTTAGTCATGCTGTTGTATGACTTTGTAAAGTCTTGTGAGAATAATTAATAAAGTGGTCGTATGCATAGCCCAGATGCAGAGGCCGGGAGTCATCCTCCTTTTCTAAAAAAAAGAAAAAGATTTAGCCATACTCTATTACTCCGAAGATATCTTTGAGAACAAGCGAATGGTCCCGAGAATGAATACATTATAATACATCATGATTTCCTGGAGTTGGATAATTCACACATATTCGGTTATAATGAGGGAAGCAAGGAGTTGAATACATTATAATACAACATCATGACATCTAAAACATTATAACTCTATTTTATAATCAAGAGAATTCTGAACTGCAACTGAGATTCGATGCCAACAGCTTAACTATGATAAGTACATTATTTTATCTAACAATGTATGCACAACAAGCTTACTCTTCCTTGTTATGTATAAACCCAGATAAGTCCATAACTATTGGACCTGCAATATCATAAAACACAAAATATCCTCAGCGGTCAACGCTCTAGCACTGTGCAACCATAATCTTACACATCAAATTTACTTGTGAATCAAACTAAATTATCACTCCTACCGAATACAAGGAAGACAATAGTTCACAACAAGCAAGATATAATACGTTGAGCACTATCCTGCAGACCAATAGTTCACAACAAATAGTCTTGAATGTTTAGGAAATATTATGTGTTATCCAAGAGTACACATTCAAGAGAAGAATGAAAATACCTTTCCCCGAACAATTCGTCTTCATATCTCATTTAGAATTTCAGCAACTTCATTATCTTCTAACATTGATGCTTTCGTAAGACGTATGACATCCACAAGCACATCGGTATTGAATTGTTTTTCATTCAGTGTGCATCAGATGTATTTTCTTACTACATCATCCATGTCAAATATTGTCTGAATAAATGGGGAGAAAAGGTTAAAGCATATCTGTGTCCCCTCCTGACTATAGCCAGATAGCTTTGCAGCCAACAATGTAATAAGAAAACCATTCCTCAATCAGCAGTAGCAATTGCAAAATTTGACCTAGACCAGTGACTTTTGTAAGGATAGTAACAAAGATGACAACAAAACGTATGTCATCCTGCTAGAAACAACAAGTTGTGGCAGTAAGAAATATTGAGCCAGATATATGCAAGTTTCAGTAAAAGGCTGCAACACACGTGTTACAAACTACAATACAAACATGTGTAACAAAACATTATTTTTACATTGTTCCTCCTTTTGTTCTTGGACCTCGGTGGTTCCATGGAGACCTCGTCGACGACTTGGTGCCCCTCCCAGAACCGACCAGTGCTTTGTCCATTTTCATTACCTTTTTTGGACCGTGACGGTTCCATGTGGAGGTCGCTGCCAACCTAGTGCTCCCCGACCCATCAAACTTTCCAGCGCCAGGTGCACCAGCTGGGTGGGTCGATCACTGCATGGTACGAACAGAGATGAACAGTCAGTTTTGTGCTAGGGAAAGAAAAGAACGGATCTATAAAGAAGAAGATGATGGAAGCATATTTTTTTCTTCTGTTTTGGCTTTGGCGGGTTGTCCTTTGCCCCTACTATATATCAATATAAAAAAGCAATGTTTTTGCCTTGTTTCAAAAAAATAATTGTACAAGAGAAAAGTATGTTCTTACTATCTGCATTACAGGGCGGGAAGGCGGTAGACATGACCAGAAGAGCTACAACCAAGAACAAAATATGTGTGTTGTTCCTTGGACGTGCCATGGTGAATGGGTTCCTGCCATTCCTCTTATTCCGGGCAGCTAGTATTGTTTTTCTAGTCGATGGATTCCAGTCACTACCGGAACAAGGCTCTAAGCCGACGGCCAAAAGTATGCCGACGGCGACCGTCGGCCTCTTCCACACTATGCCGACAGTTGGCCCCAGGCCGTCGGCCGTCGGGCTATCCAGGTATAAGCCGACGGCCCCCGTCGGCAAAAAAAGGCCGTCGGCATAGTCAGATCTACGCCTAAAACAGCCGTCGGCATATGTGGGCCGTCGGCATAGCTGTGGGCCCAGCGACCACGCCCGCGACGGGCGGCTAACGACGTCGGATCTATGCCGACGGCCGGGACGGCCGGCCGTCGGCATAGATCAGGTTGCCATGTCATCGATCCAGACCGCACCGACCAAGGCCTATGCCGACGGCTGCCGTCGGCATAGATGACACGTCATCGATCCGCACCGCGCCGTCCATCCGCCTGAGTGCGTAGCTATGCGACGGCTTTGCCGTCGGCATAGATATTTTTTCATTTTTTGCATAGCTATATTTTTATGTTTTTTTACGTATTATTATTTGACTAACTTACATGTAGCATTTGTTAATATATATCAGCATACATACATTTTTTTCGATTCTATACGAAGGGGTGTGTGACCCCCCTCCACGTACGGCGCCGACGCCGGCCGACACCTGGAGGGGGGAAACAGCCGCACCGGGTCTATACGGAGGGGACGTTGCTCCCAACTGTTTCTATATATGGGATGACCTACCACAACCGGTTGAAGAGGTGGCACACGTCTCCCGGGTGTGGCCCCACTCAGGGACGGCGCCGCCGGCGGCACCTGGAGGGGGGAAACGGACGCGTCAGGTCTACATGTACGGGATCTTGCTGTGGGTTTGGCCCGGATGTTGCTCCCAGGTGTTCGTATGGGCTGACGTAACCCAACCGGGTGGAGAGGTCCACTGGTCAAAACCCGTCTGTGAAAAGTCAAAGGGATAGATCTCGCGGTCAACCGCTCTAGGGTTAGGCGGGATGGGGGCCCTGGGGGGGTAACATTGCCACCGGAGCGTCGCATCGAGCCCTCATACATGCCGGGTTGTGTGGTGGCATGTCTGAAGAGGCGGCACACGTCTCCCGGGTGTGGCCCCCCTCACCGTCGGCACAACCGCCGACACCTAGAGGGGGAAAACGAACGCGTCGTGTCTACACGGAGGTGATGTAGCGGTGGGTTTGGCCCGGATGTTGCCCCCAGGTGTCCCTCTGGGCTGACCTAACACAACCGGGTGGAGAGGGTACCTAGTCAAAACCCGTCCGCGAAAGTCAAAGGGCTAGATCTCGTGGTCAACCGCTCCAGGGGTTAGGCGGGACGGGGGCCCGGGGGGTAGAATTGCCACCGGAGCGTCGCATCGATCCCTTATACATGTCGGGTGGTGTGGTGGCTTGTCTGAAGAGGCGCACACTTCTCCGGGGTGTGGCCCTCCTCACCGACGGCGTCGCAGCCGGCACCTGGAGGGGGAAAACGGACGCGTCGGGTCTACAGGGACGAGATCTTGCTGTGGGTTTGGCCCGGATGTTGCTCCAGGTGTTCGTATGGGCTGACATAACACAACCGGGTGGAGTGGTCCGCTGGTGAAATCCCGTCCGTGGGAAGTCAAAGGCTAGATCTCGTGGTCAACCGCTCTGTGGTTAGGCGGACGGCGGCCCTGGGGGTAGTAATGCCACCGGGCGCCAGTCGGGCCCTCATACATGCGGGGTGGTGTTGTGGCATGTCCAAGAGGCGGCACGCGTCTCGGTGCGTGGCCCCCCCTCATGGGCGGCGCCGCCACGCCGCACCGGAGGGGGAAATAGACGATCGGGTCTACACGGAGTGGATGTAGCTATGGTTTTGGCCCGGATGTTGCTCCGGGTGTCCCTATGGGCGGAATCGACACAACCGGTGGAGAGGTCCACCGTCAAAGCCCGTCCGTGGGAAGTCAAAGGCTAGATCTCGTGGTCAACCGCTCGAGGTTAGGCGGGGCGGGGGCCTGGGGTAGCAATGCCACCGGAGCGCCATACCGGGCCGTCATACATGCGGGGTGGTGTTGTGGCATGTCCGAAGAGGCGCCACGCGTCTCCGGTGCGTTGGCCCCCTCACGGACGGCGCCGCCGCCGGCACCTGGAGGAGGGAAACGGACGCGTCGGGTCTACACGGAGTGGATGTAGCTGTGGGTTTGGCCCGGATGTTGCTCCCGGGTGTCCCTATGGGCCGAACTGACACAACCGGGTGGAGAGGTCCACTGGTCAAAGCCCGTCCGTGGGAAGTCAAAGGGCTAGATCTCGTGGTCAACCGCTCCAGGGTTAGGCGGGACGGGGGCCCTGGGGGGTAGCAATGCCACCGGAGCGTCGCACCGGCCCCTCATACATGTAGGGTGGTGTGGTGGCATGTCCGAAGAGGCGGCACGCGTCTCCGGGGTTCGGCCCCCTCACGGACGGCGCCGCCAAAGACCGGAGGGGAGAAACAGACGCGTCGGGTCTACGGAGGGATCTTGCTGTGGGTCCGCCCGGATGTTGCTCCAAAGTGTTCCTATGGGCTGACCTAACACAACCGGGTGGAGAGGTCCACTGGTCAAATCCCGTCCGTGCAAAGTCAAAGGGCTAGATCCGGTGGTCAAACGCTACAGGGTTAGGCCGGACGGGGGCCCTGGGGGGTAGCCATGCCACCTGATCGTCTCACCGGGCCCTCATACATGCGGGGTGGTGTGGTGGCATATCCGAAGAGGCGGCACGCGTCTCCGGGTTGTGGCCCCCGTCACGGACGGCAATGACACGGTAGTAGACGTTCTGCGGTAACGATGCGGCGTGAATATTATTAAATAATTGGAGCGCGATAAAATCATGAGTTTTTTACAGAACGTGGGCACATGTACTATAGGACTGATGGTAATTTTTCATAATTTTTCGTGATGGAGAAGTATCTCAACACTTTCCTCTCGCTGGATTGCTCTTCGCGCGTCTGACCGTGGCGGCGGCCTCGGGGCTACCATACCGTCAAATCTTGCGTGGCGGCCTCTCACAAGTCCGGAAGTGTTGTGGCGGTTGCAAGCGCCCAGCACGCGTCTCGGTGTGCCCCCCACGGACGGCGCCGCCGCCGCACCGGAGGAGGGAAACAGACGCGTCGGGTCTACGGAGGGATCTTGTTGTGGGTCCGCCAAGATGTTGCTCCAAAGTGTTCCTATGGGCTGACCTAACACAACCGGGTGGAGAGGCCCACCGGTCAAAGCCCGTCTGCAAAGTCAAAGGCTAGATCCCATGGTCAAACGCTTCTGAGGTTAGGCGGGGCGGGGCCCACAGGGGGGGTAGCAATGCCACCGGAGCGTCGCGTCGGGCCCTCGTACATGTGGGGTGGTGTGGTGGCATGTCCGAAGAGGCAGCACGCGTCTCTGGGGTGTGGCCCCCCTCATGGACGGCGATGACACGGTAGTAGACATTCTGCGGAAACGATGCGGCGTGAATATTATTAAATACTCAGAGCGCGATAAAATCATGAGTTTTTTACACAACGTGGGCACATGTGCTATAGGACCGATGGTAATTTTTCATAATTTTACGTGAGGGATAAGTATTTGTACTCTTCCCTCTACGCGGAATGTTCTTCGCGCGTCTACGACTGTGGCCGGCGGCCTCCGGGGGCTAGCATACCGTCAAATCTTGCGTAGGCGGCCACTCACAAGTCTGGAAGTGTTTTGGCGTTTGCAAACGCCCAGCACGTGTCTCCGGGGTGTGGCCCTCCTCACCTACGGCGTCGCAGCCGGCACCTGGAGGGGGAAAACGGACGCGTCGGGTCTACAGGGACGAGATCTTGCTGTGGGTTTGGCCCGGATGTTGCTCCAGGTGTTCGTATGGGCTGACATAACACAACCGGGTGGAGTGGTCCGCTGGTGAAATCCCGTCCGTGGGAACTCAAAGGGCTAGATCTCGTGGTCAACCGCTCCAGGGTTAGGCGGGACGGGGGCCCTGGTGGGTAGCAATGCCACCGGAGCGTCGTACCGGGCCCTCATACATGCGGGGTGTTGTTGTGGCATGTCCGAAGAGGCGGCACGCGTCTCCGGTGCGTGGCCCCCCTCACGGACGGCGCCGCCGCCGCACTGGCTTTTGGGGGAAACGGACGCGTCGGGTCTACACGGAGGGGATCTTGTTGTGGGTCTGGCCAAGATGTTGCTCCAAAGTGTTCCTATGGGCTGACCTAACACAACCGGGTGGAGAGGCCCACTGGTCAAAGCCCGTTCGTGCAAAGTCAAAGGGCTAGATCCCCTGGTCAAACGCAACAGGGTTAGGCGGGACGGGGGCCCTCGGGGGGGGGGGGGGGGTAGCAATGCCACTGGAGCATCGCATCGGGCCCTCGTACATGTGGGGTGGTGTGGTGGCATGTCCGAAGAGGCGGCATGCGTCTCTGGGGTGTGGCCCCCCTCACGGACGGCGATGACACGGTAGTAGACGTTCTGCGGAAACGATGCGGCGTGAATATTATTAAATACTCAGAGCGCGATAAAGTCATGAGTTTTTTACACAACGTGGGCACATGTGCTATAGGACCGATGGTAATTTTTCATAATTTTATGTGATGCGAAAGTATTCAGACACTTCCCTCTCGCGATTGCTCTTGGCGCTCTCGACGATGGCGGCGGCCTCGGGGCCTAGCATACCGTCAAATCTTGCGTGGCGGCCTCTCACAAGTCTGGAAGTGTTTAGGCGGTTGCAAACGCCCAGCACGCGCCTCTCGGGTGTGGCCCTCCTCACCTCTGGCGCCGCAGCCGCACTGGCAGGGGGAAACCGACGCGTCGGGTCTCTGAGGGCGAGATCTTGCTGTGGGTTTGGCCCGGATGTTGCTCCAGGTGTTCGTATGGGCTGACATAACACAACCGGGTGGAGTGGTCCGCTGGTGAAATCCCGTCCGTGGGAACTCAAAGGGCTAGATCTCGTGGTCAACCGCTCCAGGGTTAGGCGGGACGGGGGCCCTGGTGGGTAGCAATGCCACCGGAGCGTCATATCGGGCCCTCATACATGCGGGGTGATGTTGTGGCATGTCCGAAGAGGCGGCACGCGTCTCCGGTGCGTGGCGCCCCTCATGGACGGCGCCGCCGCCGGCACCTGGAGGGGGGAAACGGACGCGTCGGGTCTACACGGAGTGGATGTAGCTGTGGATTTTGGCCCGGATGTTGCTCCCGGGTGTCCCTATGGGCCGAACTGACACAACCGGGTGAGGAGGTCCACTGGTCAAAGCCCGTCCGTGGGAAGTCAAAGGGCTAGATCTCGTGGTCAACCGCTCCAGGGTTAGGCGGGACGAGGGCCCTGGGGGGTAGCAATGTCACCGGAGCGTCGCACCGGCCCCTCATACATGTAGGGTGGTGTGATGGCATGTCCGAAGAGGCGGCACGCGTCTCCGGGGTTCGGCCCCCTCACGGACGGCGCCGCCGCCGGCACCTGGCGGGGGGAAACGGACGCGTCGGGTCTACACAGAGGGGATCTTGCTGTGGGTCTGGCCCGGATGTTGCTCCAAAGTGTTCCTATGGGCTGACCTAACACAACCGGGTGGAGAGGTCCACTGGTCAAATCCCGTCCGTGCAAAGTCAAAGGGCTAGATCCGGTGGTCAAACGCTACAGGGTTAGGCCGGACGGGGGCCCTGGGGGGTAGCAATGCCACCTGATCGTCTCACCGGGCCCTCATACATGCGGGGTGGTGTGGTGGCATATCCGAAGAGGCGGCACGCGTCTCCGGGTTGTGGCCCCCGTCACGGACGGCAATGACACGGTAGTAGACGTTCTGCGGTAACGATGCGGCGTGAATATTATTAAATAATTGGAGCGCGATAAAATCATGAGTTTTTTACAGAACGTGGGCACATGTACTATAGGACTGATGGTAATTTTTCATAATTTTTCGTGATGGAGAAGTATCTGAACACTTTCCTCTACGCGGATTGCTCTTCGCGACGCTGTTGATCGCGGCCGACCTCCGGGCTACCATACCGTCAAATCTTGCGTAGGCGGCCTCTCACAAGTCTGGAAGTGTTGTGGCGGTTGCAAACGCCCAGCACGCGTCTCCGGGGTGTGCCCCCCCCCCTCACGGACGGCGCCGCCGCCGGCACCTGGAGGAGGGAAACAGACGCGTCGGGTCTACACGGAGGGGATCTTGCTGTGGGTCTGGCCCAGATGTTGCTCCAAAGTGTTCCTATGGGCTGACCTAACACAACCGGGTGGAGAGGCCCACTGGTCAAAGCCCGTCCGTGCAAAGTCAAAGGGCTAGATCCCATGGTCAAACGCTACAGGGTTAGGCGGGACGGGGGCCCTGGGGGGGGGTAGCAATGCCACCGGAGCGTCACATCGGGCCCTCGTACATGTGGGGTGGTGTGGTGGCATGTCCGAAGAGGCGGCGCGCATCTCCGGGGTGTGGCCCCCCTCACGGACGGCGATGACACGGTAGTAGACGTTCTGCGGAAACGATGCGGCGTGAATATTATTAAATACTCAGAGTGGGATAAAATCATGAGTTTTTTACACAACGTGGGCACACGTGCTATAGGACCGATGGTAATTTTTCATAATTTTACGTGATGGAGAAGTATCTGAACACTTCCCTCTACGCGGATTGCTCTTCGCGCGTCTACGACTGTGGCCGGCGGCCCTCGGGGGCTAGCATACCGTCAAATCTTGCGTAGGCGGCCTCTCACAAGTCTGGAAGTGTTGTGGCGGTTGCAAACGCCCAGCACGCGTCTCCGGGGTGTGCCCCCCTCCCTCACGGACGGCGCCGCCGCCGGCACCTGGAGGGGGGAAACGAACGCGTCGGGTCTACACGGAGGGGATCTTGCTGTGGGTCTGCCCCGGATGTTGCTCCAACGTGTTCCTATGGGCTGACCTAACACAACCGGGTGGAGAGGTCCACTGGTCAAAGCCTGTCCGTGGGAAGTCAAAAGGCTAGATCCCGTGGTCAAACGCTACAGGGTTAGCCGGGACGGGGGCCCTGGGGGGTAGCAATGCCACCGGAGCGTCGTATCGGGCCCTCATACATGCGGGGTGGTGTTGTGGCATGTCCGAAGAGGCGGCACACGTCTCCGGTGCGTGGCCCCCCTCACGGACGGCGCCGTCGCCGGCACCTGGAGGGGGGAAACGGACGCGTCGGGTCTACACGGAGTGGGTGTAGCTGTGGGTTTGGCCGGATGTTGTTCCCCGGTGTCCCTCTGGGCCGACCCGACACAACCGGGTGGAGAGGTCCACTGGTCAAAGCTCGTCGTCACGAAGTCAAAGGCTAGATCCGTGGTCAAACGCTACAGGTTAGCGGACGGGGCCCTGGGGTAGCGATGCCACCGAGCGTCGCGCCGGGCCCTCGTACATGTGGGGTGGTGTGGTGGCATGTCCGAAGACAAGATGGGGTTTTTATCATATTGCATGAATTTATCCTTCTACATCATGTCATCTTGCTTAAGGCGTTACTCTGTTTTCATTAACTTAATACTCTAGATGCATGCTGGATAGCGGTCGATGAGTGGAGTAATAGTAGTAGATGCGAGGCGGTCGGTCTACTTGTCTCGGACGTGATGCCTATATACATGATCATACCTAGATACTCTCATAACTATGCTCAATTATGTCAACTGCTGAACGATAATTCGTTCACCCACCGTAAAATACTTATGCTCTTGAGAGAAGCCACTAGTGAAATCTATGGCCCCGGGTCTATTCTCATCATATTAATCTTCCTCGCTTTATTATTGCTTTGCTTTTTACTTTGCTTTTATTTTACTTTGCATCTTTATACCAAAAACCAAAAATATTATCTATCATCTCTATCAGATCTCACTTTGTATGACCGTGAAGGGATTGACAACCCCTAATCGCGTTGGTTGCGTTGAGCTATTTGTTTTGTGTAGTGCGAGGGACTTGTCGTGGCCTCCTCTGGATTGATACCTTGCTTCTCAAAAACTGAGGAAATACTTACGCTACTCTGCATCATCCTCTCCTCTTGGAAAAACATAAGCTCAAGGCGTGTGAAGGATTTCGGCGCCGTTCTTAGAGTCTCATAAAGTCAACATACCAAGTACCCATCACAATCCCTTATCTCTCGCATTACATTATTTGCCATTTGCCTCTAGTTTTCCTCTCCCCACTTCACCCTTGCTGTTTTATTAGCCCTCTCTTTTCGTTCGCCTTGATGTCTTTCTTGGCTTGTTTTCTCGCTTGGTTGAAATAGTTGAGTATTTATTCCTAAGCAGAAGCTAATATCTATGGATCCTCATCCGCTTGCCAATCTTTTAAGATATCCAATTATGATGAACCAATTCCTAGTGATTTGGATGCACTAGATTATCTTTATAAGCTTTTGCCTGAAATCCGTAGATCTGAAAATTGTGAAAGTGCTACGAAGATCTTTGAATGAAAAGCATGATTGCAATGATTTTATTATAAATTCTATTGATGTAAATTATGTAATAATATGCAAAACCCTAAGCTTGGGGATGCTAGTTTTGCTATGTCCAATAGTCATGATTGGAGATTCTTCTTATGATCTTGAAATTTTATTTAAGCCACATGATGAATATAAGATTGATAATAGTGTTTGCAATAATATTGAAAGTGGGTTTGGAAGAGTGTCAACTTTAGATCCCACATATTTGGATAACATTCAATCTTATGAAATTTTGATAAAAGTGGGCTTGGAGTAATCATGACTTTAGTTAATGATAATCCCACTATTTTGGAAGAGTGTCAACTTCGCATGCATGTGGATCGTGTTGAGAATATGTTATGTGATAGCTATATTGTTGAATTTTCTTATGATCATACATGTAATTATTATAGAGAGGAAAATATGGTTATAGAAATTTTCATGTTACTAAATTACCTCTCGTTATGTTGAGATTGCTATTGTTCCTTTCCTTGCATATACTAGTTTTTGCTTGCTACAATAATTTGTTTGCCATAATATGCCTATGCATAGGAAGTATGTTAGACTTAAGTGTGTTTGTCACATGTTTTATGATGCTCTCTTTGTGCCTCAATTCTTGTCTTTCTTGTGAGCATCATTGAAATCTCAATGCCTAGCTAAAAATGCTTTAAAAGAAAAGTGCTTGTTGGGAGACAACCCAATATTTTACTTGCTGCTTTAGAATAAATAATACATCTACCTTCTGTTTAGATGTGGTTTTATGTTTTACTTAGTGTTTGTGCCAAGCTAAACCTATAGGATCTTCTTGGATGATAGTTATTTGATCTTGTTGTAATTTCCAGAAACTTCGGTTCACGAAATCAATTGTTAAAAATCACCAGAACGTCATAAAATAGTGATTCCAATTGCTGCCGATCAATAAAAAAATTTCCTAGGTCGTCCTAGTTTGGATTAATTTTGGAGTTCAGAAGTTTGCGTTAGCTACAGATTACTACACTGTTCTGTTTTGACAGATTCTGTTTTTCGTGTGTTGTTTGCTTATTTTGATGAATCTATGGCTAGTAAAACAGTTTATAATCCATAGAAGTTGGAATACAGTAGATTTAACACCAATATAAATAAAGAATGAGTTCATTACAGTACCTTGAAGTGGTCTTTTGTTTCTTTAACTAGCAGACTCCGAGATTTCTGTTGAGTTTTGTGTTGTGAAGTTTTCAAGTTTTGGGTGAAATCTTTTGATGGATTATGGAACAAGGAGTGCAGAGCCTAAGCTAGGGGATGCCATGGCATCCCCAAAGATAATCTAAGGACACCAAAAGTCAAAGCTTGGGAATGCCCGGAAGGCATCCCTTTAAATCCACTTCCATCGGTAACTTTACTTGGAGCTATATGTTTATTCACTACATGATATGTGTCTTGCTCGGAGCGTCTTGTATTATTTGTGTCTTTGCTTGTTAGTTTAGCACAATCATCCTTTCTGTACACACCTTTTGAAAAGCCATACATGAATTGGAATTTGATAGAATACTCTATGTGCTTCACTTATATCTTTTGAGCTATATAGTTTTGCTCTAGTGCTTCACTTATATTTTTTAGAGCACGGTGGTGGATTTGTTTATAAAACCTTTGATCTCTCATGCTTCTTAGATTATTTTGAGAGTCTTAAATAGCATGATAATTTGCTTAAAATAATAATATGCTTGGTATTCAAGATTTGTAAAACTTTCTTTTGAGTCGTTGAATACTAAGAAAAGTTTGATACTTGATAATTGTTTTTGAGATATAGGTAGTAATATTAGAGTCATGCTAGTTGAGTAGTTGTGAATTTGATAAATACTTGTGTTAAAGTTTGTGATTCCATACATGCATTATGGTGAACCGTTATGTGATGAAGTCGGAGCATGATTTATTTATTGATTGTCTTCCTTATGAGTGGCGGTCGGGGCGACCGATGGTATTCCTACCAATCTATCCCCTAGGAGCATGCATGTAATACTTTGCTTTGATAACCTGTAGATTTTTGCAATAAGTATATGAGTTCTTTATGACTAATGTTGAGTCCATGGATTATACACTTTTCTCACCTTGACCATTGCTAGCCTTTCTAATACACGCACTTTTCGCGGTATCATACACCCCATATACCTTCCTCAAAACAGCCACCATACCTACCCATTATGGCATTCCCATAGCCATTCGAGATATATTGCCATGCAACTTTCCACCATTCCTTTTATTGTACGCTCCATCATTGTCATATTGCTTATGATCATGTTGTTGACATCGTATTTGTGGCAGCCACCATTCCTAATTCTTTCATACATGTCACTCATGAATCATTGCATATCGATACACCCGGAATATACATAAGTCATACTTTGTTCTAAGTATCGAGTTGTAATTGTTGAGTTGTAAGAAAATTAAAAGTGTGATGATCATCATTTTTAGAGCATTGTCCCAAGTGAGGAAAGGATGATCCTATTTTAAGGACCTCAAACTTCCATACAACATCGGCGTGATGCACACGAAAAGAATGTCGCAGAGTTCCTTTTAACACGATCCTCAACATTCCTGATAAGACAAAGAATAATGTTAATGCTAGAGTCGATCAACAGAATATTTGTGATAGACCACGTCTTCACATGCAACCTCCACAGCAGTCAAAATCTTGGTTCAAGCGGATCTGACTTCAGACTTAAAAGGATCATAAGATGGAGGCATTCAAGTGGCTGAAACACGTCGTGAAGTTCACCGATGGTTATCGTCGAATATAAGTAAGGGGTCAATCTTTCAGCAGGCGAGTGACCGGGCTCAAGAGTCATGACTATCATGTATGGATTGAGCGGATTATGCGGTGATGGTTGGGGCTATGTTCCCGGCGTGTCTGGCGTGTGCTTGCGGAGTTAAGCCATTTCTTCGAGCGCTTTGTGCTAAAGAAGTATGTCCCGAGAAGATAAAAGAAATGCATAAGAAGGCGCGGAGTTGATATGCAAGCTAGAAAGATCTTCCCGCCAGGCTTCTTTACTCGATGACACATCTCATTTTGCACCTTGCGAGCGAGGTATTGTTGGGGGCCCTGTGCGATATCGTTGGCGATCGACCACGAGAGATGAACAAGCATCTGAGGCAGAAATGTGGAAACAAAGCTAAGATTGAAGCTTCCATAGCTGAGGCAGTTATCCTAGAGGAGGTGGCAGACCTCAGGACAGCCTACTATCCGGACCATGTTCCCACGTTGCACAATAAGGTGTCTCGATACAATACATAAGAACCCAAGTATAAAACCAAGTTTCCTCTATTCACCGGGCAAGGTGGCAGGGCTGGATGCTCGACATCTTATGTCATGCCACGAGATGAGTGGGAGGATGTCATGTTCTATATCTTGCACAACATCAAGGAAGTTGAGGATGAGTGGATGAGGTAATACCTTTGCACCATTCTTTTAGTCAATTCGTTATGTTCACTTTGCCTAGTTCTTATACTGCTTTTCTTATTGTAGTCGATTCGTTGAAGAAGAATGGATAGGAATGCTGCCTCCTACTGAAGCGGAGGCACTTGCTCTTCTCCGAAAGGGTGCTGATGGAAGGAAAAATTTCGTTGCGTGGTTCATGGAGAAAGTAATTTTTCACACTTTCAATTAAACTCATGCACCCTATAATTTCAATTAAACTCATGCACCCTATAATTTCAATTGAACTTGTAGAGAAATGATCCGACCGAATCAATGGATGAAGAATTGAGATGGGTTTCCATGGGTTTTGACCCTGTCGTCATGACATGCGAAAAGTATGATGTGAATGGGTATCGCTTCCATACAAAGGAGCACCAGAACAGTGAGCCTGATCCCAAAACCATAAATACCGGAGTCTTCACTGAAGGAGATAATAAAATAGATTACTACGGAAGGGTAGGAAAAATATACGAGCTTACATTCAAACTTGGCCGCGAACACCTATGTCTCACTGTGTTCAAATGCTGATGGTTCCACCCCAAAAGGGTGCGAGACATCGCCTTACATTGGTTTAGTTGAAGTTAAACCATCAACCGTCTATGCCGGATCTGATCTCTTTATCGCCGCTACCCAGGCCACACAAGTATATTATCTGCCTTACCCATGCCAGAAAGAGTACCTAAAGGGTTGGGAAGTTGTGTTCAAGGTGTCACCGCATGGTAAGCTACTGGACCCGAATGATGATGATTACTACAACATAAACCCCATGACATACGAGGGAGTGTTCTATCAAGAGGAACATGATGGCGTGGTCGAAACAACGAGGATGATGACTTGGGTTATGTTGACTGGACCAAACGACAACTGACGGCGCACGGATTGATGGTGAGGCAGTTGTGAATCAAAGAGACATAATTATGCTTGAAAAGTTAAATGAAGACGCTGACGATGAGGAAGAGCCTCCACCTCCGTCAGACAACGAAGAAGATATGCGTGATAGTGATGATGAGACCGCTCCACAAATAGATTACAATAGTGATGATTCATATGGGTTCTAGAAAATGTAAGTTCTTTTAATGATCATTACAATAGTATGCTTAATGTGCTCTTCTGGTATTAATGTTTTTCCTGTATGCTTGTTTAATTGATATCCTTACTAATTGTTTATTCTCTTCTCAATGCAGGTTTGCTAATCATGGGCAAGTCCAGCGGTGCCAGTTTCCTCAGTAAATTTAAAGGACTTACTCGGAGTGGACGAGCCCACAAGGTTCCCTCCCGACTACGCGAGGATGACACCTCACTGGGTGGTGGAGGGGTCGGGGGAGGAGACCCTAGAGGAGGAGGCGGTGGGGGGAGAGCCCCTAGAGGAGGAGGAGGTGGGGGGAGAGGCAGGCGGGGCAAAAAAACTCCGGGCCGTGCCGAAATAGGAGGTCTTCTTGATGCCCTCCCATCTGAGGCACCTTCGAGTCTCGAGGAGGAGTAGTATGTTCGATGGCGGGCGAGGAGGAGGAGGCCGAGGAGGAGGGTGAGGAGGAGGGCGAGGAGGGTGGAGGGGAGGTTGATCCCGAGTTGTGGGGTGACTTGCCACCGGGTGCTCCGCAGGGGTGGCTGCGTGGTAATGCCGGACTACCTACACCACCTTCTATCGAGGAGCACAAGTGGCTCATTGAACCTGTGGGGACAGAGTAAGTGCCTCTCAATCATATTTTCAACACATGACAACATTTTCTTATTGTACACATGGCAATCATTTGATTCTTTTGCAGAAACTGGATCCTTCGCGGAAAGGGTCGTAAACCGAACGGCCTTATCACTGTCCTGTTGAAGCACTTTTGGCCTGGCCTATTCTGCCTTGCACGACGACAGGGACCATAGCTGCGGGTTTTGGCCACGAGCTGGGCCCACTAAGAGGCTTGCAGCAACACGGAGTACGGGACGGCCGCTAAGGCCGTGATCACCAAATTTTGGGTAAGTTCTCTTCTGAATCACTTGTCTTCAGTTTCGTTCATAGTTTATCATTCGATCACTCAACTCATGCCTTGTTTGCTTCTGGTTTATGCAGCAACTCTATAGAGTTCTTGATTTAGCACAAGGCCAGAGCGGCGTGGTCTTGCTTGCGGCTGCGAAGAAGAAAGCTCGTCGATTCTTGATCTGAGTGCTGCTGGGTTGCCGTCTCGCGAGTACTACCACTACTACCTGCACCAAAATATGACCAAAAGTCAAGCGCGAAGCTCGACTTACCTTGAACAGGGAGCAGTTCATGATGGTAACTATTACTAACTTTTCATTGTTTCAAGCAGTCAACTCTATGTTTCGTGCTCACATGTCATGCTTCCAAAATTTGCATAGGTTGTTCCTCGTTGGTGCTATGGAAGGCATGACGGATGGGCGAGTTTGGTGGATAGGTGGCTCGGCGCCGATGCAGAGTTTGCTGCCAAGAGCATCAAGGGCCGGGCTAACCGTGGAGCCGATGGGACACACGGCCAAGGAAACAGGAACCACTGGAGCTTCAAGGCCATGAAGGTATATTGAAGAGGCCGCTCTCAGACATGTTCTTCTTACCGTCATGTTCTTATGTATGGCTAACTTCTATTTGACGTTGTAGGAGGACAAATTGAAGAGGCCGCTCTCAGACATGGAGTCGTGGAAGCTGGCCCGCGAGCGGAGTCGTCGCAAGGAGGGCGAGAGCCAGTACTACGGCAAGACCGAGGAGCACCTGGGGTCTTACATTCATCACTATCAGGAGTTGCATCCGGATGTTCCTGTTGCCAGGTCGCCCAGTCTCAGATCGACGACACGGCGGTGGTGGCCATCCAGGGGAAGAAGAATGGCGGTATCCGTGTTTGACGGCTTGATCACTCCTTGATCTCGTACACACAGCTTGGGCTACCAACCCGAGCGAGTTAGAAATGCAGGCGTTCACAGACTCCCTTAGCCCTTGACATCTTGTAAGTACTTCCTCTTTATCTTTTTCTATCTAGCATTCTCAGTTTATTTTTAGCATTGCTCACTTAGAAACAATCTAAATTATGTAGGCATATAAGGAGTTTGTCGAGCATAGGAATCTCGAGGTGCGGGAGTACTTGAAACGAGTGAATGCAAACGATGATTACAACCGTCAGATGATGGCGGTTAGTTCTGCCCTCTTAAAACCAAGCTAAATTTTTGCACTTTCATTCCTTCTGATCTTCTAGTTTGCTTGTTTAACTAACATTCAGGCTATGTTGGCGTCTTGGAGTAACGGCACGGGTCCACCACAAATGGGACCCCCACCACCACCTGCGGGAGAACCCCCACACGTGCCCACGTTCGATGAATGGGTGGCACTAGGCAGTGATGGTCCGGTTGGTACATTTGCCTAACTACTGACAAACTAGTTCTCGTTCATTCAACACTATCATATCATATTTACCGTTAGAATCTTTTCTGAAACATGTAGGGGCCCGGTGGCTCGACTCCTGCTCCGTCGACCCCAGTCACTCCGATCTGGCAGAGTGGTGGTGGTCGTGATGGCAGTTTTGGCGGAGGTGGTGGTGGTTTTGGCGGAGGTGGTGGCGGTTTTGGCGGAGGTGGTGGTGCTTTTGGCGGAGGTGGTCTTGCTTGATGATTCCGTGCATGTGGCCGTCGTGCCATGCCTTTCATATTCCTACTTTTATGATGTTTCATGTCTTGCACTACTTTTATGTTCATGAACTTGAGTCGGTGATGATCTTTAGATGATGTGATGAACTTGAGTATGTTTAGATGATGATGGTGAACTTGAGTATGTTTAGATGATGAACTGTCATATTTCTGCATAATTTCATATTGTTCTTTTTGAAATGCTGTCAAATGAATTGGAAAAGAGAAAACAGGAAAAAAACTATGCCTACGGCAAAGCCGTCGGCATATATAAACCAGGAGTTACGGGGCTCGCACGTGGCATATCTATGCCGACGGCTTTGCCGTAGGCATAGATTTGGCAAAGCCGTGAGGCATACCTCTGCTGCCGGGAGTAACTAGGAGGCGACACGTGGCGGAGCTATGCCTCTGACAAAGCAGAGCATAGATGGCAAAGTCGTCGGCATAGATTCATCTATGCCTCTGACGGCTTTGCCCTCGCCCCTTGGTACCGGTTGCCACGCGTGGCGAGGTATGCCGACGGCAAGGCCGTCGGCATATATCTACGCCACGTGGCATTGCATGATTCGTCCGCGCTTTTGGCGGCGCCGTCCGTTGCCGTCGACACAAAAACATCGCCGACGGCTATACTATCTTGACGGTGACGCCAGTCGTCGGCATAGGCCCCTATGCCGACGGCTTTACCATGCCGACGGTCCGACAAGACTACGCCGGCGACATCTCGCCGACGGGGCTATGCCGACGGCTGCCGTAAACATAGATCTATGCCGACGGCTTAGGGGTTATCTGCCGACGACCCGTGGCCGTAGGCATATATCGCGTAGTGAGTAGTCGGCATGACGGTGATCATATATATAGAGAGAGGAGTTATCGCAGGAATTAGGGGGTCTTAATGAATTCCCATTTATCCTCTCGTCATCATAGCAATATATAATTAGAGGACTTATCGCGAGACTTATGGGGGGCTTAATGAATTCCCATTTATCCTCTCGTCAACATGGCACTAATGCGCCCGTAATTACTTGAGAATCAATTAATGATCTACCATTTATAGGACAACACTACACACCTACTCATCATACACACCCAAAATAGTAACTTCGTATGCAAAAATATAGTACTTTTTTGCGGGTAAAAGGTGAAATATTAAGCAACGAGTTTACAAGGAGGTCTTGGTCATAAACACGAGACATGTTCTCATGTCCCGAACCAAACCAAACAGCAGTTCTTCCCACTGTTCTCGCAAAATTTGCGAGACAGTGACTTGCCCTATTTTGCGATCGATTCACTTGTACAAACCTCTAACGAGCGAAGTATGATCGGTCTTGACTCTTCTCTCGAATGGCATTAGTCCAGTTCGAGTTAGACCGGCTTATCGCTCCATTGCATCGTCGATGTCAAGCCTTCCTCACATGCCCTTGCTTGGCCTCAAAGGGAGCTGAACAGTTCAGCGATTGACGACACGCCGAGAAAACCATCACAATTCAGTTTCACCTACCCAGCCCAAACTTTATCAGGTGGTTTCTTGATTTGTGCCATCACGAGGATCGAGGCGCCATACCGATCGATGACGGGTTGCTCTGCTTTTATAATTTCCTCACTGGATGATTCCTTTAGGTTCCTCAATATTTTAACATAATCAGAGAGGAATCTCTTGAAACCTTCAACCATAGGTAGAGGTTTAGCGTGGGTAACCTCATTGCGGGTGTACCATGCTCACCAAGCAGTCAAGATGATGTAGTCGACCATACTTTTGGGCACAGACTCCAGTAGATCTCTCAAAGAACATCTCTTGAGTAGGAACACACTGCGTGGCACTGCCTCATTGCCCAGTACTAAGTTTCGCCACGTTGTTCTACACTAAACTCGGAATATGTTTGCATTTTGCCGAGTTTGGTACTCGGCGAAGGTTGACAGTGGGCTACAGCCGAACCAACATTTGCCGAGTTCTTAGCTCGGCATAGTAATTTTACGTGGACTAGTACAAAAATGAATCTGCACCGACTTGCATGGTAATACATCGCACGAGGACTGACAGAGGGCCGTTCACATATGCATTGACAGTTCAAGCTACCATTTCCTGCAGGAGTAACATTTGACGGTTCGAGCCGCGGGTGAATGAGAAGCAGGTGTGGAGTACTGCACAGCGATCCGAGAGGAGCCTGTTCTTGCTGTAGTACCATCCTAGCACGCAGAGGAATAAGTGCCGTGCATATGGATCCGAGTAACCCGTACTTACTCCGGTAAGGAGCAGCAGCAGCATGGGCATGCACAAACTTGCATGGTACAGTGAACGGCGATGACAGCTGCTTCAGAATCGGCAATGACATTCGAGGCATGCATGTTTCAGTCATCGTGATACATGGTGCTAGTTACACTCTAATTCATGTGTATATAGGAGTTTTTACCTAGTAAAATTTTCCCAACGTCTACCAATCCCATAACACATGTATCAAGATACCGTGGCATGAACACATTGATAGAGGCAATGTTTCTCGTGGCATCTGCAACTCGGAATCCTGAGTGAAAAGCAAGGCCATTTATAGTATCCAGATAGCCGTGGACCATGGTTGTCTATTACCGCTTCATGCGGCAATAATCAATGAATCAATGGTAGCAGTACCTGTATTGCCCATGAGTTTAAATTACTCTATTGCATCTCCAAGGGGTTTCACGTGATAACCACGCAGTTTTCAGGTTGACAAAGTACTCATAGAAATCTATTACGTACTCAAAATACATGGCAGGTTAATAAGACAAGAAGAGAAGCGTGTGAAACAACTAACAAAGAAAAACTCCTAACAATTGATGTAATAAGTCAATAATCATAGTAGTTATAAATAGTATAAGTCAGAAGTTGAAACATTCTCATCAGTTCCACGATCTAAAATACATTGGTCTGCACTCTAATCCTAAATCAAATTTACTTCGAGCTGGCAATCTCATAAAAAATGAAAAATCTTCATCGCAGCATCTCCCTCTTAGAGTAAATAACAAAAAATATCAGAATTGACATTAGGGTAGAAAAAACTACCGATTTTTTCTATCTTGATAACTACCACTTTTTCCTATTCTCTCGTCGAAAACACTGATGATTCTCTTGGTTTAGTTTAAGCGTGATTATGATCCTCAAATCTGCTAGTAATAAATAAATGCTAACTTAGCATCGATGCGTGGTTAATGAACTGTGATGCATCCCGGAAAAAATAAACAAAGTATGGCGTGCTTAGTTTTTAAGCTGTTGTAGAAAAGAATTCACGAAATGTTCATTCCCTTCTTTAAACATAAAATTAAATTGCAGATAAATCATGTTGACTGATGATTGTCCTCTTAAAATTTCATCTTATGTGTTCTGCAATGGAAAGGTATTAACCGATTGAAAGATAATCGGGTATCCAAACAGTCAATTCCAAAAGCAGTTCAACACGACGAAGGTATCAATAACATAATCGAAACCAGCTCAATGTCAGACGGATCCTTAAAAAAGTGGCATGCCTAAATTCCTAAAGAAGACTTCTACAGTTCTGCAGAGAAAACATGAATGGTGTACATGCAGTTAATGGCTTGATGGTAACATTATCCTTTGCACATTGTCCCTAGGAGTCTAAGCTATCTTTGTTACAAGCAGACAGGCTTCCACCCCAAATTCCCAGTTCCCTCCCTTTTTGTCGAGACAAAGCTTATGAAATGGTGATATGGATAAACTAAGACACTTTCATTTCATACAAAAAACTGCAAGTGGCTGTAGGAACCAAATTGTAGGACCAAACTCTCACCTGCTACCAAAAATGCAACTAACTGTAGGAACCAAAAATGCAACTGACTGTAGGATTCAAGATCATTACAAGAGACAACTCACAGGAGCGAAAATTTACACCACAATATCAACAAAATTTGGTACCAACAGATCCTACAGTTATATAATCAAAACAGAAGCAAATCACCTGAGGACATCTTCTTCTTATAGGTACTTGCAGACCCATACTCCTCCTTGTCTTCTTCTCGTTTTATAGCAGACCACCTGATCGATATAGAGCCACGCCTATAATTTCAGCATCTTATCAAATTGTTGCAAAGGATTAGTTATCTATAGCACATACAAATCCATTTTGTTAATCAACCCATAAAAGTACGGCGTTACCATATAATAACTTCACTAACAGGTTCAAACCTAACGCGGAACAATTTGCAGCAGTATAGACCATGTATTGCTGTGTGCATAGTACTTGGGAAAATAGACATGATTCCAGGAAAAAAAAAAGAACATAGTACTTGTGCATTGCAGAATGGAACATGACGTGAACATGCTTGCATGAACTCCACTGTCTAAAACAGAACACACATACTACATCTTCTCCCAGCAAGGCGGAAAGGGTAAGAGAATCAAAGGTGGCGAGGGCGCATACCTTTTAGGTGGCGACAGCGTGGTCCAAGGCATCGACCAGCGCCGAATCATTCCACACAACTTGTCACCCTTCCGTATCTCCTGTCTCACCAAGTTTGCAAGGCTTCCTCCTCCGACCTTCTGCCCCTTCCCACCAACGAAGAGGATGAAAAATGAAAGGTGCCTCAGCTCTAGTAATACCCGCCACCGCCACAAGTCAAGCTAGAGCTGTGCACACTTGAAATAAGAAGAAATCAGGTGGTTGAGGAGCTCACCAAGATCCAGGCAAAATCCATGGGAGGGAGGAAAAAAAGAAAGGCATAGAGTCGAAGTCACCGCTCTTGTTGCTTGGCGTCGGCGGCGACCAAGCAATCGGCGAGCTACTGCATCCTATCGCCTAACGCACCTATGTATGCCGCATGGCGAGGGGGCTTGGTGATGGCGACGACATCACGGATGGCTTGAAGGTCGGGCGGCGATGACTGTGCCATGGAATGCTCTTGATGGGAGAGAAGTGTTATGTGGCACCGCCGAGTCAACCCCCCTCTTTCCCTCGCATCCACCCATCTCACGTCCCGGGAACGGGCACGGCGGTAATGTGGATTTGGTGGAGAAAGAGGCAGCGGTGGAGAAGCAGGGGAGGGGACAAGGGGCGTGGGGATTCGTAGAACACCACATCGAACTCATCCACTTCTTAGATGAAAATAGGATGAGAAACAATGGTTATGGCAGTAATATTGAAAGCACCAGTTGGGGTATAATCCACAACAAAGATTTAGCCATACTGGAGGTCATCACGACACACGTCCCCTCCCCTGGGTCGCCCCCGCGCGGCGACCAGGGGGGAACCCTAGCGCCGCCAAGCCCTAGGCTCTCTCTCCCACCTCTCCTGCCCGCCATCGCCGGGGTGCGCCGCCGGGCAAAGCCCGGTTGGCGTTGGCGGCGGCGGGATCTCTCCTCCACGCGGCGGCCGGACCTGGCACGGGTGGCTGATACGTCTCCCACATATCTATAATTTTTGATTGCTCCATGCTATATTATCTACTGTTTTGGACCATATTGGGCTTTATTTTCCACTTTTATATTACTTTTGGGACTAACCTATTAACCGGAGGCCCAGCCCAGATTTGCTGGGTTTTTTTTTGCCTATTTCAGTGTTTCGAAGAAACGGAATGTCAAATGGAGTCCAAATGGAATGAAACCTTCGGGAACGTGATTTTCTCATCAGATATGATCCAGGAGACTTGAACCCTCGGCCAAGAAAGGAGGAGGCGGCCACGAGGGTGGAGGGCGCGCCTGCCTCATGGGCCCCCAAAGCTCCACCGATGTACTCCTTCCTCCTATATATACCTCGTACCCCAAACAGATCGATACTGAGCCAAAACCTAATTCCACCGCCGCAACTTTTGTATCCATGAGATCCCATCTTGGGGCCTGTTAGGAGTTCCGCGGAGGGGAATCCACTACGGAGGGCTTCTACATCATCATCATAGCCTCTCTGATGAAGTGTGAGTTGTTTACTTCAGACCTTCGGGTCCATAGTTAGTAGCTAGATGGCTTCTTCTCTCTTTTTGGATCTCAATACAATGTTCTCCCCCTCTCTCGTGGAGATCTATTGAATGTAATCTTCATTTTACGGTGTGTTTGTTGAGACCAATGAATTGTGGGTTTATGATCAAGATTATCTATGAGCAATATTTGAATCTTCTCTGAATTCTTTTATGTATGATTGGTTATCTTTGCAAGTCTCTTCGAATTATCCGTTTGGTTTGGCCAACTAGATTGGTACTTACTACTAGGAAAAGGGCTATAGATGGGATGGACACTAATGGCGCACTGTACATGTGGTGCGCCATTACTAAATACTAATGGTGCACCATGTGTTGGTGCGCCATTAGTGTGCAAATACTAATGGCGCACCACATCCCACGGTGCGCCATTAGTAATTTTTTTTTCAAAACCACTAATGGCGCACCGTGGGAGTGGTGCGCCATTACTAGTTGCGGTGCGCCATTTGCATTTTGGCCCAAACATTCCCCCGAATGCACCCCCCCTCCCCCCCCGTGGACCGCCTTTTTAGTTTCAAAAAAATAAAAGAAAATTATAGAAATGTCAAAAAAATAAAAGAAAATAAGATTCCCATGTGATATGTGGTCTAGTTGTTAGCAAAATTTACAAACATGAATTTTTGACATTTTTGCAAAATCTCTCGAGAATTTGTAAAAATGGGCATAACTTTTGCATACGAACTCGGATGAAAAAGTTTTTTATATGAAAAATCATCTACTCGAAAAGTTACATCCGAATTTAACTGGGGGAACCTCGTTAAACATTTTCAAAATCCTCAAAAACCTAACAGAAAAAAGATACGGGGCTTTTAAGATCTGGAGAGGCAAAAAAATTCAAACTTACTAATGGCGCACCTACCCATGGTGCGCCATTACTATCTTCCCGCCTTCAAAATTCAAAATAAAGCAAAAAAATAAAAAAAGTTACTAATGGCGCACCTGCCCATGGTGCGCCATTAGTATCTTCCCGCCTTCAAAATTCAAAATAAATCAAAAAAATAAAAAAAGTTACTAATGGCGCACCTGCCCATGGTGCGCCATTACTATCTTCCCGCCTTCAAAATTCAAAAAAATTCAAAAAAATAAAAAAAATAGTAATGGCGCACCTGCCCACGGTGCGCCATTACTATGCCGTATATATGGCTGGGCGTGTCCTCTCCTCCTTACCTCTTCATGCTTCTCCTCCACTCCACCTCTCCTCCACTCCACCTCTCCTCCACTCCACCTCTCCTCCACTCCACCTCTCCATCTTCCCTTCTCTCCTCCACCATACTACCCTCCTCCTCTCCGGCGACCTCCTCCTCCTCCTCCTCTCCGGCGACCTCCTCCTTCCTCCTCTCCTCTCCTCCCCTCCCATCCCCTCACGGTTTCTCCTCCCTCCTCTCCGGTGAGCTCCACCTCCCTCATCTCCGTGAGCTCCTCCTCCTCCTCTCCGTGAGCTCCTCCTCCCTCATCTCCGTGAGCTCCTCCTCCCTCCTCTCCGTGAGCTCCTCCTCCCTCATCACCGGTGAGCTCCTCCTCCCTCCTCTCCGATGAGCTCCTCCTCCCTCCTCTCCTCCCATCCCCTCATGGTTTCTCCTTCCTCCTCTCCGATGCTCCGGTGAACTCCTCTCCGGCGACCTCCTCCTCCTCTCCGGCGACCTCCTCCTCCTCTCCGGCGAACTCCTCTCCGGCAAAAGAAAACGGCAAAAGAACGTACAAGATCCAAAAACGGGAACAAAATTTGAAATAATATCGTGCAAAAAAACGAGCAAAAAAAAAACGAGTAAAAAATGGGCAAAAAAAATCGCGATCCAGATCCAAATTCAAAATTCAAAAATAGCAATGGCGCACGGTGGGAGTTAGACGGTTCGCCACTACTATTTTCCCGCCTTAAAAATTCAAAAATACTAATGGCGCACCGCGGCCAATACTAATGGCGCACCAGTGGCCTATACTAATGGCGCACCGTGGCCTATACTAATGGCGCACCAGTGGTGCGCCATTAGTATACTAGATACTAATGGCGCACCACTGGTGCGCCATTAGTAAAAAATACTAGTGGCGTGATACTAATGACGGACCAGTAGTGCGCCATTAGTAGGCAAAACTGGTGCGCCATTAGTAGGCCTTTTCCTAGTAGTGGTTCTTGCAATGGGAGAAGTGCTTAGCTTTGGGTTCAATCTTGCGGTGTCCTTTCCCAGTGACAGTAGGGGCAGCAAGGCATGTATTGTATTGTTGCCATCGAGGATAACAAGATGGGGTTTTTATCATATTGCATGAATTTATCCCTCTACATCATGTCATCTTGCTTAAGGCGTTACTCTGTTTTCATTAACTTAATACTCTAGATGCATGCTGGATAGCGGTCGATGAGTGGAGTAATAGTAGTAGATGCAGGCAGGAGTCGGTCTACTTGTCTCGGACGTGATGCCTATATACATGATCATACCTAGATACTCTCATAACTATGCTCAATTATGTCAACTGCTGAACAGTAATTCGTTCACCCACCGTAAAATACTTATGCTCTTGAGAGAAGCCACTAGTGAAATCTATGGCCCCCGGGTCTATTCTCATCATATTAATCTTCCTACGCTTTATTATTGCTTTGCTTTTTACTTTGCTTTTTATTTTACTTTGCATCTTTATACCAAAAATACCAAAAATATTATCTATCATCTCTATCAGATCTCACTTTCGTAAGTGACCGTGAAGGGATTGACAACCCCTAATCGCGTTGGTTGCGTTGAGCTATTTGTTTTGTGTAGGTACGAGGGACTTGTGCGTGGCCTCCTACTGGATTGATACCTTGCTTCTCAAAAACTGAGGGAAATACTTACGCTACTCTGCTGCATCATCCTCTCCTCTTCGGGGAAAACCAACATAAGCTCAAGGCGTAGCAAGAAGGATTTCGGCGCCGTTGTCGGGAGTCTCATAAGTCAACATACCAAGTACCCATCACAATCCCTTATCTCTCGCATTACATTATTTGCCATTTGCCTCTAGTTTTCCTCTCCCCCACTTCACCCTTGCTGTTTTATTCGCCCTCTCTTTTCCGTTCGCCTTGATGTCTTTCTTGGCTTGTTTTCTCGCTTGGTTGAAATAGTTGAGTATTTATTCCTAAACAGAGAAGCTAATATCTATGGATCCTCATCCGCTTGCCAATCTTTTTAAGATATCCAATTATGATGAACCAATTCCTAGTGATTTGGATGCACTAGATTATCTTTATAAGCTTTTGCCTGAAATCCGTAGATCTGAAAATTGTGATGAAGTGCTTCACGAAGATCTTTGAATGAAAAGCATGATTGCAATGATTTTATTATAAATTCTATTGATGTAAATTATGCTAATAATATGCAAAACCCTAAGCTTGGGGATGCTAGTTTTGCTATGTCCAATAGTCATGATTGGGGAGATTCTTCTTATGATCTTGAAATTTTATTTAAGCCACATGATGAATATAAGATTGATAATAGTGTTTGCAATAATATTGAAAGTGGGTTTGGAAGAGTGTCAACTTTAGATCCCACATATTTGGATAACATTCAATCTTATGAAATTTTTGATAAAAGTGGGCTTGGAGTAATCATGACTTTAGTTAATGATAATCCCACTATTTTGGAAGAGTGTCAACTTCGCATGCATGTGGATCGTGTTGAGAATATGTTATGTGATAGCTATATTGTTGAATTTTCTTATGATCATACATGTAATTATTATGAGAGAGGAAAATATGGTTATAGAAATTTTCATGTTACTAAATTACCTCTCGTTATGTTGAGATTGCTATTGTTCCTTTCCGCTTCCTTGCATATACTAGTTTTTGCTTGCTACAATAATTTGTTTGCCATAATATGCCTATGCATAGGAAGTATGTTAGACTTAAGTGTGTTTGTCACATGTTTTATGATGCTCTCTTTGTGCCTCAATTCTTGTCTTTCTTGTGAGCATCATTGAAATCTCAATGCCTAGCTAAAAATGCTTTAAAGAAAAGTGCTTGTTGGGAGACAACCCAATATTTTTACTTGCTGCTTTAGAATAAATAATACATCTACCTTCTGTTTAGATGTGGTTTTATGTTTTACTTAGTGTTTGTGCCAAGCTAAACCTATAGGATCTTCTTGGATGATAGTTATTTGATCTTGTTGTAATTTCCAGAAACTTTCGGTTCACGAAATCAATTGTTAAAAATCACCAGAACGTCATAAAATAGTGATTCCAATTGCTGCCGATCAATAAAAAAATTTCCTAGGTCGTCCTAGTTTGGATTAATTTTTGGAGTTCCAGAAGTTTGCGTTAGCTACAGATTACTACACACTGTTCTGTTTTTGACAGATTCTGTTTTTCGTGTGTTGTTTGCTTATTTTGATGAATCTATGGCTAGTAAAACAGTTTATAATCCATAGAGAAGTTGGAATACAGTAGATTTAACACCAATATAAATAAAGAATGAGTTCATTACAGTACCTTGAAGTGGTCTTTTGTTTTCTTTCGCTAACGGAGCTCACGAGATTTCTGTTGAGTTTTGTGTTGTGAAGTTTTCAAGTTTTGGGTGAAATCTTTTGATGGATTATGGAACAAGGAGTGGCAAGAGCCTAAGCTAGGGGATGCCCATGGCATCCCCAAAGATAATCTAAGGACACCAAAAAGTCAAAGCTTGGGAATGCCCCGGAAGGCATCCCCTCTTTCGTCCACTTCCATCGGTAACTTTACTTGGAGCTATATGTTTATTCACTACATGATATGTGTCTTGCTCGGAGCGTCTTGTATTATTTGTGTCTTTGCTTGTTAGTTTAGCACAATCATCCTTTCTGTACACACCTTTTGAGAAAGCCATACATGAATTGGAATTTGATAGAATACTCTATGTGCTTCACTTATATCTTTTGAGCTATATAGTTTTGCTCTAGTGCTTCACTTATATTTTTTAGAGCACGGTGGTGGATTTGTTTTATAGAAACCTTTGATCTCTCATGCTTCACTTAGATTATTTTGAGAGTCTTAAATAGCATGATAATTTGCTTAAAAATAATAATATGCTTGGTATTCAAGATTTGTAAAACTTTCTTTTGAGTCGTTGAATACTAAGAAAAGTTTGATACTTGATAATTGTTTTGAGATATGGAGGTAGTAATATTAGAGTCATGCTAGTTGAGTAGTTGTGAATTTGATAAATACTTGTGTTAAAGTTTGTGATTCCCGTACATGCATTATGGTGAACCGTTATGTGATGAAGTCGGACATGATTTATTTATTGATTGTCTTCCTTATGAGTGGCGGTCGGGGACGACCGATGGTATTTTCCTACCAATCTATCCCCCTAGGAGCATGCATGTAATACTTTGCTTTGATAACCTGTAGATTTTTGCAATAAGTATATGAGTTCTTTATGACTAATGTTGAGTCCATGGATTATACACACTTTTCTCACCCTTCGACCATTGCTAGCCTTTCTAATACCGCGCACTTTTCGCCGGTATCATACACCCACCATATACCTTCCTCAAAACAGCCACCATACCTACCCATTATGGCATTCCCATAGCCATTCCGAGATATATTGCCATGCAACTTTCCACCATTCCTTTTATTGTGGCACGCTCCATCATTGTCATATTGCTTAGCATGATCATGTTGTTGACATCGTATTTGTGGCAAAGCCACCATTCCTAATTCTTTCATACATGTCACTCATGAATCATTGCATATCCCGGTACACCGCCGGAGGCATACACATAGAGTCATACTTTGTTCTAAGTATCGAGTTGTAATTGTTGAGTTGTAAGAAAATTAAAAGTGTGATGATCATCATTTTTAGAGCATTGTCCCAAGTGAGGAAAGGATGATGGAGACTATGATTCCCCCATAAGTCGGGATGAGACTTCGGACGAAAAGTAAAATAAAAAGAGAAAAGAAAAGAGGCCATAAAAAAAGAGAAAAGGCCCAAATAAGAAAAATGAGAGAAAAAGAGAGAAGGGACAATGTTACTATCTTTTACCACACTTGTGCTTCAAAGTAGCACCATGATTTTCATAATAGAGAGTCTCTCGTTTCGTCACTTTCATATACTAGTGGGAATTTTTCATTATAGAACTTGGCTTGTATATTCCAATGATGGGCTTCCTCAAATTGCCCTAGGTCTTCGTGAGCAAGCGAGTTGGATGCACACCCACTAAGTTTCTTTTGTTGAGCTTTCATATACTTATAGCTCTAGTGCATCCGTTGCATGGCAATCCCTACTCACTCACATTGTTATCTATTGATGGGCATCTCCATAGCCTGTTAATACGCCTAGTTGATGTGAGACTATCTTCTCCCTTTTTGTCTTCTCCACAACCACCATTCTGTTCCACATATAGTGCTATATCCATGGCTCACGGTCATGTATTGCGTGAAGATTGAAAAAGTTTTGAAAATGTCAAAAGTATGAAACAATTGCTTGGCTTCTCATCAGGGTTGTGCATGATTTAAATACTTTGTGTGGTGAAGATAGAGCATAGCCAGATTATACGATTTTCTAGGGATAACTTTCTTTGGCCATGTTATTTTGAGAAGACATAATTGCTTTGTTAGTATGCTTGAAGTATTATTATTTTTATGTCAATATTAAACCTTTGTCATGAATCTTTCGAACCTGAATATTCAACCACAATTAAGAAGAGTTACATTGAAATTATGCCAAGTAGCACTCCGCATCAAAAATTCTCTTTTTATCATTTACCTACTCGAGGACGAGCAGGAATTAAGCTTGGGGATGCCTGATACGTCTCCAACGTATCTATAATTTTTGATTGCTCCATGCTATATTATCTACTGTTTTGGACCATATTGGGCTTTATTTTCCACTTTTAAATTACTTTTGGGACTAACCTATTAACCGGAGGCCCAGCCCAGATTTGCTGTTTTTTTGCCCATTTCAGTGTTTCGAAGAAACGGAATATCAAACGGAGTCCAAACGGAATGAAACCTTCGGGAACGTGATTTTCTCATCAGATATGATCCAGGAGACTTGGACCCTCGGTCAAGAAAGGAGGGAGGCGGCCACGAGGGTGGAGGCCTGCCCCCCTAGGGCGCGCCCCCTGCCTCATGGGCCTCCGGAAGCTCCACCGACGTACTCCTTCCTCCTATATATACCTACGTACCCCCAACAGATCGAATCGGAGCCAAAACCTAATTCCACCGCCGCAAATTTCTGTATCCACGAGATCCCATCTTGGGGCCTGTTCCGGAGCTCCGCCGGAAGGGGAATCCACCACGGAGGGCTTCTACATCATCATCATAGCCTCTCCGATGAAGTGTGAGTAGTTTAATTCAGACCTTCAGGTCCATAGTTAGTAGCTAGATGGCTTCTTCTCTCTTTTTGGATCTCAATACAATGTTCTCCCCCTCTCTCGTGGAGATCTATTCGATGTAATCTTCTTTTTACGGTGTGTTTGTTGAGACCGATGAATTGTGGGTTAATGATCAAGATTATATATGAGCAATATTTGAATCTTCTCTGAATTCTTTTATGTATGATTGGTTATCTTTGCAAGTCTCTTCGAATTATTCGTTTAGTTTGGCCAACTAGATTGGTAGTTCTTGCAATGGGAGAAGTGCTTAGCTTTGGGTTCAATCTTGCGGTGTCCTTTCCCAGTGACAGTAGGGGCAGCAAGGCACGTATTGTATTGTTGCCATCGAGGATAACAAGATGAGGTTTTTATCATATTGCATGAATTTATCCCTCTACATCATGTCATCTTGCTTAAGGCGTTACTCTGTTTTCATTAACTTAATACTCTAGATGCATGTTGGATAGCGGTCGATGAGTGGAGTAATAGTAGTAGATGCAGGCAGGAGTCGGTCTACTTGTCTCGGACGTGATGCCTATATACATGATCATACCAAGAGTCTCTCATAACTATGCTCAATTCTGTCAATTGCTCAAAAGTAATTCGTTCACCCACCGTAAAATACTTATGCTCTTGAGAGAAGCCACTAGTGAAATCTATGGCCCTCGGGTTTATTCTCATCATATTAATCTTCCTACGCTTTATTATTGCTTTGCTTTTTAGTTTGCTTTTTATTTTACTTTGCATCTTTATACCAAAAATACCAAAAATATTACCTATCATCTCTATCAGATCTCACTTTCGTAAGTGACCGTGAAGGGATTGACAACACCTAATCGCGTTGGTTGCGTTGAGATGTTTGTTTTGTGTAGGTACGAGGGACTTGCGTGTGGCCTCCTACTGGATTGATACCTTGGTTCTCAAAAACTGAGGGAAATACTTATGCTACTCTGCTGCATCATCCTCTCCTCTTCGGGTAAAACCAACGTAAGCTCAAGGCGTAGCAGCAGCGTTCGCGGCGGTTGGCAGCGCGTTTGCGATGGCGGCGGCGCGGCGAGGGCTCGGGGCGACGGCAGGAGCTGCTTCCTGGTGGTCGCGTGGGGGCCGTTAAGGCGTGCCTATGGTGGCCATGGTCGATCTGTTTCAGATCGACCGCCGGTGCCTCAGCGGCGCGGGATCTCGGGCGGCGGCCTCGTCGGTGGAGCATGGTGCGGCCTGCTTGGCGGCGGCACCGAGGTGCAGATTGGGGGCCTTCCTTGGCTGAGTGGGCGCGGCGGCGCTCTGGCGGCACCTCGATGGCCGCCGGAGTTCCATGGGATCGTCGTCTCCGACTCTATCTACTCCGGTTCGTGCTGGCTACGGTAGGGACTATGGTCGACGCCAATACTGCTCGGGCGGATCTGGCGGGTGGGCATGGATCCGGGGAACTCAAGCGGCGTGGCGGCCGCAGCAAAGTTGACGCCCTCGGCGCCGATTACCTTCCTGGAGGCTTTGGTGTGGATCATCGCCCCCCCACCTCTGCCATGAGCGCAGGCGAAAGCCTCTGTTCCTCTGTTTGGGTGTGATGGCACTTTGGTGTCGTGTTCCTTCCTGAAGGCGTCGGCCGAGGACTGCGGAGGGTGGTGGAGTTGCTGGTAGTTCAGAGTCGACGCGAGATGGCATGTAGGTGGGCGGTGTGGCATCAACAGTATCATCGACGGTGGGTCTCGGCGGCATGGCGCGATGGAGTCTCGGCGTCGTCTTGTGGAGATGGACTCGCGCAGGAGGAGGAAGCTGTCTGGCGTCGTGGTGGCATCGGCGGTAGCTAGACCGTGCAAGGTAGATGCAACAAGACAACTCGGAGATGGATTGGTGGCAGGTGGCTGCGGCGGCCTCATACCCGCAGCGGCGTCTGGTTGAGGAGTGCACGGAATGGTAGGTGCCCCATACCCGCAGGCGTCGTGGTTCGGACCTCAGGTCTTAGATGTTTAGGTTTGGCTGCGATGTCTGTTTGGTATTAGGCCCGACTATCAGCTCCCTTCATCAATTGGATAGGTGTATTGACATTTTTGCTTAGGCGGTGGCTTTAGTCATGCTGTTGTATGACTTTGTAAAGTCTTGTGAGAATAATTAATAAAGTGGTCGTATGCATCGCCCGGATCACGAGGCGGAGTCATCCTCCTTTTCTAAAAAAAGGAAAAAGATTTAGCCATACTCTATTACTCCGAAGATATCTTTGAGAACAAGCGAATGGTCCCGAGAATGAATACATTATAATACATCATGATTTCTTGGAGTTGGATAATTCACACATATTCGATTATAATGAGGGAAGCAAGGAGTTGAATACATTATAATACAACATCATGACATCTAAAACATTATAACTCTATTTTATAATCAAGAGAATTCTGAACTGCAACTGAGATTCGATGCCAACAGCTTAACTATGATAAGTACATTATTTTATCTAACAATGTATGCACAACAAGCTTACTCTTCCTTGTTATGTATAAACCCAGATAAGTCCATAACTATTGGACCTGCAATATCATAAAACACAAAATATCCTCAGCGGTCAACGCTCTAGCACTGTGCAACCATAATCTTACTCATCAAATTTATTTGTGAATCAAACTAAATTATCACTCCTACCGAATACAAGGAAGACAATAGTTCACAACAAGCAAGATATAATACGTTGAGCACTATCCTGCAGACCAATAGTTCACAACAAATAGTCTTGAATGTTTAGGAAATATTATGTGTTCTCCAAGAGTACACATTCAAGAGAAGAATGAAAATACCTTTCCCCGAACAATTCGTCTTCATATCTCATTTAGAATTTCAGCAACTTCATTATCTTCTAACATTGATGCTTTCGTAAGACGTATGACATCCACAAGCACATCGGTATTGAATTGTTTTTCATTCAGTGTGCATCAGATGTATTTTCTTACTACATCATCCATGTCAAATATTGTCTGAATAAATGGGGTGAAAAGGTTAAAGCATATCTGTGTCCCCTCCTGACTGTAGCCAGATAGCTTTGCAGCCAACAATGTAATAAGAAAACCATTCCTCAATCAGCAGTAGGAATGGCAAAATTTGACCTAGACCTGTGACTTTTGTAAGGATAGTAACAAAGATGACAACAAAACGTACGTCATCCTGCTAGAAACAACAAGTTGTGGCAGTAAGAAATATTGAGCCAGATATATGCAAGTTTCAGTAAAAGGCTGCAACACATGTGTTACAAACTACAATACAAACATGTGTAACAAAACATTATTTTTACATTGTACCTCCTTTTTTTCTTGGACCTCGGTGGTTCCATGGCGACCTCGTCGACGACTTGGTGCCCCTCCCAGAACCGACCAGTGCTTTGTCCATTTTCATTACCTTTTTTGGACCGTGACGGTTCCATGTGGAGGTCGCTGCCAACCTAGTGCTCCCCCCGACCCATCAAACTTTCCAGCGCCCAGGTGCACCAGCTGGGTGGGTCGACTGCACAGCGGCACGAACAGAGATGAACGGTCAGTTTTGTGCTAGGGAAGAAAAGAACGGATCTATAAAGAAGAAGATGATGGAAGCATATTTTTTTTCTTCTGTTTTTGGCTTTGGCCGGGTTGTCCTTTGCCCCTACTATATATCAATATAAAAAGCAATGTTTTTGCCTTGTTTCAAAAAAATAATTGTACAAGAGAAATGTATGTTCTTACTATCTGCATTACAGGGCGGGAAGGCGGTAGACATGACCAGAAGAGCTACAACCAAGAACAAAATATGTGTGTTGTTCCTTGGACGTGCCATGGTGAATGGGTTCATGCCATTCCTCTTCTTCCGGGCAGCTAGTATTGTTTTTCTAGTCGATGGATTCCAGTCACTACCGGAACAAGGCTCTAAGCCGACGGCCAAAAGTATGCCGACGGCGAACGTCGGCCTCTTCCACACTATGCCGACAGCTGGCCCCAGGCCGTCGGCGTACAAAGGCCGTCGGGCTATCCAGGTATAATCCGACGGCCCCCGTCGGCAAAAAAAGGCCGTCGGCATAGCCAGATCTACGCCTAAAACAGCCGTCGGCATATGTGGGCCGTCGGCATAGCTGTGGGCCCAGCGACCACGCCCGCGACGGGCGGCTAACGGCGTCGGATCTATGCCGACGGCCGGGACGGCCGGCCGTCGGCATAGATCAGGTTGCCATGTCATCGACCAGATCCGCATCGACCAAGGCCTATGCCGGCGGCTGCCGTCGGCATAGATGACACGTCATCGATCCGCACCGCGCCGTCCATCCGCCTGAGTGCGTAGCTATGCATGGCTTTGCCGTCGGCATAGATATTTTTTTCATTTTTTTTGCATAGCTATATTTTTATGTTTTTTTACGTATTATTATTTGACTAACTTACATGTAGCATTTGTTAATATATATCAGCATACATACATTTTTTTCGATTCTATACGAAGGGGTGTGTGACCCCCCTCCACGTTCGGCGCCGACGCCGGCCGACACCTGGAGGGGGGAAACAGCCGCACCGGGTCTATACGGAGGGGACGTTGCTCCCAACTGTTTCTATATATCGGATGACCTACCACAACCGGTTGAAGAGGTGGCACACGTCTCCCGGGTGTGGCCCCACTCAGGGACGGCGCCGCCGGCGGCACCTGGAGGGGGGAAACGGACGCGTCAGGTCTACATGTACGGGATCTTGCTGTGGGTTTGGCCCGGATGTTGCTCCCAGGTGTTCGTATGGGCTGACGTAACCCAACCGGGTGGAGAGGTCCACTGGTCAAAACCCGTCTGTGAAAAGTCAAAGGGATAGATCTCGTGGTCAACCGCTCTAGGGTTAGGCGGGATGGGGGCCCTGGGGGGGTAGCATTGCCACCGGAGCGTCGCACCGAGCCCTCATACATGCCGGGTTGTGTGGTGGCATGTCTGAAGAGGCGGCACACGTCTCCCGGGTGTGGCCCCCCTCACCGTCGGCACAACCGCCGGCACCTAGAGGGGGGAAAACGAACGCGTCGGGTCTACACGGAGGTGATGTAGCGGTGGGTTTGGCCCGGATGTTGCTCCCAGGTGTCCCTCTGGGCTGACCTAACACAACCGGGTGGAGAGGGTACCTAGTCAAAACCCGTCCGTGAAAGTCAAAGGGCTAGATCTCGTGGTCAACCGCTCCAGGGGTTAGGCGGGACGGGGGCCCGGGGGGTAGAATTACCACCGGAGCGTCGCACCGGTCCCTTATACATGTCGGGTGGTGTGGTGGCTTGTCTGAAGAGGCGCACACTTCTCCGGGGTGTGGCCCTCCTCACCTCTGGCGCATAGCCGGCACTGGAGGGGGAAAGCAGACGCGTCGGGTCTCTGAGGGCGAGATCTTCTTTGGGTTTGGCCCGGATGTTGCTCAGTGTTCGTATGGGCTGACATAACACAACCGGGTGGAGTGGTCCGCTGGTGAAATCCGTCCGTGGGAAGTCAAGGGCTAGATCTCGTGGTCAACCGCTCGGGGTTAGGCGGACGGCGCCCTGGGGTAGCAATGCCACCGAGCATCGTGTCGGGCCCTCATACATGCGGGGTGGTGTTGTGGCATGTCCGAAGAGGCGGCACGCGTCTCGGTCGTGGCCCCCCCTCATGGACGGCGCCGCCGCCCGCACCGGAGAAGCAACGGACGTCGGGTCTACATGGAGTGGATGTAGCTATGGGTTTGGCCCGGATGTTGCTCCGGGTGTCCCTATGGGCCGAACTGACACAACCGGGTGGAGAGGTCCACTGGTCAAAGCCCGTCTGTGGGAAGTCAAGGGCTAGATCTCGTGGTCAACCGCTCGGTGGTTAGGCGGGGACGGGGCCCAGGGGTAGCAATTCCACTGAGCGCCGTGCGGGCCCTCATACATGCGGGTGGTGTTGTGGCATGTCCGGCGGGCGCCACGCGTCTCCGGTGCGTGGCCCCCCTCACGGATGGTGCCGCCGCCAAGACACTGGAGAAGCAGACGCGTCGGGTCTACATGGAGTGGATGTAGCTGTGGGTTTGGCCCGGATGTTGCTCCCGGTGTCCCTATGGGCGGAATCGACACAACCGGGTGGAGAGGTCCACCGTCAAAGCCCGTCCGTGGGAAGTCAAAGGCTAGATCTCGTGGTCAACCGCTCGGGGTTAGGCGGGGACGAGGGCCCTGGGGTAGCAATGCCACGGAGCGTCGCACCGCCCCTCATACATGTAGGGTGGTGTGGTGGCATGTCCGAAGAGGCGGCACGCGTCTCGAGTTCGCCCCCCTCACGGACGCCGCCGCCAAAGACCGGACTGGAGAAACAGACGCGTCGGGTCTACGGAGGGGATCTTGCTGTGGGTCCGCCCGGATGTTGCTCAAAGTGTTCCTATGGGCTAACCTAACACAACCGGGTGGAGAGGTCCACTGGTCAAATCCCGTCCGTGCAATGTCAAAGGGCTAGATCCGGTGGTCAAACGCTACAGGGTTAGGCGGGACGGGGGCCCTGGGGGGTAGCAATGCCACCGGATCGTCTCACCGGGCCCTCATACATGCGGGGTGGTGTGGTGGCATATCTGAAGAGGCGGCACGCGTCTCCGGGTTGTGGCCCCCCTCACGGACGGCAATGACACGGTTGTAGACGTTATGCGGTAACGATGCGGCGTGAATATTATTAAATAATTGGAGCACGATAAAATCATGAGTTTTTTACACAACGTGGGCACATGTACTATAGGACTGATGGTAATTTTTCATAATTTTTCGTGATGGAGAAGTATCTGAACACTTCCCTCTACGCGGATTGTTCTTCGCACGTCTACGACTGTGACCGGCGGCCTCCGGGGGCTACCATACCGTCAAATCTTGCGTAGGCGGCCTCTCACAAGTCTGGAAGTGTTGTGGCGGTTGCAAACGCCCAGCACGGGTCTCCGGGGTGTGCCCCCCTCACGGACGGCGCCGCCGCCGGCACCTGGAGGGGGGAAACGGACGCGTCGGGTCTACACGGAGGGGATCTTGTTGTGGGTCTGGCCAAGATGTTGCTCCAAAGTGTTCCTATGGGCTGACCTAACACAACCGGGTGGAGAGGCCCACTGGTCAAAGCCCGTCCGTGCAAAGTCAAAGGGCTAGATCCCATGGTCAAACGCTACAGGGTTAGGCGGGGCGGGGCCACAGGGGGTAGCAATGCCACCGGAGCGTCGCATCGGGCCCTCGTACATGTGGGGTGGTGTGGTGGCATGTCCGAAGAGGCGCACGCGTCTGCAGGTGTGACCCCCCGAACGACAGCGATGACACGGTAGTAGGCGTTCTGCGAAACGCGGCGTGAATATTATTAAATACTCGAGCGCGATAAAATCATGAGTTTTTTACACAACGTGGGCACATGTGCTATAGGACCGATGGTAATTTTTCATAATTTTACATGAGGGAGAAGTATCTGTACTCTTCCCTCTACGCGGATTGCTCTTCGCGCGTCTACGACTGTGGCCGGCGGCCTCCGGGGGCTAGCATACCGTCAAATCTTGCGTAGGCGGCCTCTCACAAGTCTGGAAGTGTTTTGGCGTTTGCAAACGCCCAGCACGCGTCTCCGGGGTGTGGCCCTCCTCACCTACGGCGTCGCAGACGCACCACTGGAGGAAAAGCAGACGCGTCGGATCTCTGAGGGCGAGATCTTGCTGTGGGTTTGGCCCGGATGTTGCTCCAGGTGTTCGTATGGGCTGACATAACACAACCGGGTGGAGTGGTCCGCTGGTGAAATCCCGTCCATGGGAAGTCAAAGGGCTAGATCTCGTGGTCAACCGCTCCAGGGTTAGGCGGGACGGGGGCCCTGGGGGGTAGCAATGCCACCGGAGCGTCATATCGGGCCCTCATACATGCAGGGTGATGTTGTGGCATGTCCGAAGAGGCGGCACGCGTCTCGGGTCGTGGCCCCCATCGACGGCGCGCCGCCGCACCGGCTTTGGAGAAGCAGACGCGTCGGGTCTACACGGAGTGGATGTAGCTGTGGGTTTGGCCCGGATGTTGCTCCCGGGTGTCCCTATGGGTCGAACTGGCACAACCGGGTGGAGAGGTCCACTGGTCAAAGCCTGTCCGTGGGAAGTCAAAGGGCTAAATCTCATGGTCAACCGCTCCAGGGTTAGGTGGGACGGGGGCCCTGGGGGGTAGCAATGCCACCGGAGCATCGTACCGGGCCCTCATACATGCGGGGTGGTGTTGTGGCATGTCCGAAGAGGCGGCACGCGTCTCCGGTGCGTGGCCCCCCTCACGGACGGCGCCGCCGCCGGCACCTGGAGGGGGGAAACGGACGCGTCGGGTCTACACGGAGGGGATCTTGTTGTGGGTCTGGCCAAGATGTTGGTCCAAAGTGTTCCTATGGGCTGACCTAACACAACCGGGTGGAGAGGCCCACTGGTCAAAGCCCGTCCGTGCAAAGTCAAAGGGCTAGATCCGATGGTCAAACGCTACAGGGTTAGGCGGGACGGGGGCCCTAGGGGGGGGGGGGTAGCAATGCCACCGGAGCATCGCATCGGGCCCTCGTACATGTGGGGTGGTGTGGTGGCATGTCCGAAGAGGCGGCACGCGTCTCTGGGGTGTGGCCCCCCTCACGGACGGCGATGACACGGTAGTAGACGTTCTGCGGAAACGATGCGGCGTGAATATTATTAAATAATCGGAGCGCGATAAAATCATGAGTTTGTTACACAACATGGGCACATGTGCTATAGGAACGATGGTAATTTTTCATAATTTTAGTTGATGGAGAAGTATCTGTACACTTCCCTCTACGCGGATTGCTCTTCGCGCGTCTACGACTGTGGCCGGCGGCCTCCGGGGGCTAGCATACCGTCAAATCTTGCGTAGGCGGCCTCTCACAAGTCTGGAAGTGTTTAGGCGGTTGCAAACGCCCAGCACGCGTCTCCGGGGTGTGGCCCTCCTCACCTACGGCGTCGCAGCCGGCACCTGGAGGGGGAGCAGACGCGTCGGGTCTCTGAGGGCGAGATCTTGCTGTGGGTTTGGCCGGATGTTGCTCCAGGTGTTCGTATGGGCTGACATAACACAACCGGGTGGAGTGGTCCGCTGGTGAAATCCCGTCCGTGGGAAGTCAAAGGGCTAGATCTCGTGGTCAACCGCTCGAGGGTTAGGCGGGGCGAGGGCCTGGGGGTAGCAATGCCACCGAGCGTCATATCGGGCCCTCATACATGCGGGGTGATGTTGTGGCATGTCCGAAGAGGCGCACGCGTCTCCGGTCGCGGCCCCCCCTCAAGACGGCGCCGCCGCCCGGCACTGGAGAAGCAGACGGCGTCGGGTCTACACGGAGTGGATGTAGCTGTGGGTTTGGCCCGGATGTTGCTCCGGGTGTCCCTATGGGCGAACTGGCACAACCGGTGGAGACGTCCACCGGTCAAAGCCCGTTCGTGGGAAGTCAAAGGGCTAGATCTCGTGGTCAACCGCTCCAGGGTTAGGCGGGACGGGGGCCCTGCGGGTAGCAATGCCACCGAGGCGTCGTCGCGGGCCCAATACATGCGGGGTGGTGTTGTGGCATGTCCGAAGAGGCGGCACGCGTCTCCGGTCGTGGCCCCCCTCTCGACGGCGCCGCCGCCGCACTTTGGGGGAAGCGGACGCGTCGGGTCTACAGAGTGGATGTAGCTGTGGATTTTGGCCGGATGTTGCTCCGGGTGTCCCTATGGGCGAATCGACACAACCGGGTGAGGAGGTCCACCGGTCAAACCCGTCCGTGGGAAGTCAAAGGCTAGATCTCGTGGTCAACCGCTCCGGGGTTAGGCGGGGCGAGGGCCTGGGGTAACAATGCCACCGGGCGTCGCACCGCCCCTCATACATGTAGGGTGGTGTGGTGGCATGTCGAAGAGGCGCACGCGCGTCTCGGGGTTCGCCCCCCTCACAGACGGCGCCGCCGCCGTCACTGGCGGGAAGCAGACGCGTCGGGTCTACGGAGGGATCTTCTTGTGGGTGCAGCCGGATGTTGCTCCAAAGTGTTCCTATGGGCTGACCTAACACAACCGGGTGGAGAGGTCCATTGTCAAATCCCGTCTGCAAAGTCAAAGGGCTAGATCCGGTGGTCAAACACTACTGAGGTTAGGCGGGGCGGGGCCACAGGGGTAGCAATGCCACCGGAGCGTTGCACCGGGCCCTCATACATGCGGGGTGGTGTGGTGGTATGTCCGAAGAGGCGGCACGCGTCTCCGGGTTGTGGCCCCCCTCACGGACGGCAATGACACGGTTGTAGACGTTCTGCGGCAACGATGCGGCGTGAATATTATTAAATAATTGGAGCGCGATAAAATCATGAGTTTTTTACACAACGTGGGCACATGTGCTATAGGACTGATGGTAATTTTTCATAATTTTTCGTGATGGAGAAGTATCTGAACACTTCCCTCTACGCGGATTGCTCTTCGCACGTCTACGACTATGGCCGGCGGCCTCCGGGGGCTACCATACCGTCAAATCTTGCGTAGGCGGCCTCTCGCAAGTCTGGAAGTGTTGTGGCGGTTGCGAACGCCCAGCACGCGTCTCCGGGGTGTGCCCCCCTCACGGACGGCGCCGCCCGCGCACCGGAGGGGAAGCAGACGCGTCGGGTCTACGGAGGGATCTTGTTGTGGGTCTGCCAAGATGTTGCTCCAAAGTGTTCCTATGGGCTGACCTAACACAACCGGGTGGAGAGGCCCACCGTCAAAGCCCGTCCGTGCAAAGTCAAAGGCTAGATCCCATGGTCAAACGCTTCTGAGGTTAGGCGGGGCGGGGCCACAGGGGGGTAGCAATGCCACCGAGCATCGCATCGGGCCCTCGTACATGTGGGGTGGTGTGGTGGCATGTCCAAGAGGCGACACGCGTCTCTAGGGTGTGGCCCCCCCACGGGGCAGCAATGACACGGTAGTAGGCGTTCTGCGGAAGCGATGCGGCGTGAATATTATTAAATACTCGGCGCGATAAAATCATGAGTTTTTTACACAACATGGGCACATGTGTTATAGGAACGATGGTAATTTTTCATAATTTTACATGATGGAAAAGTATCATACACTTCCCTCTCGCGGATTGCTCTTGGCGCTTCTCGACCGTGGCGGCCCTCGGGGCTAGCATACCGTCAAATCTTGCGTAGGCGGCCTCTCACAAGTCTGGAAGTGTTTAGGCGGTTGCAAACGCCCAGCACGCGTCTCCGGGGTGTGGCCCTCCTCACCTACGGCGTCGCAGCCGGCACCTGGAGGGGGAAAACGGACGCGTCGGGTCTACAGGGACGAGATCTTGCTGTGGGTTTGGCCCGGATGTTGCTCCAGGTGTTCGTATGGGCTGACATAACACAACCGGGTGGAGTGGTCCGCTGGTGAAATCCCGTCCGTGGGAAGTCAAAGGGCTAGATCTCGTGGTCAACCGCTCCAGGGTTAGGCGGGACGGGGGCCCTGGGGGGTAGCAATGCCACCGGAGCGTCATATCGGGCCCTCATACATGCGGGGTGATGTTGTGGCATGTCCGAAGAGGCGGCACGCGTCTCCGGTGCGTGGCCCCCCTCATGGACGGCGCCGCCGCCGGCACCTGGAGGGGGGAAACGGATGCGTCGGGTCTACACGGAGTGGATGTAGCTGTGGGTTTGGCCCGGATGTTGCTCTCGGGTGTCCCTATGGGCCGAACTGGCACAACCGGGTGGAGACGTCCACTGGTCAAAGCCCGTCCGTGGGAAGTCAAAGGGCTAGATCTCGTGGTCAACCGCTCCAGGTTAGGCGGGGCGGGGCCCTCGCGGGTAGCAATGCCACCGGAGCGTCGTACCGGGCCCGAATACATGCGGGGTGGTGTTGTGGCATGTCCGAAGAGGCGGCACGCGTCTCCGGTGCGTGGCCCCCCTCTCGGACGGCGCCGCCGCCGCACCGGAGAAGCAGACGACGTCGGGTCTACACGGAGTGGATGTAGCTGTGGATTTTGGCCCGGATGTTGCTCCCGGGTGTCCCTATGGGCCGAACTGACACAACCGGGTGAGGAGGTCCACTGGTCAAAGCCCGTCCGTGGGAAGTCAAAGGGCTAGATCTCGTGGTCAACCGCTCCAGGGTTAGGCGGGACGAGGGCCCTGGGGGTAGCAATGCCACCGGAGCGTCGCACCGGCCCCTCATACATGTAGGGTGGTGTGGTGGCATGTCCGAAGAGGCGCAGCGTCTCGGGTTCGCCCCCCTCACGGACGGCGCCGCCCGCCGTCATTGGCGAGGAAACAGACGCGTCGGGTCTACGGAGGGGATCTTCTTGTGGGTCCGCCCGGATGTTGCTCCAAAGTGTTCCTATGGGCTGACCTAACACAACCGGGTGGAGAGGTCCACCGGTCAAATCCGTCCGTGCAAAGTCAAAGGGCTAGATCCGGTGGTCAAACACTACAGGGTTAGGCGGGACGGGGGCCCTGGGGGGTAGCAATGCCACCGGAGCATCGCACCGGGCCCTCATACATGCGGGGTGGTGTGGTGGTATGTCCGAAGAAGGCGGCACGCGTCTCGGGTTGTGGCCCCCCCTCACGGACGGCAATGACACGGTTGTAGGCGTTCTGCGGCAACGATCGGCGTGAATATTATTAAATAATTGGGCGCGATAAAATCATGAGTTTTTACACAACGTGGGCACATGTGCTATAGGACTGATGGTAATTTTTCATAATTTTTACGTGATGGAGAAGTATTTGAACACTTCCCTCTCGCGGATTGCTCTTCGCGCGTCTCGACTATGGCGGCGGCCTCGGGAACTACCATACCGTCAAATCTTGCGTGGCGGCCTCTCGCAAGTCTGGAAGTGTTGTGGCGGTTCTGAGCGCCCAGCAGCGTCTCCGGTGTGCCCCCCTCACGGACGGCGCCGCCCGCCCGGCTGGGGAAGCAGACGCGTCGGGTCTACGGAGGGATCTTGTTGTGGGTCTGGCCAAGATGTTGCTCCAAAGTGTTCCTATGGGCTGACCTAACACAACCGGGTGGAGAGGCCCACTGGTCAAAGCCCGTCCGTGCAAAGTCAAAAGGCTAGATCCCATGGTCAAACGCTACAGGGTTAGGCGGGACGGGGGCCCTGGGGTAGCAATGCCACCGGAGCATCGCATCGGGCCCTCGTACATGTGGGGTGGTGTGGTGGCATGTCCGAAGAGGCGGCACGCGTCTCTAGGGTGTGGCCCCCCTCACGGACGGCAATGACACGGTAGTAGACGTTCTGCGGAAACGATGCGGCGTGAATATTATTAAATACTCAGAGCGCGATAAAATCATGAGTTTTTTACACAACATGGGCACATGTGCTATAGGAACGATGGTAATTTTTCATAATTTTACGTGATGGAAAAGTATCTGTACACTTCCCTCTACGCGGATTGCTCTTGGCGTCTCGACTGTGGCGGCGGACCTCCGGGGGCTAGCATACCGTCAAATCTTGCGTGGGCGGCCTCTCACAAGTCTGGAAGTGTTTAGGCGGTTGCAAACGCCCAGCCGCAGCGTCTCCGGTGTGGCCCTCCTCACCTCTGGCGTCGCATCCGGCACTGGAGGGGGAAGCAGACGCGTCGGGTCTCTGAGGACGAGATCTTGCTATGGGTTTGGCCGGATGTTGCTCAGTGTTCGTATGGGCTGACATAACACAACCGGGTGGAGTGGTCGCTGGTGAAATCCCGTCCGTGGGAAGTCGAAGGGCTAGATCTCGTGGTCAACCGCTCGGGGTTAGGCGGGGCCAGGGGCCACAGGGTAGCAATGCCACCGGAGCGTCATATCGGGCCCTCATACATGCGGGGTGATGTTGTGGCATGTCCGAAGAGGCGCACGCGTCTCCGGTCGTGGCCCCCCTCATGGACGGCGCCACCGCCGCACCGGCTTTGGAGAAGCAGACGCGTCGGGTCTACGGAGTGGATGTAGCTGTGGGTTTGGCCCGAATGTTGCTCCCGGTGTCCCTATGGGCGAACTAGCACAACCGGTGGAGAGGTCCACCGTCAAAGCCCGTCCGTGGGAAGTCAAAGGCTAGATCTCGTGGTCAACCGCTCGAGGGTTAAGGCGGGGCGGGGGCCCTGCGGGCGTCGTGCATCGGCCCTCATACATGCGGGTGGTGTTGTGGCATGTCCGAAGAGGCGGCACGCGCTCGGTCGTGGCCCCCCTCTCGGACGGCGCGCCCGCCGGCACCGGAGGAGGGAAGCAGACGCGTCGGGTCTACACGAGTGGATGTAGCTGTGGATTTTGGCCGGATGTTGCTCCGGGTGTCCCTATGGGCGGCCCGACACAACCGGGTGAGGAGGTCCACCGGTCAAAGCCCGTCCGTGGGAAGTCAAAGGCTAGATCTCGTGGTCAACCGCTCCAGGTTAGGCGGACGAGGGCCCTGGGGTAGCAATGCCACCGAGGCGTCGCACCGGCCCCTCATACATGTAGGGTGGTGTGGTGGCATGTCCGAAGAGGCGGCACGCGTCTCCGGGGTTCGCCCCCTCACGGACGGCGCCGCCGCCGGCACTGGCGGGGGAAACGGACGCGTCGGGTCTACGGAGGGATCTTGCTGTGGGTCTGGCCCGGATGTTGCTCCAAAGTGTTCCTATGGGCTGACCTAACACAACCGGGTGGAGAGGTCCACTGGTCAAATCCCGTCCGTGCAAAGTCAAAGGGCTAGATCCGGTGGTCAAACACTACAGGGTTAGGCGGGACGGGGGCCCTGGGGGGTAGCAATGCCACCGGAGCGTCGCACCGGGCCCTCATACATGCGGGGTGGTGTGGTGGTATGTCCGAAGAGGCGGCACGCGTCTCCGGGTTGTGGCCCCCCTCACGGACGGCAATGACACGGTTGTAGACGTTCTGCGGTAACGATGCGGCGTGAATATTATTAAATAATTGGAGCGCGATAAAATCATGAGTTTTTTACACAACGTGGGCACATGTGCTATAGGACTGATGGTAATTTTTCATAATTTTTCATGATGGAGAAGTATCGAACACTTCCCTCTCGCTGGATTGCTCTTCGACGCGTCTCGACTATGGCGGCGGTTCCGGGGCTACCATACCGTCAAATCTTGCGTGGCGGCCTCTCAAAGTCTGGAAGTGTTGTGGCGGTTGCAAGCGCCCAGCACGCGTCTCGGGGTGTGCCCCCCTCACGGACGGCGCCGCCGCCCTTTGGAGGGGGAAGACGACGTCGGGTCTACGGAGGGATCTTGTTGTGGGTCTGGCCAAGATGTTGCTCCAAAGTGTTCCTATGGGCTGACCTAACAAAACCGGGTGGAGAGGCCCACCGTCAAAGCCCGTCCGTGCAAAGTCAAGGGCTAGATCCCATGGTCAAACGCTCTGAGGTTAGGGCGGACGGGGCCCTGGGGGGGGGGGGTAGCAATGCCACCGGAGCATCGCATCGGGCCCTCGTAGATGTGGGGTGGTGTGGTGGCATGTCCGAAGAGGCGGCACGCGTCTCTGGGGTGTCGCCCCCCTCACGGACGGCGATGACACGGTAGTAGACGTTCTGCGGAAATGATGCGGCGTGAATATTATTAAATACTCAGAGCGTGATAAAAATCATGAGTTTTTTACACAACATGGGCACATGTGCTATAGGAACGATGGTAATTTTTCATAATTTTACGTGATGGTGAAGTATCTGTACACTTCCCTCTACGCGGATTGCTCTTGGCGCTTCTCTGTTGTGGCGGCGGCCTCCGGGGGCTAGCATACCGTCAAATCTTGCGTAGGCGGCCTCTCACAAGTCTGGAAGTGTTTAGGAGGTTGCAAACGCCCAGCACGCGTCTCCGGGGTGTGGCCCTCCTCACCTACGGCGTCGCAGCCGGCACCTGGAGGGGGAAAACGGACGCGTCGGGTCTCTGAGGGCGAGATCTTGCTGTGGGTTTGGCCCGGATGTTGCTCAAGGTGTTCGTATGGGCTGACATAACACAACCGGGTGGAGTGGTCCGCTGGTGAAATCCCGTCCGTGGGAAGTCAAAGGGCTAGATCTCGTGGTCAACCGCTCGAGGTTAGGCGGGGCGGGGCCCTGGGGTAGCAATGCCACGGAGCGTCATATCGGGCCCTCATACATGCGGGGTGATGTTGTGGCATGTCCGAAGAGGCGGCACGCGTCTCGGTCGTGGCCCCCCCTCATGGACGGCGCCGCCGCCGCACTGGAGGGAGAAAACAGACGCGTCAGTCTACAGAGTGGATGTAGCTGTGGGTTTGGCCGGATGTTGCTCCGGGTGTCCCTATGGGCCGAATCGCACAACCGGTGGAGAGGTCCACCGGTCAAAGCCCGTCCGTGGGAAGTCAAAGGGCTAGATCTCGTGGTCAACCGCTCGTGGTTAGGCGGGGCCGGGGCCCTGCGGTAGCAATGCCACCGGGCGTCGTGCCGGGCCCTCATACATCCGGGGTGGTGTTGTGGCATGTCTGAAGAGGCGGCACGCGTCTCCGGTGCGTGGCCCCCCCCTCTCGGACGGCGCCGCCCGCCGCACCTAGAGAAGCAGACGACGTCGGGTCTACACGGAGTGGATGTAGCTGTGGATTTTGGCCCGGATGTTGCTCCCGGGTGTCCCTATGGGCCGAACTGACACAACCGGGTGAGGAGGTCCACTGGTCAAAGCCCGTCCGTGGGAAGTCAAAGGGCTAGATCTCGTGGTCAACCGCTCCAGGGTTAGGCGGGACGAGGGCCTTGGGGGTAGCAATGCCACCGGAGCGTCGCACCGGCACCTCATACATGTAGGGTGGTGTGGTGGCATGTCCGAAGAGGCGGCACACATCTCGGGGTTCAGCCCCCTCACGGACGGCGCCCGCCCGGCACTGGCGAAGCAGACGCTGTCGGGTCTACGGAGGGGATCTTGCTGTGGGTCCGCCCGGATGTTGCTCCAAAGTGTTCCTATGGGCTGACCTAACACAACCGGGTGGAGAGGTCCACTTTGGTCAAATCCGTCGTGCAAAGTCAAAGGCTAGATCCGGTGGTCAAACGCTTCTGAGGTTAGGCGGGGCGGGGCCCCAGGGGTAGCAATGCCACCGAGCGCCGCACCGGGCCCTCATACATGCGGGGGTGGTGTGGTGGCATGTCCGAAGAGGCGTCCGCGTCTCGGGTTGTGGCCCCCCTCACGGACGGCAATGACACGGTTGTAGGCGTTCTGCGTAACGATCGCGGCGTGAATATTATTAAATAATTGGGCGCGATAAAATCATGAGTTTTTACACGTGGGCACATGTGATATAGGACTGATGGTAATTTTTCATAATTTTTCGTGATGGAGAAGTATCTGAACACTTCCCTCTCTGGATTGCTCTTCGCGTCTCTGACCGTGGCGGCCTCAAGGCTAACATACCGTCAAATCTTGCATAGGCGGCCTCTCACAAGTCTGGAAGTGTTGTGGCGGTTGCAAGCGCCCAACCAGCGTCTGCGGTGTGTGCCCCCCCTCACGGACGGCGCGCGCCGCCGCACCACAGGAGGGAAGCAGACGTCGGGTCTACATGGAGGGATCTTGCTGTGGTCTGGCCCGGATGTTGCTCCAAAGTGTTCCTATGGGCTGACCTAACACAACCGGGTGGAGAGGCCCATTGGTCAAAGCCCGTCCGTGCAAAGTCAAAGGCTAGATCCCATGGTCAAACGCTTCTGAGGTTAGGCGGGGCCGGGGCCCTGGGGGGTAGCAAGGCCACGGAGCGTCGCGCCGGGCCCTCGTACATGTGGGGTGGTGTGGTGGCATGTCCGAAGAGGCGCACGCGTCTCGGGTGTGGCCCCCCCTCACGGACGGCGATGACACGGTAGTAGGCGTTCTGCGAAGCGATCGCGGCGTGAACATTATTAAATACTCGAGGCGATAAAATCATGAGTTTTTACTGGCGTGGGCACATGTGCTATAGGACCGATGGTAATTTTTCATAATTTTACGTGATGGAGAAGTATCTGAACACTTCCCTCTCGCGGATTGCTCTTGGCGCTCTCACGATCAGGCGGCGGCCCTCGGGGGCTAACATACCGTCAAATCTTGCGTGGCGGCCTCTCACAAGTCTGGAAGTGTTGTGGCGGTTGCAAGCGCCCAGCACGCGTCTCGGTGTGCCCCCCCCTCGGACGGCGCCGCCGCCGCACCTGGAGAAGGAAACGAAGCGTCGGGTCTACGGAGGGATCTTGCTGTGGGTCTGCCCCGGATGTTGCTCCAACGTGTTCCTATGGGCTGACCTAACACAACCGGGTGGAGAGGTCCACTGGTCAAAGCCTGTCCGTGGGAAGTCAAAAGGCTAGATCCCGTGGTCAAACGCTACAGGGTTAGCCGGGACGGGGGCCCTGGGGGGTAGCAATGCGACCGGAGCGTCGTGTCGGGCCCTCATACATGCGGGGTGGTGTTGTGGCATGTCCGAAGAGCGGCACACATCTCCGGTCGTGGCCCCCCACGGACGGCGCCGCCGCGCCCGGCAGGGGAGAAGCAGACGCGTCGGGTCTACGGAGTGGGTGTAGCTGTGGGTTTGGACCGGATGTTGTTCCCCGGTGTCCCTCTGGGCCGACCCGACACAACCGGGTGGAGAGGTCCACTGGTCAAAGCCCGTCCGTGCGAAGTCAAAGGGCTAGATCCCGTGGTCAAACGCTACAGGGTTAGCCGGGACGGGGGCCACGGGGGGCTAGCGATGCCACCGGAGCGTCGCATCGGGCCCTCGTACATGTGGGGTGGTGTGGTGGCATGTCCGAAGAGGTGGCACGCGTCTCCGAGGTGTGGCCCCCCTCACGGACGGCGATGACACGGTAGTAGACGTTCTGCGGAAACAATGCGGCGTGAATATTATTAAATACTCAGAGCGCGATAAAATCATGAGTTTTTTACACAACGTGGGCACATGTGCTATAGGACCGATGGTAATTTTTCATAATTTTACGTGATGGAGAAGTATCTGAACACTTCCCTCTACGCGGATTGCTCTTCGCGCGTCTACGACTGTGGCCGGCGGTCTCCGGGGGCTAGCATACCGTCAAATCTTGCGTAGGCGGCCTCTCACAAGTCTGGAAGTGTTGTGGCGGTTGCAAACGCCCAGCACGCGTCTCCGGGGCTAGATCCCGTGGTCAAAGCCCGTCCGTGCAAAGTCAAAGGGCTAGATCCCGTGGTCAAACGCTTCTGAGGTTAGCCGGGCGGGGCCACTGGGGGTAGCAATGCCACCGGAGCATCATACCGGGCCCTCATACATGCGGGGTGGTGTTGTGGCATGTCTGAAGAGGCAGCACGCACCTCCGGGGTGTGGCCCCCGTCACGGACGGCGCCGCCGCCGGCACCTGGAGGGAGTAAACGGACGCGTCGGTCCCTCATTTTATATGTAAACAAAACTTTTCAATGCGTATGAAAATAATATACACTAAAAATATATTTGAAGACAGTTAATAATATTTTTTAAAAATGTTAAACATGTATAAAAGTTGTTGCAAAAAATTATGCCACGTGGCGCCTTCACCTCCCCTCTGTGTATAGAAATATAACTGATGACTATAAAAACATCAAAAATTTATATGAAATAAAAAAACAGAAAGGAGAAAAAATATAAGCTATTAAAATCATTAAAAAATAAAAAATATAACTATGCCTACGGCTAAGCCGTCGGCATAGGTGCCACGTGGCATCGGTACCTATGTCGACGGCTTAGCCGTCAACATCTTCATATATCCTCGGCCGGTCCACCTCCACTACTCACTCGCCTGATAGCAATCGACCACTAAATGCGCCCCGCGCCTTCTCCACACCAGCCGCCCGCATTCTCCCCGCCCCTGCCGCCCACTCTCCTCGCCGCGCCCCCCCCCCCACCAGTCGCGCCCCCATCCCACCCCACCTCTCGTCCCCCCACCGCCCCTTCTCGCTCCAGCCGGCGCCGCCCTCGCTCCAGCCGCCCCGCCCCTCCCTCCTCGACCCGGCCGCCGTGCGTGGACGCCGCCCCGGCCGGCCCATGCCCTAGCCTGGCCCCCCGCTAGCTGGTCCGACCGGTCGGCCCCTTTGCCCAGCGCCCTGCTGTGTCCCGGCCTTCCCCGGCCGGCCCAGCTCCGCCCCCGCCCTCCCCTCACCTCCACCGCCGGCCCCTGCCTCCAACTCCACCAGCGTGAGGCCTCTCTGCCCGATGAGCTAACACTCTTTTTTTTTCATTCTTTTGCATTATTTAGCTATTGTTGGATGTATGAATGGATGCATGGATGGATGTTGGATGTTGTTAGGTTGCTAGATGGATGAATGTTGTATGTATCTTAGATGGATAGAGGAATCTCCGCAAAAGGAATTATTTTGCTACGGTTAGGTTGCTAGATGGATGAATCTCGGCAAAATGAATTATCATAGTTAAAAAAGCAACTTGAGTCACTTAGTTCATAAAATTGTTAACGAAGATTTTATTTTCAGTTTGTGATGTTGTTAAGTAGCTATGTGAGATGGGCTTCAAATTTGGGATACCATAAGTGGTTATTTCATCATGATGATATTGCTAAAAAAATTGATGTGTCAATGCTTAATGTGAGGTGATGACCTAAATTGCTACATGATAAGTGCTTCCAAATTTGACAGTTGACAAAATATGATTTTTTTTCATAGTTAAAAGTATCAATGCTTAATGTGATGTGATGACCTAATTTTTTTTCACTCGGTGTAATTAACAGGATTTGTGGTGTTCCATCTTCGTGGAGTGATCGCGGCGTTGGAGGTGTTGGTCCAGATCGTCCCTCTCCTTTGATCGACTACATCGGAGGGTGAGCAACAATTCCATGACCTCGTCCACTTTTTTCCATGTCACTAGATTGAATTTTCACATCAAGTCGCGTAACCTAGGTCTCCCGTCCGAAAGGGTTGCATCGATAAATATGCATTCAATTGCATATTTATCACCGCAGCTCTTCGGATTGTCAACGCTTTCCACGGACAGCCCGAGGATGTGTAGATTGGATGCGTTGTTCATGCTCTACCCGTTCGAGACATGATTTGGTGGCGCCTCCTGTTGTTCTCCGGATGCACATCCTCTCGGCATTTTGCCGAGGCGTGTATTGGAGAACAGCGGGAGGTGCTGCCAAATTTTGTCTCGAATGCGGTAGAGCATGGACCGTACTCAATCTACACATTCTCGGGTGGGATTAGGACCCATCTTTACCTATTAGAGATGTAGGTGGATTACTCGTCAACCTTGTAAAAAATAAAATATTGATGTTGGTAATTAAAATGAATCCTTAATTTTGTTGTGTGGCTTCCAATAAAGCAGAGATGGCAGATAATCAGTGGATGTATAGTGGGTGTTTCCGTCGGAATCAAGTAACAGCAGAGTGGGTCGAGAAAACTGATGTGTTTTTGAAAGAGATATTCCGTAGTCCAATGAGGATGGTGCCAGAATGCCCGTGTGCCAGATGTAAGAGACGTATCCGCAGAGATAAGAGTGAGATGACTAAGCACCTTCGCACGCATGGATTTATGCCCAACTTTAATATGCCGATAAACTTTGCCCAGCGGGACCGTGGTAGAGAGGATGTGATACGACAACGCGTCGCTGGTTATGAGGACGATGGGGTTAGAGACATGCTAGATGATGTCTTTGCTGCACAGCCGACACCTCCGTCACATTCAGCGAATGAACCGGAGGAGCCGGAGGAAACCGCAAAGGCCTTCCTGGAAATCTTGGCCTCGTCAAAGAAACCTCTCTATGAGGGTGCCAAGTTGTTTGTGCTGGATGCCATCTCGCAACTGATGGCAGTGAAGGCTGAGTACGGCTGTAGCCGAGGTTGCTTCGAAGCATTTCTGGGAGTATGGGCTAACAGCCTGCCCGAGGGCCATGAACTGCCGAAAACCATATGCGGTACAAAGAAAATCATGAAGGCGCTCTCCATGGACTATGAGAAAATACATGTTTGTCCAAAGAATTGCCTTTTGTTTAGGCATGAGTATCACGGATGACAACTATCTGTAGGAAGTGCGGTTCCTCTCGGTATATTGAGGTGGTCGATAAGCAAGGTCGAGCGGCAGCTAAAAATCCTGTGAAGGTTCTTGGTATCTTGATTTTATAAAAAGACTGCAGCGCCTTTTCATCACCGAGAGTCTGCCAAAATGATGAAGTGGCACAAGGAAGGAAAAGGTACAATCCAAAAAATTGTACATACATCGGAAGGTGAAGCATGGAAGTCATTCGATATAAAGTACCCGGAGGAAGCAGCCGAGGCTGGGAATGTCAGAATTTCTATAACAGGTGATGGGTTCAATCCATATGGTATGTCGTCTAATCCATACAGCCGCTGGCCCATATTTGTTATTCCGCTCAATCTCCCTCCCGGCGCCATAATGCAACGCAAGACCATGTTCACATAAACTTATAATTCCGGGGCCTGAATATCCAGGGAAGAATTTGAGTGTGTTTATGCAGTCGTTGGTGGATGATTTGCACCATTCTTGGTACTTCCCGAGGTTGACATACGACCGGCATCTGCAGAAAAATTTCTTGATGAAAGTTTAGCTCTGATGATTGTATGCATGACTTTCCGGCTATGCCCTGTTCTGCGGATGGTGTACAAGTGTAAAGATGCCTTGCCCAAGTGTGCATGCAGGCCTTGATTTTCATTTGGATGAAGAAGGGTGGCAAGTATGTTGCCTTTGACCAGCATCGACAATTCCTCCCTCCGCACCATCCCGATAGGGAAGACAAGAAGAACTTCACAAAAGGCAAAGTTGTCCATGAAGTAAATGAGATTCCAACGTTTTCTGGTGCGGATGTGCTTGCTCAGCTCAAAGCTCTTAAGCCTGCCTGTGAAGGGAAAGGCAAAGGCAAAGGCAAAGGCAAAGGCAAAGGTAAAGGGAAAAATGTTTTGAAGGATATGGTGAGGCGCACAACTGGACTCACATTACCCCTTCACGCAGCTTCCCTATTTTAAGGACCTCAAACTTCCATACAACATCGACGTGATGCACACGAAAAGAATGTCGCAGAGTCCCTTTAACATGATCCTCAACATTCTGATAAGACAAAGGATAATGTTAATGCTAGAGTCGATCAACAGAATATTTGTGATAGACCACGTCTTCACATGCAACCTCCCACAGCGATCGAAAATCTTGGTTCAAGCGGATCTGACTTCGTGCTTAAAAGGATCATAAGATGGAGGCATTCAAGTGGCTGAAACACGTCGTGAAGTTCACTAATGGTTATCGTCGAATATAAGTAAGGGGTCAATCTTTCAGCAGGCGAGTGACCGGGCTCAAGAGTCATGACTATCATGTATGGATTGAGCGGATTATGCGGTGATGGTTGGGGCTATGTTCGGCGTGTCAGGCGTGTGCTTGCGGAGTTAAGCCATTTCTTCGAGCGCTTTGTGCTAAAGAAGTATGTCCCGAGAAGATAAAAGAAATGCATAAGAAGGCGCGGAGTTGATATGCAAGCTAGAAGATCTTCCCTTGAGCTTCTTTACTCCGATGACACATCTCATTTTGCACCTTGCTAAGCGAGGTATTGTTGGGGGCCTGTGCGATATCGTTGGCGATGCGACCACGAGAGACAGAACAAGCATCTGAGGCAAAATGTGGAAACAAAGCTAAGATTGAAGCTTCCATAGCTGAGGCGATTATCCTAGAGGAGGTGGCAGACCTCAGGACAACCTACTATCCGGACCATGTTCCCACGTTGCACAATAAGGTGTCTCGATACAATACATAAGAACCCAAGTATAAAACCAAGTTTCCTCTATTCACCGGGCAAGGTGGCAAGGCTGGATGCTCGACATCTTATGTCATGCCACGAGATGAGTGGGAGGATGTCATGTTCTATATCTTGCACAACATCAAGGAAGTTGAGGATGAGTGGATGAGGTAATACCTTTGCACCATTCTTTTAGTCAATTCGTTATGTTCACTTTGCCTAGTTCTTATACCGCTTTTCTTATTGTAGTCGATTCGTTGAAGAAGAATGGACAGGAATGCTGCCTCCTACTGAAGCGGAGGCACTTGCTCTTCTCCGAAAGGGTGCTGATGGAAGGAAAAATTTCGTTGCGTGGTTCATGGAGAAAGTAATTTTTCACACTTTCAATTAAACTCATGCACCCTATAATTTCAATTAAACTCATGCACCCTATGATTTCAATTGAACTTGTAGGGAAATGATCCGACCGAATCAATGGATGAAGAATTGAGATGGGTTTCCATGGGTTTTGACCCTGTCGTCATGACATGCGAAAAGTATGATGTGAATGGGTATCGCTTCCATACAGAGGAGCACCGAACAGTCGGCTGATCCCAAAACCATAAATACGGAGTCTTCACCAAGGGAGATAATAAAATAGATTACTACGGAAGGGTAGGAAAAATATCTGAGCTTACATTCAAACTTGGCGCGAACACCTAAGTCTCACTGTGTTCAAATGCCGATGGTTCCACCCAAAAGGGTGCGAGACATCGCCTTCATTGGTTTAGTTGAAGTTAAACCATCAACCGTCTATGCGGAGCTGATCTCTTTATCGCCGCTACCCAGGCCACACAAGTATATTATCTGCCTTACCAATGCCAGAAAGAGTACCTAAAGGGTTGGGAAGTTGTGTTCAAGGTGTTGCCGCATGGTAAGCTACTGGACCCGAATGATGATGATTACTACAACATAAACCCCATGACATACAAGGGAGTGTTCTATCAAGAGGAACATGATGGCGTGGTCGAAACAACGAGGATGATGACTTGGGTTATGTTGACTGCACCCAAACGCATTTACTGACGGCCTTGCGGATTGATGGTGAGGCAGTTGTGAATCAAAGAGACATAATTATGCTTGAAAAGTTAAATGAAGAAGCTGACGATGAGGAAGAGCCTCCACCTCCGTCAGACAACGAAGAAGATATGCGTGATAGTGATGATGAGACCGCTCCACAAATAGATTACAATAGTGATGATTCATATGGGTTCTAGAAAATGTAAGTTCTTTTAATGATCATTACAATAGTATGCTTAATGTGCTCTTCTGGTATTAATGTTTTTCCTGTATGCTTGTTTAATTGATATCCTTACTAATTATTTATTCTCTTCTCAATGCAGGTTTGCTAATCATGGGCAAGTCCAGTGGTGCAGTTTCTCGATAAATTTAAAGGACTTACTCGGGTGGGCGAGCCCACAAGGTTCCCTCCCGACTACGCGAGGATGACACCTCAGAGGGAGGTGGAGGGGTCGGGGGAGGAGACCCTAGAGGAGGAGGCGGTGGGGGGAGAGCCCCTAGAGGAGGAGGAGGTGGGGGAGAGGCAGCGGGGCAAAAACTCGGGCCGTGCCGAAATAGGAGGTCTTCTTGATGCCCTCCCATCTGAGGCACCTTCTGAGTCTGAGGAGGAGGAGTATGTTCCTGATGGCGAGGAGGAGGAGGCCGAGGAGGAGGGTGAGGAGGAGGAGGCCGAGGAGGAGGGTGAGGAGGAGGGCGAGGAGGGTGGAGGGGAGGTTGATCCCGAGTTGTGGGGTGACTTGCCACCGGGTGCTCCGCAGGGGTGGCTGCGTGGTAATGCCGGACTACCTACACCACCTTCTACCGAGGAGCACAAGTGGCTCATTGAACCTGTGGGGACAGATTAAGTGCCTCTCAATCATATTTTCAACACATGACAACATTTTCTTATTGTACACATGTCAATCATTTGATTCTTTTGCAGAAACTGGATCCTTCGCGGAAAGGGCCGTAAACCGAACGGCCTTATCACTGTCCTGTTGAAGCACTTTTGGCCTGGCCTATTCTGCCCGCGGCCAGACAGGGACCCGCAGCTGCGGGTTTTGGCCTCGAGCTGGGCCCACTAAGAGGCTTGCGACAGCGCTGAGTGCAGGACGGCCGCTAAGGCCGTGATCACCAAATTTTGGGTAAGTTCTCTTGAATCACTTGTCTTCAGTTTCGTTCATAGTTTATCATTGGATCACTCAACTCATGCCTTGTTTGCTTCTGGTTTATGCAGCAACTCCATAGAGTTCTTGACGAGCACAAGGCCAGAGCCGACGTGGTCTTGCTTGCGGCTGCGAAGAAGAAAGCTCGTCGATTGCAATCTGAGTGCGCTGGGTGGCCGTCTCGCAGTACTACCACTACTACCTGCACCAAAAGATGACCAAAAGTCAAGCGCAGAAGCTACGACTTACCTTGAACAGGGAGCAGTTCATGATGGTAACTATTACTAACTTTTCATTGTTTCAAGCAGTCAACTCTATGTTTCGTGCTCACATGTCATGCTTCCAAAATTTGCATAGGTTGTCGTTGGTGCTATGGAAGGCATGACGGATGGGCGAGTTTGGTGGATAGGTGGCTCGGCGCCGATGCAGAGTTTGCTGCCAAGAGAATCAAGGGTCGGGCTAACCGTGGAGCCGACGGGACACACGACCAAGGAAACAGGAACCACTGGAGCTTCAAGGCCATGAAGGTATATCTATGTGCATGATGCATTTTTGTTCTTCTTACCGTCATGTTCTTATGTATGGCTAACTTCTATTTGACGTTGTAGGAGGACAAATTGAAGAGGCCGCTCTCAGACATGGAGTCGTGGAAGCTGGCCCACGAGCGGAGTCGTCGCAAGGAGGGCGAGAGCCAGTACTACAGCAAGACCGAGGAGCACCTGGGGTCTTACATTCACCACTATCAGGAGTTGCATCCGGATGTTCCTGTTGCCGAGGTCGCCCAGTCTCAGATCGACGACACGGCGGTGGTGGCCATCCAGGGGAAGAAGAATGGCCGGTATCCGTGTTTCGACGGCTTGATCACTCCTTTGATCTCGTACACACAGCTTCGGGCTACCAACCCGAGCCAGTTAGAGAGTACGGGGCGTTCACAGACTCCCTTAGCCCTTGACATCTTTGTAAGTACTTCCTCTTTATCTTTTTCTATCTAGCATTCTCGGTTTATTTTAGCATTGCTCACTTAGAAACAATCTAAATTATGTAGGCATATAAGGAGTTTGTCGAGCATAGGAATCTCGAGGTGCGGGAGTACTTGAAACGAGTGAAGGCAAACGATGATTACAACCGTCAGATGATGACGGTTAGTTCTGCCCTCTTAAAACCAAGCTAAATTTTTGCACTTTCATTCCTTCTGATCTTCTAGTTTGCTTGTTTAACTAACATTCAGGCTATGTTGGCGTCTTGGAGTAACGGCACGGGTCCACCACAAATGGGACCCCCACCACCACCTGCGGGAGAACCCCCACACGTGCCCACGTTCGATGAATGGGTGGCACTAGGCAGTGATGGTCCGGTTAGTACATTTGCCTAACTACTGACAAACTAGTTCTCGTTCATTCAACACTATCATATCATATTTACCGTTAGAATCTTTTCTGAAACATGTAGGGGCCCGGTGGCTCGACTCCTGCTCCGTTGACCCCAGTCACTCCGATCTAGCAGAGTGGTGGTGGTCGCGATGGCGGTTTTGGCGGAGGTGGTGGTGGTTTTGGCGGAGGTGGTGGCGGTTTTGGCGGAGGTGGTGGTGCTTTTGGCGGAGGTGGTCTTGCTTGATGATTCCGTGCATGTGGCCGTCGTGCCATGCCTTTCATATTCCTACTTTTATGATGTTTCATGTCTTGCACTACTTTTATGTTCATGAACTTGAGTCGGTGATGATCTTTAGATGATGTGATGAACTTGAGTATGTTTAGATGATGATGGTGAACTTGAGTATGTTTAGATGATGAACTGTCATATTTCTGCATAATTTCATATTGTTCTGTTTTGAAATGCTGTCAAATGAATTGGAAAAGAAAACAGGGAAAAAACTATGCCTACGGCAAAGCCGTCGGCATATATAAGCCCAGGAGTTACCAGGGCTCGCCACGTGGCATATCTATGCCGACGGCTTTGCCGTAGGCATAGATGGAAATCTATGCCGATGGCAAAGCCGTAGGCATACCTCTGCTGCCAGGAGTAACTAGGAGACGACACGTGGCAGAGCTATGCCTACGGCAAAGCCGTAGGCATAGATGGCAAAGCCGTCGGCATAGATTCATCAAGGCCGTCGGCATATATCTGCCACGTGGCATTGCATGATTCGTCCGCGCTTTTGACGGCGCCGTCCGTTGCCGTCAGACAAAAACACTGCCGACGGCTGACGCCAGGCCGTCGGCATAGGCCCCTATGCCGACGGCTTTACCATGCCGACGGTCTGACAAGACTACGCTGACGACATCTACGCCGACGGGGCTATGCCGACGGCTGCCGTAGGCATAGATCTATGCCGACGGCTTAGGGGCCTATGCCGACGGCCCGTGGCCGTAGGCATATACCGCGTAGTGAGTAGTCGGCATGACGGTGATCATATATATAGAGAGAGGAGTTATCGCAGGAATTAGGGGGGTCTTAATGAATTCCCATTTATCCTCTCGTCATCATAGCAATATATAATTAGAGGACTTATCGCGAGACTTATGGGGGGCTTAATGAATTCCCATTTATCCTCTCGTCAACATGGCACTAATGCGCCCGTAATTACTTGAGAATCAATTAATGATCTACCATTTATAGGACAACACTACACACCTACTCATCATACACACCCAAAATAGTAACTCGTATGCAAAAATATAGTACTTTTTTTTGCGGGTAAAAGGTGAAATATTAAGCAACAGAGTTTACAAGGAGGTCTTGGTCATAAACCTGAGACATGTTCTCATGTCCCGAACCAAACCAAACAGCAGTTCTTCCCACTGTTCTCGCAAAATTTGCGAGACAGTGACTTGCCCTATTTTGCGATCGATTCACTTGTACAAACCTCTAACGAGCGAAGTATGATCGGTCTTGACTCTTCTCTCGAATGGCATTAGTCCAGTTCGAGTTAGACCGGCTTATCGCTCCATTGCATCGTCAGTGTCAAGCCTTCCTCACATGCCCTTGCTTCGGCCTCAAAGGGAGCTGAACAGTTCAGCAGTTGACGACACGCCGAGAAAACCATCACAATTCAGTTTCACCCACCCAGCCCAAACTTTATCAGGTGGTTTCTTCAGTTGTGCCATGCGAGGATCAGACGCCATACTGATCAGTACGGGTTGCTCTGCTTTTATAATTTCCTCACTGGATGATTCCTTTAGGTTCCTCAATATTTTAACATAATCAGAGAGGAATCTCTTGAAACCTTCAACCATAGGTAGAGGTTTAGCATGGGTAACCTCATTGCGGGCGTACCATGCTCACAAGCAGTCAAGATGATGTAGTCGACCATACTTTTGGGCACAAACTCCAGTAGATCTCTCAACCAACATGTAGAGGTAGTCTGCAAATCCATGCCCGCAAGTAGGTGCCATATACTCCTCATAGATCTCCATAGTTGTCTGGCATGGGAACATTTATAAAGAGCATGTGCTGTGTCCTCCTTTCGAGGGATAAAAGTCAAACGTTGTAAAGCTTCTCCAAATATATAAAATATAGAAAAAAAATAACATCTACTCCATGGCACGAAAGTCAAAAGTGTTGTACTATAAGACAAAGAATCTTGTTGCTTCCATCCCATAAGAAAATGCATTGATATTCACGTTTGCTGTTGTAACAATCATAGTTTCTACTTGTCATGATAAGAAATAGCTAGCAATGTGAAATTTATGGAGAAATGAAGGAATTGGAGACATTGGGAGAGAAGCAACCATTGCTCAAGGAATCCGGAAACCAAACATCGTCTCAATTTCTCTAGTTAATCCAACAACCATGGCTCCTATTAGCACTAGGTGTGCAATCATCTCCTGGAAGACGATAGAGCCATGAACTTAATTGACAAGGTCAATCAACTCTTGTGGATGCACACCGGTTTGTGGTATCTCAATCGCCACTGCTCAACGGTACTGTCTGAGTCTAGCACTCATATAGCGTTTCATGGTCAGTGTAGTGAAGCCATGATTCTTCTTCGAGTGATTGTACTCACAAGCTATGAAGCAATACCGTACAACTTATTCAATTCGGTATTGGGCCAATGCAATTAATACTGAAATTTATAAAACATGGATGCGCTTTTTTTTTGTTTTGCTATTTTTCAGGTAGATGAATTTTTTTGTTGTGCCAATCACTTTTTCCTTCTTCCTCTCTCTTCCCGAGCGCACCGGATTAGGAGGCCGGACCGCAGAAGAGAAGAAGCAACCTCACCAGAGAAGAACCAAACCCAGTATCTATCTTATGGGAGAAGCCATAGTCTCATTATCTATCTTAGGGGTATGGCACATCCCCAATATTTATCTTAGGTGTGGGGGATGCAGGGGATCGGCAATGTTTTTCACAGGTGATGTGGGGCTAAGAAGAATAGCTAGGGCAGCTGCCAGCACGGCGGTTGAGGCAGGTAGACAGGAGGGTGGGGCGGAGGCAGGCGGTTAGGCTTGGGTAGGACGCGGGGGAGGAGGATGAACCATTATGCAAGGAATAGGAAGAACATGAGCGAGCAAGAAGATGAAAAGGCCGCGACATAGATCATGGGAGTTGGATATTGAGCTAATGGCCAGGAAAGAAAGTGACTGATGGAACTTTTTTAGGCACCCGTTAAATAGACGATCATTTCATTTTGAAAAAAAGATGGATGGCTTACATAAATAATGCATTTATGTCGTGGAGGAAATTTTCACCTGCTATCAATCTTACTATACTCCTCCATTAGAGCGTCTACTTCCGGCATCCTGAAATGCTCCTCGAACTTGGAACTCCCATACAACCGACAGTGTCTGCTTTAAATAATACTTAAGTATGTGTAACTAAAGATAGATCATGCCTTCATGGAGAATGATAATGATCTAGGCATGTGATATATCGGAAGTATGTGGCCTCTCCTTGCCTAGTCCAGCTCTATAAATTGCAACAATGCTAGGCACAATGTTCCTCGTAACAACTAGCACCAACCACTATTTTTCTCTCAAGTGAAAAAACTAGCACAAACTACTACATGCCACAAAAAGCAAAACTCTTGAAGTAAGACAAAGAATCTGATCGCTCAAATCCCATAAGAAAACACATTGTCACTCGCCCCTGATCGTTCCCACCACATTTTCTATTTTTCATGGTAACACATTGAATAGGTGGCAATCTGAGATGTATTGGCAACATGAGGGAGTTGGAGACATCTGGAGAGGAGCAACCTTTGCTCAGCGAATCCAACAACCAAGTAGCTTCTCTTCGACTGTACATAATTCAATAGGCATGCCTCCTAGTAGCATGAGGTATACAACTATCTCTTGAAAGGCACCAAGTTTGTGAACATCCCTCGCAAGACCACTCAGTGAAGCCATGCAACTATTTAATGCATTAGGAGCACTTTGTTCCTGTTGCGGTGAAGCCATGCATGTCTGTCCTCCGAGAGAACGTGCTCATGATGTTGACTCCAAAGATGTGCTTCCTCACCAGGCCTAATGTTCTAGGCACATACTTTCGAAAGCACCTTAATGTTGGTCATGGCTTTTTCCAAGTACTAAGTATGAAGATCATATGTTGCAAACAATGTGTTCAATATTGAAATTTAGGAAACGTGGATGCCTTAAACATAAAGAAATCAGGAAAGTGGTACAGAGGATTCATACTTTCAACTATCAGTTTTACTACTCCCTCTGTTCACAAATGTAAGATGTTTTGGGTTTATACTACCAAAATGTCTTGCATTTGTGAACAGAGGGAGTACTAAGAAAATTAATTTGTGCAACATCACTAAGCGTGCTTACATTATATCCCCAAACCCAGAATCCAACTGCGATCAACAACATCGTACAGGGCATGTATGTAGTAAAGAAAAAATAAACTCAGAATGATTCTGCAACAACCTCAAACAGAAGAAGGAAGAAAAGAAAATGGCATCCTCAGCTTGCGGCCCTGCCTCTGCCATGAGATTGGCTCTCCGCTGGGCGCCCCACATAGGCACGTTGTCCTCATCTGTCGTCTGAGCTGCTGGGATGCTCTGCGGGGAATGAGATCCAGTGGCTTGCTTGAGACCAAGGCGACTCACCAATGAACAGTAATTGCAACATTCCCCCTCCCTGGACCGTTCGATCAAGAATCAGTGGTCAGATCAACATGAACATCACCCTCTAAACAGTGCGCGTCTATAGTGTGTTCGCTACAGTGCATGTCTACAGTGCCGTGCAGTGTGTTCCCACAGTGATATCTGGTATAGTGCCTGATCTGGATTATTCATTTCCGATCCAACCACCATGTTACATGGTGACTTGCTAGAGTCAAGTCACTGGATCTATGTCCGCTCGGCAGGTAGGTTTGTGCTAGGCTGTCCAACACATCCATAAATGATGGGTGACCGTGGGAGCGTGCTATTGAGACACGCTGAAGTCAGTGGCTGCAGGACTGGAGGAGCTCATGCCCATAAAGAGTGCTGTGTGGGGCACCTAGGATGCTGCATGGCCCAAAGTAAACCTGAGTAGGACATCCTTTTTCCTATGGGCTGCAGTACTTGGGAGTAAGGCTACCCGTAATGGAAGTATAATAGATAGTATCATGCGTGTCAACTAAACAAATTTGATGACGTGTCATATAATTAAATAAAGAAAAAGATGGTTAAGTTTCATATTATGATACCGTATCATGTTAAATAATGTGCTATTTTGTGTCATGTATGAAAATAAAGGTAGTCCTCTATGATACCAATATATGATACCATCCATTACGGATGTAGTATCATGCACTACATCATATGCATGATACTACTATATGATACTCCCCATTACAACCTGTATAAATCGTCGCGCACGTCCTAACAGAAATCTATTGTCTTACTAATAGTTTTCAAAACACCGATTTGCGTAATCCTTTTGCTGAAAGCACTAAAATGATGATTGACCATGCTTTGACACGAATAGTGCACTGCGTCCTGTTATATGTGATGACTAAACACAAAATAGTCACACCGTTTAACCCAGTTGTTAGGATAGCATAGGGCCCACCTGTCATCCTCTTTAATATGTCTTCCTACTCCTTTCACATGTACCTTTCAGTACCCGCAAGCCACGAGCACCTCCTCTCCATGCGACCAACGTATATGTCTTGCCACACCACTGAGGTTTCCAGCTGTGCCACGATCCACCAACCGTATCAGCCTAAAGGAATTGACTCCAGCCATAATCCTCCGAGCGAATCGATGTTGCCCCTCTGCTCTAGAGCGCCATCTGCCGATAACAAATTGGCAGCATCCAGACTGAACCAGGCCATGCCATTGGCGTCACAAGCCTCAGGGGGAGCTCGCGGTAACTTTCCCAATCCTCCCGTTCCTCTCGACCCACCGTAGGGAGGCAGCTGACCTTGATTCCGACTGTCCTATGGCTTCCCGTTTGGGCCAATTGACGCGTGCGAGTGAGGTCTTCCTCCTGAGCCGTCCCGCGTCCTCCCCGTGATATGTGGGACATCTGCTCAAGAGTGGAGATGAGCACATGGCTGTCGTGGTAGCTCTAGCGCCTGCACGACGGCGACGTGCTCCTGATGCGAGCATTCCTCACAAACGCACTAGTGCAGTTGCAAGTTTTGCGTGGTCCAGTGAGCTACACAATGACACCAGCACCTTGAACTCCTCAAATGTGCGAAAGCTGAACGCCCACCAGCTCCCCTCCATGTGCGCCCATGCTCCGGCAGCCGACCCCGTCATCGATTTCCTTGCTACGAACAGGCGAGAAGCCACCAAGTGATGCCTTGTCTATGTTGGCCATGCACCACGGGCTGTCGCACACGCAAGCTCCGCATGTCATCGCATCCTTGCAGCGCCTCCGCACAGCCTACCACATTAGGGCTGGACACGAGCCGAGCCGAGCCGAGTTCAGCCCGAGCCTGCCTTTGGCTCGCCTAAAGCGAGCCGAACTCGGCTCGGCTCGTTGGTTGAACGAGCCTGTTTTTGGAGGCTCGGCTCGTTTTGTCTCCGGCTCGGTCCAGCCCGAGCAGCTCGTTTGTGCACTGCTAATGAGTCTGCAAGCCTCTGCACTGTGTGCCTGCGTGCGTCGGGGCGTCGGCGAGGCACTGTAGGAGGGACGAACTGCAGCATCGGCGCGTCCGCCGTCGGTGCCGAGAGCGAGCTGTCCAGTGTCCCGCACGGCGAGGACGACGGCGGCATCTGGGGCTGCAAGCAGGACGACGGCTACACTCTGCACAATCAAGCAGAAGCATGCATACGTTCATCCATCCAGCCCTACATCCATCCATGCATCCATCGCGTACGTGCGCAGCCATGCAAGGGAGCGTGTATGTCGTGTGCCGTCCGTGCGCCTGTGAATGCAGGGGAGCGCGCGTCAGTGAGTGCCGAGCGTGTGTGCGCGAAGCTACTGCTAGGTTTGGGAAGGAAGGAGACTAGGAGAGAGTACCTGATCGTCACTTTCAGCGAGAAACCAGGGGAGGCGCGTCTGCCTGCGTTCAGGGTGGTGAGGAAAGGGCGCGTCGGCCCGTCGGCGTTGGTCCAGTTTTGCGGCGCGGCGAGGTGAGGGATGCGGGGGCGGGGAACAGAGGAAGGGAGAGGCTCGTGCCCTAATACGAGGATGGCCGATGGGAACTGGGCTGGGCCTCGAGCGAGTCACCGGTTTGGACCGGGCGAAACTCGGCTCGGCTCGGTCGGGAGTCGGGCCACTTTTCTCACATGGGCTCGCTCGTTTATTGTATCGGGCCGAGCTGTAACGGGCCGAGCTGGAGCGAGCTTCGGGCCGAGCCGAAAAGCTCGCTCGCACGTCCAGTCCTATACCACATGGTGCAAGACGCCATATGCCCGGCGCACCTATCTACGACCATCTAACGGTAAGAGCTGGTTTGTGTGTGTCCAACACGAGCCAGCACCAGCACGAGCAACGGCTTGAGCAGCGATGGCCAACAAACACTCATACGGAGTCACCGGCAAGGGAATTTGAAGGTGCGCGCAAGATGCTCGATGAAATGCATGATAGAGAGAGAGGAAGGGAACTATAGATGCTGATGGGTGGCACTACACCACAACACTACATTCCCAACAAACAGGTTTGTTGGGATAACAACTTCCACTGACAGATAGTCGGTTGGGGAAGATTATTGCCGACCGACAAGGTTTGTTGGGGAAAGTCTAGACGGGAAAGCCCTTTCTCGACCGACAGGCTGACGGCTGTTTGGAACATTGCCGACCGACAATCGATTGGCCATGTCATGAACCTTTCCCGACCGATTGCCCGATGGTGTTCATCGTTGACCTTTCCCGACTGATGGGCTGACGGTATTTTCTTTGCCGACCGTCTTTCCGTTGGGCCTGTACTAACCTTTCGCGACCGACGGCCCGATGGCGTTTTATTTGCCGACCGACTTGCTGTCAACCCTATCTTAATCCTTTCCCAACGAACAGTCTGATGATGTTTTCTTTTGCCAACCAACAATTCAACAAGATTTTACTAGCCTACCATACACCCATCATTTGCATTTGCCTTACGAAAACAACATCAAGTCAGATATCTTACTACAACAATACCATACAATATGCATGTATTCTTAAATATGTAAGCCAGATGCAAACATATAGGTTTGTTTGCTCCACTACACTTGCAAACATATAGGTTTGTTTGCTACAAAATATCCCGTTGACGAGATCCACCATATAGGTCTACAAAACAGTAGCAAAAAGATGCAGTGTTTCTACTCCATTGTTCCCAATCACTAGTAGAAAAAGGATCAAATCTGAGACACATTAGTGCCGGTTTGATTTTGAGCCGGTACTGATGTGTACATTAGTGCCGGTTCCAATGGCTAGCCGGCCGCTGTCATTAGTACCGGTTCGTGGCGAACCTTTAGCACCGGTTCATGCCACGAACCGGTACTAAAGAGAGTGGTGACAGGATGTTGTCAGACTGGGGCCCCTCCAGCACCTTTAGTACCGGTTCGTGGCACGAACCGGTACTAAAGGGCGTCGTACATAAACCCTTCGTCCACCCGAGCTCGCTCTGTTCTTCCCCTTTCCCCTCATTTCCTCTGTTCTTCCCCTCTCTTCCTCGAGCTCATCACAAATTTTGCCCAAAATTTGTCAAGATTTGAAGGCCTCCATCCATTCAAATGATCACAAAGGTTAGCAACTTTGTCCTTTCATCTCTTATTGCTAGATTAGTTCTTGCAATGCTTTGTATAGTGATTAATTTGTGAGTTTAGTAATTTGGGAGGAATTATATGTGCTAGTATTTGATTTATATGCAATCTGAGGTAAAAAATAACACTTAGTTTGCATATGTAGGTGTGGTTTACTTAGTGCCTTCTAAATCTCCGTCGTAACCACCGTCGATCGCCTGCACCGTCCCGTCGCCGGCACCACCTTGTGGTGAGGCTCTTGTTCATGAATGTTTTACACTACCAAATTGATGTTTGTGTGATTTGGATATATGGTTACTCGTATAATTATCTTACCCGTACGTTGTTTGTTATACATAGTGCCATGGTTTTGATATCCGTCCCCGTCGGCTCTCGTCCTTGTTATGATTCGGATGTGGTATATTCTATTTTAAAACTAGTTGTTGCATTTCATGTTTATGACAAATTATGCCCATCAAGTTGACATAGATATTTTTATCTAGGAGGTATGTGAACCGGAAATTCCAACCGACCCTATTGTCGAGAGGTTAAATTTAGTTGAAAGAGAAAATGAGTATTTGAAAGAAAAATTGAAAAGAATTGAGGGGGAGAAGATGGAATTGGAGTTGCATGTTGCCGATGTCGTCGATGATCACAAGATCAAGATGGAGAAAATGCGTTTGAAGATTAGAAAGATTAGAAAATATGCCATTGATAGTGTGGCTTGGTATCATTATGTTGTTGGATCAATTGTTACCTTAGTTGCGATCTTGATCGCATTTGTTGTTGCGTTTAAATTCTTTAGCTAGAGAGTTATTTGTATGTTGCATTTAATTAAGTGTTGTATATGAACTTTATGTATGAACTTGTATTAATTTGGTCTATTCAGTGTTGTGTAATGAAGATGAGCCGACAATGGATGTATGATGACCGATGCTCTCCCGGGTTCATTAATGGCGTGCATACTTTTCTGCTTGCCGTTGAGGCAAACAAGCGGGCGGATGGTTTTATGCCTTGTCCGTGTGCTGGCTGTAAGAATGGTCACAATTACTCAACGTCAAGAACCATTCACGTCCACCTATTTGAGTCCGGTTTCATGCCCAACTATAATGTTTGGACCAAGCACGGAGAAAGAGGGGTTATGATGGAAGACAATGAAGAAGAAGAGGACGACGACAGCTATCCTGGCCATGGGTTCCCTGAATACGATGATACAACAATGGGGGAAGAAGCTGAGCCGGCAATGCGGGAAGAAGCTGAAGAAGAGGCATCAAATGAGCCCATGATCTAGGTCGGGCCATTGCCGATGCAAAGAGAAACTGCGCAAGTGATTTGGAGAGGAAGAAGTTGCAGCGCATGTTAGAGGATCTCAAGAAATTGTTGTAACCGAATTGAAGTGACAAAAAAAGTTAGGCGCCACATCGAATTGCTGCAATGGAAGGCGAGAGAATGGTGTATCTGACAAGGGATTTGGAAAGTTGCTGGTAATGATAAAGAATATGCTTCCAAAGGACAATGAATTGCCTGAGAGTATGAAGCAAAGAAGGTTGTCTGCCCTCTAGGGTTAGAGGTGCAGAATATACATGCATGCCCTGCATCCTCTACCGCGGTGAGTACGAGGATTTGAACGCTTTCCCGGTATGCGGTGCATTACGTTATAAGATCAGTCGCGATGACCCTGGTGATGTCGAGGGCGAGCGCTCCAGGTAGAAGATTCCTGCCAAGGTGATGTGGTATGCTCCTATAATACCACGGTTGAAATGTTTGTTCCAAAACAAAGAGCATCACGAAAGCGTCGCGGTGGCACGGAGAAGATCGTAAGAAATACGGAAAGTTGAGAGTACCACGACGGTTCGCGATGGAGAAAAATCGAGAACGTCAGGAGGAGTTTGCAGGTGACCCAAGGAACGTATGGTTTGGTCTAAGCGCAGATGGCATTAATCCTTTTGGGGAGCAGAGTAGCAACCATAGCACGTGGCCTGTGACTCTATGTTTGTATAACCTTCCTCCTTGGTTGTGCATAAAGCGGGCGTTCATTATGATGCATCTGCTCATCCAAGGCCCTAAGCAACCCGGCAACGACATTGATGTGTACCTAAGGCCATTAGTTGAAGAACTATTACAGCTGTGGAATGGAACAGGGTGTACGTGCGTGGGATGAGCATGGACAGGAATAATTTGACCTAAAGGCGTTGTTGTTCGTGACCATCAATGATTGGCCTGCTCTCAGTAACCTTTCAGGACAGACAAACAAGGGATACCGCGGATGCACGCACAGTTTGGATGGTACCAACAGTATATATTTGGAGAGTTGTAGGAAGAACGTGTACCTGGGACATCGTCGATTTCTTCCGAGCAGGCATCCCGTAAGAAAGAAAGGCAAGCATTTAAAAGGTGAGGCGGATCACCGGATGAAGCCTCGCCACCGTACTGGTGCTGATGTACATGATATGGTCAAGGATTTGAAGGTAATATTTGGAAAGGGTCCTGGCGGACAACCTGTTCCGAAGGACGCCGACGGACGCGCACCCATGTGGAAGAAGAAATCTATATTTTAGGACCTGCCATATTGGAAAGACCAAGAGGTCCGCTCCGCAATCGACGTGATGCACGTGACGAAGAATCTTTGCGTGACCTGCTTGGCTTCTTGGGCGTGTATGGGAAGACAAAAGATACACCAGAGGCATGGGAGGACCAGCAACGTATGCACGGAAAAGACGGCATACATCAGGGTCAGGCCAGCTATGCACTTACCAAAATGAGAAGGAAACCTTCTTTGAATGCCTGCTCAGCATGAAGGTACCGTCTGGCTTCTCGTCGAATATAAAGGGAATAATAAATATGGCAGAGAAAAAGTTCCAGAACCTAAAGTCTCATGACTGCCATGTGATTATGATGCAACTGCTTCCGGTTGCATTGAGGGGGCTTCTACCGAAAAACGTTCGATTAGCCATTGTGAAGCTATGTGCATTCCTCAATGCAATCTCTCAGAAGGTAATCGATCCAGAAATCATACCAAGGTTACAAAATGATTTGGTGCAATGTCTTGTCAGTTTTGAGTTGGTGTTCCCACCATCCTTCTTCAACATCATGATGCACGTCCTAGTTCACCTTTGCGAAGAGATTAATGTTTTGGGTCATGTATTTCTACACAATATGTTCCCCTTTGAGAGGTTCATGGGAGTCTTGAAGAAATATGTTCATAACCGTGCTAGGCCAGAAGGAAGCATCTCGAAGGGCCTTGAAAATGAGGAGGTCATTGAGTTTTGTATTGACTTTATTCTGACCTTAAGCCGATTGGTGTTCTGAATCATGCATAAGGGCAGACTTGATGGAAAAGGCACACTAGGAGGATCAAATAATATGTATGGACGGGCATTCTCTCCTTTGAAGCACACTACACAGTTCTACAGAATTCCGCCTTGGTGGCTCCGTATATGGAGGAACACAAGAATTTTCTACACTCCAAACACCCGGAGAAGTCTGACGACTGGATTACACGTGAACAAACGAGGACTTTGGCCGGTTGGTTGCAGAAACGTGCATGCATGATGGCGATATTGAAGATGACCTGCACTCGCTGTCCCAGTTACCATCTTCGAATATAATGGCTTTCAAAGGGTACCAGATAAATGGGAATACATTTTACATGATCGCCCAAGATAAGAAGAGCACCAACAAAAACAGTGGTGTCCGCTTTGATGCAACAACCAACACGGGAAAGGAAACATATTATGGTTACATAGAGGACATATGAGAACTTAACTATGGAGGTGGTTTGAAGGTCCTTTTGTTTCGTTGCAAATGGGTGAATATGACACGAGGCGGGGTAACGAAAGACCCGCAGTACGAAATAACAACAGTGGATCTCAACAATCTTGCGTATGCAGACGAGCCATTCGTCCTAGCCAATGATGTGGCGCAGGTTTTTTATGTGAAAGACATATCTACCAGACCGAGAAAAAGAAAAGATAAGGAAGCGAATGGATCATACGTCGAGCCAAAGCGCCACATAGTTCTTTCAGGGGAAAGAAACATCGTGGGAGTGGATGACAAGACAGACATGTCAGAAGATTATGAAAAGTTTGATGAAATTGCTCCATTCGCAGTGAATATTGACCCGAGCATCCAGTTAAACGATGAAGATTTTCCATGGCTACGGTGCAAAGGGACACACGCGAAGAAAAAGTTTCACACCCAAAGATCTGGGATGTGATCGGCTTCACTATCATCACTTTCTTCTGTGTTTCACACCCAGGAGGGAATCTCTGTAATAGTTAGGGTAGTTATGTGTTTTGGCAATTGAAACGCGAAGAAATTTTATGTGCAAACAAATTCTTTCATGCATTTACTGATTTTTTCAGCTAAATGACCCTGAAATTGAAAAGCATTTCATTGGAACTCAGAAAAGGTTGAAAGTTAGCATGGTATCATAATTTCACCCACATAGCATGTGCAAAAAAGTAGAGAGGGTTACGGCAAAAACTGGATGCACTTCGTGTACAAAGTGGACAATCTCTTTCGAAGTATCAGGCTTTCGGACGAAAACTCATCTGTTACAAAGGCATTTCATTTTTTATATAACCTAAGCATTACCAAATTGAATATAATGATAAAACACACTAATAATATTAAACATCAGAAAAAAGAATCACTGAAAAATCTATTTTCAAATTTAAGTTATTCACAAACTAGTGATTCACACAAATTTCAAATAATTCAAAATTTAAACTATTCAAATTTGAAAACTACCGGCACTAACCTAAAGCAAAAATATTCACAAAGAAACTATATACAGCAAAAAACAACTCAAAAATAAATAAAACAAAAATAAATAAAGCAAAAAAAATTAAAGCAAAAAAATTTAAGAAAATAAAAAATCCCGCCTAATGGGCCAGAGCGGCCTGCATACGACTAGAAACACAACGTTTTGTTGGGCCAGGATGCAGGCCCGCAACAGCCCAGTAGGCCCACATGGCAGCACAGGACAGGTATGCCTGCTTTGGAGAGGAGCTCGAGAGAGCTACCGCACTGGGGCTTATAAACTAGTGCGGACTCCCCTCGGCTAGCGAGGTGGGACTAACTTGCCACACGAACCTGCGCCAGCACACACCTTTAGTACCGGTCGTGGCACCAACCGGTACTAAAGGTGGGGGAGTCTTTAGTACCGGTTGGTGCCACGACACGGTACTAAAAGGGGGCTCTTCCCGCCGCCTGGCCTGGCCAAAACAGACCTTTAGTACCGGTTGGTGGCCCCAACCGGTACTAAAGGTCCATCCTATATATACAACACTTGAAAAAAATTCAGTTTCCCTCTGTTTCTTCCCTCTCCGTCGACGACACGCCGCCTGCCCCGATTGACGCCGTCGCCGCACCCGACGCGTCCCCGCCCCTCGTCGCCGCCCCCATTGTCGTCGCCGCCCCAGCCGTCCCCATCCCCGTCGTCCCCGGCCGTCCCTGTCCCCGTCGTCCCCGGCCGTTCCCGTCCCCATCCCCCGTCGTCCCCGTCACCGGTGATCTCACGCCCCGTAGTTTTTTTGTTATAAATTTTAGTTATAGAAAATTTTATGTTTTTTAGTTGTAGAAATATCTATAGAAATGTTAGAAAATTTTCTGTTTTTTAGTTATAGAAATATTAGAAATGTTAGTTATATATATATAGAAATGTTATAATTTTTTTCTGTTTTTTAGTTATAGAAATGTTAGCAATTTTTTTGTTTTTTAGTTATAGAAATATTAGAAATGTTATAGAAATGTTAGTTATATAATCAGAAATGTTAGAAATTTTAGAATTAGTTTTAGTTAGATGAATTAGATTAATGTCAAATTGTTAGAATTTGCATATAGAATTTTAGTTATCACAATCGAATCATTTAAAAAATGTTACTTTTTGTGGGCATATAGTATTTGTTCTCGACGATATGCCCGGCCCGCATCCTCGCCATCGACCCGTTTGCGAAGGCGTCATGCTTCAGAGGACCCATGTCCGGGACTCCGCTCCGCCGGGCTGGCACTGGGAGGTGCTACCTGGAGGGGCACGCCGCTTGGTGAGGGACCCGGCCTCGGGTCCCGTTGTCGACCCTGATCTCCTTTGGTGGCGTTCGCGTGGGCCACATTCGGTGCAGAGGCAGCCGGCCCCGCCGGAGATGGTGCGTCGCCGTGTCAGGGAGGAAGACGAGCACGTCCATCGCTACATGGCTATTATGGACGACGTCAGGTTCTCCACTACTTGGCAGGTTCTTTGGGCAGATGAGTGGAGATATGATCCTGTGATGGTTCCTTCTCTTTGGGTGTCCACCGCCCTCGCCCCAGGAACCGCGAGTGGCGCCCTAGATTCTTCTGTAGTACTCGATCTTTATTAGGTACCTAGCCAGTGATGTATTCGATACATAATATTCGAGACGATGTATTCGAGATTATATATATTATTGGAGACGATGATGTATTCGAGATTATATATTAATCGAGACGATGCATATATTATGAACTATATGATTTAGTTTTTCCTTATTGATTGCATCCATGCATTGTAATTTGAATACTAAATTGTTTTATATTTCTTCTGTATTAGTTAAGTAAAAGCTATGGCGGACAATACCGGCAGAGTGAGAGAAGAGGAATTGTTCGACATCATGCAGCCCTCGCAGGCTAGATGATCTGAATGAAGCAGATGACGGCTCCCAATATCTGAACAATACCGGAGAGGGTGATGAAAGGATATTCGATCTCGATGACCGAGCTGATGAAGTCATGAACTATGATTATGATTATGATGACACAGACATTGTTTATGATGACACATGCAATGCTGATCTTCAAATAACAAAGACTACCGGCGAGGTATATTTATATAAGCAGACATCTGGTGATCATCACATGTTTTATTTTATTTGAACATATATTAATGAATCGATCTTTCTTCTTTCAGCCCTCTGGATCGAGCAAATCTGCTTCTACAGACAGCAGGACAAAGCGAGGCCCTGGCAAAAAATTGAAGGACGGTGTAAAGTACAACATCGACTCCATCAAACCTAGTGGCGAACCCCTCACGCCTAAGAACATTGCGAACAAGTGGACTCGTCAGTGCGGAGTTCTTGTGAAGGAGCTACTCCCGATCTCCATTCAAGAATGGAAAGAGCCAAAAACTAAACGTCCAGGTGTTACTTGGGTCGACGACAGAGCAAAAAAAAACCTTTGAGAATCTCTGATGGAACATTTCACCCTACCATATTATTTCACTAAATCAGATGTGGAGAAAGTCAAGGGCGCTGCTCTTAAGAAGATGGCAATTGCATTCAACACCCACAAAAAAACTGTATGGGCCAACTACCCCGCTGCAGAAAGGAGGACTCCAGAATTCACGGAAACACTAGAGAAGCAAAGAGAACACTGGGACGATTTTGTGAAATTCAAGGATTCAGAAATATCTAAGGAACGGTCGATAAAAAACAAGGCCAATGCCGCAAAAAAGACGCAGTTCCATAGGCTGGGTCCAGGTGGCTACGCGGTGGGAATGCCTAAGTGGGATAAGTGTGAGCAAGAGATGGAGGATGCAGGGGTCACTCCGGTTACTAGGAGCTGGCCCCCCAGGTACTTGACGCAATAGAAGAAGCTCGAGCGGGGGTGTTCACGCCCAACAGAGAACAACAAGCTTACGCGCGCCTTGGGAAATCCTGAACACCCTGGAAGAACACGAGGCATGGGCGTTATTCCCTGGTATGAGGGCTTTTCGGACTGGAACGATGACTACAGGTCGCAAGAAAGAAGATGGAGGAGGAGAAGAAGAGGAAGCTGGAGGAGGAGCAGAGGAAGCAGGACACAGAACGCCTTCAAGGCCTAGAAGCAAGGCACGCAGACTTGGCACTGAAATTCCAGCAGCAGCACCAGCAGATCGACTCACTTAGCCAGGAAAGGGGGTCTCAGCAGCGGCAGCGGCAAGCGGATGATCGTCCAGCATTGGATAGCACCGTCCCATCCATGCCGAGAAGCAGCGTTGGTTCTGCCCCGGGCGACACACTGCTGGATACATACCCTTTGGATGATATCATAGAGAACACTAACTGTGAGCTACACTCCAAAATGAAGAACATATCTTTGAAGGTGGTGGACGGCGTTGCTTTTACAATACTCCCGAAGCAACCTTCCATTGCATCCCGATTCCAGAGGGTTATGCTCGTGTCATGGTTGATGAAGTGGTGGAGCCATATTCGAGGCTAGCACTTGACATTGCTGGAGATGACGACGAGCGCACACTGGGATAGGCCATATTCGAGGCTAGCACTTGACATTGCTGGAGGTGACGGCGAGCGCACACTGGAGGATTGCATAATCTTTCCACGTCCACCGACACCGCGTCGAATGCCGACTCCTCCTCGAATATGGCCTCTCCCAGTTACCAACCGGGACTAAAGGTGGACCTCCAGGCAGCGGCCACGTGAACGGTCTTTAGTCCCGGTTCGTGTAAGAACCGGGACTAAAGGGGAGGCTTTAGTAACGACCCTTTAGTCCCGGTTCCAGAACCGGGACTAAAGGCCCTTATGAACCGGGGCTAAAGGCCCTTTTTCTACTAGTGAGAGAGAGAAAAAAGGCGGGCCACACAGAGGCTTTGTGTTGGTAAAGTGCATGTCTAGACTCCGGCATTTTTTTGCTAGGATACTGGAATCCGAACCCCCGGATTGCTAAGCGGACATATAAATGTCCCGTTAGTTGACAAAAATGGTATCTGGACATATAGTGGGGGTTTGAGGGTCTGCTTTGTAGATGCCTAAAGAAAATAAAACAAACACACCCATTAAATCCATTCATCTGCTTTGTGAAAATTACAACCATTCTAATTCCAAGGAACAAAACGGAAAATGGAGGAGTTTGCTCAAAGAATGTCATATTCTTTTCTTTTTTCCTTTTTTTCCAAATATGCAGCAGAAATGCATGTGAATATATAGAGGGTGTAAAAGGGAAGATATCCCATAGAAAATTCGATGACCGAACAAACAACAATGACAAAACACAAGTCCAATCTTCCCGTTCCCTCTAACAACCGATCGTTCCTGCCATTACAGATCATCCAAACAGCAAGGACGCACATGCAATCAAGCCTTTTCATGTACATGCCTTGGATGGTTCTTCTAGACGAGGGCCACAACTCTGATATCTGTGCATTCAATGGGGGAACATCAAGTGGGAGGTCAGCACACCGAAGGACTTTGCTCCAGATGATATTGAAGATGACACAGCCCATGAATAGGTCATCCCATGAATAGGTCATTGGCGTCCTCCTAGAATATGTTGCACATGATGCAATGTTCGTTATGCTGGACCTCTTGCTTAACCAGATGGTCGGCCATTTTCTCAAGAAGCTCAATTCAACCGTTGAGGATACAGTCCTTAGTGATAACGGAACCAGCCACGGGATTAAGTTAGAAGCTCGATTGCCACTTTAAACTCTCCTTCCAACTATTACCAATGATAGCCTAGGCATGTATCACTGATTTCATAGAGAGAATAGAGAGAAACTGATGGCGATGAGATTTACTAGCTAAGGTGTGCCTCTTCTCTGATGTCTCCAGCTCCCACATGTTTGTGCATTGCATCGATCTTCTTTCATTATATTTTCTTTTTACGTGCCCACTACTTATTTGCATTCTCGCATAATAAATAGAAGGAGGGGTGAATCACTGGACCTTGCTATATGCTCAAGGTTATATAAACTTACACACACACACACACACACACACACACAGAGAGAGAGAGAGAGAGAGATTATTAATACGAGTGAAGGCTGGTGGGGCATTTATTCCTTACAAGTTTCTATTTTCTTTCTTTGCGTGGTTGTATTTCATTTGAAACTACTATACAGACGACAATTAGCGTTCCAATTCATTTTCAGCGACTGTTCCAAAGTTCCTGCTCCAGACAACTGAGGTGATGGAAGGCTTCACTGACTCATCGTTCTAAAATCGTACAAATATTGTTACTGTTACATGAAAAATCAACTGATGGTCATATGAAAAATGCTCCACATGAGAGATTATTGTTAGATGAAAAATCAAATTATGGTCATATGAAATGTTCGACACTGGCATCCGTATCCCTGGTGGTAAATCTTGGAATGTATTATATACTCAAACTACATCTTATATCTTATATTTACTAATTGGAGGCACCATTCTAGACTTCTCATTAATCCACATCATCAAAATTAATTACACCGTTGGATTATATAATTTATGGCTAAGATAAGAGATGAACTTACGTAACACAAATGACCCGTAAAAAAATTCTGACACGTTCAACGTTTTTATAGATGGGCACGTTCAATGTTGGTGATAGAAAGTAAGGAAAGCATCCTTGGTTCCTTCAAAACGTTAGACTCCTTCCATAAAAAAACATGGATGAAAAGGAAAAAAAAGCAGATTATGTTTGACACATTCACTTTAACGTTGGTGGAAAAAAAAAAAGGAAATCATCGACGGTTTTTTTTTAAGGATAGTCTCCTTCCTTTTCAAATATTTTTGGATATTCTCCTTCCATATAAATGCAACAGATGAAACGGAAAGAAATAACAGATTGCGTTTGACACGTTTAATGTTGGCGAAACAGAAGGAAAGCATCGATTAAAAGCGATAGACTCCTTTCCATAAAAACTACATCGAAAAAAGAAAAAACATTTGATGACCCTTGAAATTCAGTTAATAAATTATTTCTCTGATTGAAAAAGGAAAAAAAACATTCACGCAAAAAAATGTCTCTCGCTTGACCCTGGCTGCTCAAACTGATACGTAACATATAGATCGTACCGTCAAAAAAAAATATCTGACACCCAATATTTTACTTTTCTTTTTGAAAATCTGACACCTAATATTGGTGAGACAAAAGAAGGAAATCATCCATCAGTTGCTTTGAAGGATAGCATCCTTCCTTAAAAACCCACCGATGAAAAGAAAAAACACATCCAATTGATCTCCATTAAAAGTAAATAAAGAAATTCTTATGCCGAGTGAGATAGGAGAAAACGCTCACACAAGAAAGGAAAACATCTCTTCCTCAAAAAATAGCATGGAAAAACATCTCCTTCAGTTCTTCTCTTCTATGGCAGTTGGGGGCAGTTTTTCCCACGAAAGGACATCCCCATCATATCCCCATCATCATCAGGTGCACTCTCCCATCCGCATAGCCATAGGCGAAACACAAAGGATCCAAGGCCAGGTGCTGCGAGGGATGATGAGCGACCCAAGAGGCGATAGGTCTTCATGTTTGTTAGGATCACCGCATCTCTCTCCATCCGCAAGCTTCAAATTACACTTCACGTCTCTAATAGAAAAAAGGGTCAACTATCAAAACCATCCTCTTACTATTGTTCTTGGCTTCATGTTCTGACCAGATTGCAATCTAACGATGATAATGGTGGATGCAACATAGGATGAGGTGTACCGATGGTGCTCCAAGTAGATCGTACTGTTGTCCTAATTGGTAAGTTGCCCACTGGAAAACCAATAGCAGACATAAAGCATAGCGATTTATCTGTCCGACATCATCGTGTTCATCATTCGTTCCGCAAGTCCACATGCATGTAAAACCTATCCTTGAATTTGTTGAATGTTCTGCTTGATTTTTAGCACGTTAGAGTTGTGACAGACCGCAATAAATTATCGTGATACCAAGCGTCCGACAAATAGAAAATTTTCTATATACATGCCTATTATGAGCACACTTCACTTAATTATGTTGTAGACTGGCCCAGATTCAGCTGCATCCATTGTCGCCATTTGCAAGGTAGTGATCTGGTGATGCATATGTGTTTGTATCATCTGAAGCATCGATTAGTATTATGCAATTTTTTACATATATACTACTTTGCCTGTTATGCATGCAAGTCATGAATTACGTGGATTCACTTGATTCTCTGGAGGTGTAGACTGCTAATACTTATATGCATATATAGTACGTCTATGCATTCTTTTTTGTCCTCATGACAAAGAGAAAAATTAGCTATTAAAATATATTTATATACATATAAATTACTGCATCAAGAAAAGAATCTCAATGTATCATGCACCACAAAGATCTCATATAAACACATGGGTGTCTGTGTGATATTCTAGATATGTATAGTTTGGAAAGCAATTTGAAAATTTCAAGGCTCATGCAAATACATTGATTTGCAAAACTTTGTTGGTAGACACAATAATCTCTAATCTTAATAATCTATGATGCTTATAGTATAAACCTTCTACTTTTTAAAATATGTATATTATTTGCTACAATATCATATATGTTGATAGAAAGTCGTGCATGCATGTGTCCAAATTGTGTTAGAAACATGGTCTATAATTCTACCGTGCTTCCATGGCAAAAGGAAAAATGTACGTATTTTTTTGATTGAGTAAGAAAGGAAGATATGTACTACAATAGGGCACTTGCTCTTTAATACCTTGAGAAATCAATAAGGGCAACAACTTTTGCGTTTGTAACAGTGTTTTCTACAAACATAACACATATACCCTTATACAATCTTTATAAAGTAGCACATCCATATTTCCACATACCTTCTGTAAATCTGAGGTGGTTCGCCCTCACACATCGGTAGTATTTATACGGTTGTGACACAATTGGCCTTAACCAATCTAATCAAAAAATAGTCAAAGCATTGTAACTTCATTAGACCCTACGTGCATGAGTAATAATATATCCTATATAAACATATTCAAATTATTGTTTGACATTTCTAATTTGTCAAAGCATTGTTATATCTTATACTATAATTTCTAGCCCGTGCAGGTGCACGGGTTGACGACTAGTGATAAATTAATCGTAAAAAGAGAAACATGCTGAAGAAATGTACCAATTGATTCAGTAATTCAATAATCCAGCTGAGATTCAAAAAAGAATACATTGGGAGTTTAAACATTCTCATCAGTTCCACGATCTAGAATACATATATGTCCACACTATTTCTAAACTAAAATTTCCATAAAGCTAGCAAATCTCAACAAAATGAAACATCTTTGTCAACATCCCTTCTTAAAACCACACCGCCACAGTAGTTGGTGCAAGAACTCAAAGGAATGGCTAGAGCATCTATGACAAGTGTCCAGGCCAAATGAAATGAGAGGTTCTGACTGCTGACTACTGACGGTTTCCAGGTTGAATGAAAAGTCCACATAACGTGGAAAATAATGTTATGACTTTCTTAGAGACATACTTTAGTATCCAGGAAGCAGTGGCATTTCGAAAATGATAGTCCGTGGCAATTCTGTTGCATGCTCATGTGTTTCGATTTGATTTTCACTCAAAAGAGGCTAATTTGTGACGAAAATGATAGTCCGTGGAAATTATGTGTTTTCAATTAATTTTTGTGCCACGGAAGAAAAAGATGGTTCATCTGTGGGACCTTCCTACTTGTGGTTTCTTTCCTCTAGACAAACACAATGTTCTCTCAAACTGGCAAAATCATCGTCATGTGATTAGTTTATTGTTAAAATACATCATATATTTAATAAATGAGGCAAAAGACTTGCCATATTCATTGATTGGGAAAGACGGTTTAGAGATAACTGAACAAGCGGGGAGAACAAAAGTATTACACTCGGTTCATGACATTTCTCAAATCGGTGGCTACCGCCAGAAGCCAGAACATGTCTTCCTCATTGATTTTGTCAACGATGACTCCAACACGTATGGCGGTATTGCAGAAGTGCCCATGGTAGATTCTGTTGATATCAGTGTAGAAGCTCCTGATAGGCCAGAGAAGACATGGTTGCCTAGCTAGATGTAAATGGTTTTCTCGTGTGAGAGACTTGGTAGTTCAACTCGGCATGCATGTTTATAACTAACACAGTTTTCCTAATATCTTCCAATCCCACAACATATGCAACAAGACAATCCGTCTTGTACGCATACTTGAAGCATGTTCATAGATAGCTGGAAAAGGGTGGTACTTGTAATAGTGCTTGTTGTGATCTTTGCAACATCGAAAATGGGTTAGAACCAATGTCATTTATAGTGCTTGGGGTGGTAGTAATCTAGTAGTCTCGCAAAAAAGGGCATGCATGTCTTTGCACACGTACCAAGGTCTATTCAAGCCCACCGTCATGTATGTGTTCACCCACTCAACTCAGCTTATAATGCTCCAAATAACTGTGCCTTGATTTTGGAGAAAAGAGAGAAAAAGTTATGCCCCTTATTTTTTAGATCGGAGGGACTATTATGGAGAATAGTACTGAATCAATGATCACAATATTTCCACTGACCAAAATCTAATTTATTACATCTTGAATAGATTCCAGCTACTGGAAGTACGAGGGTAAATAAACATACAGGGACAGGACCTACTTCACTTTGTTGTGACTCGTTTACGACACCACCCCCAGTGACAATGGTGTCTCGATCCATCTCTCCCGACGCAAAATAAGAACAAAAACGTAAGGAGCCTAAAAGGACTATCAAAGCCAGCTAAGCTGGAGCTTCACATATCTCACCTGGGTGGGCGTACATGTAAAACATTCTTTATAAAGCTAATGGTGTTGCTAGTAAAACTACTTGTTTTCCTAATTTACAAAAATCACAAGTGTCAGAATTTCACTTAAAGACTTAACCGTGGGGGTACAAGCCAATATTCATGCAACTGAATTCTCGACACTTAAAGTCTTAATTTAACTGAACCTAGGATAGGTTGGATCACAACAAAACCTCGTCAATGATAGGCATACGACCGGACTAGCACGAAATCATCACAGATGAGTGCAACATAGATGGTCCTTTTGTGGTGAAGACTGTTGTATTTGTATAAGTCACGATTTTCTACCAGAGGCCATTTGCGATGAGTTCCTCATCTGTTACGTGCTATCCATGGAGCGAAGCAGGTGTGGAGTAGCACAACACGTCGATCGCAGAGGGTCCCGGTCTTGCTGCACCACCCTCTGATGCAGAGAAAATTTCTAGTGCTGTGGGTATGCACTAACTTGCATGGTACAGTGAGCAGCAACTGTAGTCGTTCAGATTCGGCAGTGATCGACTTCTGAGACTAGAACATGCATGTTTCCGTCTACACTTTGTTGCAGGATTGTTATCAGGTAAGTAGTACCGACGTTGTAATTTTGTTTTTATAGAAGTGACAGTTTTCTCGCTAGCTGCTTGCTTTGCACTGTGTTCGTAACCGTTCAATTCTTAATTATGCTTAGTAGTGCTGAGTCGCAGCAACTCTATTAACATTGTTCTTCTAATGGACAACAACCTGTTCCGGCAAACAAATCTTTGGATGGGACACTACACGGGAGCTTCAATCTGCTATCTCCCACGGCTGATCCCAAAATGCAAACCGTCACAACACTTTTCAAATTTCGTACTGATCCGCGAGGTACGAGGCTAGTGCAGTGCATTTCAGCCAATTTGGGAACGGACTTGTGGGAAGAGGCTCTGACTGCTGATGGAAGGATGAACGAAAAGTCCACAAAACCTGGTTAGCAGAATAGCTGAAGGTGCCAACCAGCTGGTACAAACCATGCTACCAAAGCGCACATTTCGCTAAATTTCTTACGAGCAGTTACTAGTTCATGACAATTCCATAGGGTACCTCCACCGCACAGTTATTTGCTTGTTGAATAGCTTTCCCTCGCACGGAGGATTGCCATCCTGATATGTTGTAGTTAAAACCCTTGATGAATTTGATGCCCACATGTTAAACTAAGCCACCTTGCCGCTATCCATTGGTCACAGAAGAATGTCATCAACTGTGTCGACAGAAAGTCCATCTATACAGATGCATCAGATATGACAGAGAACGCATGGCTTCCTAGCAAAGAAGGATAAAGATCCGTTGTATGAGGTACCCCCTGGTTTATGTGTAAATATGAATTTCTACCTAGCACAATTTTCCCAACGTTTTTCAATCCAACAACATATGCATGTATCAGGATCCTCAGATTCTTGCTCGCACACGACTTGATAGGGGTACTATTTGTAGTGGCATTTGCAACATGAAAACCTACTTTAGAAGCAATGAAATATATAGTGGCTAGCAATAATTGTCCAGTGCAACATCACAGAGCTATGATAGGTGAATCATTGATAGCAGTACTCCTATTGCCCATGAATTTAATTTACTTTATTGTATCCTGTTGGTGTCGATAGGACAACCACATACAGTCTATCATATACTCAAAACTAAACGGAAATCTAATCTGGCTGACGTTCCCCAGGGAGCAATTCTTCGCCAACGCCCCAAGATCCCTCCGATTTGGATCTGAGGGTGACAGTTTTCTATTAAAAAATACACTAAAAAAGTAACTGGCAGCCCTATATACATAAAATGCCACCCTAGGCGTTTGCATGTGCCACCCTAGTTGGCAACGGTCTGCTAGCTAGCGGGCCCAAACTCAAAATAGTTCAATAAAAAAGAGGATCATGCTAAACTATTCGAGAAAACAAGGCATCGAATATTTTATTCAATAGGTCCATAATGGTAGCAAATGTATTTTTAAAATAGTATTGTTCCACTAAGGATAAAACATTACTCACCAACTCCACTGTCTATAATGCACATATCTCTGCTCTAATCCATAACTAAAATTTCTTCCGAGCCAGCAATCATAAAAAATAAAAAATTCAGTGTGGCAACATCCCCTTCTTGCCACCTCAACGCCAACGGCATTGGTGAAGCACTCAAAGGAAAAACAAGAGGATCCTAGTACCCATTTGCACGCCCTATCAGATCAACTTGAAGCCTTCTCTAATCTCCACCAGAGCAGGCAACACCATCTAACATAATTAAATGGCAGCAAGGATATCTTGCCATCGATTAATAATCTCTGACTCGCCCGGTCCGGGACCGGGGTATGCTGCCCGAGATGAGGACCCCTACCCAGATCTGTACGGGGTGGGGTCTGGTGAGCCGGATGGACGAGTATGACAAGGGGGTCATGGTGCCGTATTTTGTGTGCCATTTGGGTGTTCCCGTCTCTGGTTGTATTCCCCTGCCCTGGCTCGTTGGTGGCAGGTGGGGGCGTCAACAAGAGTTGTGGTAGGTCCCCTCTTTTGGGCGATGTGTTGACTGGCTGTGATGCAAAGGGTTAGGGGTATCATGGATGCCAAAGCGGCGCCCCTGTGGCGGACCGTCAGTTTGGCTTTTTCAGCAATCGCTTTGGTGGCGATGATGGATGCATGTTTTGTTCGTGTGGGCACAGAATGTAGCTTTGGACAATCGTGGTATTGGTGGTTCCATGGCAGTAGCAGTTCCCAGATCATGCTTTGGAGGCCTAGTTTGGTGGTGACGTGCCCACCCTCTTGGTGTGCAGGTGCTCAGGATCCCTCGGTGTGGCACGAATGAGTGGTTCCGAGAGAAAGTTCTATGCTACGCCACTAGCGGCGGCGATATTTGTGGGTACCATATACCTCTTGGGGGCGAAGGTTTAGTCCATGTCTTTATGCAAGGGCTTAGGGTGGAATCCCTTGACTAGTTCAGGGGTCACGCGATGGTGGCACCACTACAGGAATCAGCTACTTTGCCGTCTGCCGTGGCGGACGGCAAAGGCACGAATGGCGGACGGCAAAATCCTTTGCCGTCAGCCACGGACGGCAACAGGCTCCGGCAAAGTAGGCTACGGTAAACAGCTACTTTGCCGTCCGCTTCCAGGCGGCTGACGGCAAAGGGCCTTTGCCGTCCGCGACGGACGGCAAAGAGAGCGGACGGTAATAATTGCGCCGTCAGTCCGTTAAGTGTCTAACGGCAGGCCTTTGCCGTCCGCCGCGGACGGCAAAATTTCTAGTGACTTTGCCGTCTGCCACTGTTGGCAAAGTGCAGGTTCTTTGCCGTCTGCCACTGATGGCAAAGTGCAGGTTCTTTGCCGTCTGCCACTGATGGCAAACTGACCAAATGGGTCAGCTTCCAGGAAGCACAGCTAGATGCCACGTGTCTTCTTTGCCGTCCGTGGATGACGGCAAAGAGCGCGTTGCCGTCGGTGGCAGACGGCAAAGAGCCTGCATATTGGCTCTTTTATCTGTTTTTTATTAAATCCAACAATTTTCATCACAATTATATATGACATATATAGATATATTTCAAAAGGCCATTCTGAGCAAACATATAAGATATCCAACACATAACTTCATCATCCAAACATATATATTACATGCATAGTTCCATCATACATAACAAGTTCAACATAGAGGCATCCAACCATATATATTACAATAGTTTCATCCAACGATACATGCATAGTTCAACGATACAAAAGAAACAGAGAAAGGGATAAGGAGCACTCCATCTATGCAAGCTTTCGTCAAGTGAATGAAATCTGCAAAATGAAAAATAAGAAAGTTAGAACAAGAAGAGTAGAACAAGAAGAAGACTAGAACAAGAAGAAGACTAGAACAAGAAGAGTATGCCATTTATGAGCTAACTTACGTGAAATGGATCATATATGAGCTAACTAAGTTGAAATGGGTCGTTTATGAGCTAGCTAAGGTGAAATGGATCATTTATGAGCTCACTAAGTTGAAATGGGTCGTTTATGAGCTAGCTAAGGTGAAATGGATCAGTTATGAGCTAACTTAGTTGAAATGGATCATTTATGAGCTAATTTAGTTGAAATGGATCTTATGGATCGTTTTGAGCTAACTTAGGTGAAATGGATCATTTATGAGCTAATTTAGTTGAAATGGATCTTTTGAGCTAACTTAGGTGAAATGGATCATTTAAGAGCTAATTTAGGTGAAATGGATGGTTTTTAGCTAACTTGGTGAAATGGATCATTTAAGAGCTAATTTAGGTGAAATGGGTCATTTTGAGCTAACTTGGATGAACTGGATCATTTATAAGCTAACCTAGGTAAAATGGGTCATTTTAGAGCTAACTTAGGTAAAATGGATGCGTCTATGAGCTAACTAAGCTAATTATGCAATTTTGACATAAGTAAGCTAAGCAGATCGTTTTAGAGCTAACTTAGGTAAAATGGATGGTTTTGGAGGTCGATAAGCTTATTAAGTCATTTTGGAGGAGAAGAAGCTAAGTCTAGGTCATTATGGTAAGCATTGGAGGAAATAAAGCTAAGTCTAGGTCTTTATGCATGTGTTAAGCAAAACACTAGATAAACTTACCAAGATCCAGGAGGTGTAGGAGCGGGGTGGCTCGTGTCGGTAGCTGGAGAAGGATCGTGCGATGCTTGTCTGGAGTTACGCTGCACCAAAGATCATTTCCAATGTCTTGTTAGCATGATGACACTCAAATGTTAAGACTAGCAAGTAATGTCCATTCAAATAAAACTCACCGTGGTCCCAGGAGCAATCACTGGCATCGGCGGAGCGGTCTGACCTGTCTTCTCGCACACAGACTGCACATTTGGTTTTGACGACTCAGTCATACTAGTTAGTAATGAGACAAACACTACATGAATGTTTTGGCTAATCTGCAGAAGAAACTTACCACAAGGAGCTCGTACATGGCCCTTGCCTGCATGTCATTCCGTGCCCTCTCCTCCTCCATCATCTTTGTCGTCCTCTCCTCCAACTCCGCTGCCTCTCCGCCGCCTCCTTGAAGTTTCTCCGTTCTATCTCTCTCACTCTGATAGCAGCCTGCAACACCACTCACATGACCATTTGTAATCATTGATGGGCGCACACAATGTAATGGAGAAAGATAACTGAGTATGTATCACTAACCTTGATGGCGAGTTGCACCGGCCGTTCACGAGGCCTTATCTCAGAGCGGAGCTCGATTGGCGCGCTTTGATCTCCGAGAGTGCTAGGACAACGGATAAGTCCATCTCCAATGGCTATGGAGCCATGGGACCTCCCGCCACCAGATATCATCAACAGCTCTGGGTCAATGGGACCACTGGCTCGGGTTAAAGTCCTCCCTTTCCTCGCCTTCCCTCATCTCTATATCTCACGAGCTTGTTGTGGGAGGAGATGTTGGTGAAGTTGTTTGCATCATCGAGGTCGACTGAGAGAAAGCCTTGACTTTCTTGAAAGAGGCGGTGTGGGCCATGGCATACAGGTCGTACACCTCGGCACCTTATCCGCCTTATTGTAGCGTGCACGAAAGAGAGAAACAATGAAAATTAGTAATTAAAGGGCTCAAGCTAGCATGATGAATGAATTGCATGAATCATGAAGCAAACCACATACCAGTTATGCTCGAACTGATATAAGTTGGAGCTGCCTTGATGGTGTGGCACACCTTCCATTTGGGCACGTTTGTCCTTGGCCTCGTTGTGGAGGGCTAGCCATTGTTTTGAGCACCACTCATCGACCAACACCTCCCAACAATCCATCCGATCCGCACACCATCTCGGAGGCGCCTAAGTTAGCAAATAGAAACTTGAGCGCTACGGCTAAGAATTACTAAATGAAGGAACTTAAGTAGAGAAGGCCTTAAGAATTACCTTCATGTACTGCTCCTTACTCAGGAACTTATCGCGGCACGCCGGCTTGGTCTTCTTGATACCACGCAAGGCGTAGTAGTCTCGAACAGCCTGCACCCGAGCCTCGTGTCGTAAGTTCTGGAGTAGGCGCTTGCAGACGTTCTCGATAACATGTGCCGCGTCCTCCTCGTATCCCTCCTCACACCTGTAGAATGTCTGCAATCAAATGAGACAATATTGATTAGTACAATTAATAACTAGCTAGTTGAAGATTTTTAAATGTGTAGGAGAAATTACCCAGAACTTTCTGATCACCATGTCTGCCCTCGTGTCGCACACGACACCGTCGATAATCTCATCCGGCGGGGCCGGGGCAGCCACGTAGTGCTCCCAGCTCAATCCAAGCTCTGGAAGCCGACCCTCACCAGGCAACGTGACAAACCCCGGGAAGTTTTGCCGGCAAAGAACTCCAAGGACGGAGTTGGCCGGCGGACACTATGATGGTGGTCCCAACCTCTGCAAAGATGACAAGGCCAACGCATTAGTTATTTGAAAAACGTGAATGCACAAGGTACAAAATATTAAATGCACTTACGTACCTCTCCCCATCAGGGAAAATCAACCACCTCTGCTCGCGGGTCACCGGCACGGACGGGAGCCGTGTAGCACCACGCTGGTAGACGGTGCCCCCCTCCTCCTCAAGATCAGTCGGCTCCCCGCCATCATCAGCATGGCCACTCGGCTCCTCGGGCTGATCCGGCCAGGTACCCCATCCGGACGTGTGCTCCTCCGGGGTCACGTGGGCCGAACTCGAGGCCCAAGACCCGTGGACCGCAGGCTCGTGGACCGGAGTCCGTGTAGCCTCCTCCTCGGACGAGTCCACCCTAGCAGTCACGTGCTCGGGTGAAACAGCTGGGGGTGGCGGCGAGGAAGGCGCCGTAGCAGTCACCCTACCTCCTCTCCCACGACCACGTGCCCTACCTCCTCTCTTCCTACCTCGTCCCCTGCTGGGCACCGCGGTCGACGAAGAAGGGCCCGGCGGTGTGGCCATCTTGTCCAAAGAACGCCAAGCGGAGAGGTGCGTCTGGAATGGAAGACCTCGAGACCACGCTCCCGACCAGCGCCCACCATCTTTCAACACCTTCCATGACAAACAGTAAACAAAATTAGTACAACATAAAAAAAGACCGACATGAATAATAATATGTGTATCACTTAAGTGTATCATCATCAAGTACAACATAAAAAAATGTAATACCTGACACTACTAATAATCTGGATCAGTATCATCAATAAATGCATAATCATCATCATCACTATAATCAATGACGGGCTCATAGGGTTCATTGGCATCAACATGTGCAAGGCCACCTTGACGTGTCGGTCAAGCATTGACAGTCATCCGCAGCAGATAACCTCTTCTTGTTCCGGCTCTTCTTGTTCCTTCTCTGGGGTGATGTCGGATTCATTGTCGCTGTCTACTTCAATGTTTTGGGGTGAAGTATAGCGGTTCTTGAAATGCTTTTTGGAAATACGTGTCTCTTGGAAGAATTCTCCTTCATATGTGTGCAGGTTAATGTGAGGTTCATAATCCTCTTCCTTTGGGGAGAAAGTCTAGCACGTGGCGGCACTTCATAAACGACATCCCAACCTTTCAGATTTGGATTAGTTTGGCAGGCCCACGGTAGATAGAATACTTGGGTCGCTTTGTTGAGCCATAATATAGACATCGAGAACATCTAAATGAGTGCTTTGGTTGATTTCAACTAGCCCTACATGTTCATGAGTCCTTCTAGTCTCCTTCGGCTGAAACCAATAACATTTGAAGACTACGACATTCGGTGAGTTTTCACCATAGAACAGAAGTTCATAAATTGCTTCAACTCTCCCATAATACTCGGTGCCTCCTTCGCCGATAGCAGATACACAACAATTTGTTGACTTTCGGTCGGCTATAGATAGCTCTTTGCCATAGGTACGAAAGCGATACCCGTTGATGTCGTACTTGTCAAATGAACAGACCTTATAGTCAAAACCATTAGCGACTTGTCTCAATTCGGCGTCCATAGACTCTGAATTAGCCTACAAGTTTAATATGAAAGGATTGTTGCATTATGCACAAATTAGCGAATGAAATGAAATTGTCTAATAGAAATTACCGTTTGTTTGAACCAAGAGATGAAACCGGGATAGCCACCTCCTTGCTTTGCGAGAAGCTCATACTCTTCGACGGAATCCTTTTGGATCTCCGCTCCATACGAGAATATGGCGACGTATCGACTGTATGACATATCCAGGAATAAGAGTAGTTCAAAGGAAATAGAAGTTGCGAAACAATGTACCGAGAACTTACTCGATGTAACGGCCGCACTTCTATCAGGTTGTTGAAGATATACAACGAAATGGTCCGCCATTCTTCGTTATTCAAAGATCTTGGATGTGAAACACTAGCTGGTGCGAGATTCCCTTTGAATAGGCTGAGGTTGGATCCACCTTTTTAGGCTCGTCGACATTGTACCGAGGCTTCGGATTATGCAAATGACGATTTTTGGCTTCGTAGTGCGCTGTTACGAAGTTTGCCGCCTCCTCTGTGATGAATGCCTCAGCCATCGATGCTTCAATTCTACGTTTATTTTTACATTTTTGTCGAAGCGTCTTCTGCATTCTCTCAGTTGGGTAGCACCAACGATTTTGCACGGGCCCCCCCAATCTTGCCTCGGTCGGGAGATGCAAAATCAAATGCTGCATTGGATTAAAGAAGCCCGGTGGAAAGATCTTCTCTAACTTGCAGATCAACTCTGGCGCCAACTCTTCCATTTCTTCTAGCACGCCAGGCGATAGTTCTTTCGCACAAAGAACACGGAAGAAATAGCTGAGTTCTGCCAGTACTAGCCATTCATGAAGGAAATATGCCCTAGAGGCAATAATAATGTTATTATTTATTTCCTTATATCATGATAAATGTTTATTATTCATGCTAGAATTGTATTAACCGGAAACATAATACATGTGTGAATACATAAACCTACAGAGTGTCACTAGTATGCCTCTACTTGACTAGCTCGTTAATCAAAGATGGTTATGTTTCCTAACCATGAACAAGGAGTTGTTATTTGATTAACGGGATCACATCATTGGTTGAATGATCTGATTGACATGACCCATTCCATTAGCATAGCACCTGATCGTATAGTTTGTTGCTAGTGCTTTTCTTCATGACTTATACATGTTCCTATGACTATGAGATTATGCAACTCCCGTTTGCCGAGGAACACTTTGGGTGCTACCAAACGTCACAACGAATCGGGTGGTTATAAAGGTACATTACAGGTGTCTCCGAAGGTACATGTTGGGTTGGCATATTTGAGATTAGGATTTGTCACTCCGATTGTCGGAGAGGTATCTCTGGGCCCTCTCGGTAATGCACATCACATAAGTCTTGCAAGCATTGCAACTAAATGTGTTAGTTGTGAGATGATGTATTACGGAACGAGAAAAGAGACTTGCCGATGCGAGATTGAACTAGGTATTGGATACCGACGATCGAATCTCGGGCAAGTAACATACCGATGACAAAGGAACAACGTATGTTGTTATGCGGTCCGACCGATAAAGATCTTCGTAGAATATGTAGGAGCCAATATGGGCATCCAGGTCCCGCTATTGGTTATTGACCGAGAGGTGTCTCGGTCATGTCTACATAGTTCTCGAACCCGTAGGGTCCGCACGCTTAACGTTCGATGACAGTTATTATGAGTTTATATGATATTGATGTACCAAGGTTGTTGAGTCCCGGATGAGATCACGGACATGACGAGGAGTCTCGAAATGGTCGAGACATAAAGATTGATATATTGGAAGCCTATGTTTGGACTCGGAATCACTCCGGGTGAAATTGGGAATTTTACCGAGTACCGGGTTACGGAACCTCCCGGGGGTCAATGGGCCTTGATGGGCCTTAGTGGGAAAGAGAAAAGGGGCCATAGTGCTGGCAGACCTTCCCCTTCCCTAGTCCTATTAGGACTAGGAGAAGGGCGCCCTCTCTCTCTCTTCCCACTTGGGGAAACCTAGTTGGACTAGGATTTGGGGGAATCCTACTCCTAGTAGGAGTAGGACACCCTGGCGCACCTCTCCTTGGCCGCCAGCCCTCCCTTCCCTCCTTTATATACAGGGCAGGGGCACCCCATGACACACAAGTTGATCATTGAGATCGTTCCTTAGCCGTGTGCGGTGCCCCCTTCCACCAAACTACACCTCGAATATACCGTTGCGGAGCTTAGGCGAAGCCCTGCGCCGGTGGAACATCATCATCGTCCACCACGCCGTCGTCTTGTGAAACTCTCCTCAACACTCGGCTGGATCGGAGTTCGAGGGCGTCATCGAGCTGAGCGTGTGCAGAACTCGGAGGTGCCGTGACGTTCGGTACTTGGATCGGTTGGATCGGGAAGAAATACGACTACTTCCTCTACGTTGCGTCAACGCTTCCGTTGCTGGTCTCGAGGGCGTAGACAACACTCTCATCTCGTTGCTATGCATCACCATGATCTTGCGTGATCGTAGGAAAATTTTTGAAATTACTACGTTCCCCAACAGTGGCATCCGAGCCTGGTTTTATGCGTTGATGTCATGTGCACGAGTAGAACACAAGTGAGTTGTGGACGATACAAGTCATACTGCCTACCAGCATGTCATACTTTGGTTCAGCGGTATTGTGAGATGAAGCGGCCGGACCGACATTACGTGCGCTTACGCGAGACTGGTTTCACCGCTCCGAGCACTCGTTGCTTAAAGGTGACGGCGGGTGTCTGTCTCTCTCACTTTAGTTGAATCGAGTGTGGCTACGCCCGGTCCTTGAGAAGGTTAAACGGAGTCTATTTGACGAAGTATCGTTGTGGTTTTGATGCGTGGTAAGAACGGTTCTTGCTCAGCCCGTAGCAGCCACGTAAAATTTGCAACAACAAAGTAGAGGACGTCTAACTTGTTTTTGCAGGGCATGTTGTGATGTGATATGGTCAAGACATGATGCTGAATTTTATTGTATGAGATGATCATGTTTTGTAACCAAAGTTATCGGCAACTGGCAGGAGCCATATGGTTGTCGCTTTATTGTATGAAATGCAATCGCCCTGTAATGCTTTACTTTATCACTAAGCGGTAGCGATAGTCGTAGAAGCATAAGATTGGCGAGACGACAACGATGCTACGATGGAGATCAAGGTGTCGCGCCGGTGACGATGGTGATCATGACGGTGCTTCGGAGATGGAGATCACAAGCACAAGATGATGATGGCCATATCATATCACTTATATTTATTGCATGTGATGTTAATCCTTTATGCATCTTATTTTGCTTTGATTGACGGTAGCATTATAAGATGATCCCTTACTAAATTATCAAGAAGTGTTCTCCCTGAGTATGCACCGTTATGAAAGTTCTTCGTCTTTGAGACACCACGTGATGATCGGGTGTGATAGGCTCTACGTTCAAATACAACGGGTGCAAAACAGTTGCACACGCAGAATACTCAGGTTATACTTGACGAGCTATGCATATAAGATATGACCTCGAACACGGAGACCGAAGGTCGAGCGTGAATCATATAGTAGATATGATCAACATATTGATGTTCACCATTGAAACTACTCCATCACACGTGATGATCGGTCATGGTGTAGTTGATATGGATCACGCAATCACTTAGAGAATTGAAGGATATTTTTCTAAGTGGGAGTTCTTAAGTAATATGATTAATTGAACTTAAATTTATCATGAACTTAGTACCGTTAGTATCTTGCTTGTCTATGATGTGTAGATAGATGGCTCGTGCTGTTGTTCCGTTGAATTTTAATGCGTTCCTTGAGAAAGCAAAGTTGAAAGATGATGGCAGCAATTACGGACTGGGTCCGTAACGAGGATTATCCTTATTGCTGCACAGGAAGAATTACGTCCCGGAAGCACCGTTAGGTGCCGGGCCTGGTGCAAGGGCTGCGCCGAAGTTGTGAACGTCCGCAAAGCAAAGCTGATGACTACTCTATAGTTCAGTGTGCCATGCTTTACGGCTTAGAACCGGGACTTCAACGTCGTTTTGAACACCATGGAGCATATGAGATGTTCCAGGAGTTGAAGTTAATATTCAAGCGAATGCCCGGATTGAGAGATATGAAGTCTCTAATAAGTTCTATAGCTGTAAGATGGAGGAGAACGGTTACACGGTGAGCATATACTCAGAATGTCGGATATAACAATCACTTGATTCAACTGGGAGTTAATCTTCCGGATGATTGCGTCATTGACAGAATTCTCCAATCACTGCCACCAAGCTACAAGAGCTTCGTGATGAACTATAATATGCAAGGGATGACCAAAACAATGCCCGAGCTCTTCGCGATGCTGAAAGCCGCGGAGGTAGAAATCAAAAAGGAGCATCAAGTGTTGATGGTTAACAAAACCACTAGTTTCAAGAAAAAGGGCAAAGGAAAGAAAAAGGGAAACTTCAAAAAGAGCGGCAAGCAAGTTGCTGATCAAGAGAAGAAACCCAAGTCTGGTCCTAAACCTGAAACTGAGTGCTTCTATTGCAAGCAGGCTGGTCACCGAAGCGGAACTGCCCCAAGTATTTGGCGGATAAGAAGGATGGCAAGGTTAACAAAGGTATATGTGATATACATGTTATTGATGTGTACCTTACTAATACTCGCAGTAGCACTGGTATTTGATACTGGTTCTTGCTAATATTTGCAACTCAAACAGGGCTACGGATTGCGAAGATTGGCTAAGGACGAGGTGACAATGCGGCGTGGGAAATGGTTCCAAAGTCGATGTGATCGCATGATCGACACGCTACCTCTACATCTACCTTCGGGATTAGTATTAGACCTAAATAATTGTTATTTAGTACCAGCGTTGAGCATGAACATTATATCTGGATCTTGTTTGATGCGAGACGGTTATTCATTTAAATCGAGAGAATAATGGTTGTTCTATTTATATGAATAATATCTTTTATGGTCATGCACCATTGAAGAATGGTTTGTTTTACTTAATCTTGATAGTAGTGATACACATATTCATAATGTTGAAACCAAAAGATGCAGAGTTGATAATGATGGTGCAACTTATTTGTGGCACTTGCCGTTTAGGTCATATCGATGTAAAGCGCATGAAGAAACTCCATCTTGATGGACTTTTGGAGTCACTTGATTATGAATCACTTGGCACTTATGAACCGTGCCTTATGGGCAAGATGACTAAAACACCGTTCTCCGGAACTATGGAGAGAGCAACAGATTTATTGGAAATCATACATCTTGATGTATGTGGTCCAATGAATGTTGAGGCTCGTGGCGGATATCGTTATTTTCTCACCTTCACAGATGATTTGAGCAGATATGGGTATATCTACTTAATGAAACACAAGTCTGAAACATTTGAAAAGTTCAAAGAATTTCAGAGTGAAGTGGAAAATCATCGTAACAAGAAAATAAAGTTTCTACGATCTGATCGTGGAGGAGAATATTTGAGTTACGAGTTTGGCCTACATTTGAAACAATGCGGAATAGTTTCGCAACTTACGCCACCTGGAACACCACAATGTAATGGTGTGTCCGAACGTCGAATGTCGTACTTTATTAGATATGGTGCGATCTATGATGTCTCTTACTGATTTACCGCTATCGTTTTGGGGTTATGCTTTAGAGACGGCTACATTCACTTTAAATAGGGCACCATCTAAATCCGTTGAGACGACGCCTTATGAACTGTGGTTTGGCAAGAAACCAAAGTTGTCGTTTCTGAAAGTTTGGGGCTGCGACGCTTATGTGAAAAAGCTTCAACCTGATAAGCTCGAACCCAAATCGGAGAAATGTGTCTTCATAGGATACCCAAAGGAGACAGTTGGGTACACCTTCTATCACAGATCCGAAGGCAAGATTTTGTTGCTAAATTCGAAACTTTTGGAGAAAGAGTTTCTCACGAAAGAAGTGAGTGGGAGGAAAGTAGAACTTGATGAGATAATCTGTATCTACTCCCTTATTGAGAATAGTACATCACGAAAAACAGTTTACGTGACACCTACACCAAATAGGAGGAAGCTAATGATGATGATCATGAAACTTCAGATCAAGTTTCTACAGAACTTCAGATCAACGAGCAAGATCCGCACTGAGTGGTACGGTAATCCTATTTTGGAAGTCATATTCTTTGGAACATGATGAACCTACGAACTATGAAGAAGCGATGGTGAGCCCAGATTCCACAAAATGGCTTGAGGCCATGAAATCTGAGATGGGATCCATGTATGAGAACAAAGTGTGGACTTTGGTTGACTTGCCCGATGATCGGCAAGCAATTGAGAATAAATGGATCTTCAAGAAGAAGACCGACGCTGATGGTAATGTTCTCGTCTATAAAGCTCGACTTGTTGCAAAAGGTTTTCGACAAGTTCAAGGGATTGACTACGATGAGACCTTCTCACCCGTGGCGATGCTTAAGTCCGTCCGAATCATGTTAGCAATTGCCGCATTTTATGATTATGAAATTTGGCAAATGGATGTTAAAACTGCATTCTGAATGGATTTCGGAAGAAGAGTTGTATATGATGCAACCAGAAGGTTTTGTCGATCCAAAGGAGCTAACAAAGTGTGCAAGCTCCAGCGATCCATTTATGGACTGGTGCAAGCCTCTCGGAGTTGGAATAAACGTTTTGATAGTGTGATCAAAGCATTTGGTTTTATCTGACTTTTGGAGAAGCCTGTATTTACAAGAAAGTGAGTGGGAGCTCTGTAGCATTTCGATATTATATGTGGATGACATATTATTGATCGGAAATGATATAGAATTCTGGATAGCATAAAGGGATACTTGAATAAGAGTTTTTCGATGAAAGACCTCGGTGAAGCTGCTTACATATTGGGCATTAAGATCTATAGAGATAGATCAAGACGCTTAATAGGACTTTCACAAAGCACATACCTTGATAAAGTTTTGAAAAAGTTCAAAATGGATCAGGCAAAGAAAGGGTTCTTGCCGGTATTACAAGGTGTGAAGTTGAGTAAGACTCAATGCCCGACCACCGCAGAAGATAGAGAGAAATGAAAGATGTTCCTATGCTTCAGCCATAGGCTCTATCATGTATGCAATGCTGTGTACCAGACCTGATGTGTGCCTTGCTGTAAGTTTAGCGGCAGGTACCAAAGTAATCCAGAGTGGATCATCGGACAGCGGTCAAGAACATCCTTAAGTACTTGAGAAGGACTAAGGATATGTTTCTCATTTATGGCGGTGACAAAGAGCTCGTCGTAAACGGTTACGTCGACGCAAGCTTTGACACTGATCCGGACGATTCTAAATCGCAAACCGGATACGTATTTACATTAAGCGGTGGAGCTGTCGGTTGGTGCAGTTCCAAACAAAGCGTCGTTCTATGGATCTACATGTGAAGCTGAGTACATAGCTGCTTCGGAAGCAGCTAATGAAGGAGTCTGGATGAAGGAGTTCATAACCGATCTAGGTGTTGTACCTAGTGTATCGGGTCCAATGAAAATCTTTTGTGACAATACTGGTGCAATTGCCTTGGCAAAGGAATCCAGATTTCACAAGAGAACCAAGCACATCAAAAGGCGCTTCAACTCCATCCGGGATTTGGTCCAGGTGGGAGACATAGAGATATGCAAGATACATACGGATCTGAATGTTGCAGACCCGTTGACTAAGCCTCTTCCACGAGCAAAACATGATCAGCACCAAGACTCCATGGGTGTTAGAATCATTACTGTGTAATCTAGATTATTGACTCTAGTGCAAGTGGGAGATGAAGGAAATATGCCCTAGAGGCAATAATAATGTTATTATTTATTTCCTTATATCATGATAAATGTTTATTATTCATGCTAGAATTGTATTAACCGGAAACATAATACATGTGTGAATACATAAACCTACAGAGTGTCACTAGTATGCCTCTACTTGACTAGCTCGTTAATCAAAGATGGTTATGTTTCCTAACCATGAACAAGGAGTTGTTATTTGATTAACGGGATCACATCATTGGTTGAATGATCTGATTGACATGACCCATTCCATTAGCATAGCACCTGATCGTATAGTTTGTTGCTAGTGCTTTTCTTCATGACTTATACATGTTCCTATGACTATGAGATTATGCAACTCCCGTTTGCCCGAGGAACACTTTGGGTGCTACCAAACGTCACAACGTAATCGGGTGATTATAAAGGTACATTACAGGTGTCTCCGAAGGTACATGTTGGGTTGGCATATTTCGAGATTAGGATTTGTCACTCCGATTGTCGGAGAGGTATCTCTGGGCCCTCTCGGTAATGCACATCACATAAGTCTTGCAAGCATTGCAACTAAATGTGTTAGTTGTGAGATGATGTATTACGGAGCGAGAAAAGAGACTTGCCAAGAACGAGATTGAACTAGGTATTGGATACCGACGATCGAATCTCGGGCAAGTAACATACCGATGACAAAGGGAACAACGTATGTTGTTATGCGGTCGACCGATAAAGATCTTCGTAGAATATGTAGGAGCCAATATGGGCATCCAGGTCCCGCTATTGGTTATTGACCGAGAGGTGTCTCGGTCATGTCTACATAGTTCTCGAACCCGTAGGGTCCGCACGCTTAACGTTTCGATGATGGTTATTATGAGTTTATATGATATTGATGTACCAAGGTTGTTCGAGTCCGGATGAGATCACGGACATGACGAGGAGTCTCGAAATGGTCGAGACATAAAGATTGATATATTGGAAGCCTATGTTTGGACTCGGAATCACTCCGGGTGAAATTGGGAATTTTACCGAGTACCGGGGTTACGGAACCTCCCGGGGTCAATGGGCCTTGATGGGCCTTAGTGGGAAAGAGAAAGGGGCCATAGTGCTGGCAGCACCTTCCCCTTCCCTAGTCCTATTAGGACTAGGAGAAGGCGCCTCTCTCTCTCTCCCACTTGGGAAACCTAGTTGGACTAGGATTTGGGGGAATCCTACTACTAGTAGGAGTAGGACACCTGGCGCACCTCTCCTTGGCCGGCCAGCCCTCCCTTCCCTCCTTTATATACAGGGCAGGGGCACCCCATGACACACAAGTTGATCATTGAGATCGTTCCTTAGCCGTGTGCGGTGCCCCTTCCACCAAACTACACCTCGAATATACCGTTGCGGAGCTTAGGCGAAGCCTGCGCCGGTGGAACATCATCATCGTCACCACGCCGTCGTCTTGACGAAACTCTCCTCAACACTCGGCTGGATCGGAGTTCGAGGGACGTCATCGAGCTGAACGTGTGCAGAACTCGGAGGTGCCGTGACGTTCGGTACTTGGATCGGTTGGATCGGGAAGAAGTACGACTACTTCCTCTCGTTGCGTCAACGCTTCCGTTGCTGGTCTCGAGGGTGCGTAGACAACACTCTCATCTCGTTGCTATGCATCACCATGATCTTGCGTGATCGTAGGAAATTTTTTGAAATTACTACGTTCCCCAACAATTCATCCTCAGGGATGAAGCCACGCAACATCACCGGCATTACCCGCTCAATCCATATGTGCCAATCATGACTCTTGAGACCAAATATCTTCAGTTTATCAAGATTCGCTCCCCTCTTTAGATTCGCTGCATACCCATCGGGGAACATCAACTGCTGTTGCACCCACAAGAGAATTTCCCTCATAGCTGGCCTTCCAAGATTGAACCATGCCTTTGGCTTCGTCCAGTTCTGCTTTCCTTTCGGTTCTTTCATGTTTTGTAACGGCCTATCACATAGCGCCTCCAGATCGACTCTAGCCTTAGTATTATCCTTTGACTTCCCATCTATGCCGAACAATGTACCAAAAAGTGCCTCGGCGATATTCTTCTCAGTGTGCATCACGTCGATGTTGTGTGGGCAAAGGAGGTCTTTGAAGTAAGGCAGATCCCATAAGCATGTTTTGTGAGTCCACGCGTGCTTAGTATTATACCCCTTGAAGTACCCTGGACGTTGTGGATCTGGCTCGAGAGCGTTTAACCGATCCAGGGTCTGTTGGCCTGTCAATGCAGGTGGTGCAGAGTTTTTGACAACTCTACCCCTGATGAAGTTCTTCTTGTCTTTCCTGAACTTATGGCGAGGATCCAGGAACTGTCTATGCATGTCGAAGCAAGAAAACTTGCGACCGCCTGAAATAACGAAACTCAAGAGCTCCCTTGCATGTGGGGCACGGAACCTTCCATGCACACACCAGCCAACGAATAAGCGCATCGCCGCAAGTCATGCGTCGAGTACATGTACCAGACACGCATTATGAAGTTCCGTTTGCTAAAGGCGTCGTATGTCTTGAACCCATTATCCCAGGCTTCTTGCAATTCGTCCTTAAGCGGCTGCATGTACACATTCATATTTTTGCCCGGATAGTTGGGTCCTGGAATTATCAACGTCAGGAAAATGTTCTTTCTTTGCATAATCTGTCCGGGGGGGAGATTGAGTGGAAAGACAAATACGGGCCAACAACTGTATTGGGCTGCCGTCATACCAAACACACTGAACCCATCCGTCTGATGCCGACTCGAGGATGCCTCGGATCTGCCGCTTTGTCGACATGTAATTCATCAAACTTTTTCCACGCAACACCATCGATGTGTACCATCATCGATTCCCATCTGCATCTAGTTCGGTTCTTTTGCCTGTTTTGTGCCATGTCATCTGTCTGGCCGTCTCTTCGACCATGAAAAGACGTTGAAGTCTTGGTACGATTGGCATATACCGAAGAACACTAACGGGGATTTTGGTCTGTGTCTTCTCACCCATACCGTTGTCTACCACAATATACGGAAGACTTGCAAATGGGACAATAGTTCAAGTCCGCATAGTCAAGCCTAAATAAGGCACATCCTTTCTCACATGCATGTATCTTCTCATAGGGCATCTTGATTGCGGAGGATTTTGTCCGACTGGTACAGGTTTGCGGGCATTACATGGCCTTTGGGTAGAAAGCGTCCAAATCTTGTCATAATTGCGTCATAGCATTCTCTACCCAAGTTGAACTGAGCCTTGAGCCATTACTTGTGAGATGACATCCAACCGACAAAGCTCGGTGTGCTCGTGGAGCGGACGTTTGAAGACTTCAACATTTCATTGAAGGCCTTTGCGAGTCCTCCATCTCCTCGTCCGAATCCCGAGCATCATCATAGCCTTGCACCATGTTTTCCATCCGGTACCATGCTCGTCGGTGCGACGACGATCCACCTCAGCTTCGGTCATGTTGGGCAGACTCACCATGAAATGTCCACACCATATAATCGGGCGTAAACCACTCTTCTGCAGGTGTTTGCCCATTTCAGCCTCTGTCTTCTTTTCCCAATTGCCGCACCGGAAACAGGGCACCAGGTTTTCTTTGGCCATTTGCAAATGCGGCTTGCACAAACCCTTAGTTTTGTGAACCATTCAGCGCTCCATTTGTTACGACCAGTGTGACGGTATACATCCAAGCACGGTCACTCATCTTGACTTTCGAGCTCTGGACACACAACAATTATATATGTAATTCACCATGTATATATTCATCAGTTGATCTACTTTGTCAATTTTATTACGTCCATGCAACCTACACTCTAATAGGTAATGATAGGTCCTAATCCCACCCGTGTAAGTGTAGATTGGGTTCATTTTCCCATGCTATGCTCCGGATCCGGCGCAAAAATTTCGGCAGCACCTCCCGCCGTTCTCACGATACACGTCTACGCAATAAATGAGAGGATGTGTACCGGAGAACAACAGGGAGGCACCGACAATATATGCGTCGGATCCGAGCAAAGCATATGGGAAAACGAACCCAATCTACACATACTGGCTGTCCATGGATAGCGTTGGACAATTGAAAGAATCAAGGTTATAAATATGCAAATGCATGCATATTTATAACTATGACGCTTTCGAACGGGAGACACATATTGGTTACGATATCGATGATTCAAGACACATATATAGCTAGCTATCAAGTTTCATCGGAATAGATCAAATAATTAATGGGGAGGAGGAGTTGTCATTTGTGCTCACCCACGAGCGAAGGGGCAGAGCTCAAATCAAGCGCGCGGCGAGGTCGTCGAACACCAAACCTCGCAGCGATGAAACAACTGCACAATTAAAACTACACGATCAACACAATTATATATGATGTTTTCATAGCAAAATCGAAAAATATATGACCTAACTAATAATTCACAAATATATGACCCGTCGGCCTCTGGAAGGCCAAAGAACACCTTTTCGGAGGTGTCGGTGGTCGGGTGTCTGTCGGTGTCGGGGTGCCGTGTCGGGTCGGGTGCTGTTTCAGGGTCGGGGGTCGGGTGTCGTGTCGATGTCGGGTAGTGCCGTGTCGGTGTCGGGTGTTGTTTGAGGGTCGGGTGTGGTGTCGGCGCGTCAGGTGTCGGGTCAGGCTCGGGTCGGGTGTTGGGTCAGGCTCGGGGTCGGGGTGTGAGGGTCGGGTGTCGGGTCAGCCTTGGGGGTCGGGGTGTCGGGTCGGGTCGGGGTGTCGGGTCGGGGTGTCGGGGTCGGGTCGGGTCGGGTCGGGTGTCGGGTCGGGTCTCGGGGTCGGGTCGGGTCTCGGGTCGGGGTGTCGTGTCGGGTGCAGGTCGGGTCTGGGTACCGTGTCGGGTCGGGTCGGGTCGGGTGTCGGGTCGGGTCGGGTCGGGGTGTCGGGGTCGGGTCGGGTCGGGTCGGGTGTGTCGGGGTCGGGTCGGGTCGGGGTCTCGGGGTCGGGGTGTCTTCTTCTTCTTCTTCCTTTTCCTTTTCTTCCTTTTTTTCCTTTTCTTCTTCTTCCTCCTTTTCCTTTTCTTCCTTTTTTTCCTTCTTCTTCTTCTTCTTCTTCTTCTTCTTCTTCTTCTTCTTCCTCCTTTCCTTTTTCCTCTTCTTCTTCTCCTCCTCTCCTCTCTTTTCTTCTTCTTATACTAAACTAAATCTAAACCTAATACTAAACTAAAACTAATCCTATAAACCTAATACTAAACTAAAACTAAACCTATAAACCTAAAACTAAACATAAACCTAAAACTAAAAAAACAGAAAAAAGGAAAAAAAAGGAAGAAGATACTCACCTGCAGCGAGGGTGGAGGAGGGGGGCGGTGCGGCCTGGGCGGCGGAGGAGGGGCGGGCGGCGGGCGCTGGCCCGGCCGGGCGGCGGGCGCGGAGGTGCTGGGCGCCAGGCGTGGCGGGCGCCAGACGGCAGGTGGCGGGGCAGCGGGGGGGGGGCGCCGGGCAGCGGCAGGGTGGAGGAGGGGGCGCGGCCTGGGCGCGGAGGTGCCGGGCGCCGGGTGGCGGCGGGTGGTGGGGCGACGGGCGGGGCGCTGGGCGGCGGCGGCGGGGTGGTGCGAAGGGGCTGGCGAGAGGTGGGAGAGAAAGAGAGAGAGGGGGGGTGGGGCGCCGTTAACGTTACGTGGGGCCCTCCCTCTTTGCCGTCCGCCACCCTTTGCCGTCCGCCTTCTTCCTCTTTGCCGTCCGCTAGCGGACGGCAAAGAAACCCGATCGGTTTTTTTTTTTTGCAACTCGTCGGTGGGGCCCTTCCCTCTTTGCCGTCCGCTAGCAGACGGCAACGAATCTTTGCCGTCCACGAGCGGACGGCAAAGAACTGGCTGATGGTAACCTTGGTCTTTGCCATCAGCCAGTTCTTTGCCGTCCGCTTTTTGGGTAGCTGATGGCAAAGAGCTTATTTGCCGTCCGCTAGCAGACGGCAAAGATCTGGCAGATGGCAAAGTAGCTGATTCCAGTAGTGCACGTTGTGTCATCTCTCTCCTGAGAGCATCGTTGTGGAAACCAAGTTGCCTCCGGCGTGCCATGCCGCCATCGACGGACATTTTTGGGGCTTGTCTTGAAGCTTCTTTGGAGCTGGCGTGGGATGGTTCCACTTACCTCCTTGGAGGCGTTGCTTCGTCTCTTGTAGACTTCTATGATGGTTTTTGTTCTCCATGATACACTCCATTCCTTGGTTCTGGATGCTGTGACCATCCCTTGGTATTTGGGGAGATGTGTGCAAGAGCTGGTGGGCGACGAGACTTGACTTTCTCCAGAATATGGTTGAATTGGAAAGGGTACATGATTGGTGGGGTTGGTTTAAATGGCCCCTTGATGGTGTCGATTGGGACAGTAAGACAGAGTTCTGACGGTACGTGGATTCACCGTGACGGGTGTCCCATAAAGACTATGTCATTGTCATTGGCGGTAGGCTTTCTCGAGGACTACACATGCTCACATGCTAACCCCTTAGATATTAGGTTGCATTATCCTCCTTTCCCTCTCTCCAGTGTCCACGGTGAGGTATATTTGGGGGCACTCACGATCCATGGGGCGCGTCTAGTGGTCAACCGAATGCCCGTTAGGTGTTCCTGGCAACCTGCTTTATTAGGAAACTTTTGGTCCCCCTGCACAAAACAAGAAAGGGAATCAAAAGCCTCCCGAATCCCCACCATGACCAGACCCACCTGGTCCCCTCCCCTTCTGCCTTCCCCCTCCGATCATGTGACTCCTCCCCCCCCCTCGCCTTGCCCGCGACTATGTCATTGCCCACCACCCCCTTTTGTGCCAGCTCTTTGGTTATTTCCTTGCCTCCCGACGCCTCTGGTTCCCAAGTTTTTGTGCCAGCTCTTTGGTTTCTTCCTTGCCATCATCATCATTTGTGTGTTTGTGACTTGCCATAGAAAAGAAAGGAGCTGTGAGTAGCAAGCGAATCAGTAGACCATGCAATCTGCTCATGTGATGTTAGAATTACATATAGGGAAATCAATATCGACACAAATGAAGGTTGGTGGATTGTTTATTATTTATTTTAGTTTTCTTTTGGTGGAATTTTCACTGGTCGCATGCATCTGCGTTTATACAGATTGATGCTTTACCAGCCTACCCTTTTCAACAAAGTTTGTAACCTATGTCTTTCAAAGTTTTAAATAGTCGGCAATAGCCTCGCTATAGTGGTTTGAGACGGGTGCAGCTAAATGGTAGTCATGTACTATTTTCCTGTAAAGTTATGAAATAGCCGGCTATAGCCCCATTAAAGCTTATTTTGAGTATCGCCACTATTTGGCATAGCCCATTATTGAAAATAATGTTGTATTTTCAATAGTTTGTGTGGTTTATAGATATTTCTTTTAGATCCATGCACATAGGCATAGTGATTTTTTTATATCTTATTGGTTGTAAAAGCACAATATATTTCATCCAAAGGCTAAAGTAAAACCCTAAGAGATTGAGGTTATGTGCTCAATAAGTGAGTATGTAGTATGTCCTCAAAAGAGAAAATAAGAAAAATGCATTCAACTAATTCCTTCAGTGACTGATATAACTTATGATCCGATGATTTATTTGGTCAATTCGAGAGAGGTTTTTTAATAAAGGGGCTGACAACAGCATCTGCATCATTGTGATGCACACAACCATCTTTATTACTCCCTTTATAAAGAAATATAAGACCGATTAGATCACTAAAATACTCTCATATTTCTTTATACGGGGAATTAAAATGTACCAAGTATCTGAAAAGTCAAAACAAGGAATAAAAATGAAGACCATAACCGGTTGGCAATGAGATTACATGACTCAAAAACATAATTTATACACTCTACTGCCATAGCTCCCAGCATCACTTGCGCTGACCTCAGTCTCCGTCAGCAGCAAGTGAGACCGGACAAGCGTCGCCACCAACCGCTCGCCCCCGCCGCCACTGCCAGACGGGCACGCACCACAAACTTCTGCCAGTCCGCCTGTAGACGCGGCTGCTCAACTACACCACACCAGCTAGTCGCTGCGCCGCCGCACCCTGCTCCAGCGCGCCTTCTAGGCTATACAGCACCAGCCAGCACCGATCAACCAAGCCAGGAGACACAAAGGCCTCCAATCACCGGCGTCGACCGTGTTTTTCCTGGCCACGCTCTCTGTGGGGCAACAGGCAGCTGCAATTAAGGCTCCCTCCATGTCGCAGGCAGGGGACGCAAGTGAAGGGTGGTTGGGGAGAAATTTGGGCCAAATTGTAACAACATACCTAGTAGGCCAATGACCGAAAACCGAAGCTTGTGCACACGTGACCAATACCCACGACCCGGTCTTTTCAACAAGTGAACTCTCTTCCATTAAAAAAACGAAAAACAAGTGAACTCTCGGACATGGCACCATCTGACAGGTCACGCCACGGCCAGAGAGGGCAGCACTACTGGCCAAGAGAGAGAAAATAAAGAAACACAAGCGAAGCCACGGCACGTCGAGGCCATCACAAACCATGCATCTGCCTCAAGAGCTCGCTCGCGGCCGCAGCCACGAATACTATGAACTCCTCCAGCGCATGAAACGGTCATGTCCAAACCATCCCTCGATTCTCCGTCGTATATATGCCAGGCTTCCGTCCTCCCTCCCTTCACCAACCTTAGCGAGACAGAAACCAAGCAAAGACCACCGAGAAGCAATCAAATTCAGAGCATGCAAGAAAGCGTGGGCCGCCGAAGCTGCACCAGGAATCAATCACCCGTCTCTAATCGGTCATGGACAAGATGCTCGCCTTCTCTATCCTGAGCGCGTCCCGGGCTGATACCGAACCCGGCGCGGGCAGCAGCTGGACGCGGCTTTCCTGGCGGGGCAGGCAGCAGGATGGCCAGCCGGCGGACACTGAGCAGCTCGAGCAGCATCTTGGACAGGGGAAACCGCAGTCGCAAATCGCATATTCCGCCGCCGCTGGAGGAGACGCGGCGGCCGCGGTTCGCGCCGGAGTTCGACGGTATTGACTGCTTCGAGACCATCATCTGGCGTCAGTGAAATGTATTACTGCAAGACGCTCGGCTGATATGGGGGTGTGTAATTGTTGATTGTTTCTTGGTTTGACAAAGCTGCGTTGCATCTGTGGCGATTGGTCGCCAGGGGACCGGTGCGTTCAATCACATTTGGCCTCAGTTTCTAGCGGAGGCCAGAAGTTGTACAGTTTTACATGTATGTAAGTGCGACAAAACTTTTATTTTCGTTTGATTTGGTTACATTCATATGGAAGCAACAGACTCAAATCGCGGTGAATATGTGGATAAGCTGTTGTGTCTACACTTTCAGGAAAGAGTTTACAGGCACTGCAGTTTTATGTTTGACGTGTTATTGACATGTCAGAGAGAGCAAATCTAAAACAAGATGCGCCCAGTACCAAAAGAAGTCGAACGTTTCTTTCACGCACATATCGCCTGTGATAGATTGAGATATTGGAGAAGTAATTGTTCTATTGAGTGGGGCCTCAAGGGCTGTTTATATAGATTACAAAGCTTGGGCTCCAAGACTAGACTAATAGAGATAGATTACAATACGAATAGACTTTATACTCTAAGATCCCCCCGCAGTCTCAACGTCAGGTGAAACAATGTTGAGACTGGAGCGTATATCGGTGAACGATGCAGTCGGGAGTCCTTTGGTAAAAATGTCAGCAAATTGGGCACTTGTAGGAACATGAAGAACGCGAACCTCGCCAAGAGCCACCTTTTCACGAACAAAGTGAATGTCAATCTCAATGTGCTTTGTGCGACGATGTTGAACTGGATTGGAAGCCATGTATACTACAGAGATGTTATCACAGTAAACAATGGTAGCACGTGGGAGCGGACGATGAAGTTCAACGAGAAGCTGTCGTAGCCACACCGCCTCGGCCACAGCGTGAGCAACCGCCCTATACTCAGCCTCAGCAGAAGACCTGAAAACTGTTACCTGCCTTTTAGAACACCAAGAAACAAGATTATACTCAGCCTCAGCAGAAGACCTGAAAACTGTTACCTGCCCAGTCTGCATCAGAATAAACTGTCAAGCTTGTAGGTGAAGAAGAATTAATAAGGAGACCGTGATCAAGAGTGCCTTTTAAATAGCGGAGAATGCGTCTGACATGAGCCAGATGAGGAGCACGAGGATCATGCATAAAGAGACAGGCTTGCTGAACTGAATAGGAGATTTCAGGACGAGTAAGAGTGGCATATTGAAGAGCGCCAGTGATGCTACGATATAAAGTAGGATCAGAAAGAGGATCACCATCAGCCGACAGTTTAGCACCAACGTCGGCTGGAGTACGAGAGGGTTGACAATCAGACATACCAGAACGAGAAAGCAAGTCCAAAATGTATGACCGTTGAGAAAGAAAGAGGGAAGATTTTGTGCGAGAAACATGAATACCTAGAAAATGATGAAGAGGACCAAGATCAGTCATGGAAAACTCCCGATTGAGAGAAGAGATGGTATGTTGAAGAAAAGAATCAGAACTAGCCGTGAGAATGATATCATCAACATAAAGCAAGAGGTAGGCAGTGTATGTAGAAGACTGATAAACAAAGAGAGAAGAATCGGATTTGGAGGGAATAAAGCCTATGGTTTGAATAAAAGTAGCAAAGCATTGAAACCATGCACGAGGAGCTTGTTTAAGGCCATAAAGAGATTTGTTGAGGAGACAAACAAAATTTGGAGATGAGGGATTCTCAAAACCAGAGGGTTGCTGACAATAAACAGTTTCATTGAGAGTGCCATGAAGAAAAGCATTTTTAACATCAAGTTGATGAATAGGCCAAGAAGAGGAAACAACAAGACTAAGAACAACACGAATAGTGCTTGGTTTAACAACAGGAGAAAAAGTCTCATCAAAGTCAATACCAGGCTGCTGGGAGAAACCACGACACACCCAACGAGCTTTGTAACGAGCGAGAGTGCCATCAGAATGAAATTTATGACGAAAAACCCATTTGCCAGAAACAATGTTAACACCAGGAGGTTTGGGAACAAGAGTCCATGCATTATTTTGCTGAAGAGCTTCAAATTCATCGCGCATAGCAGAAAGCCAGAGAGGGTCAAGAAGAGCTCGCTTATAACTGGTTGGAATAGGAGAGATGGTTGGGGTGGCGGTAAGATTGAGACGTTTGGTGGGGAGAAGAAATCCTCGTTTTCCACGGGTGCACATGACATGATCATTGGTGAGCGGTGGTATAAGAACGGCATTGGGTGGCAGTGGGTTTTCGGTTGAAGAGGACGGTGAGGAAGAAGAATCAGAGGTGGTGGGTGTCGAGGGGGTTGCCGTGGTAGGATGTGGTGAGGGAAAGACGGCTGGGGTAGAGGATGCAGTTGCGGGAGAGGTGGGGGACGGGGCAGGAGGGTGGCTAACGTTGGGCGATTCCGGCTGAGAGACGGAACAAGATTCCATGGCAGCAGAGATGACCGAAGGCCGAACTAGGGAAGGGGTTTTGGTGGTGGCGGATTGTGGTGGAATTGGTGTTGTGGTTGTAGTGACAGAAAAAGGAAAATTATTTTCATCGAATGTGACATGATGAGAGAGAATAATACGACCAGAAGATGGTTCGAAACAACGATATCCTTTGTGATCATTAGAAAGACCAAGGTGAATGCAAGGTAGTGAGCGTGGTTCTAGTTTGTTGGAGGCGGTAGAGGCGATGTTGGGAAAGCATAGACAGCAAAAAACACGTAGAAAAGAATAGTCAGGGTGGGAGAGAAAAAGAGATTGGAAAGGCGAATAAAGAGGGCAAGTTTTAGTTGGTCGAATATTAAGAAGGAGTGTGGTGGTGCGAAGGGCTTCAACCCAATAACGGGAAGGAAGAGAGGCTTGTAAAAGCAATGTGCGAAGAATATCATTAATAGAGCGAAGACATCGTTCAGCTTTACCATTTTGAGAAGATGTATAAGGGCATGAAAAGCGAAGAAGAATGCCTTGGGAGAGAAAGAAGGTGCGGTTTTGGGTGTTATCAAATTCACGACCGTTATCACATTGAATAAATCGAATTGGCAAGCCAATGTGTGTGATTACATATTGTCGAAAGTTGAGAAAGATTGCGGGTACTTCAGATTTAGCGCGGAGAAGAAAGGTCCAAGTATAGTGAGAATAATCATCCAAGATCACAAGATAATATTTATAACCAGAAACACTAGGGAATGGGGAGGTCCATAAATCACAGTGAAGTAACTCAAAAGGAAAAGTACTAATGGTAGTAGAGGTTCCACAAGGTAATCTAACATGTTTGCCGCATTGACATGCATTACAGAGAGAGGGATTATGGGGACTGCTAGAACTAGGGATACAAAATTCTTGGAGTAAAGACGTCAAAGTGTTTTTGCTGGGATGACCGAGGCGACGATGCCATAGATCAACGGATGCGAGCATGGCACGAGGGGTGGATGTGGGCGCGCCATGAAGAGGATAAAGATCGCCCGTGCTATTGTACCGAGCGAGGACCGCCCCCGTTGTCAGATTCTTCACAGACAAACCAAAAGGGTCAAAGGCCAGGATAACTTTGTTGTCAATGCAAAATTGTCTAACAGAAATAAGATTTTTGATGATGGAAGGAACCACAAGAATATTGCGGAGAAGAAAATTGGCATGAGATGAAGGGATGTAAGAGTGACCGGTGCATGAAACAGGGATGGTGGAGCCATCGCCAATGGTGATAGTGGAAAAAGCAGAAGGAAAACAAGCTGACAATAAATTCATATTTGAAGACATATGCATTGATGCACCAGAATCGAAAATCCAATCCATTCCTGCGTCGTTGAGGACAAAATTGTTCATGGCGTTGATGAAGGCGGCTTGGTCCCAAGCCGGCTGTTGGGGAGGAGCAGAGGGGCCAGGAGCTTGCATGTTGACGTAGGGGATAGCGGATGGGTAGTATGCGATTGGGGCCTGCATGTTGCCGTAGAAGACCGACATGATGTTGGAGGCCACGGCGGTCCTGGCGTGCTGGTAGGCGGAGTGGGAGTGGCGGTGTAGACGTGCGCCGCAGCCTGGGTCCAAGGAGTCCCGGAGAGCCGGTGGCTGGACGAAGACCGGGGCTCCATGTGCCCGTGTACGTAGGAGGGGCACCATACGGCGAGGGGGCCGACTAAGGCATCGACCAAGCCTGGACGAGGCCAGTCCAAGGATCATGCTGAGGAGGCCATGACGACGGAGCTGGTGGCGCGGGAGCGGTGGATGACGGGTTTGGGGGGGGAGGTGTTTGGGTAGTTGTAGAGGAAGAGGTAGGTGATGGGGCGCCGGCGGCGCGGAACTCGGCCATGGAGAAGAGGGGCCGAATCGGCTGGGGCGGCGGCGCGGGTGGCGGAGCCATACCAAGTGCGGAAAACCTAGGCGTCAGATACCATGATAGATTGAGATATTGGAGAAGTAATTGTTGTATTGATTGGGGTCTCAAGGGCTGTTTATATAGATTACAAAGTTTAAGCTCCAAGACTAAACTAATTGAAATAGATTACAATACGAATAGACTTTATACTTTAAGAGCCTGCTCCACAGATAAACTCCAATCTCGTCGCATACTGCATCATATTCTTAGTTGTTCCAGCAGCACTAATTGGTTTGGTTTGGACCGAACCGCGGGCATCACCATTAGGCATTAGTTATCGGATAACAAAATCATCTTTTTTCACTAGCTCCGTACAAACGATAAGCAGCCTTGTCATTGCTTACCAACAATAACATACAGATGGAGAACTATAAGGGGGCAAAGATTTTATTATATAGAAAGGCTGATCAACTTAGCATTAAGATGCACTCGCAAGAAAAAAACTTAGCCTTAAGATGGAACTACCTAAGTGGGAAAATGTCAATCACAATTGCCATTCAACTCTGATTTTCGAATTGAGGATCTTTTCGCCCCAATTTCATTTCCTTTAAAGTGTTGGCGCCGCCTCCTCGCAACGCCGCTTCTTCTTCTACCTCGAGCTGCCTCGCACAACTCTCTCTCTCTCTGCTGTCATGAACACACACCATGGAGAAACTCAAGAACACACCACGCACACACACACAAGCACTAAGGAAGAGGAACATATGGCTTTCCCAATGGACACCTCCTTGATGCGCACCGAGGCTACATTGATTTCTCAGCCCTCTCAGCCTCTTCTTTCATTACTCCACTGCAAATATATACACAAGGTGTAGGTACTCCTGCCATGTTCTTCATGTCACCACTTGAGCCACTACTCACACGGCCTAGAATCGCTTCATGATGTGGACTAGTGGTTGGGGCGCACCCTTGGTGCGCCGCCTGAGAGATAGCAGGGGCGGTGCCCGGTGGTGTGCGCCCCTTTCACTTTCCTATTTACAATATGTACTTGCATAATCAACAGTTTGCTTATTCCATTAATAATATTACATGGATGGTAGCATATATCTGCATCCTCGTCACTGTATCAACAGATTAATTACAAATACAAGTGCACAACATCTCAATGGATGATTAACTTTGTTCTTCAGAACCCATAACTGAATCGCAATCATCTAAACATGGAGACTTGCAGTCTAACCACTGAGCCTTCTCTTTCATTCAAAGATGTAAGCGCAGGCGATGACGGCAACCGCAACTGGAAAGACAATGATACTTATGACAGCCCTCTTGGCTTTGTGTGTGCATGTCCACGCCAGTAAAGTAGAGCTTGGAAAGCTTCTTGTGCGACTTCGCGTAGTCCCTGAAGAACGCGTCCTGTCAACCGTATATCCAACAAGCTAATGAAGATGAATTCAACTCTTCTTTACCTTTGCGTATAATTCAACTAAGGGACGGAAAACTCGATCCTCCACGAGAACCTTGTCTATAAGCAGCTTCGTGAGTCCGTTGGAGTCCCCTTTCAGAAGCTCATTGCAGCATATACAAAAGATGAAGTCCAGTGATGTACAACTTCATAATGTTGCACTGATGACATTACAGCTACATATAATCTTTAGCCGATGTGTTGCAATCTACAACCGCGGCGATTAAGCTTACATGAAGTAGGAGTTATCAAACTTCCGAGGATCTTTTGTCCAGCTGTAGTCAAATCCCGAGCTATCCGGAGGAGCTTTTCTCCTAAAAATGTACAATGCAGATCAAGGGTTTAACTTATGATTGAAGAACAATGATCTGAATACGACAATAAGGCGTTGTGGCCTTACCATAGTATGTCCACCCAAGAGTGCTTCTATGTCCTTGTTGGTCAAGTCCATTCAGTAGAAGAAATCCCTAAGGTGTGAAGCACCTAGTCAGATGATAACATATGCACTGAATTATTATTTATTTCCCACAACTGAACTATCATTAGCTGAAAACAGGAAAAAATATGTGCGTGAACTGAAAAAGCATATACCTCATGTTCCAGCTCAAGCCAAATGTTCTTCTCTACGCTCCTTTTCTCCATCGTGTGATAGGTTGTACTGCTGTAATTTATCTCCTCTCCAGAATTTTCAAATCTGCTAGGAACAAGTTCTAAACAAAATATTCAGAGAAAAAGACAGTTGACAGGAACATAGCACCGTCCTTTCTAGTGTCTACAGACTCTAGTTTTAACAAAAAAATTGCTATCTTTTGCACAGAATAATCACTGTCATACCATTAAAACAGGACAAACTATTAATTGAAGCATCAGTACACCCTATCAGGAGGTGTACAACTTACTTACTCATCTGCTACTTCAGTACAGATAGGTTCTTCCGCAACAGTAGCTACATCTTCTGACTCTTGTTTCTCAGATGGAGCAGCTTGGTTGTTCTTACCATGCATTGCCTACAAGCCGTCAAAATCAATTAGCCCAATGCAAACGAGCAGTAATATATGCATAAATGTGGGAGAACCCCTGAGTTCTTTCACATAAAAAATAAAGGAGCAAATTCAATCGATCTATTCAACCAGAGAGAAATGCACGGAAAACTACATCTATTAATGAAACAAAAAGGGACCATTACAGTTATGTTGTACATACTACTACACAGCCGCGAACAAATTCGACAGAGCAATTCATCCGATCCCAATCCCAACCCTAGCACCCCCTCCATCTATTAGTTCCAGGAAACCTGAAAAGTAAAAGAAAAAATATCAGGGGCATTTGACTCAACATGGAAAAGAAAATGAGAGTAAACACAAGTCCTATTACGGTCCATCTATCTCACCTCAAAAAGTGAAAAGGAAAGTGGGTTATCATCTGGACAACAAATTTAGTTTATAGCACAAAATTATATCATTAAAAATAGCTCCAGTTTTAGATTTTATTAATTGTTACTAATTTCATTAAAAATGAAAGCAGTAGTCGCCATTTCTAGCCGCAACTAACTGGATCATGAGTCCTGACAATGTGAATGGATGACTAATAGTGGATGATCAACAAAGAAGCATTATATAAGAGAATAGTGTCCAGGGATACATAAGCTGAACGATAGATTCATACTCATTCACCACATGTAACGTAACTAAACATAACCGGATCACCTGTCGATTCCATACCATCCTTCTTGCCTGAAAAAATTGTTTCCTCGGTCAGGGTACATACAGTAACTTGAATAACAGATTGAAAGCTAACCACAATTTGTAGCAGTAAAGACCATATGTTGCTGTGTACATAGTACTTGTGCGAACAGACATGATTCGAGAAATAAAAGAGAACATAGTTAATTATTCCACCAAATTACAACTTCTTTCTTTTGAGTACTTTGGAGAAACTGAATCTGTATTTTTTTCTAGCATGGGGTCTACCTCTTAGTGTGATCTTACGATCTGTTTAGGGAGAGTGGTGTTGATCGTCTTCTTGTCGAACATGCATGTCATCACATTTTTTGTTGTGGATCAAGTTAACTATGTGCTATTCTGTCGGCAAAACAAAACATGCATTTAGTAAACTCACTTTGTTCTTATTACGAGATTATATTCAAGCTCGTTATTCACACAGGTCGATGCTGAATTGCTGGTAACAACATGCATGTACACGCGTGTCAGCTGCTAGTTTATACTAATTAATTCAGCAGACATTCGTGCATGAGCAGATTTATATGAGCGAGCATAAGTTCATAACTAACAGTTTTGTAGTGAATCTATGAAGCATTATGTGACTATGAACACCTCATTTTTTAGTAGAGCTAGCGCTTGTTACTGTAAATCTGGTGCAGTTGACTCCAAGTCGCCAACAGATGAGATCTTATTAACTAAACTTGTTCAATCATTCACATGATATATGCATGGCATGCATAAAGAATGCACAAAACAAAATTAGTTTCCAACGTATAACATGATATATGCATGGCAGGCATGTTCGCCAACAATTAGTCCCTACTTTGCATGAATTAGTACATAGTATAACTGAATTACGTAGATGCACAATGGTTAACTGAATTATCTAATTAACATACATGTTCAATTATCCAATGATGTAGCTTGAGGGATCTCAGTGAGCAGTACCAGAACGCCATGTCAGGCTGCACCTATCTTCAGTTAGGTGTAGCTCTTCCGGGACATACAGATTCATCAACATCTGACGGCTATGATGAGCTCCTCGTTTTACTTCGTCGCTGGACCGTCCGATTTACTGTTACCTGTCATGTTTAATGTTTAGTTGTTGTTGAGCTCGCGGGTAAAAGAACACCTATAACTAAGCCGGGTTGTGGCTTTAGTTGACCATTGAGAATTCCCCATTCTAGCCTAATGGCATGAACCTATATACGAACACTGCTCCTCCTACAGATCATATACTCCAGATCCGGCAATTGCCATGATTTCCTCTTACAATTTGCGAGATCCACAGTTGTAAATCGCGTAGGACCTGACACGCCACCAGCATGGAGGAAAGGGCCAGAGGATCAAAAGGGGACCAGGACGCATACCTTGTAGGTGGTGACAGGGTGGTCCAAGGCGTCCACCACCGCCGGGTCGTCCCACAACACGCCACCCTTTCCCATCTCCTCTTTTTCTATTCTCATACTTCCTCATCCGACCTTCTGCGCCTTCGCACGAACAAGAGGACGAAAAACGAAAGGCGCCTCCACTCCAGCAATACCCGCCGCCGCCACACGCCGAACTAGAGGTGTGCTTGCATGAAAGAAGAAATCAGGTGGTTCAGGAGCTCACCAAAATCCAGGAAAAATCCACGGGACGGACGGGGAAAAAGAAAGAACAGATGGATTCGATCTCACCTTCTCTTGTCGCTTGCATCGGCGACGTCCAAGGAATTAGGACGACGGCTACGGCACCGTGGACTGGTTAGGATCAAGAACCTGTCCAGAATACTGATCTGCATCTCTTCTTATTCAAGCCATTTGAAATCTCATCTTCTGCAAATCCTCCTACATCATACAGATAATATGGTGCAAGACAAAACATTCTGATTACTATAATGATAATGATAATGATAATGAAAACATTCTGATTACTATAATGATAATGAAAACAAATCCATTCTGATTACTATAATGATAATGAAAACAAATCCATTGAACAAATAATATGGTGCAAGACAAAACATTCTGATTACTATAATGATAATGAAAACAAATCCATTGAATTTTCATATTTTATGTAATATTATACCCGATCATCATATAACATTTTTATTACCCAAAGATGTAATTGCCTGTGAAGATCTAATTCATCGTTGCAAAAATATAACATGAGTTAGCTCCAAAGCATTCAAATTTTGAAAGCAATTTCCAGGCACAATTACCTCATTGTTGATAAAGATCGTCCTCGACGAAACACCACAGTTTGATGATAATTTGCAATCAGATAAAATAATTAAGTTTATGCTGATTAGAACAAGGAAATAACAGATCTAAAGCCTGATAGAAACTTTGTTTTCAACAAAAGATCTAAAATGTGATCCAAATTTTGTTTTGCTTCAGACATTGCAAGGGTATAAAGTCTACTGGTTCCATCACATTGCAAGGGTAATATACTATTAAGCATTCAGACAAGAAAGTAAGAAGCATGTTCCACGAAATCAGTTATTTGTACAGTAATCATGAATGCTCACACTTCCATCTGACCTAGGATTTTGATCCCGACATTTCATGGGTTTCCGCTTTGGAAATAACCAAAGACTAAAAGGAGTCAAACCTGTTGATTCACGTGAGGTCTCTCCGAGCTTCCAATTCCTTTTCTACAAAACTTTTTCCACGAGAGATGGGTTAAGATCCATATATAACTTGCCAAACTTAGAAGTAATTGTACAGATTAAACATCACAATCAGGATTTTAGAATACGAAACAGGGGAATGAGAGATATAGTTTTTGAAGAATCTAATAGCAGTATCACACAACTGATGCTGCATAATCCGAAACATCTTACTTCAGCTAAAGTTTAGGTACATGGTCAAGGACAAGAAATAAATCAACAAAAAATTAGATATGCTGATTCATGTCATTAAAGAAATCTTGCTTGCTGATCACACGACTGAGTTAATTAGTCAGTACCTTCGAAGCACTCAGTTTGCTTTATGGACATGGCTTCCATGAACCCGAGCTCATCTACATGGGTGATCAGAGGTGTCATTCCATGCCAGCGAAGTCCACCTGCACAAATAGTTTGCATCAGTGAACAGAGCAGGAAGCCAATTAATCGAAACAGACAAGGAGTGTTTAGAAGTTACAATGATCAACACCTGAATGGATGGGATCAGGGACAAATTCGTGGCTAAGGGTACGCATCTTCATCAGCGGCGTCAGCCCGTGCGTGTGGTCGTGGTCACAGGCATAGATGCCCGTGACGTGCCGGCCCCGACCCCGGGTCTGGTCGGAGAAGCGCCTCCTCCTCCTCCTCCTCTTTCTCCTCTAGCCGACATGGAAGAGCACCTCTTCCTCCTCTGGCATCGATGGCAGCGAGACCACACCTGGATCCTGGGAGACACCCGCACATGGCTACCGACGGTGGAGGGAAATGGGGAGCAGATTCGTTGCGGCGGCGTCCTCCCATCTGTCCTTGTCGTCGGCAACAGCGACCTTCAGGTGATGGCGCCCGAGCAGAACCGCGACACCATCAGCTGGACCACGGAGCTACATAGTAAAAAAGGAAATACAATACATCAAACGGTGCATAATATTTCCAGGGATACTATGTAATTCAACAGCAATCATGAAAAGAATACAGATCAAATTGCATCTGAACGACTGAATACAACATCAACATCTTCAAGGCAAGGCTTAAATCTTCCTATTGCACAGGACCAGATGCAGGAACATTTCAAGAAACATATAGTGGGCATGAGTGTAGGAATCCATGGGATGCAGAGAGGGAAAGAGTGAGCGTACCTAAGGCGGTGAAGATCTAGCAGATGGTGGCCGCGCCGGCGATTGGGAGCAGGAGGAGGGAGATCGACGCCCTTGCCCTCATCCGGTCGCGAAACCCCATCGTCTACCTCCTCGCAGCCGCCACGAGCACGGGGAGAGAATGAGAGAAGAGAAGGATGAAGCGGGGGAGGCGGCGACGGAGGAGAACTTGGTCAGGCCCCCAGGATGCCCTCGAGCTGCTTCGTATTCATCTCCTCCCCTTGCCGTAGCCGTCACCGTCGGTCTCCGCCGGCACCTCGATGGCATCCCCTTCACACCCCCCTCCTCCTCCTCTGCAACCATCCTGGAGGTCTTGTGGAACGCAAAGACGAGAAGGTTTGGGGGAATCGGATCTCAGGAGGCGCCTTCTCTGGTGGCCGGCAGCGAGCAGCTGGGATGCGGCGATGAGGCAGCGACGGCGGCAACTCTAGTCCACCCGGGGAAGGGAGGAAGGAGAGGGGAAGATTTTTTGGGAGAGAAGCTTCGTGGGGAAGGAAAGGCGCCGAGGAAAGCGGCGTGTGTTTTATATTTCGTCCATGACTCGCGCAGCCGCTGCCCAATCGGGGACGTCTTTTTTCTCTCCCAGCGATCTCTCTTTGTCTCCTAGCGATCCAACGTGGCATAGCCCAGATAGCGCCTTTGATGCATACCTTATTGTTTTTGATGGCCCGGCCAACCAGCCACTACTGACTAGAACTAACAACCTAATCACTACTTGTGTCCGGAAATTGCGTAGCTTCTCTTCAACGCTAACCACTTGCATGCAGCAGGCTAAACAACCCATGCATGAAGCTAGCTAACAACCTTAGCTACCTGTACGACCAAGTTCAGTACTTGGGCAGTCTCATCAACGGCCACAGACTCACCCAAACTTGCTGGATCATCCGACCCCTCCTGGTCGTGAAGCCCGTCATGCTCCAGCTTCATCATGTCTTGCCCCTTCACACGGCGTTGCTGTATCGCATAGCACCATCGACATCTCGTCGTGCTCGCTGCGTCACATGGCAGGCTGACATCTCGTCTCCTTCACGGGTACAATTGAAACTACACCGGACAAAAAGAAACCAATAAACAACATTTCCCACCACAAGAGAGGGGGTAAATCTTTCAGGTTGTGCCATGTTTCCTTAATTTTGTAGAGAATGTCGATAGATCACAGGCTACTGAATTCACTGAGTACAAACAGCTTTCCTCCTGATGTTTCTGATTCCCAAATTTTTGTGGACCCCTTTGGATCATCTCTCGATGCTTTCCTCTGGTTGCGTATTACTCCCTCCGTTCCAAAATAGATGACCCAACTTTATACTAAAGTTAGTATAAAACTGAGTCATCTATTTTGGAACGGAGGGAGTAGCTATTTATCTGCACTCTAACATGTCAAACAGAAGAAAGAATAAGTGTCAAAGGGTATATGAACTATTGAACCTTGCTATACGTTCATGTGAATATGCACTTATATATAGCACAAGCATTACTCACAAAAGTGAAGATTGGTGGAGTATTCACTTTCATTGTTTATCTTTCTGTGGATTTTTCCCCATTGTTCCATGCACCGGTGTTTTTCGGCAAAAACAAGAATATGTGTGTGTTTTAACATTTTGATTTCCACACTGGGAGTTGGGGGTTAGGGTAGGGACTCGGAAGAAATTTGTCATTTTTTTTGTCTTACACTTCGTAGAGTTATGGCTCCAGTTAACACCATAAAAGATCAGCATAAAGCATGTGATTAGTAATTCATTCACCTCATTTGTACATATTACAGGCTTCATCATCACTTTTATTTTTGCTAATTACATGTCTCATCATCACTAATTAAGCAACCAGCAAAAATAAACATGAAGCTCAATAACTATCCATAGACAGGAGGGTCAGCCTCTCAGAAGGAGATCATGGACTTGAAGCAGCTGATGCCGTCGAACTGCGACGCGAACCGCACCTCCCGCTTCCTCTCCGGCGGCGAGCCCTGGTCCACCTTCAGTTGCTGCTGCTGTTTCTTCGTGGCTTTCTCTGGCTGCTCCCCTCCGCGGCTCGAACAGGACAGGCGCATGGGCGTGGCATAGCCGGCGCCTGTGATGTCCGCCGGCGACGACTGAGGATCAAGAAAGCCAAGATCCTGTGCCTGGTAAGCGGCGCCTAGCGTTGATGCGTTTTGGTTTCCTGACCTTCGGGTGTGCTGCGTTGATGGATGCTTTGATTTCCCATGGCTCTGCTCGTGGTCTGTATATATACACGGAACAGGGGAAGGGAAGCAGGGCAGGAAAGTGGACGAGAGACTTGGAGAAGGAAAAACGACGTGAGACGCGGTGGACTGTTGACGGAGTCGGATAGCTAGGCGGCGTCCTGTTGCGACCAGACACTGACACGCGGCCTGTCGAGTTGGTCAAGATCGTTCCAACGATCCTATATTTACTAATTGGAAGCTCCATACAAGACTCCACGTTCCAACGATAAATAGAACTGGACAGGAAAAGGTGCACAGGCGGATACGTTGTTGCTGGGTCGGCGATGAGGAAATATGGAATATGTTGTGGTTAGTCGGCGTCGAGCGATGAGGTCTCGTTGCTGCACCCGTCCCGCGATGCGCTGCGGGCCGATAGGATGGATGCGGGGCGGCGAGCCAAAGCAGGTGTGCCACGGCGTGCAGGTAATGGGGTTGTGCATGCCCTACTTTCTATGCGGTGTGCCTAAGGGCATCTCCAGCCGCGCCCTCAACACGCCCTCCCCAGGATCTGTAGTAAACTGTTTGGCTGTTGCCATCATCATATTTGGCATCAGTTTAATCTTGCAGAAAGCATGCTTTTCGTTCGCCATTTCTAATTTACCACTGTTTTTTGTCGTCTCTCTGTTTTTCTTATTATTATAATAGTTAAGAAACCTGCTTCAAAAACAACCTCCTAGTAGATGAACTCCGTTCTTGAATACAAGTCTTTCAAATTAAGTATTAATTAGGTGTTAGTCTAGTGCCATATCCCTAAAAAAAAGAGAGAGGGCGCTCCGGACAACATAGCTTAAAAAAAAAAGGGCGCTCCGGAGGCAGAAATAGAACTCACCAACAGAGCTTCAAAAATTGGGTATTAACGGAGGCAAACAACAGAACTCACAAAACAGAGCTTCAAAAATTGGGTATTAACTGAGGCAAACAACAGAACTCACAAAACAGAGCTCCAAAAATTGGGTATTAACTAAGACAAACAACGGGCAAACTGTTTTTAAAGGGAAGGAAGAGGTAGACTGTTCCTTTCGTTTCATTTTTATTTTCTATAGGGTAGGGAGAGCCTTGCGCCTTCTTTTTTTTATGACAAGTGACTTCGCAAACTGCTCAATTTTGCTCTCTTGAACCGGGGACTAATGCATAAAAATGGTTGGATACACCCCTGTACCATATCTAACGATAGAAAAGGACAGAAAAAAGGGGCGGCGATGAGGTAAATTGGAATATGAGTGGGGTGAGGACTTGGATTTGGACAAGAGGTGTCGTGGATGGTCGGCGTCGCGATCCACTGGTACTTGGTGAGGGGGTGCCGTGGCTGCACGTGTTGCACGATCTGCTCTCGGCCGTCTACGTGCCACGGTCTGCAGGTAACGGGGTTGTGCATGTGCTGCTTTTTGTATGGCGTACCTTACCCACCAATTGAGTTGATCACATCCACAACTCAGCTATTCTCTGCACCAGAGACACTCTGGATTCCTACTCCCTCCATTCGGAATTACTTGTCTAGAAAATAGATGTATCTAGAACTAAAATACGTCTAGATACATCCATTTCTGCGATAAGTAATTCAGAACGGAGAGAGTAGTTACATAGACTCGGTAGAGGATGTTGTTGATGAGCATTTCGTTGACCTGGGCTCTCTATTTGACTCGACGAATATTCTACTGGACAAAAGGCAATGGCAGGAGCACCGTATGCCGCGTTCACTGCGTTTGGTAGAGGTCGGCGTAAATGAACACTCAACTTTAAATCCCTGAAGTTGGTAAGCTGAAACTTTTTCATCATGTTCTATTATAAACCTAGTCATGTTTGGTGCACTGGGAAAAGAGACGATCCCAGTCGGGTTAAGCAGCTACTCTAGCCAACATTATATGTCCGCAAGTCATATGAATCTCTCTCCTATTATATTCCTTTTCTCTATCATCTAATCTCCCGATTCCCTTTTCCGCTCCACCCTCGACTTCCCTTTCTCCCTTCACTGTTGATCCCTCTTGAGCCTACCCTTTCGGGGATATACCCCGCAGTATGACCCGGCCGGAAGTGTGACACGGCCGGACTTGGCGACTCACTAAGTGACTCGCCCGGATCTCTCCACTCACTCATAACCCAACCGAGCCAGCTGACTCATTGGTGACTCGGCAGGCGGGTTAGAGGAGCGACAAGACCCGGAGGCCAGAAGGCCGGCTCAAGTTATGGTGGGCCGGCTTAAGAAGAAATCATAAGGAATATTCCCTTACAAAGAAAACAAGACTAGGACTCCATTTGTAAAAGAGTCTTATATCTTATATCTTATATTTACTAATTGGAAGCACCATACGAGTCACCACATTAATCCTAAAAAGTAAGAAATTACATCCGTTCAATTAATATATAGTTCGTTTTGTAGCCATCAGATGAAATAAGAGACTCCTCGCAAAAAAGAGGATGAAATAAGAGACGTGCTCCCTTTTGCCAGTCGTCCTCCCTTTGGTCTCTCCTTTTTTCATTGAGAAAAAAAGTTGCAATCATATCTCACCGTTTGCTTAAAAAAGTTAAAGGAAAGTTGAGACATGCTCCCCTTGGTCTCTCCCTTCTTCACATGAATAAAGAAACTGCAGAGATAAAAGGGAAGGGAAACCTGATCGTGATCTCCCAACAATTTTTTTTCTAGAAACCATACCGTTGAAGTTACCCGTGCATTTGTGAGACATTAAGGTAAGCATGTTGTGCATACATGACTATTTTTTCTCATCCAAAAATCACCATGCACACTATTAGAACGCTTATACGCGTGTAATATACCAATCACACATGCATTTAAATCACACTTACATATATAGTTCGGAATATGTATGTGCCATTGCACACGTTATATTCAGAAATTATTAAACATCTCAGTGTCAAAAGTGTTCTAAATCTATCTGGCAAATACATGTAATAAAAATCCTAAAATATATTTAAAAAATTGAATTTCTAAAAGTGCATGTGCATCGGAGATCCGTTGTATTCAGAAGTGAGGGCATGTAAATTATGTTATATTTAAGACATTTCAGGACAAATGCTCGAGAATGGGGAGCACTTAACTAAGTAAAAAAATTGCAATTTAATTAGTAGTACCCAAAGAAAAGAAGTGTCATTAATTTTGCAGATGACTCGGTTGGGGTGTCAAAAGGATCATATTTTTAAAATGTACAAACAAAAAATTTAAATTCTATAGGTGGGCATCCAATAATTTAGCCGAACTTTTAGAATAGAGAAAGGCGAGCTTCCAGAAATTTACAGGTTAGTTTAAAAAACTTAAAGCAAGCTTTTGTTTTTGAATGTTGACATTTTAAAATATCCAAAAAACCACTACGCACACAATCACAATGCTATATGTGTGTACTATACCAATCACACACATGCACTTAAATTACACTTACATATATACTCCCGAATATGTATGTGACATGCACACAGTATTTCAAGAAAATATTAGAAATCAAAGTGTCAAAAAAGTTCTAAATCTATCTGGCAAATACATGTAATGACAAAATACAAGAATATATTTTAAGAAGTCAAAATTGCTAAACTGCACAAAAGTTAGGAATTACAAAACAAATTTTCAATGTATATAGGAATTACAAAAGTTAGGAGCCGTCAAATATAAGTAGCAGTGTCACCACTATCTGTTGTGGCAAAATGCATAATACAAAATTTTGAAATTTATGGTGATCCACAATGTTCTGAGTATATTTATAATTGGAAAAGTAAATATGTTATACACTATGAAAGTAAGTACAATATCAAACTTTGTATGTATAATATTATATAGACTTTCTATGTACTTTGTTTTTACATGGTTCAAATAATACAATAGCTACATAAGCTTTCTATGTACAATATTATATTTTCCAAAAATTGCTAGCCCGTGCTGGAGCATGGGTTGATGACTAGTATTTACTAATTGGAGGCACCATCTAAAGCACCGCGTTAATCCTAGAAATTAAACAAAATTGTTCATCAGATCACCTAATTAGTTATTTATGACCGTCGGATGATGTATCTCACAGTCCTATCTCTTTTTCCCACCTCCCAGGTGAACACCTCTTCTTTCGAGCGATCTAATCTACATATGGCAAAAGAAAAACTCTGCCTCCCTGCGTCCTGCTTTCCTGCCCTTGGATATCTCACGTAGTTATGGCCGCCATGTCCTCTACCTGTGCTTGCATGCCCCAAGGAAGATTTGGTCCTGCCCTGCACTCCATCTCCTAGGCTACTCGGGCGCTTCAGCGGGTGCCTCACCGACGACGTCGAGGGGAGCATCCAGATCCGGCAAAGAGGCAGTACCTCGCTGCAGTGCTAGGGAATTGGAAACCCTAGAAGCCGAGGCGGAGGCAATTTCACCTAAGAAGAACTAGGTGAGAGAAGAGGCCAACTTTGATCATTTGTCCAATGAATTTGTCGTCGTTAAGGTTAGATGCATCTTCCTCCTCTCTGCAGTCTGCACATAGAAGAAAGGAAATTTTGCCTGCGACAATTTCGTTTCCTGATTGCTAATCCGTTTCATTGCTTCACCCCATCGTCTCTCTCACCTATCCAGGCCATCTATCAATATAACAGATCCGTTTGGAGTCAGCAGCTATCGGAAATCTAGGTACATCATTGTCGACTAATAATCATAGGTGAATAATGTAGGAGGCACGAGACTCCTTTTAATTCTGTATCTCCTGATCGTTCTTCAATGACAGAGAATGTATTAAACGTATTTGGTACATGCCTACAGGTCTACAACTTTGTCCTCCGCTCTGGAATTGCATCAGGAAACTGAAATACTGTAGGTTGCCAATGCCACAGCCCATGTTGTGGTCGATGTGGACTATTCCCTGTAATATCTCCATGCAAAAATTAGACAAGTTGACGGCTATATGTAAATTCCATCGATTTCTCATGGACAAGATCAATGAAGCAGTTTGACGATCTGAAGAATGGTTGATCTAGCCCAAGAATAATTTAGTAGGAGGTATATGTGATCAACATACAAGTACCTAGCTCATCTCTTCTGCTTTTTGAGTAATCCTCATGAAACAGCCGTGATTCATTTCTTATTTCTTTCTTAAATTGATCCCCACATATTCCATATGGTAGCCATTGTTTGAGTACTGGCTGCATTCACATGTGTCTCCACCATGCCTCCATTCCGACTGGTCCAAGAACCTAAACCTTTTTTAAGAGTTTAGCTGTATCATATTTTGTAGTTTTCTTAGATTAATATTCATAACCTTCTGAACCTCGGATACACATGTGCCAGATCCATACATTTTAACTGTTTCAGATTTGACCTGACTACTGATCATCTTTAGCTCTTTACACATGAGTCTTATATTACCTTTTGAAAGTTAGTTTTTCTTAGAATCAACATTTTGTCAGGTTAGCCCCATTTGTGCAAACCATAGGAAACATGGCATTCTGATGTTTTTTTTCAGAATACAACACAAGAAAAAGGATAGATAGATTCAGAGAGAAACGAAATTACCACATAGCAACAAGCAGATTGTAACCAATACTGTACCGCCTCTATAGATACTTTATAGGTACAATACAAGAGAAACATGCTGCTATGTTAATGTGAAGAACATGTGCATTGTTGTTTCCTGTACTTCACACATATGATTGGTTGGATGCTCTTTATGTACTCATTCGTATCTGTGAGATAAATTTTTTGAGTTACAAATGATATGGATCTGTGCATATTAAAATACCAAAAGGTGGATTATAAAACATTCAGTCAGTACACCCAGTAGGAAAATTATATAGATTTATACATGTAATATAAGTACACATGTTTATCAATTCCAAACGACTTCAAGTTTCCATCTTTTTGTTTCATATAAGAGAGACAACAAACAAGCTTATTTTAAAACCACAAAAAACTGGGAAACAGTTATACAGGTCCAACTAGATGTATAGTACGCACGCACAATTTTTTTGTCAATATACCTTTCAAGTATGGTTTACACCACAAATGACGAATATATGAATCAATACAGAGCGAAAAATTTAAATTTTTGGTGTAGCCTACAAATTCAGTCTTTGTAATTACAATTTAAAGATATGTAGAAAGATCTATAAATTTAGGGACCCTTTTATCTTCTAAATATATGATTCAACATTTTTGGAATACAAGGCTGCACATGTATCTTTTGAAATGAATATTAGAGCATGTGTACGTTGCGACTTCTCACATCTGCCTAATCAACATGTTGTCATTCCTTCATATGTGCCACACTGTTTTATATGTACTTTAGTTGTTTGTAGGTTGTTCAAACCATGACTGACAATATGTTAATATATTGGGTGAATCACACTGCATTGACCAAGATGCATTTCAAAATGCATATAGTAGCCATTGATGGGTAGCATGGTTGAAGAAAACTTAGTGAGACTTCCACATAGTTTTAGTACCAACATTTGTGAATCGTATACTGAAGTTTTATTGTGACAACTTTTCAAAGGTGCATACTCATGTTTTCCAATATAGATCGGACTAGACCGTGCTGATGCACGGGTTAATGACTAGTAATACTAATCCTACTAGGACTAGTCATGTAAGCCGCCCCTTCAACTTATATAAGGAGGGGCGATGCACCCCAAGAGGGACAAGTTTTACAAGGCTAGATAGACAGACAAGTCAAGAGCTCTCAAAATAGAGCACCCCTGTAATCGTGATCATCATCATCAATATCAATGAAGCAGGATGTAGGCTTTTACCTCCACCGTGAGGGGCCGAACCTGGGTAAAACCTCGCGTATCTTGTCCCACTCAACCCCTCTCAAGCTACCACATGGATGCATTGGCCTCACGATTAAGTCCTCACACTAAGGACATCTGACGTGACAATTCCACGCCAGTTGGTGCCCACCGTGGGGCTCGAGGATTGGAGGCGTCTGATGTTGGAGACCTTCAGGCAGCAGGGCCAACATAGTGGCGGCGGGGTCTCGGCGGAGTGTGACGGGGCTAGTAGGGCCTTCGCACGACACGACTGGGCCTAGGGATCGTGGCGGCCTGCATGTTACTTAACCATGGCAAGCACGACAACACGCGGCGCAAGCCGGCCATTGACATGCGCGACTAGTGGTGCCGATGCACGCAGTGGCGGCGGTAGCCAGACTATCGCGTGAAACATGCGGCTCATTGCGCAGGTGGAGGCTTGGAACGGCAGTGAGACCGACGAAGCTCAGCCATGCGAGTTGGCCATCTAGCAAGGGGCTGCGATGGGGGCGTCGAATCGATGACAGCTGAGAGCGGCGGCGCATAGCTGCGAGAAAGTACACGAAGCAAGTGGCATTGCATATTAGAGGAGGCAGTGAGGATGAGCTACAAGACAACATTTATTGCAACACAATCATAAACCACATATGACATGCACATCACTATGTGTAGGTTCGATGTTCTGTGACAACGCACGGGCATTCAACTAGTTATGCTTAATTAGTAGTGCTGAGTCACAACAACTCTATCGCTACAAACTTCCTGTTGCGACAAACAAATGTTCTGGAATTAGACATTACATGATAGTTTCAATCCTCACAACATTATTCAAATTTTGTATCGGGCAGCGTGGTACAAGACTAGTGCAGTGCATTTCAGCAAGCTTGGAGACGGACTTGAGGGAAGAGGCACTGAATGCTGGCAGTCAGCAAGGGTGAATGCATAGCAAATGAAGGTACCCAAGGGCACATTTCTGCAAATGAGAAAGGGCAGACTAAGGCATAGCCTAGTGGTGGGAAGGGGCTGATGCCTTCCCACCACCCAGGTTCAAGGCGTGGTACTTGCAATTTGGGTCTGTTGGATCAATTATACTATAGGGGGTTCCCTTACAACAGTCTTTCTATCAAAAAAATGAGAAAGGTGTGATAGCTCCCAGGTGCCTCTACACACTCTATGAACAGTAAATTCAAAAATAGAAAAAAAAAAAAACGTCTGTAACTTTGTGAAATCAAATATATCAAACTTTGTAGGTTCTTGTAAGTTTTTATAACAAAATATCATGTATTGCTCCTCAAATATCACGAGTTTCAGATTTTAGTGCTCAAAACTTCGATGATTGAAACCTTTTTCTTTTGTCAAGCTCCTTGATTATTATTTTTTGCATGAAAACTTGTAAGCACCTACAAAGTTTGATCATATTTTATATTGTAATGTTTCAGATTCTTTGATTTTTTTTTCTATTTTTCTAAATCCACAGTTCATAGAGGGTGTAGGAGCACCCGAGAACTTGTCACTCTTCATAGAGGGTGTAAGGGAACATTTCTGTAAATTTCTTACAAGCAGTGACAAGTTCGTGACAATTCCATCGCCTACCACCTCATAGTTATTTACTTGTGAAATTGCTTTCCTTCTCGCAAAGAGTTACACCAGTTCATTCATGTGACCTGCTTGCTTTGTTGTCCCCTCTTATCTTCCAAAACAGAGTACACCCTCTAGCAAGGAAAAGGATTGCGGTGCTTATATTTTGTAATTAAAACCCTTGATGAATTTGTTGCCCACATGTTAAACTAAGCAACGTTGCAACTATCCATTGGTTACGGAAGAATCTCATCAACTGTGTCGACAGAAAAGCCGTCGATATAGACGCAGCAGATATGGCAGAGAAGGCATGACTTCCTAGCAACTAATGATGGACTCTGTTGTACGAGGCACCCTCTGGTCACGTGTACTTCCTCCGTAAAGAAATATAAGAGCTTTTAGATCACTAAAGTAGTGTCCTAAACACTCTTATATTTCTTTACAGAGGGAGTACATATTAATTTGTACCTAGCACAATTTTCCCGATGTCTTCCAATCCCACAACCTATGACTGTATCAAGATACTCAGATTCTTGCGTGCACACGACTTCATAGAGGTAGCTTTTGTAGTGGCCTTGAAAACCTAGGTTAGAACTTAGAAGCAATGCCATATATAGTGCCTACCAATAGTTTTCTAGTGCCACATCACAGAGCTATATATGATCTGTGAATCATTGATTGCAGTACTCCTATTGCACACGGATATATTTTACATTATTACATGTCCAGTTGGTTTCCATATGACAACCACCTACGGTCTATCATATATTCAAAATTGAAACAGTTGAATCAGGAAAAAGAGAATTAGCCTAATATTTTCCAAAAAAACTAAGCATCAAATAGTCGATTCATTAAGTCAATAAGCTTAGCAAATAATTGAATAATTTCCAAAAAAAAAACATACTACATTGGAAGGCAAAAATTGAAGTCTGATCTGACCACAAACTTTATTATAAATAATAAACACATTTAAAAAGCAAAGCCTGACCATGACCTCCAGGCAAACTGTACTTCGTGAAGTGGCCAACAAAATGAGTAGAAACTTCCAAAAACACATACTCCCAGGAATGTTGTACTCAGAATAAAAATCGAGAAAAGCTAAAAAGGCAGTGACGAAGAAAGAGTAGTAATGGGGAGTTACAGATTACTTGCAGTCCGTGTACTCCGGATAGTGACCATGATACTTAGTGACGTTTCCGCTGAATGCTCACGCGGGACCTGCCTGCTTTGTGGTCACTTTTTCTATCAAACTAGCACTATCAACGCCATGTCAATAGGTCATAGTTATAACGCATGATGATATTATTGATGTCGATGTAGAAGCTCCAGACTGTGCTTTTTTCACTGTTTTGACCCATCTCTTGAAGTTTAGCACGATTTGACCCATGTTTGAAACTTTTTTCAGATCTGACCTAAATCGAGACGCTAACATCTACAGCGTCCTGCTTGGACTGAAGATGTTGCCAACACCGACATTTGGGTCTGGCCCACCTCTCTGGTCAGCCAGTTTGACCGTCCAACATGGCAGAGGGGTAAACGCCATGCCCCTTGGCGTTTACCCTGGAGAGTAGTAATCTGGCCCGTGTAGGCTCGGGTGTAGCCCAACCCACCCAAGACGCAGGAGGCGTCTTCCTCGTCGCGGCGGCGCCCTACAGAAGCTCCGCTTCTCTCCTCCCCTCACGCAAATCACCCCCCAAATCGCTTATTGTCTTCATCAAAAGTGTGGATCTGAGCCCCCCCCCCCCCCATCTTGCTTGAGATATTCTCCACCGGTTCCTCCAATTATTTTTGGTTGAAAACTTTTATTTTTGTGGAATTAATTCATACTTGTTGGAACCCTAGGATTTGTTTTGTTTGCACTTATTTCAGAAAGGGGAGGCCATGGCTTGGTCATGTGGGTATGTTGCATGCTTTAGAAGAGAAGGCATGTGTTTATATGGTAGGATTGAGAAGAGAAGGCATTTGTGGTAGGGTTGGGCATTCTAATTTTTGTTGCTATGTATATAGAATTAGATAGATGATTGCTTGAAATAGAATTATAATTAATTTGTGTATTTTGTATGCTTGATTCTCATTGAGATATGGTCACATAATTAGGATTTTATATTGAGAATTTGTTATGTTGTTGCCATTGATATTTTCCTATATGTAGATAATTGGTTTTGTTATGTTGCCGTTGAGATATGTTGCCCCGTGCATTGAGACTTTGTCATATATAGGTAATTGGTTTTGTTATGCCAAATATATGATATGTAGGACGTTATATAGTGTTATGTATGTTTCATTTGTTCATGCTTGATTTGTAGGATGGCGGATGAACGTTGGTATGACGGACTTCATAAAGGGTGTGACAAAGAGCATCGTGCGCGGGACGTTGAGAATCACCGGGTAAGACACAATCTATTTGAATTCTTGATTATTACTAACCATAATGCGATGCTATTTTGCAGGAGCTAAAACCTATGCGCATGAGGGGTCATAGTGCCCACGATTGGCCGTGCAACGAGTGGTATGAGCCATACTTCAAGATATTGAGTCTTCTCCCGTGTGTGCTTCAGTTCAAGCGACACGCTCCGTCGATCAACCATGGGCGATGACCGCACTTATTCACCGTTGGAGGGCAGAGACACAATCGTTCCACTTGTCATGTGGAGAGCTGACTGTGACCTTGGAGGATATGGCGATGATCAGTGGCCTTCCAATCAATGGAGAAGCTTTGAACATCACCATCATAACTGCTAATTGGCGAGATCGTGTTGGCCAATTGACAGGTTACTACAAGGGAAAATCCTAGTGATAGCACGAGTTATATGCCTATCAGTAGCGCGGGTGGCCGCACTACTGATACGGTGCCACATCTAATGCTTATCAGTAGCGCGCCCTGACCAGTGCTGCTGCTAACTAGGGACAGCAGCAGCGTTTGTCTGCAACACGCGCTATTGATAATAGTTGCAACGCCCTTGTGCAAAGAGCGCTACTTCTAAGAGCTCGCTGCTGCTAACGCCATACCCCACACTACTGTTATTAGTTTTTGATTTTTTTCTGCTCCACATTTTGTGCTGCTGAATTTTGTTTTGGGCTTTATAAAATAATCTCTAGCATGTAAAGATGTGTTTGAACAGACCCCAATGAGGGCAACACCCCAAGAAATTTTCACACATGGACACATAGGCTGCTAAGTACGAAACTGTATTCAGAGGGAAGTGGTGGATTTAAGCACAGAAGAAGTTCAGAAAACCACGGAAAATGGATGAGGGGGTAAGGAAAAACCTCTCTCCACATGAGCGAGGAGGATAACTCGCTCGTCAGGCTGAGGCTGAGGCTTGATCTCCCTCCCCGACACTCTCCACGAACCAGGCGCCACGAGGCCGTCAGATTGGAGTCCCTCGAGGTCCACCACTATGACCATCAAGCGGATCCAATCACCCTGGATCCAACCCGGTGGCAGAGCAGTCCGGGAGCCCGGTGTCTTCTTCCCTCCGCCTCCCTTCTTGGCGCGCTTGAGTGCCTTCGTCTTGTCCTTCACCATCTCCACGGTGGTCGAAGGGAGCGAACGCGCTGGCGCTGCACTAAGGGCAGTGAGGAAGAGAGATGAGGAAGAAAGGGGAAAGTGGAGGACACGGTTGCACGCATCGGCCGCATTGACTTTTATACTCGCACGTCCTAGTGGCTGTTGGAAATATGCCCTAGAGGCAATAATAAATTAGCTATTATTATTATATTTCCTTGTTCATGATAATCATTTATTATCCATGCTATAATTGTATTGATAGGAAACTCAGATACATGTGTGGGTACATAGACAACACCATGTCCCTAGTAAGCCTCTAGTTGACTAGCTCGTTGATCAATAGATGGTTACGGTTTCCTGACCATGGACATTGGATGTCGTTGATAACGGGATCACATCATTGGGAGAATGATGTGATGGACAAGACCCAATCCTAAGCTTAGCACAAAGATCGTGTAGTTTGTATGCTAAAGCTTTTCTAATGTTAAGTATCATTTCCTTAGACCATGAGATTGTGCAACTCCCGGATACCGTAGGAATGCTTTGGGTGTACCAAACGTCACAACGTAACTGGGTGGCTATAAAGGTGCACTACGGTTATCTCCGAAAGTGTCTGTTGGGTTGGCACGAATCGAGACTGGGATTTGTCACTCCGTGTGACGGAGAGGTATCTCTGGGCCCACTCGGTAGGACATCATCATAATGTGCACAATGTGACCAAGGGGTAGATCACGGGATGATGTGTTACGGAACGAGTAAAGAGACTTGCCGGTAACGAGATTGAACAAGGTATCGGCATACCGACAATCGAATCTCGGGGAAGTACAATAACGCTAGACAAAGGGAATTGCATACGGGATTGCTTGAATCCTTGACATCGTGATTCATCCGATGAGATCATCATGGAACATGTGGGAGCCAACATGGGTATCCAGATCCCGCTATTGGTTATTGACCGGAGAACGTCTCGGTCATGTCTGCATGGTTCCCGAACCCGTAGGGTCTACACACTTAAGGTTCGGTGACGCTAGGGTTGTAGAGATATTAGTATGCGGTAACCCAAAAGTTGTTCGGAGTCCCGGATGAGATCCCGGATGTCATGAGGAGTTTCGGAATGGTCCGTAGGTAAAGATTTATATATAGGAAGTCCAGTTTCGGCCACCGCGAAAGTTTCGGGGGTCATCGGTATTGTACCGGGACCACTGGAAGGGTCCCGGGGGTCCACCGGGTGGGGCCACTTATCCCGGAGGGCCCCATGGGCTGAAGGGGCATGAGAACCAGCCCCTGGTGGGCTGGTGCGCCCCCCTTGGGCCTCCCATGTGCCTAGGGTTGGAAACCCTAAGGGGTGGGGGCGCCTCCACTTGGCTTGGAGGCCAAGCCACCCCTAGGGCAGCCGCCCCCCTCCCTAGATGGGATCTACAAGGGGCCGGCGCCCCCTAGGCCCCTATATATAGTGGAGGGAAGGGAGGGCAGCCGCACCTGAGTCCCTGGCGCCTCCCTCCCTCCCGTGACACCTCTTCCTCCCCGCTTGCGCTTGGCGAAGCCCTGCCGGGATCCCGCTACTTCCACCACCACGCCGTCGTGCTGCTGGATCTCCATCAACCTCTCCTTCCCTTGCTGGATCAAGAAGGAGGAGATGTCTCTCCCAACCGTATGTGTGTTGAACGCGGAGGTGCCGTCCGTTCGGCGCTAGGATCATCGGTGATTTGGATCACGACGAGTACGACTCCATCAACCCCGTTCACTTGAACGCTTCCGCTTAGCGATCTACAAGGGTATGTAGATGCACTCCTCTTCCCCTCATTTCTAGATTACTCCATAGATTGATCTTGGTGATGAGTAGAAATTTTTTGAATTTCTGCTACGTTCCCCAACAGTGGCATCATGAGCTAGGTCTATTGCGTAGATTCTATGCACGAGTAGAACACAAGTTGTTGTGGGCGTTGATTTTGTTCAATATGCTTACGTTACTAGTCCAATCTTGTTTCAACGGTATTGTGGGATGAAGCGGCCCGAACCGACCTTACACGTACACTTACGTGAGACAGGTTCCACCGACTGACATGCACTTGTTGCATAAGGTGGCTAGCGGGTACCAGTCTCTCCCACTTTATTCGGATCGGATTCGATGAAAAGGGTCCTTATGAAGGGTAAATAGCAATTGACATATCACGTTGTGGTTTTTAATTTATTGTAGACCTGTAAGAAAACGTGTAATTACATTGCTAAACCGTTAGCCATAGTAGTAGAAGTAATAGTTGGCGAGACAACTTCATGGAGACACAATGATGGAGATCATGATGATGGAGATCATGGTGTCATGCCAGTGACGATGATGATCATGGAGCCCCGAAGATGGAGATCAAAAGGAGCAAAATGATATTGGCCATATCATGTCACTTTTTGATTGCATGTGATGTTTATCATGTTTATGCTTCTTATTTGCTTAGAACAACGGTAGTAAATAAGATGACCCCTCATTAAAATTTCAAGAAAGTGTTCCCCCTAACTGTGCACCGTTGCGAAAGTTCGTTGTTTCGAAGCACCACGTGATGATCGGGTGTGATAGATTCTAACGTTCACATACAACGGGTGTATGCCAGATTTACACACGCGATACACTTAGGTTGACTTGACGAGCCTAGCATGTACAAACATGGCCTCAGAACACAAGAGAACGAAAGGTCGAGCATGATTCGTATGGTAGATACGATCAACATGAAGATGTTCACCGATGATGACTTGTCCGTCTCACGTGATGATCGGACATGGCCTAGTTGACTCGGATCTTGTAATCACTTAGATGACTAGAGGGATGTCTATCTGAGTGGGAGTTCATAAGATGAACTTAATTATCCTGAACATAGTCACAAAGTTTTTTTGCAAATTATGTCGTAAGCTCGCGCTTTAGTCCTACTATTTAGATATGTTCCTAGAGAAAATTCAGTTGAAAGATGATAGTAGCGATTATGCGGACTAAGTCCGTAAACTGAGGATTGTCCTTGTTGCTTGGAAGAAGGCTTATGTCCTTAATGCACCGCTCAGTGTGCTGAACCTCGAACGTCGTCTGTGGATGTTGCGAACATCTGACATACACGTTTTGATAACTACGTGATAGTTCAGTAATGTTAAATGGTTTAGAGTTAAGGCACCGAAGACGATTTCGAAACATCACGAAACATCTGAGATGTTTCGAGGGCTGAAATTGGGATTTCAGGCTCGTGCCCACGTCAAGAGGTATAAGACCTCTGACGAGCTTCTTGGCCTACAAACTAAGGGAGAAAAGCTCAATCGTTGAGCTTGTACTCAGATTGTCTGGGTACAACAATCACTTGAATCGAGTGGGAGGTAATCTTCCAGATGAGATAGTGATGTTTCTCCAAAGTCATTGCCACCAAGCTACTAGAGATTCGTGATGAACTATAACATATCAGGGATAGATATGATGATCCTTGAAGTATTCGTAATGTTTGACGCCGCGAAAGTAGAAGTCAAGTAGGAGCATCAATTGTTGATGGTTAGTAAAACCACTAGTTTCAAGAAGGGCAAGGGCAAGAAGGGATACTTCATGAAACGACAAAACAGTTGCTGCTCCAGTGAAAACCCAAGGTTGAACCCAAACCCGAGACTAAGTGCTTCTGTAATGAGAGGAACGGACACTAAAGTAGAACCACCGTAGATACTTGGTAGATAAGAAGGCAGGCAAGGTCGACGGAAGTATATTGGATATACATTATGTTAACTAGTCGTGAACCCGTGCAACTGCACGGGCTAGTTATTTGTATTTTAAATCGGTAGAATAATTTTTAACAACATTGTTTGTGTAAGAGGAGATTGTGGTCAAAACAGTATGGTTTTTAATGTGATCATACACCTAGATTATATTTGAATGTATTCAAAAGCATATAGTATTGTTATTATTAGTAAATACGATATGCGTATTTTCTTTGACATGTGCCAAAAGCTCATGCCAAAACAAAATTTATGCAGCAAAAGAAATGCTTAGGTCAGTAACGTTTCGGAAACCGGTATGCAAATGTGGGAACATATAATATTCAGATGTTATCACAAACGGAACTAAACACTTCTTTCCTGCATATCAGGGGAGCAGCATAATGTACCTAATCTTACCATTCTACTGAACATGTAACCAAGCATGAGCCGATGAGTTACTACAATTCTCGTAAGTTCAGAAATACTCCCTCCATATCAAAATATAAGTCCTTTTTTAATCTACATATAGACCAAAAAACGTCTTATATTGTGATACAGATGGAGTACATGATTTTTTTCCTGCATACTGATCTATATTATCCAAGTGAAACTCCTAAAATTTGTACACACAGAGCATCACAAACAAAATGACTCACTGTGTTTTTTATCCGGATCTTAATTGACCTACATCCATTGTTGCACCTCTAGTGTAATATCGTCCATAAATTCACCAGTAGCAATCACTTAATTATTTCTCTAATAATCCAAGAGATCAAGTGGAAGTATTATCAAATGCATCGCAGTGGATGCTGGAGTCAAGATATATATGCACACACTTTACAAATTTCTCTTCAAATTGCACCCAAATACGTGTAGTTTTTGTATTAGAAAAGAGAAAAAATAATCTTGGAGTAAAGGTACCTGTCACCATGGTTTGTAAATTAGAAAAATAAGAGTCTAGAGTAGGTGTTAAAAATTGTGCACCAGCAGCCAACTACTCCCGAGGTAAAACATAGCTATAGCTTCAACCGACTGATTATTGCGAGGAAACAAATGGCATTTTGTCAATGATATTATTCATAATAAATATATTGTATGGATATTAGAAATATGATTAGTTTAGTAATTAATGGCTAGGCATAACGTACATATTCACATTTGATTGTAGTGTCAGAAAATGAAATGTAGGAAAAGAGAGGTAACAGCACACACATATTAGAAGAGAGGCTATAAGTGTTACTTGATGAACGAATATACTTTTCTTTGCATCATAGAATTCTGACAGTATAGAGCAACTAAGCGTATAAGAGATCAGACCATCAACTCCTCAGAACAAAATATAATAAGAAGCATTCAGACAAGTTTAAGAAAGGGACACGTGAGGCATGAACATGCTAGTGAGTCCTTTGTTGTTCAGTTTTTCCTCTCTGTTTCATCAAAACTTGATGGAAAAACTGGACGCCGGTGACTGGAGAGCAAACGGACATAACTTAAAACATATATCTGATCACATTAAGGGTGCTATTAGTATCATGTAAGCTAAATATTTCCACTCTAAATGGCAATTCTATTTTTTAATAAAAGGTAATGTATTTTTCATGAAAGACTATCTGCTCATTATAAATTACAACTCGTCTTATTAAAGTTTTTGGGACACAAAAAACCATGTTAAACTTATAAGAAGCTAAAACAGAAGGTTTGACTAAGCTATCAACATCGAAGTGTACTGTATCAGGTACAACGGAAAATTTTCTCCTAGAACATGCAGTTGGCGACATGTGCAAAGCTCAGCACAACCTGTCTCAGTACTTGCACAGGGAAGATCTGATTTGTGTGTGCACACCTGCTGTAACGATGATTGATGCGCCAATGTCCTGTCCGCATCTTTTCCTGCAATCAGCTACCAATATGTTGACATAAAGAAAATTGTGAATTAAGTATCCAGAGCATACTATGTCATAATTCTTATTAATGACATCGTGATGGTCAATTGGTCACTAACGGTAAACCTTGTTTCCTAAACACTATCCAAAATCAAATTATAATATAGATGAATATCATCTAGATCTTCAATCAGGATAGGCTTGAGGTTGCAGGGAGGCCCATACAACATTGTGTAGTCAGCTAGCTTAGTTTATATAATCATGTACCTAAGCTATGTAATCTACCCAGGAAAAAAATACCACAAACACCATGTATATACATACCTTTGGTCATTGAGGGATTTCTCGTGTGTGCCTGAGTGTTGTGTTTATTTTCTGTCCGGCTGGCCTCTGTGTACATGTGTGCGTTTTGGTGTTACACGCCGCAGCTACAACCTTGAGATAAGGTACAGATCGGCGAGCGGATCAATCCGCAGATCTCAAGTTGCTTTGGTGCTTCATCCTATAACACGAATTAGTCAAAGGAAAATTGGACTCTCATACCAGCCAGATTGGGAAGGAAGTGGAGATGTTGACCAATCGGAGGGAGGACGGAGGATTGTATTCGCCTCCCACTGGATCATGGACGAAACAGAGTTGTCACGGTGATGGCACGGGAGGAGGGACTGGCTCCTGCTAATGGATGAATAGAAGAGGAGCAGGGAGGAGGAACAGGATGCATCAGCCTTCAGAGCACGACGGGCTGGTGGGTGTAGTACAATTTCTTCATGTTTGAGTTGAAAATTGGGTTGTACTGATCGTATAAGTCTAGGACTCTTAACATGACAACAGATTTAATATTAAATGGCTAAATTTATCCTTTGACAATTAACGTGGTGGCTCCCTTGGTCTTCATGCTTGAGTTGAACTGTGTTGGACTAATCGTATATGTCTAGGACTCTTACCACGATTGCAGATTTCATCCGAACCATAGATTTAACATCCAAAGGCTAAATTTACTGTATTCTGAGAATTAATGTGGTGTCTTTGATGGTGCTTCTAATTATATGTCTAGGACTCTTACCACGATTGCAGATTTCATCCGAACCATAGATTTAACATCCAAAGGCTAAATTTACTGTATTCTGAGAATTAACGTGGTGTCTTTGATGGTGCTTCTAATTAGTAAATATAAGATGTGTACTTTACTAGTACTCCTGGTAGCACCAGGGTATTAGATACCGGTTCGGTTGCTAAGTGCTAGTAACTCGAAATAAAAGCTACGGAATAAAAGGAGACTAGCTAAAGGTGAGCTGACTATATGTGTTGGAAGTGTTTCCAAGGTTGATATGATCAAGCATCGCACGCTCCCTCTACCTTCGAGATTGGTGTTAAACCTAAATAATTGTTATTTGGTGTTTGCGTTGAGCATAGACATGATTGGATTATGTCTATCGCAATACGGTTATTCATTTAAGGAGAATAATGGTTACTCTGTTTATTTGAATAATACCTTCAATGGTCTTGCACCTAAAATGAATGGTTTATTAAATCTCGATCGTAGTGATACACATGTTCATGCCAAAAGATATAAGATAGTAATGATAGTACCACCTACTTGTGGCACTGCCATGTAAGTCATATTGGTATAAAACGTATGAAGAAGCTCAATGTTGATGGATCTTTGGACTCACTCGTTTTTGAGAAGTTTGAGACATGCGAACCATGTCTATTGGTGTATATGCATGAAGAAAATCCATGCAGATGGACCGTTTGGACTCACTTGATTTTGAATCACTTGAGACATGCAAATCATACCATATGGGCAAGATGACTGAAAGCCTCGTTTTTAGTGAAATGGAACAAGAAAGCAACTTGTTGGAAGTAATAAATTTTGATGTGTGCAGTCCAATGAGTGCTGAGGCACGCAGTGGATATCGTTAGATGATTTGAGTAGATACTGAGTATATTTACTTGATGAAACACAAGTCTGAATTATTGAATGGTTCAAGTAATTTCAGAGTGAAGTTGAAGATCTTCGTGAAAAGAGGATAAAATGTCTATGATATGATCATAGAGATGAATATCTGAGTTACGAGTTTTGGCATGCAATTAATCCATTGTGGAAATTGTTTCACAATTAATACCGCCTGGAACACCATAGTGTGATGGTGTGTCCGAAAATCATAGTTGCACCCTATTGGATATGGTGCGTACCATGATGTCTCTTATCGAATTACCACTATCGTTCATGGGTTAGGCATTAGAGACAACCGCACTCACTTTAAATAGGGCACCACGTAATTCCGTTGAGATGACACCGTATGAACTATGGTTTGGAGAAACCTAAGCTGTCGTTTCTTGAAAGCTTGGGGCTGCGGCGCTTGTGTGAAAAAGTTTCAGGTTGATAAGCTCGAACCCAAAGCGGGTAAATGCATCTTCATAGGACACCCAAAAACAGTTGGGTATACCTCCTATTTCAGACCCGGAAGCAAAAGTGATTGTTTCTAGAAACGGGTCCTTTCTCGAGAAAAAGTTTCTCTCGAAAGAATTGAGTGGGAGGATGGTGGAGACTTGATGAGGTTATTGAACCATCACTTCAACCAGTATGTAGCAGGGCACATGAAGTTGTTCCTGTGGCACCTACATCAATTGAAGTGGAAGTTGATGATGGTGATCATGAAACTTCGGATCAAGTCACGACCGAACCTCGTAGGATGACAAGGATGCGTACTACTTCAGAGTGGTACAGTAATCATCACTTGAAGGTCATGTTGCTAGACAACAATGAACCTACGAGCTATGGAGAAGCGATGGTGGGCCCGGATTCCAACAAATGGCACGAGGCCATAAAATCCGAGAGAGGATCCATGTATGAAAACAAAGTGTAGACTTTGGAAGAACTGCTTGATGGTTGTAAGGCTATTGGGTACATATGGATTTTAAAAGGAAGACAGACAATGATGGTAAGTATCACCATTAAGAAAGCTCGACTTGTCGTTAAGATGTTTTCCGACAAGATTCAAGGAGTTGACTACGATGAGGCTTTCTCACTCATAGCGATGCTAAGAGTCTGTTGTAATTGGATTAGCAGTTACTGCATTATTTATGAAATCTTACAGATAGGATGTCAAAACATTGTTTCCTTGACAATTTTCTTGAGGAAAGGTTGTATGTGATACAACCAGAAAGGTTTTGACATTCCTGAAAGACGCTAACAAGTATGCAAAGCTCCAGCAATCCTTCTAAGGACTGGAGTAAGCATCTCGGAGTTAGAATGTACGCTTTGATGAGATGATCAAAGATTTTGGGTTTATACAAAGTTTATGAGAAACTTGTATTTCCAAATAAGTGAGTGGGAGCACTATAGAATTTATGATGAGTATATGTTGTTGACATATTGTTGATTAGAAACGATGTAGAATTTCTGGAAAGCATATAGGGTTATTTGAAAAGTGTTTTTCAATAGAAAACCTGGATTAAGCTGCTTGAACATTGAGCATCAAGATCTATGAGGATAGATCAAAAACCGCTAAATGGTACTTTCAAATGAGCACATACCTTGACATGATCTTGAAGGTGTTCAAGATGGATCAGTCAAAGAAGGAGTTCTTGCCTGAGTTGTAAGGTATGAAGTTAAGAGTTAAAGCTCGACCACGGCAGAAGAGAGAGAAACGATGAAGGTCGTCCCCTATGTTTCAGACGTAGGCTCTATAGTATGCTATGCTGTGTACCGCACCGGAAGTGTGCCTTGCCATGATTCAGTCAAGGGGTACAAGAATGATCCGGGAATGGATCATTGGACAGCGGTCAAAATTGTCCTTGGAGTAAATAAGGACATGTTTCTTGATTATGGAGGTGATAAAGAGTTTGGCGTAAAGGGTTACGTCGATGCAAGCTTTAACACCTATTCGAGTGACTCTGAGTAGCAAACCGGATACATATAGTGGAGCAACCATTTGGAATAGCTTCAAGTGGAGCGTGGAAGTAGCATTTACAATATGACCTAGAGATTTGCGAAGTGCATACGGATCTGAATGTTGCAGACCCGTTGACTAAAACCTCCCTCACAAGCAAAACATGATCAAATCCCAGAACTCATTGAGTCTTAATCACATGATGATGTGAACTAGTTTAGTGACACTAGTAAACTCTTTGGATGTTGGTCACATGGCAATGTGACCTGTGAGTGTTAATCACATGGCGATGTGAACTAGATTATTGACTCTAGTGCAAGTGGGAGACTGTTGGAAATATGCCCTAGAGGCAATAATAAATTAGTTATTATTATTATATTTCCTTGTTCATGATAATCGTTTATTATCCATGCTATAATTGTATTGATAGGAAACTCAGATACATGTGTGGGTACATAGACAACACCATGTCCCTAGTAAGCCTCTAGTTGACTAGCTCGTTGATCAGTAGATGGTTACGGTTTTTGACCATGGACATTGGATGTCATTGATAACGGGATCACATCATTAGGAGAATGATGTGATGGACAAGACCCAATCCTAAGCCTAGCACAAAGATCGTGTAGTTTGTATGCTAAAGCTTTTCTAATGTTAAGTATCATTTCCTTAGACCATGAGATTGTGCAACTCCCGGATACCGTAGGAATGCTTTGGGTGTACCAAACGTCACAACGTAACTGGGTGGCTATAAAGGTGCACTACGGTTATCTCCGAAAGTGTCTGTTGGGTTGGCACGAATCGAGACTGGGATTTGTCACTCCGTGTGACAGAGAGGTATCTCTGGGCCCACTCAGTAGGACATCATCATAATGTGCACAATATGACCAAGGGGTTGATCACGGGATGATGTGTTACGGAACGAGTAAAGAGACTTGCCGGTAACGAGATTGAACAAGGTATCGGCATACCGACGATCGAATCTCGGGCAAGTACAACACCGCTAGACAAAGGGAATTGCATACGGGATTGCTTGAATCCTTGACATCGTGGTTCATCCAATGAGATCATCGTGGAACGTGTGGGAGATAACATGGGTACCCAGATCCCGCTGTTGGTTATTGACCGGAGAAAGTCTCGGTCATGTCTGCATGGTTCCCGAACCCGTAGGGTCTACACACTTAAGGTTCGGTGACGCTAGGGTTGTAGAGATATTAGTATGCGGTAACCCGAAAGTTGTTCGGAGTCCCGGATGAGATCCCGGATGTCACGAGGAGTTCCGGAATGGTCCGTAGGTAAATATTTATATATAGGAAGTCCAGTTTTGGCCACCGGGAAAGTTTTGGGGGTCACCGGTATTGTACTGGGACCACTGGAAGGGTCCCGGGGGTCCACTGGGTGGGGCCACCTATCCCAGAGGGGCCCATGGGCTGAAGGGGCGTGGGAACCAGCCCCTGGTTGGCTGGTGCGCCCGCCTTGGGCCTCCCATGCGCCTAGGGTTGGAAACTCTAAGGGGTGGGGGCGCCTCCACTTGGCTTGAAGGCCAAGCCACCCCTAGGGCAGCCGCCTCCCTCCGTAGATGGGATCTACAAGGGGCCGGCGCCCCCCTAGGCCCCTATATATAGTGGAGGGGAGGAGGGCAGCCGCACCTGAGTCCCTGGCGCCTCCCTCCCTCCCGTGACACCTCTTCCTCCCCGCTTGCGCTTGGCGAAGCCCTGCCGGGATCCCGCTACTTCCACCACCACGCCGTCGTGCTGCTGGATCTCCATCAACCTCTCCTTCTCTTGCTGGATCAAGAAGGAGGAGATGTCTCTCCCAACCGTGTGTGTGTTGAACGCGGAGGTGCCGTCCGTTCGGCGCTAGGATCATCGGTGATTTATATCACGACGAGTACGACTCCATCAACCCCGTTCACTTGAACGCTTCCGCTTAGCGATCTACAAGGGTATGTAGATGAACTCCCCTTCCCCTCGTTGCTAGATTACTCCATAGATTGATCTTGGTGATGCGTAGAAAATTTTGAATTTCTACTACGTTCCCCAACAGTGGCTGGCCTGTGGGCCCGCACAATCCTAGCACATCCCGCAACTGACGCTAGCCCGATACATGGTGAAAAAGGTGGGGCGAAGATCGAGGAATACCTCCCCACTTTCCCGCGTACCGCCCCGCGGCACGCCTGCGCGCTTCTCTAAAATTTGAATCGCGCAAAATCCGGGTCCAGCAAGCCAATTGGTTGCATCAGAGATAGCCAAATCCAGTATGTTCGTTATTATGACGTTTGTTCACTCACATGCTCAAGAGGCCAGAATCGATCCAGGCGATTGACAGAGGATTTAATGGCTCATATACTTCCAGTCTCCCCAAAAAGTGTCTCCGGGACAGTTGGTCGGTTCGAAGTCAGCCTCAATCCTACCTCACTTGGGCCTCGATCCATTCAGGGGCTAATGACAATGACATGTACCTAGGGTAGGGTCTTAGGCCTGACGTACATGCCATATCCAAGGACACCATACAAGTGGCCAAGGCCTACAAAGACAGGAATGGGATACCGACTAAAATGACCGCAGGGAGCAAATCACTCGATAGTGGATCCGCTCGGACTACACTACATCCACTCGACCGTCGTTATTCACTCGGAGCACTTGATTCCACTCGGAGAACAGAAGACCTACAGTCACGCCAGGATGGCAATAGTTAGGCAATCACTCCATCGTTATAAAGACCATTAAACACGGGCGTTACTAGCAACGTTCGTGACTTTATTCTTTCCTTGAACCCTTGCCTAACAGAGGACTGCGAGGGGTCAGTGTACTCTATATAAGCCACCACCCCCCCTCTTGCACAAGTGTTCGCACCCCCTGTAACTCGATACTCCAATCAACAAAACCTCCAAGGCACCAAGACGTAGGGTTGTTACCTCCTTCGAGAGGGTCCTCAACTCGTAAAACCGACTATACGACCTCGCCGTAGCTAAGCTCTGCCCTCTCCTACGTACCCCATATCTCTACTGTCAGATCCGTTCCCATGACAGGCGGAAGCTCCGGGTCAGTTGCGACACCCCCTGTTGCCCGTCGTGCATATCTTCGAGGCCTGCCCGATCTGCTACTCCCGCTCGACGGCCTCCTCCACCGCCCGCTGCTGCTACGCACAGGCAGCGTTGGGTTCTAGTCCCCGCTTAGCCGATGCCGCGGAGGCGGACGTCGAAGTCGGAGGCATGAGCTGCCCTCTGCGAGAGGCAGCGAGCAAGGGAGACGGCGGACGGGTCCGACGGGTCTGCGTAGTCCGCTCGCTGCCGCAGGGTGACCGACGAGGAGGACCATCTCTTCGAGTAGGCGTGCCGCCGGTCGGGATTGTGTTCCGGGGATGAAAGACATAGGTAGCATGGTCAAGCTATAGCATGACGATGCTGATGTAGCCAATCGACTAGAAATGACATGATCGAGTGCAAACTTGTAAGTAATGAAGATTACTAAGAGTTGTTTAATCATGGTTTGGACTCAGTTCACCTATCGGTCTTCTTGAGTATTTAATAACTCAGAACCGATGGAAAATTGAAATCTGCGAGAAATAATAGTTGATGAAGAACTCATATGAAGTTATGTAGTTCCGTGATATTCTCGAGATACCAGAGGGTAATACTCGAAGGCAGATCAAAATAGAGGTTTAAGTGGCGTGTTTATCTTCAAAAGACGATTGCTTTAACTTGTTTGAGAAATGGAATCGAATACGAACAATTTGGTCGGAACCACGTTTGTAAATGGTCAAACCATAGATACAGGATGAACTTATAACAAGGGGGTAGTTATTTTTAAGAGAAGCTTCCATGATAAGATCTGCATCGTGTCCATGGGCATGAACGCAAAGTTCCAGGTCGACTCCCAACTCTCCAATACAAGACTTTTCATTAACTGCTCTCTATTAAAAATGTTTAGGATTTGAAAGTTTAACTGGTGAAACACAATAAGGGTATGATCCATGAAGACTTTTGGATTCTCACAGATAGTGAACACATAGACACAACCCATTGGGACATTTTACGAACCTATACCACAAACTTATAGAAGCCACTGATAACATCTCATAGTAGAATACGGACGGCAAGAATTAAATGATACCACATTGCCAAAGGCACTCATAATAGGGGAAGAACTCACAAGGATTTTAAATATGCGGAACTGGTGGATAATAATCCACCAAAGGATCTAGCAGACAACAAATGATCTGATGTGAGTAACCGTACTCAGCTAGAAGAGGAAAGAATGCAAATGCATCAGGTTATGGAATCATCTGAACAATTTGATCCTTAAATACAAAGGAATTATGATCTCCAGATTGATGCATCAGAATTAGATGCTCTAATTAAGTATGAGTAAGTTGAATATACTTAGGGGCACACTTAGAGGGTTAAGGTTTGATTTACTGAAAACTAGCTCATATCCGAAATGACATCTAGGCTAGAAAGATAACTTCTAAGGGTCAACTAATAATGCTTGCTTGCCATCACACACATGAAGAATCAATAGGATCAAAATGGCAATGACAAGGGATGTTGACGAAGACTACTAGACAAGTATTTGCAGAGCAGTAGTTAGAAAAGGATTATCCAAAGATCGGATAGTACTTCAAAGTACCTTGTGAAACATATGAACAACTAGGAAAGAACAAATCCTCGATAAGTGTGAAGAATTATTTGTAGGGGTATTCATGCAGGAAAGAACTGCAAGGCAGTAGGCTCAAAGGATTCTCAAGACAACGGAAAGTGTTTCGGGGCATCTTGTAATAACAAGAGAAACTGGGAATGATTGTATGAAGGGTAGGTGTATGTAGTTATCTCTAAGGGTTGACGGTGGAAGGGATTTGCAAAAATTATGAGCACAAGTTCTCGGGACAACATCGGAGAGTATCTTCGGAGTCTTCTAATGAGTGAGCCCATCATATGGAATGAGGGGCTCTCCTGGAGGAAATAGTTATGAGAACCTAGATTTAGAGTTAGTAAAACCTTTAACCTGGATAGAAGAGAGATCGGAATCCCAGAGTAAAGTACATAAATAAAAGAACTAAATGCCACCCATTGGTGATGTGTGAGGGAGTCCTGGATTAAGGGGTCCTCGGACGGCCAGATTATGTAGCGTGGGCCGGACTATTGGGCCATGAAGATACAAGACAAAAGACTCTATCCCGTGTCCGGATGGGACTCTCCTTTGCGTCGATGGCAAGCTTGGCATTCGGATATGTAGATTCCTTTCTCTCTAACCGACTTGGTACAACCCTAGTCCCCTCCGGTGTCTATATAAACCGTAGAGCTTAGTCCGTAGAGGCAATCATAATCATACAAGCAAGACTTCTAGGATTTTAGCCATTATGATCTCGTGGTAGATCAACTCTTGTAATACTAATATTCATCAAGATCAATCAAGGAGGAAGTAGGGTATTACCTCCATAGAGAGGGCCCGAACCTGGGTAAACATCGTGTCCCCCGCCTCCTGTTACCATCAACCTTAGACGCACAGTTCGGGACCCCCTACCCGAGATCCGCCGGTTTTGACACCAACATTGGTGCTTTCATTGAGAGTTCCGCTGCGTCATCACCAAAAGGTTTGATGGCTCCGTCAATCATCTACAACAATGCAGTCCAGGGGGAGGTTTTCCTCCCCAGACAGATTTTCGTATTCGACGGCTTCGCACTGCGGGCCAACTCGCTTGGCCATCTAGAGCAGATTGATAGCTACGCCCCTGGCCATCATGTCAGGATTGGAAGCTTGAATAATGTTGTCGATATCCGTGGATACTTGATCTTCAATGGATTCGAGCCCATGACAGCCACTCCCTGCCACCATGATGTACATGACCTAAATCTGTCATCGGACCGTGCCCAGGAGATAGCGCCTGTAACTGCTCCGGCCCTAGATCCCAAGCAGATTGCACCGTCCGAGAACGGGAAGCTCAACCCCGCCACAGAAGCCGCAGACACAGCGGCGTTAGAGCCGCACACAGATCCAACCTCGAGCAGGGCCTGTGTCACCGGAACCTCAAATTCGTCTCTGGCCATAGGTTTCGAACCACGTGCAGTCGTGCCCATCGAACCTGATCAGGCGCTGATCGTTGAAGTCGGCTCCATGGACATCTTCCGGCACTCACCTGTAGGCGATGTGCTAAACTCATTAAAAGCCCTCTCCTTATCAGGGGACTCTCAGCCGAACTATATCCGGTTTGGATTGGAAGCTGATGGCTGAGAATTCCGCTTCCCACCCACCACCCACTTCATAGCCACTATCAAAGACTTAACCGACATGCTCGATTACCACTCCAAAGACATCGACGGTATGGATGACGATGCCGGAGAGGATCAGGCACAAAAACCACCACTTACAGGGCGCTGGACAGCCACCTCCTCGTATGACGTATACATGGTGGATACACCCAAAGAGAACAACGGCGACAATGAAAAGGATCCAATCGAGGATAAGCCTCCTGAGATACAGCCAAAGCACCGACATCAGCGGTGCCGCTCTAAACCACGCCGTGGAAAAACAGCAATACCGGCGCAGGAGAAAATAATACTCCAGACAGTGCCGAAGACAACGAAGACCCCGTTGAGCCAACATCTGAACAGGATGAACGGGAGGATGGGCGAGTCAGCCCTAATGAACAGGTCATTAATGAAGACTCGGAGGACAGTAATTATCTTCCACTCTCCGAGGATTAGGTGAGCCTCAGCGACGAAGACTTTATCGTGCCTGAGGAGCCCATCGATGAGGAGCGCTTTAAGCGCCGGCTAATAGCCACTGCAAGGAGCCTGAAAAAGAAGCAACAGCAGCTTCAAGCTGATCAAGATCTACTCAATGACAGATGGACTAATGTCCTGGCAGTCGAGGAATACGACCTCAAGCACCCAACCAAAAGTTACCTGAAACGCAAATTGTTAACCCAATTCGATGACGAGGCGCTGGAGCCCGCCGTATCAGCGCGTAATGCGGCTGACCGACCACCACGTGGCCGGGACAAAGCGGAAACTCTAGACGAACACCAGCCCGCACTACCTCACCGTAAAAATAGAGACACAACAGCTAGGGGATACACATATGGCATGCGGCATGACCCGGAAGACAGAGCAGGTCAGGCCAGCTCGATCTATGGATCGCGGGGGCGTGGCCCGATGCGCGACAATGACCATCCGGCCGGACGTGACAAACATAACCATGCCCGGTCGAAAACCGCAGATGAACTCCATACGAGCTACATTGCGACTTAACCCGATATAGAGGTGCCGCACACCCCCTCTGCTTCACTGTTCAAGTAATGGAACATGAATTCCCAGAAGGGTTTAAACCCGTGAACATCGAATCATATGATGGGACAACAGACCCCGCGGTATGGATTAAGGATTTTGTCCTCCATATTCATATGGCCCGCTGTGATGATCTTCATGGCATCAAATACCTCCCGCTAAAAATCAAGGGACCTGCTCGGCACTAGTTGAACAGTTTGCCCGAAAACTCAATTGACAGTTGGGAAGACTTGGAAAACGCCTTCCTCGACAACTTGCAGGGTACAAATGTCCGACCTCCGGATGCCGACGACTTAAGTCACATAGTTCAACAGCCAGAGAGTTAGCCAGGAAATTCTGGACTAGGTTCTTAACTAAAAACAACCAGATCGTCGACTGTCCAGATGTCGAAGCCCTAGCGGCCTTTAAACATCGCATCCGTGACGAATGGCTCGCCCGAAACCTCGTCCAAGAAAAGCCAAAGTCCATGGCAGCCCTCACGACCCTTATGACCCGCTTCTGCGCGGGCGAGGCTAGCTAGCATCCCATAGCAATAACAATACAAGCGAGCATGGCACTTCTGAAGCCAGAAATAGCAACGGAAAGCCCCGACGCAACAGACACAAGCGTCGATGCAACGGTGACAACACCGAGGACATGGCGGTCAATGCTGGATTCAGTGCCTCTAAGTCCGGTCAGCAGAAGAAGCCATATAAAAGAAACAATCCGGGCTCGTCCAGCTTGGACCGCATACTCGATCGTCCATGTCAGATCCACAACACTCCTGATAAACCAGCCAATCATACCAACAGAGACTATTGTGTTTTTAAACATGCCGGCAAGTTAAATGCCGAACACAAGGAGAAGGGGTCGCAAGTGAGGACGATGACGAGGAGCCCCGGCCACCGAACACAGGGGGACAGAAGAAGTTTCCCCACCAAATTAAAACGGTGAACATGATATACGCAACCCATATCCCCAAGGACGCTCAAGGACGTCTACGCGATGGAGCCAGTCGCCCCAAATTTCAACCCATGGTCGTCCTGCCCGATCACCTTCGATCGCAGGGACCATCCGACCAGTATCCGTCATGGCGGTTCAGCCGCACTGGTCCTCGACCCAATCATTGATGGATTCCATCTGACGTGAGTCCGCATGGATGGTGGCAGCAGCCTGAACCTGCTCTGTCAGGATACAGTGTGCAAAATGGGTATCGATCCCTCAAGGATCAAGCCCACAAAAACCACCTTTAAAGAAGTTATACCAGGTGTAGAGGCCCGTTGTACGGGCTCAATCATATTGGAGGTGGTCTTCGGATCCCCGGAAAACTTCCAAAGCGAAGAGTTGATCTTCAGTATCGTCCCCTCCCGAAGTGGCTATCACGTACTCCTCGGACGAACCGCATTCGCTCGGTTCAATGCGGTGCCACACTACGCTTATCTCAAGCTCAAGATGCCCAGACCACGCAGTGTCATAACAATCAATGGAAACACGGAACGATCCCTCCGTACCGAGGAGCACACCGCTGCCCTCGCAGCAGAAGCACAGAGCGGCCTTTTCAGGCAGAACCTTAAATCGGCAGCCAAGCTCCTGGACACTGTCAAACGAGTTTGAACTACTCTGCAGCAGGACAGTCCAGCTCGTCAAGATCTTGACTAGCAATTTGGCCTCCGTCCCAGTCCCGACAAAACGATGGTATTTTGTAACGCACGTACATAACTACGCACTCAAAATACCATGGGCATAGACGGGGGCACAACTAGATCGTGGTCCATAATACGGCTCAACCTTCCCTGGATGCACATACTTTCACTTTTTCTTTTTCTTTTTAGGTTCCTTTTTTTTTCAGGCCTTTCCTGGTGGCCTGATTGTCGGACCTATCAAGGGACGGATACACCAAGAAGGCAAGAAGAATTGACGTATAAGGGAATTTACAGGTGGTCTCTTTAAACAATCGTTATGCCTGTTTTAAGGACCCGCACGCAGCTCTCCCTTGGTCATGGCATGTTAAATAGCCCTGTTGCTTATAGCACTACTTGTACAAATACGCTTTGTCGTATTAATCAAACTATAATGGAAAATAGTTTGCGTCCCAATTTCTGCGGCGTTAGCCTACTACTTCATCTTTCTTTTGATATTCTTATCAATTGCACCCGTACACTCTGGTACGCCATAATTCGCCAGGGGCTTCATTACGCCCCATAATACGGCAACAAAGTCCGAACACTTTCTAACATTATAGTTCGGCACCCCGAACTTTAGCACTATATGCATCGGCTCCGAATCATGTCTTTGGTCAATAGTTGGGTTGCCCGGCTGTTGTGCTTACTACCTTACATTTCACTATATCGGCTAGGGTAGTAAAGGGAGAACTACAGCGATTGTGTCCTGGTTCATCCGGATGAGCACCTCAGTAGAGAAAGCAGAAAACTGACTGTCATGATGCGGCGTGAGCCGGTCAGCTCTTCGAGAGGTTACACATCTTTTGCAATTTTTCCGCATTATGCAATGAATTGGTTTTTATCCGATCAGGTGTTTACGCTCCAAGGACTAGCATTTCTTCACGGCGTCTTGGAGCTCCTACTGGACCTCACTGACCCTGGCCTCATGCTTTTCACGGGCGGCTTGTTCCTTGGCCGCTCTCTTCTCGGCCTCGGCCAGCGCCTTCTTGAGGGTCTCCACCTCGGTCTCCACTCCTAATAAATACCATGGCACTTTAGTCAGCACAAATTATTCATCCTTCCTGAATATAGACAAGGTTATTGCATACCTTGATTGTCTTCCAGCTTTTTCTTCACTCGGCCGAGCTCTTCCTCGGTCCGCTCCAGACTCTGGTTCAGTCCGGAGACCTCAGCAGCATGAGAGATCGCAACCAGTAACGACGCCTGTTTTTCCATATAGACATATCAGGTTATTCTCCTGCGAAAATTATTTGATCCTCTGTTCGACTTTTCTTTCCGAACACCGGATAGAGTCTCAGGGGCTACTGACTATACTAAGACATTCTTTTTATAGAATTGTGTCGCTTACCTCAAAACCTGCTAGAAGGCTGGTACAGGCGTCGGTCAGTCCGCTCTTAACGAACTGCACCCTCTCAACGACCGTACTCATAAGGATACGGTGTTCCTCAACAATAGAAGCGCCTCGCAGCGCTTCCAGCAAATTATTCGGTGCCTCTGGACGGACAGAGGTCATGGGTGGAATAGGCGCACCTCCTCCTTTCGAAAGAGGCTGCTTGCCTGATTTCGGAGCCGTATAGGTCTCCAAAATTGTATTCAGCTGTGGGCCGAATTGGATATGGCCCCCATCGCCAGTATCCATGGGGATTTGCTCCCCCATTTCTCCGGCGGCCGAGGTTTCACCCTCTGGCGCCGCCTTGACGGCCTCCTGCATCTCTCCCTGCATGAGGTCCTTCGGGACAACACCTCATTGTCATCCATGGCCTTGGGAGAGGAGGCCGCTGGAAGGGACCTGCTATCCATCACCTTCGGGTCCAGCAAATTCCCTGCTGAGGAGGATCACTGGAGGACGGAACGGGACGGGCTGCAGCACATGGTTTGACATGTTAGAACCATGAAGGAAAAGGGCCGGATATATGAGTGCATCTTCGAGTACTTACGATTGGGCCAGGGGATTATCCCTGGGGCGCCATTCTGAGCTGCTGTCGGTGTCCGCTGTGAAGTCGTCCGGAAGGGAAGCCTTCCCCTTCTTGGACGCTTCGGCCTCCAAACGCGTGGAGGCCGTCCTTTTCTTTCTTCCCCCCTTGGGGGGTGGCTTTATTCTTCTTCCTCTTATTCCTCGTCATCCTCGGCGGCCGAGGAATGAGTCTCGGCGTCTCCGGACGCCACGACCGAAGTGCCCTTATGACGGAGGCCACCTCTGGTCTCCTTGGCTTTCTTCTTGGCCTTCTTCTCCGGCGCTTGATAGGGCGCCGGAACCGGCATCTCCGTCAGAAGTGGAATTGCTGGGTCTTCGGGCAGCGGAGCCGGACAGTGCATCCGCTCCGCCTTCTTTATCCAGCCCTGAGAGAATCATTAGGGAGGCTTAGGCCTCTTCCTCGAGTATGCAAGTAAAGGATACACATTGAAAACATGAAAAAACTTACTGGACTAGCGGGATGGGCCAAGTCGTTCCCGTGATCCTCGGTCGTATCCAGCCATGTCTTGTTGGACTTGATAAGAACCTTCCAAATGTCTTCGTGCATAGTGCCGAAGAACTCCAGCAAGCTGGTGCTTGGCCGGATCGTACTCCCACAAATGGCAAGTCGTGCTTTGGCACGGAAGGATCTGGCGAAAAAGCATCACTTGGATCACATTGACAAGCTTTATATTCTTGTCTATCATGCTCCTGATGCGCGTCTGAAGCATTGTCAGCTCATCCGACAAAGACCAGTCCAGACCATTCTCTAGCCAGGACGTGAGCCGCATCGGGGCTCTGGACTGGAATTTGGGAGCCGCGGCCAGGTGGTGCCTCACGGCTCTGTGACGTAGAACCACTGTTGTTGCCACCCTTTGACGGTCTCCACGAAGTTACCTATTGGCCATGTGACATTGGGCATCTTGCTCACCATGACGCCTCCGCACTCCGCATGTCGACTGTCCACTACCTTCGGCTTCACATTGAATATCTTTAACCATAAACCGAAGTGGGGTGGGATGCGGAGGAAGGCCTCGCACACGACAATGAATGCAGAGATGTTGAGGAAGGAGTTGGGGGCCAGATCGTGGAAATCTAGCTCATAGTAGAACATGAGTCCCAGACGAACGGGTGGAGAGAAAATCTCAACCCGCGGACGAAGTGGGGGACGAATACTACCCTCTCATGGGGATCCAGGGTGGGTACGATCTGTCCCTGGGCCGGAAGCCTGTGGGCGATTTCCTTCGCCAAATACCCAACCTCCCGGAGTTTGGTAATGTCCTTCTCCTTGACGGAGGAGGCCATCCACTTGCCCTGCGCTCCGGATCCGGACATGGTTGGAATGCTTTCTTGGGGCGGAAAAGATGAGAACTTGGGCATTGGAGCTCGAGAATGGAGGAGGCAGAGAGAGAGAGAAGGCGTGGGGTGAAAAGTGGTGAATCCTTATCTCTTTATAAAGGCAGCGAATATCAAGCGCCTCCTCACTCACCTTAAAACTCGCATATTCCCCAAGGGTCATGCAGGCAGCACGGTTGGGTTACCCACGCCCGTATTGATGAGAATACCGCAATAAGGGGACATGATCTCTGCTTTGACAAGACGTGCCAATGAAACCGCATCTCGAAATATGGAGCGGCAGGCAAAAAATGGTTTCAAATAATGGCCAGGCGGCGACGTGATGTCAGGCTACAAAAAGTTGTCAGTAGATTGGACTCGTGAAATACTATACTCTTTGCGGTTGTGTGTGGTACTTGTTTTGCAGAGTCGGACACGTTTTCTGTGTTCGAAGGATGCTTTGGAGTATTCGGAGGAGGAACCTGCCTTGCAATGCCGAAGACAATCTGCCCGTCGAACGCCTCGTCATTGAAGCCTGGTTTAGGGGCTACTGAGGGAGTCCTGGATTAAGGGATCCTCGAACGTCCGGACTATGTAGCGCGGGCCGGACTATTGGGCCGTGAAGATACACGATAGAATACTCTCTGTTGGCGAACGTTGCAGAAAATTAAAAATTTTCCTACGGTTTCACCAAGATCCATCTATGAGTTCATCTAGCAACGAGTCATGGGAGAGTGATTGCATCTACATACCACTTGTAGATCGCGTGCGGAAGCATTCAATGGAACGGGGATGATGGAGTCGTACTCGCCGTGATTCAGATCACCGATGACCTAGTGCTGAACGGACAGCACCTCCGCGTTCAACACACGTACGTAGCGGATGACGTCTCCTCCTTCTTGATCCAGCAAGGGGGAAGGAGAGGTTGATGATGATCCAGCAGCACGACGGCGTGGTGGTGGATGCAGCAGAACTCCGGCAGGGCTTCGCTAAGCAACTACGGGAGGAGGAGGAGGTGTTGCAGGGAGGAGGGAGGCGCCAGGGCTTATGGGTGCGGCCACCCCTCCCTCCCCTCCCTTTATATAGGTGCAAGAGAGGGGGGGAGGGCGCAGCCTTGCCCCTTCCTCCAAGGAAGGGGTGCGGCCAAGAGGGGGGGAGGAGTCCATCCTCCCCAAGGCACCTCAGAGGTGCCTTCCCCCTTTAGGACTCTCCCCTTTTTCTTATATCTTGGCGCATGGGCCTCTTGGGGCTGGTTCCCTTGGCCCATATAGGCCAAGGCGCACCCCCTACAGCCCATGTGGCCCCCCGGGGTAGGTGGACCCCCGCGGTGGACCCCCGGACCCCTTTCGGCACTCCCAGTACAATATCGATAACGCGCGAATCTTTTCCGGCGACCAAAATAAGACTTCCTATATATAAATATTTACCTCCGGACCATTCCGGAACTCCTCGTGTCGGGGAAGATGATCGTGTCCCACGAACACCTACGGGACCTGGGTCCCTTGTGGTTCGGAGGGGGGGCGGAGATTGCACAAAGAGCGGATCGAGGCGATGCACACGAGCAGATTTACCCAGCTTCGGAGCTCTCCGGAGAGATAATACTCCTACTGCTGCTTTGTGGATTATCTTGTGTTCTTGCTAGGGAGCAATGAGAGCTAAAAAACCTAGCTTGAGTGTGGTGTCGTATCCGTAAAAAGAACTAAGCTGGAGCTGGCCCGAACCCTTTCTACGTTGCACTTGGGCCTCCTTTTATAGGCACAAGGGGTCACCACATGTGGCAAGTAGACAAGGGTAAGATGGTAAAAACATAGGTTGGTACACCGCTTTGTGCAGTGTACAGTAATCTATACCTAACTCGACGGCAAGGGACAAGAGTCATTAATGCCCGCCTCGATCGCTCAACAGGTAACAGGGACAGTCAAGCGCCATTCCGCTTGCCACGATGGTAGCTCGTCGGCGCCGCTTATCGCTGCTCCCGCTGGCTGCACAGCCCATCGACACGCTGCGTTTACAGGAAGTCTCGTGGCGACACGTTGGCGGATGAGCTGGAGTGGAGATGAAGAGAGGTTGCCCGCCCCGGCAAGCGCCTTGCCGTGGGAGAAATCTTGTCGCGCTCGGGGGCTCGGCGCCCACCAAGCCTTCCCGGCAAGCTCCTCTTGCCGGGTCTTGTTTCTTCGCCGTGCCTGGTGGCCTTCCCGCAAGCTCCTCTTGCCGGGTCTTGATTACTTTGTTCTTGAATGGTTACAAAGGAGTTGCTGAGGATCTTGGCGGTCACCAAGTCAGCCCTGCCGCGGGGTGCTGCAACTGTCCGTGCACGAGTTCGGGATACTAGGGTACCCCTACTCTAGTACACCGACAGGAGTCCCCGGGCCTGGGCCACACACGGCGCCAAGCTCTGTTGGGCCAGGCCCAAAACAGTGCACGGGCACGCGCTGTCTGGATTGCGCCATTACTCGCGCTGGACTCACCACGTCTCCCACGAACGGCACGCACCGGACGTGGCGTCGTGGGGGAAATCGTGGGGCTTTCTTAAATGGGAAATATCGGAACGCCCGTCCCCTCTCCCCGTTATAAGCAGGGGGAACAGGGGCAGGACGCCCACTTGCCATTGCTGTCACATCAGAAACCCCCGTCGCTTTCCCCTTTCTCCTCGAGCCCAAAGAGAGCGACGCTCCACCCCCTCCATTGCCACCGGCGCCACCAACGCCGTCGACTTCCTCCACCACCTCTCCCCATGGCTCAAGGCCGACAAGGAAAAGGCGTGAAATCGGCCGAGGCGCAGCGGCTCGCGGTGCTGCGGAAGGAGCGGCCTCTTGATCCTCTCGCCGACAGAAGGAGCTGCGGGAGCTATACTACCTTTTCTGGTCGACGGCGAAGCGGGCGCACCCGTGCACAAGGGTGATCTCCGCCGCCACGTCCGATAAAGTCTCCATCGGGTACCCCTTTTTCACGATTTTCTTCCACTGCGGGCTCTGCCCGCCCTTTTCTGAATTCTTCTATGATGTCATGAACACGTATGGCCTCCGCCTCCTTGACTTCACCCCCAACGCCATCCTCACCATGGTCGTTTTCGCACACCTCTGCGAGAATTTCGTCGGGGTCCATCCAAATGTCGCACTCTTCCGCCACTACTTCTCACCCCGCGTAGAGAGAGGAGAGCCGCTTGCCGGAGGAATTGCATGGACCTCTAGGATCGGCAAGAAGGAAGTGTATCTTGACGGAGAGTTGCGCAGCAAGTGGGAGGAGTGGAGAGCTGACTGGTGTTGGATCTTAGAGGAGGAGCCACAGACTTTCACCACCCTGCGCCAGACCCCCATAGTTCGCGGCAACGATTGGAGCAACTTGGCACCGGAGGACGACAAGTTGAAGATTGCCGTGACTAGGATTTTGCGTCTCCGGCAAGTAGGGCTTACCGTAGGAGCGGTTGGCGCGGACTTCCTTCGCCGCCGCATCCCGCCCTTGCAGGAGAGAGGGAGGCCTGCTTGGGAATTCCAGAATGCGGCGGACATCATGAGGATGCGCCCGGGTCTGAATTGGAATTTTACTACCTTGGAGCTTGACGGCATGCTGCGGGAGTTGTTCAAGCCTGAAGCGGATAACCCCGGGTGGTGTGTGTTGCCGAGGGGAGTCGTGCCCTTGTGCAACAACTCGTCGCTTGACAGCATCCGCGCGATGATGCCGTTGTGCGATTCCCATAGAATCGTACCAACTTGGCAGGAGCCCGCCGACGATGTCGTGCAGCAGTTCTTCGACAACTTGGTTGAAGTGCCGATCCGCGCCGACGAGCAAAGGCGGCTCACCCACGACACCACCGAACAGGAGATGGCGCGTATTGCCACGAGGTTGGAGGAGGCTGGAGAGGCTGCTGCCGCCGGTATATTTGGGTTTACTGTCGAGGAGGCGGAGACGACCGAGGCGGCAAGCCTTGCCGACCGAGAAGAGTTCATTGCCGAGGAGGAGCAGATCGAGCCCGTCAATGATCCGAGCGAACCTGCCAGGGGCGCCTCTCCTCCGCCGTCAAGTAACTTGCCGCAGGGGGAGCCCGCTGCCCCGCCAAGGAGACGCCTCCGTAAGACTGGAGAAGTGGCGGGGGGGCATACGGTCCAACAGCCGCCTCGCCGCCCGACGCGCTTCCACCGCAGCAAGCATTGCATGCTGCTGAGCGCCTCATTCCGCCACGGCGACGGGCGCGGGGTCTTCTGGAGTCGCGGTCCCTGCACCCGCCAAGCGTCCGAGGGAATCTTCTCCCCCAATCCGTCGCGCCGGAGCGGAGTTTGATCTCTCCGCCCTCAGCTCCGAGGAAGAAGAGGAAGAGTAAGATCTTGTCGCCGCTACTTGTAATCTTCAATTTATTGCTTTATCTTATATCTGATTGGTTTCACTCAACCTCCTTCTTCAGGCGCTAGCTCAGAGGGCGTCGAAGAGGGCCAAGACTCCGGTGGTTGTCGTCTCAGATGACTCCCCTGTAGCAACAGGGGGCACGTCCGGGACTCCCTTGCCGGATCCGGCAACCCTTCAACAGAGCAGCCCCCAGCACAGCCCCCAGCGTAAGTGTTTGGTATACTTCTCATGGTTAGGTGTGCTTGGGTGTTTCTCTGTTACTGATATCTAGTTTGTTGAATTGTGTAGGAGCAGAGCAGCCTCATCAGGAAGCACCGGAGGTCACTCCCGAAGTTCTGCTTGCTTCAACTACGCCGCCAAGGGAGAATTCTCCGCCAAGGGAGCGCTCTCCGGCAAGGGAGGACTCTCCAACAAGGGGATCTTCTCCGGCAAGAAGCAGCGCCGACAACCCTCCGGTGGTGGAGACCGCGGCAACAGACCCTACTGCAGGTAATCTTCTTGTTTGAGAATTTCCCTTGGGTTCTTTTCTGCTGTTCTTCTTTTCCGAACATTTGCTTGATTTGTTCTTTCTTCTTCTGACCATCAGATCCATCCGCTGGAGATCCGATGGAGACTGAGGCTGCCGGCGAGGAGGACGCTCGCGGCGACAATGTCGACGCCGCCAACATGGAGGAGGAGGCTGGCGCTGACGGGCCCGCCGGCGAGGAGGCCGCTAAGGCTGCTGGGGCAGAGGCTGGGGAGGAATCTGGCGATCGCACTGACGGCCCTGAGGCCGCAGGAGCGCCAGGCGCTGCACCGACCGCCGATCCTCGCGCCACCGATGCCGCACCAGACTCCGAAGAGCCCCAGCCCGGCGCCTATCTGAAGGCCGGCGAGGGTGTCTTTATCAAGCTCCCCTGGGCATCAAGCTCGTGGTACCGCCGAGGGGAGACCTTCGACGCTGAACTGCTTGCTCCGCCGGGCTGTCGCTGGTCGATGCTCCGAGCAGCAGCAGCGGCGAGCCCGAGGAGGAGCAGCTGCTAAGGAGGTTGTTGTCGCTCTACCGCGCCTCGGCTGTGCCAAGCTGGAGTCAGTGGAGGCGCTTGTCGCGAGGGCGGAGCTGACTTGGAGAACGCTGAAGAGCTCCGACGCGCCAACAAAGAGACTCTCCGGGATATAGCGGGCGCGGGAGCAGCTTGCCGAGGAGCGCACGGCCTTCATCTTTGAGAAAGGCGAGGTCGAGGAGCAGCGAGGCTTGCGGCGAGAAGCACTCCAGCGAGAAGGTGAGTCTGGCGCAGCGGAAGATCAACCTCGACAGCTTTGAGGAAGATCTCGCCGCACGCGAGCAAACGATTGGCGGGCCACTTCAGGAGGCAAAGGATGCTGCTGCGACTGCCGAGTCCGCCAAGAAGGAACTGGAGACGAGGGTGGCTCAGCTGGAGTCCACCCTCCAGAAGAGCGCCGAGGAGGTCACCGGGTTAAAGTGCGAGCGCGAGAAGGACGCCTACACCCTCTGCGAGTTGCAAGGTCGTTTTGCTGAAAAGATCAAAGAGCTCGATGCCGCCAAGGACTCCAAGGCGGATCTGGAGCTGAAATTGACCACCTTGACGGAGACGCTGGAAGGCGCCAAGGAGCGGGAAACGGGCCTGCTGGAAAAGATCAAGGCCACTGAGGAGTTGCTGTCAAATGCTGTGACCGCCCAGAATAATCTCCGAGACAGCATAATGCATCGGATGTAAGGTCTTGTGGACACCGCCGCCGCATCCATAATGAGCTGATGGAGCTGGGGATGACAGATCTTGGGTACTCCACCGATGAGAACCTCCAACCCAGCGTCAAGCTCAGCCTATTCTTCAAAGGCGTGCTGACGGGTCTCCAGCGGCTCCGGAGGAGATCCCAAAGCAGTGGCGGAGGAGTCGCGCCAAGTCTGCGCGCCGGGCTCTCCAAGGTGTTGATGAAAGTGGCCTTCCGCAACCCAGGCGTCGATTTCACCAAGGTCCTCAAGTCCCTGCCTCCATCCGCTGACGTTGAAGCGCTCAAGGCCCTTGTCGCACCCATTGTGGACAGGGTGAGCGGAGTCAAGAGGCTCGATGGCGACCGTGTGGACTAGGCCGCCAAGCTTATCTTTCCCTTGTCGCTGTAGATCATGTTTAGGCGAAAAATCTATTAGATCCGCGACAAGTCATTATGTAATATACACTATCTTAGGCAATCGAATGCAATGTTCTTTCCTTTACTCGATTTCTTCCCTTGTATGCTTATAGCCTACGCTTCTAGGGGAACTTGTCAGTGCGAACACCATTGCCGCGAGCGCTGACTGCGGAACTTCAGCAGCCTGCTGGCGATGCTGCCTCCGACAAGCAACCTTGTCGCAACTAGTTGCAGCACACTTAATTTGTTGAGCGGACTCGAAACAAAGTAAGGGCGCAAGCTAGTCGCGAGTCGGTTCCTCCGCGCACAGGTTTTCCATACAAAGTACTATCGTTCGAGGAAGATAACTTAAAAATTTAAAACTGATCGTTTAAACTTAGCAACTTAGCTTCTCTGTTGTCCATTCCCCGGCAAGGCGATAGTTCCTTGAGCAACACTTGGTGGCTCACATCATTATCTTCTCCTTCCCCGGTTAACTTGTGGGTGGATGAACCTTCTTCTTGTTTGAGAAGAAAGAAGAGAAAATAAAGTTATGGAGCCTAGTGGCTCGTCATCGCTTACCGGGTGTTGATGCTGCACAAAATGTTAGTAAACACATGCATATAAAATTAAGAGAGCATGTATTGACAAGTTTTGCGCAACACATAGGCTTTACTGCACGGGGTCTGCGCCCGGCTTTGTACAAAGGATTACATGCAACAGCGGCAAGACTTGTACAAAAAGGGTGGTTGCCGGAATGGGTCCCGGCAACCGCGCCTTATGGGAAGAACTTGCGAAGATGCTCTATATTCCAGGAATTGCTGACCGGAACGCCATCTTCGGTCTCAAGGCGGACAGCGCCGGGCCTAGTGACTCGTTTCACCCGATAAGGGCCTTCCCACTTCGGCGTCAACTTGTTGGAATTCTTGGCGGATTGGATGCGCCGAAGAACAAGGTCGCCTTCCTCGAAGCTTCTGGCATTGACTTTGCGGCTATGGTAGCGACGCAAAGCTTGCTGGTAACGAGCAGCTCGTACAGCAGCCTGAAGACGATCTTCCTCGAGGAGCAGCGCGTCATTTTGTCGCGAACTGCTCTTGCTCGAGCTCATCATAGGCGAGCACTCGAGGTGACCCGTATACGAGTTCCGTGGGGAGAACTGCCTCTGCTCCATAGACTAGAGCGAAAGGTGTTTGGCCAGTGGCTCGATTTGGCGTCGTCCTGATCGACCAAAGAACCACCGGCAGCTCCTCGATCCAGTTTCTTCCGCGACTTGCGCAGCTTTGTCGAAAGTTCTGGTCTTGAGTCCTCGCAGCACTTCAGCGTTTGCTCTCTCTGCTTGACCGTTGCTTCTCGGATGAGCAACAGAAGCAAAGCAGATCTTGGCGCCAAGATCTTGGGCGTACTGCATGAAGGTGCGGCTCGTGAACTGTGTGCCGTTGTCGGTGATGATTCTGTTAGGAATCCCAAAACGGCAAACAATTGACCTGAAGAACTTGACTGCTGATTGTGCTGTCACCTTCCTCACTGGTTCCACTTCCGGCCACTTTGTGAACTTGTCGATTGCGACGTACAAGTACTCAAAGCCCCGACAGCTCGGGGGAAGGGGCCGAGGATGTCGAGCCCCTAGACCGAAAAGGGCCAGGATAAAGGGATCGTCTGGAGAGCTTGAGTTGGTTGATGTATCTGTTTGGAATGGAACTGGCATGCTTCACACTTGGTGACTTGTGCAGTTGCATCCTGGAGGGCTTCTGGCCAGAAGAAACCTTGCCGGAAAGCTTTGCCGGCAAGTGCTCTTGCGCCAATGTGGTGACCACATATGCCTCCATGTATCTCTGCCAACAGCTTCATCCCATCTTCCCGCAAATACACTTCAATTTCACACCGTTGAGCCTTCTTACATGCAGGATGTTGTCAACAAGCTGGTACATACTTGACTGCCGGGCTACTTTTTCCGCTTCTTCTTGCTCTTCGGGAAGTTCTCCTGTCTGAAGGAAATGGACGATTTGTTGCGCCCATGCTGGAGCCTGTGGCTTGACAACAAGGACTAAAGGGTCATCTACCACTGCGGGATCATTAGCTTCCACGGCAAGAACCTGTGGTTCTGCCGGAGCTTGATGATCCCCGACAAGTTTGCCGGAGCAAAGCTTGTCGGGAACGTCTGCTTCAGCGAAACAAAACGCAAGGCTTGTCGGAGCAGACTGCTCCTCAGTGATATTTGCATTGATTTTAGGGACCTTCTTGGCGGCGGCTCCAGGGAGCTCTGCCGGAAAGTAGTTGCCGGAAACCAATTTTCTCTTCTTGCACTGTCCTGTTGATGGTGTTACGGTTGGCTGAGTTAGCTTGAGCACAAAAATCCCTGGTTCCACAGGTAACTTAAGTGCGGCACATTTGGAGGGGCCATCAGCTATATCATTCTCGAGCTCTTGGGCGTGTTCCATTTGCGAGCCTTCAAAGTGCTCTTCCAGCCTCCTCACTTCATCGACGTAGGCTTCCATCAACGGACTCTGATAATCTTTATTTACTTGGCGGATGACAAGTTGCGAGTCCCCCCTGACAATGAGCTTCTTGATCCCAAGGTCTACCGCAATCCTTAGACCGGCAAGCAAACCTTCATACTCTGCAGTATTATTTGTTGCTTGTTCCTTGGGAAAGTGCATCTGGACTATGTACTTGAGGTGCTCTCCGGTGGGTGCGATAAGCATCACGCCGGCACCGGCGCCTTGCAGCGAGAAGGCACCATCAAAGTACATCAGCCACTCTTTATTTGACTCCTTGACGGGGATGCTTGTCTCTGGAATCTCTTCATCTTGTGTTGGCGTCCACTCTGCTATGAATTCTGCCAATGCTCTGCTTTGGATAGTTGAAGTGCTTTCGAACTTAAGACCAAAGCTTGACAATTCCAGTGCCCACTCGACAATTCTGCCTGTTGCTTCTGGATTTTGCAATATCCTCTTCAGCGGAAAGCGAGTGACGACTGTTATCTCATGTTCTTGGAAGTAATGGTGCAGCTTTCTCGAGGCCATGAGGAGGCCGAAAAGCAACTTCTGCACACTAGAGTACCTTGACCTAGCCCCCTGCAGAAGGGAACTGACAAAGTAAACTGGGTGTTGCACCATCCTTTTTTGTATCTTGTCGCAACCCTGCGCTGATCTGTTCTTATCGGGACCAGAACTTGACGGCGAAGCTCCCTGCTTGTCGCTGGACGCACTTGCCTCGGTTGCCGGCTCATCATTTGCCTCCCTCTCCGCTACTAACACAGCACTAACCACTTGATTGGTTGCCGCTATATATAGCAGCAACTTCTCTTGTGGCTTAGGTGCGACAAGTATTGGAGTGGAGGACAGGTATCTCTTCAAATCCTGCAGCGCAGCCTCCGCTTCGGGAGTCCATTTCATTGGACCTGCCTTTTTCAAAATCTTGAAAAATGGCAGGGCGCGCTCAGCAGACTTAGAGATAAACCTGCTGAGAGCAGCCACGCAACCGGCAAGCCTTCTGACATCCTTGACGCGCTTCGGTGCTTCAATCTGCTCAATGGCCTTAATCTTGTCGGGATTGGCTTCGATTCCCCGCTGAGGCACAAAGAACCCGAGAAGCTTGCCGGAAGGGACTCCAAACACGCACTTCTCGGGGTTGAGCTTGAGGTTGATCTTGCGCAAGTTTGCAAATGTCTCATCTAAATCCTGAATCAGAGTTGCTTTGTCCTTGCTCTTGACCACTATGTCATCCATGTAAGCTTCTACATTTCTGTGTATTTGTGGCTCAAAGCCATCATGGACTACTCTTGCAAAGGTTGAACCAGCATTCTTTAAACCGAAAGGCATCCGTATGAAGCAGTACGTGCCACATGGTGTAATGAATGCGGTCTTCTCTTCATCCTCTTCTGCCATGAAGATCGGATGATATCCTGAATATGCATCAAGAAATGAAAGCAGATCACATCCAGCCGTGGAGTCAACAATCTGGTCGATACATGGCAAGGGAAATGGGTCTTTGGGACAAGCTTTATTAACATCTGTAAAGTCAATACAAAGTCTCCATTTCCCATTAGCCTTGCGTACAACTACCGGATTGGCCAACCACGTGGGATGGAGTACTCCCCTGACAAGTCCTGCTGCTTCTAACTTCTTGATTTCTTCCGCTATGAACTCTTGGCGCTCCACTGCCTGTTTCCTAACTTTTTGCTTGACGGGCCGCGCGTGAGGACAGACAGCTAGGTGGTGCTCAATTACTTTCCTGGAACACCGGGATGTCGATGGTTGCCATGCAAACACATCGACATTCGCCCGCAGAAAGCAACGAGCTCGCCTTCCTATTTAGGGTCAAGCGTGGCATCGATGGTGAAGGTACCACCAGTGCCGTCCTCCTTGGCGGGCACCTTCTTGGTCTTGGCGGAGCTGCCATCGCCTTCTTGTACTTGCGGTGGAGCTCGATGGTGCGTCCTCGACGGTAGCGCAGCACTCCGAAGAGGTGTGCTTGCCGGAGTGGGCATCAGAGCTCTTGCCGGACTTGGTGGTCTTCTTCTTCCCCCCGGGAGCTTCAGCGGCTAGTGGTTTGCTACCTGTCGCGGCTGCTGCATCCCGGTAAATCTTGTCGGCGCAGATAAGTGCATCTTTCTTGTCGCCATAGACAGAAATGACGCTTATCGGGCCAGGCATCTTGAGTAAGTTGTAGGCGAAATGAGAAGCTGCCATGAACTTGGCAAGCGCTGGACGGCCAAGTATACCATTGTAGGGCAATGGAAAATCGGCAACGTCAAACGTGACCTTCTCAGTTCTGAAGTTGAGCTCGCTGCCAAAAGTTACCGGCAACGTGATCTTCCCTTTGGGCTTGCTCCTTCCTGGGTTGATTCCTTGGAATGTACCAGTTTCTTCGAGCTCGCTGTCAGGGATTTGAAGTTTCTGAAGCACTGCAGAGGATATCAGGTTCAGGCCGGCCCCGCCGTCAACCAACATCTTTGTGACCTTGAGGTTGCGGATGGTTGGTGAGACCAACATCGGCAAGCACCCGACCGCAGTGATGCGATCAGGGTGGTCCTCAATGTCAAAGATGATGGGCGTGCTGGACCACTTCAGATGTTTGCGCAACTCTATGGAGGGTTCTGCTGCATTAACCTCACGCATCCATTGTTTGAGTTGGCGGTGCGAGGTATGCAGAGAAGCACCACCGTCAACGCAAAGGACCTCTGTTGCCTTTTGAAACTCTTGCTCGTCAGCTTCATCGTCTTCCATGTCTTCGTCATCTTCATCTTCATCTTCTTCCTTGTCGCGGCCGCGGGGAGGTCTGTCTCCTTGCCGCTGCTTGGCCTTGCCGCGGCGTCCTCCCCGACCGGGTCTCTTCTTACTTGCTGCACCTGCACCTTCTTGGGCCTTCTCCTTGTCTCTCGCTCGTATTCAGCTCTCAGAGCTCAACAAGCTGCTCGACTTTCTTGCAGCTCAAGATTGTGGCCCTTGGTGCGGTGGATCTTCAAGATCTTGCTTGTTGGGCTGTCGGGCTTGTCGGCGGCCGCCACAGCTTGGCGGTCGGCGTCAACGGCAACCTCCTTGCCGGAGCCACCAGCCTTGGCTTTGTTGGCGGCACCATCCTTGCCGGACTGCTCGACAACTAGTACTTCTTGGTTTTTCTTCTTTCTGTTGTTTCGCCGCCGGCTCTTCCTTGCTGGGGCGATCTCCTCACTATCAGACTCTGCTCCCACATTCTCTCCCGGAGTCTTCTTCCTTCTTCAGCTGCACACTTGTCGGCTAGGCGTAGAGCTCGCTGACGTCTTTCACCTTACACATCGCCATCTCCTCCCTCATCCTGCGGTTTCGCACATTCTGATGAAATGCACTGATCACCGCGCAGGGTGGACGTCTGGGATGTTGTAATGCACACGGCTGAACCTCTGGATGAATTTGCGCAGGGACTCTCCTTCCTTCTGGGCGAGTAGGTGAAGGTCACTCTCCTGGCCATGAGGCTTGTGGCCGCCTGTGAAGGCGCCAACAAACTGGTGGCACAAATCTGCCTAAGAAGAAATAGAGCTGTCCGGCAAGTGCATGAGCCAGTATCTGACGTTTGGCTTGAGCACTAGAGGAAAGTAGTTGGCGAGGATCTTGTCGTCTCGTCCCCCCACAGCCTGCACTACAATGGTGTAGATGCTGAGGAACTCCGATGGGTGTGTCCTGCCATCATACTTCTCCGGCACATCTGGCTTGAAGTTTTTCTTGTCGGGCCACCGGACTTGCCGCGGCTCACGAGTGAACGCAGGACAACCTACCGCGTACGGCAAGTCGCCTGGTTCCCCTGGCGCATGCATATCAACAGTGGGTCCGGCGCGCTGGTTGGATTGACGGCGCGCTTCTCTTCGGCGCTCGATGCGGGTTCGAGCGTCTTCTTCTTGCCGTTCTCGAAGAACTTGGCGCTGGTCGCGACGAGCTCGCGGATCCGACGATGTTGTGGAGTCGCTGTCGAGGTGGATCCGGCGAGTCGGCGATCTTGGCCTTCGGGAAGGGGAGTGTACGGTGGCTGCACCCCCGCAAGTCTCGTCGCCATCGGCTCGTGCCTTGTCGCCTCGCCAGCCTCGCGAAGCACTTGGTTGCCGCGGGACGTCGCCGTTGGCAAAGCCGATGAGGCTCTGGATTGTGGCCCTCCATTCATCGACCTTGTCGGCCGTCGGAGGGTAGTCTAGAAGTAACTGAGCTCTCGCCAAGGCTTCTGCTGATGTGGTGGGCGGCAATGGCGTACGTAGCGAGGAACGGGATGTGCTCGGACTCCTAACCAAATTAGGAGGAGCAGCATCCCGCCCAAGCGACCGTACTACACTCGTACCGGCATGCTGGTGTGCATGCAGGTCTCGAGGGCCTCGGGATCCTCCAGCTTGGCCTTGATCCAACGAGCGTATGGTGCCGCGAGCATCATGACGCTGTCGGTCCCGCGCCTCCTGAGAAGGACGCGGTGAGGATTCGGACGCCGTCGCCTGTGCTGCCTTGTCCTTGGACCTGGCGGCGTTGTGGGCTCTCTCGACGACGCCCGTTCCTCCGCCAGCGTTCCCCCCACCACCTGACAGCTCCGGTGGTGGTGGGTTCGACGCGGACGGCTCTGCTGCTGCTGAAGACTTCTTCTTCGGCGCCATGTTGACGAAGATTGTTGATGAAGAAAAATTGCTCGTGTGAACGCCGGATCGGGTTCACACAGCCTCGACTCCCCCTACCTGGCGCGCCAAAGATGTCGGGGAAGCTGATCGTGTCCCACGAACACCTACGGGACCTGGGTCCCTTGTGGTTCGGAGGGGGGGCGGAGATTGCACAAAGAGCGGATCGAGGCGATGCACACGAGCAGATTTACCTAGCTTCGGAGCTCTCCGGAGGGATAATACTCCTACTGCTGCTTTGTGGATTATCTTGTGTTCTTGCTAGGGAGCAATGAGAGCTACAAAACCTAGCTTGAGTGTGGTCTCGTATCCGTAAAAAGAACTAAGCTGGAGCTGGCCCGAACCCTTTCTACGATGCACTTGGGCCTCCTTTTATAGGCACAAGGGGTCACCACATGTGGCAAGTAGACAAGGGTAAGATGGTAAAAACATAGGTTGGTACACCGCTTTGTACAGTGTACAGTAATCTATACCTAACTCTGACGGCAAGGGACAAGAGTCATTAATGCCCGTCTCAGTCGCCTGAACAGTGTAACAGGGACCGTCAAGCGCGCCTCCGTTTGCCACGATGGTAGCTCGTCAGCGCCGCTTATCGCTGCTCCCCGCTGGCTGCACAGCCCGTCGACACGCATTTCTGGGGAAGTCTCGTGGCGACACGTTGGCGGATGAGCTGGAGCGGAGATGAAGAGAGGTTGCCCGCCCCGGCAAGCGCCTTGCCGTGGCAGAAATCTTGTCGCGCTCGGGGGCTCGGCGCCCACCAAGCCTTCCCGGCAAGCTCCTCTTGCCGGGGTCTTGTTTCCTTCGTGCCCTGAGTGGCCTTCCCGGCAAGCTCCTCTTGCCGGGGTCTTGATTACTTTGTTCTTGAATGGTTCCAAAGGAGCTGCTGAGGATCTTGGCGGTCACCAAGTCAGCCCTCCCGCGGGGTGCTGCAACTGTCCGTGCATGAGTTCGGGATACTAGGGTACCCCTAGTCTAGTACACCGACACCTCGTGACGTCCGGGATCTCATCCGGGACTCCGAACAACATTCGGTTTGCTGCATACTCATATTCATACAACCTTAGCGTCACCGAACCTTAAGTGTGTAGACCCTACGGGTTCGGGAGACATGCAGACATGACCGAGACGGCTCTCGGGCAATAACCAACAGCGGGATCTAGATACCCATGTTGGCTCCCACATGCTCCTCGATGATATCATCGGATGAACCACGATGTCGAGGATTCAATCAACCCCGTATACTATTCCCTTTGTCAATCGGTATTTTACTTGCCCGAGATTCCATCGTCGGTATCCCAATACCTCGTTCAATCTCGTTGCCAGCAAGTCACTTTACTCGTACTGTAATGCATGATCCCGTGACAAAACACTTGGTCACTTTGATCTCATTATGATGATGCACTACCGAGTGGGCCCAGTGATACCTCTCCGTCATACGGAGTGACAAATCCCAGTCTCGATCCGTGTCAACCCAATGACACTTTTGGAGATACCTGTAATGCACCTTTATAGTCACCCGATTACGTTGTGACGTTTGGTACACCAAAGCACTCCTACGGTATCCGGAGTTACGATCTCATGGTCTAAGGAAGATATACTTGACATTGGAAAAGCTCTAGCAAAACGAACTACACGATCTTGTGCTATGCTTAGGATTGGGTCTTGTCCATCACATCATTCTCCTAATGATGTGATCCCGTTATCAATGACATCCAATGTCCATAGTCGGAAACCATGACTATCTGTTGATCAACGAGCTAGTCAACTAGAGGCTCACTAGGGACATATTGTGGTCTATGTATTCACACGTGTATTACGATTTCCGGATAATACAATTATAGCATGAATAAAAGATAATTATCATGAACAAGGAAATATAATAATAATACTTCTATTATTGCCTCTAGGGCATATTTCCAACAATCTCCCACTTGCACTAGAGTCAATATTCTAGTTACATTGTGATGAATCGAACACCCATAGAGTTCTGGTGTTGATCATGTTTTGCTCGCGGAAGAGGTTTAGTCAACGGATCTGCGACATTCAGATCCGTATGCACTTTGCAAATTTCTATGTCCCCATCTTGAACATTTTCACGAATGGAGTTGAAGCGACGCTTGATGTGCCTGGTCTTCTTGTGAAACCTGGGCTCCTTGGCAAGTGCAATAGCTCCAGTGTTGTCACAGAAGAGTTTGATCGGCTCCGACGCATTGGGTATGACTCCTAGGTCGGTCATGAACTCCTTCACCCAGATTGCTTCATGTGCTGCCTCCGAGGCTGCCATGTACTCCGCTTCACATGTAGATCCCGCCACGACGCTCTGCTTGTAGGTGCACCAGCTTACTGCTCCACCATTTAACATATACACGTATCCGGTTTGTGACTTTGAGTCATCCAGATCTGTGTCGAAGCTAGCATCGGCGTAACCCTTCTGACGAGCTCTTCGTCACCTCCATAAACGAAACATGTCCTTTGTCCTTTTCGGTACTTCAGGATATTTTTGACCGCTGTCCAGTGTTCCTTGCGGGATTACTTTGGTACCTTCCTACCAAACTTACGGCAAGGTTTACATCAGGTCGGTACACAGCATGGCATACATAATAGATCCTATGGCTGAGGCATAGGGATGACACTCATCTCTTCTTTATCTTTTGCCGTGGTCGGGCATTGAACCGAGCTCAATTTCACACCTTGCAAAACAGGCAAGAACCCTTTCTTGGACTGATCCATTTTGAACTTCTTCAAAATCTTATCAAGGTATGTGCTTTGTGAAAGACCTACGAGGTGTCTCGATCTATCCCTATAGATTTTGATGCCTAATATGTAAGCAGCTTCTCCAAGGTCCTTCATTGAAAAACTCTTATTCAAGTAGGCCTTAATGCTGTCCAAAAGTTCTATATCATTTCCCATCAAAAGTATGTCATCTACATATAATATGAGAAATGCTCAGAGCTCCCACTCACTTTCTTGTAAACGCAGGCTTCTCCATAAGTCTGCATAAACTAAACGCTTTGATCATCTCATCAAAGCGAATGTTCCAACTCCGAGATGCTTGCACCAGCCCATAAATGGATCGCTGGAGCTTGCATACTTTGTTAGCATTCTTACGATCGACAAAACCTTCCGGCTGCATCATATACAGCCCTTCCTTAAGATAACCGTTAAGGAACGCTGTTTTGACGTCCATCTGCCATATCTCATAATCATAGTATGCGGCAATTGCTAACATGATTCGGGCGGACTTAAACATCGCTACGGGAGAGAAAGTCTCATCGTAGTCAATCCCTTGAACTTGCCAATAACCCTTAGCGACAAGTCGAGCTTTATAGATGGTGACATTACCATTCGCGTCCGTCTTATTCTTAAAGATCTATTTGTTTTCTATCGCTCGCCGATCATCGGACAAGTCTGTCAAAGTCCATACTTTGTTTTCGTACATGGATCCTATCTCGGATTGCATGGCTTCAAGCCATTTGTTGGAATCCGGGCCCGCCATCACTTCTTCATAGTTCGAAGGTTCACCGTTGTCTAACAACATGATTTCCAGGACAGGGTTGCCATACCACTCTGGTGTGGAACATGTCCTTGTGGATCTACGAAGTTCATTAGAAACTTGATCCGAAGTACCTTGATCATCATCATTAATTTCCTCTCCAGTAGGTGTAGGCACCACAGGAACATTTTCCTGAGCTGCACCACTTTCCGGTTCAAGAGGTAGTACTTCATCGAGTTCTACTTTCCTCCCACTCACTCCTTTCGAGAGAAACTCTTTTTCCAGAAAGGATCCGTTCTTGGCAACAAAGATCTTGCCTTCGGATCTAAGGTAGAAGGTATACCCAATGGTTTCCTTAGGGTATGCTATGAAGACGCATTTTTCCGACTTGGGTTCGAGCTTTTCAGGTTGAAGTTTCTTGACATAAGCATCGCATCCCCAAACTTTTAGAAACGACAGCTTAGGTTTCTTCCCAAACCATAATTCATACGGTGTCGTCTCAACGGATTTAGACGGTGCCCTATTTAAAGTGAATGTAGCTGTGTCTAGAGCGTATCCCCAAAATGATAGCGGTAAATCGGTAAGAGACATCATAGATCGCACCATGTCCAATAGAGTGCGATTACGACATTCGGACACACCGTTACGCTGAGGTGTTCCAGGCGGCGTGAGTTGTGAAACGATTCCACATTTCCTTAACTGTGTACCAAATTCGTGACTTAAATATTCTCCTCCACGATCCGATCGTAATAATTTTATCTTTCGGTCACGTTGATTCTCTACCTCATTCTGAAATTCCTTGAACTTTTCAAAGGTCTCAGACTTGTGTTTCATCAAGTAGACATACCCATATCTACTCAAGTCATCAGTGAGAGTGAGAACATAACGATATCCTCCGCGAGCCTCAACGCTCATTGGACCACACACATCGGTATGTATGATTTCCAGTAAGTTGGTTGCTCGCTCCATTGTCCCGGAGAATGTAGTCTTGGTCATTTTGCCCATGAGGCATGGTTCGCATGTGTCAAATGATTCATAATCGAGAGGCTCTAAAAGTCCATCAGAATGGAGCTTCTTCATGTGCTTGACACCAATGTGACCAAGGCGGCAGTGCCACAAGTATGTGGGACTATCGTTATCAACTTTACATCTTTTGGTATTCACACTATGAATATGTGTAATATTATGTTCGAGATTCATTAAGAATAAACCATTGACCATCGGAGCATGACCATAAAACATATCTCTCATATAAATAGAACAACCATTATTCTCGGATTTAAATGAGTAGCCATCTCGCATTAAACGAGATCCTGATACAATGTTCATGCTCAAACTTGGCACTAAATAACAATTATTGAGGTTTAAAACTAATCCCGTAGGTAAATGTAGAGGTAGCGTGCGACGGCGATCACATCGACCTTGGAACCATTCCCGGCAGCGCGCCGTCACCTCGTCCTTCGCCAGTCTCCTTTTATTCCGCAGCTCCTGCTGTGAGTTACAAATATGAGCAATGGCACGGTATCAAATACCGGGAGTTACTACGAGTCTTGGTAAGGTACACATCAATTACATGTATATCAAATATACCTTTAGTGTTGCCGGCCTTCTTGTCCGCTATGTATTTGGGGCAGTTCCGCTTCGATGGCCCTTCCTTTGTAATAAAAGCACTCTGTCTCGGGCTTGGCTCCATTCTTTGACTTCTTCCCGGCAACTTGCTTACAGGGCGCGGCAACATCCTTGACGTCCTTCTTGAAGTTCTTCTTACCCTTGCCCTTTTTGAACTTAGTGGTTTTATTGGCCATCAACACTTGATGTTCTTTCTTGATTTCAACCTCTGCTGACTTCAGCATTGAAAATACTTCAGGAATGGTCTTCACCATCCCCTGCATATTTGAAAGTGCGTTATATCGACTAGAGGGGGGGTGAGTAGGCGATTTTTATGAATTCTTCACTGAGGAATTTGCCGGTGAGGAAATTCCTTAGCGAAGAACTACTTGCAGCGGAATAAGTACTCAGAAGTAAGCATAACAGAATACACGCATGGTCATCATGATGAAATGAAGACTAGCACAAAGTACAGAAAGCGTAATCACAGGATAACTCAAGATGAAGACAAACAGACTGAAGAAATTGAACTGAGGAAATTGAGAAAGTCTTCAGTCAAAGTCTTCAAACACAGATATGAACAAACACTCAACAAAGTAATGAGGAAATGAAAGGGTTGAGGAAATAGAACCAGTTAGATTGGTGAAGACAATAACTTGGTAGACCAGTTCCAACTGCTGTCCCAGTTGTACGTCTGGTTGGAGCGGCTGAGTATTTAAACTCGAGGACACACAGTCCCGGACACCCAGTCGTTGAGCACGCAGCTCAGGACACCAAGTCCTCACCGTATTCTCCTTGAACTAAGGTCACACAGACCTCGTCCAATCACTCGTGGTAAGTCTTCAGGCGACTTCCAAACCTTCACAGACTTGGTCACTCGGCGATCCACAATTCCTCTTGGATGCTCTAGACCATGACGCCTAACCGTCTGGAAGAAGCACAGTCTTCAAAGGTAACAAGCGTCGGATCCACGCAGGATCAATCTCTTGATGATGCTCAATCACTTTGGGTTTGTAGGGTTTGGTGTTTGGGTTTTCCTCACTGATGATTTTCGCTCAAAGTCCTCGGAGGATGGGTTGCTCTCAAATGACAAGTGTCAAGTTTCTCTCGAGCAGCCAACCAGCTAGTGGTTGTAGGGGCGGCTATTTATAGCCTAGGGAGCAGCCCGACATGATAAGAGATAAATGCCCTTCAATGATATGACCGTTAGGTGGATAAGATATTTTGGGACAGCCGGGCGCGCACAACAACGATCGGAAATTTGAATATCAAATTCTTGAGGCTATCATGTTCCTCACTCGTGTAGGCAATCCAAGACTTTGGCGAATTCCTAACTCCTCGGTCAGGACAAATTCCTCAACACGAAGAACTTCGTCTCATCCTTTGAAGAAATTGACTGAACTGTATGAGATTTCAAAGGCTTCACTCGAAGGGATTGGTAGGTGTAGGATTTTGAGTTGAGCATCACATGGAAATTTTTCCTTAGTATTTCCTCGACCCCTTTAACAATCGGTGTTTCCTATGACTCAAGAAAGAGAAAATGAAACTACGAAAACAAAAGTCTTCACGCTTCATGTTCCTCAAATGAATACCAAGTCTTCAAGGTCACACCAATTTCTTCACTTTCAAAGTCTTGAAAAGTCTTCGAATATCAAAGTCTTGATCGAAGAACTTCATTTTTAAGGTCGACTTTCTCTGTAAATATCAAACTCCTCATAGACTTATAGACCTGTGTACACTCACAAGCGCATTAGTTCCTTAACCTATAAGTCTTCAATCCACCAAAATCACTAAGGGGCACTAGATGCACTTACAATCTCCCCCTTTTTGGAGATTGATGACAATATAGGTTAAGTTTTCAACGGGGATAAACATATGAAGTGTAAATACTGATAATGAGGAATTTGATTGCAAGATATAGAAGAACTCCCCCTGAAGATGTGCATAGTGAGGAATTTGCTTTTGAGGCAATGCACATTTGAAGAGTTGAATCATGGAGATCTCCCCCTATATCTTGTAATTCATACACGCATTTGACATATAATATGAAGAATTTGAAATGCATGATGAAATATGGTGCTTGATGTAATTCAGCATGCGTGCAATAACATTAATGAGGAACAAGCATGCAAAATAACGCATCAAGAGTATCAGAGCTCAAATAGACCCTCTTTGAAGATTTTCAAGAAGTTCAAGAGAATCAGAGCATAGTGCATCAAAAGTATCAAAGCACCATCGGGTTTAGGATAACAACTCGATCCAATAAAAGTTTCAGAAGAACGAGAGTTGTATCTTAACAAAAGTAAATTGTTGTATATGGGCAATAAAATAGACCCGCTTGAAGACTAACTCAATTTCTCCCCCTTTGTCATCGAATGACCAAAACGATCGAAACTGAGCGCCAGCGTTGTTGGGGTCGGTTGTTGTAGTAGGACCTACCGCGGTGTCGTCCAAGTCTTCATTTTCATCAGTGTCGCGCGATGAAGAATAGGAGCTGGCCACCAAGGAAGGAACTTTGACCTTCTTGTATTTCTTCGGAGGAGGTGCAGACCAGTCAAATTCTTCCTTGAGTCCCATTGACGTCAGTTCTTCCGCACTGTAGACATGTGAAAGAACAGCCCAGGTGCGTTTGAAGATTTCATGGAGGTAGTAGTGGTTTTTCTTCACTGCATTGTGTGATGAGGTCATTTTGTGAAGAATTGAACCAAACTAATGCTTGACCCATTTATGATTGCGATCAACCTTCTGATGAAGACTGAGGAGTAACTCACGATCAGTCATCACCACAGGTCTGATAGCTTGAGGACTTTGCTTGACTGAGGTATTTGCGGCAGAGTCATGTGTGGCAGAGTCATCATTGGTGGAGTAGGATGCTGCTTTGCGAAACTGTCCATCCAATGGACGAATGCCTTCATCTATCACAGTAGTAGCCTTGCCCTTGTCATCAGCTGAGGTAAATGTCCGTTTGAGGACTTCAATCGGGGGCAAGTAGCTACAGTGGTTCAGAGTATCAGCCTTATAATTGAGTGAAGACCTTGTCCTGATGAATCTCATTATCCAAGGCGCATAAGGCTTCAGCTCAAATGGTGACATAGCAATGTTTGCCAGAGTCCTCATGAAGAAATCATGGAAGTTGACGGGAACGCCATGGATGATGTTGAAAAGCACATTCTTCATGATGCCAATGACTTCTTCATCATTCGAGTCATGGCCTTTGATAGGACTCATTGTCTTCGTCAGAATCCGATAGACAGTCCGAGGCACATACAATAATTCCTTGACGAGGAATTTGGTTCTTGGGGCCTGCCTTGGCTTCAAAGGCTTCATCAGCACTTGCATATAGTGATTTGAAAGTTCTAGTTCGTTGTATATACAACCAGCACCATCAAGTGGAGGACTGAGTGGAAGAGCACGAAGCAATTCAGTTGCTGGTGCCTTGTAGTGAGTATTTTCAGACATCCAGTCTAATACCCATGAGTTCACGTCTTCAGCGTCTCCGGTGATGTGCAGCGTTGCATAGAATTGAAGAATGAGTTCTTCATTCCATCCACGAGATATCGGTGCAGAAATTCAAAGTCTGCGTCGTGAAGAACACGAGGACTGGCTCAAAGCCTAGCAGAGACTCCATGTCCACATGAGGAATATGAGCATGATCGAAGACTTTGTCTTTGTTGAAGAGCACTGAGGAATAGAAATTGGCTTGGCTGGCAGTCCAGAAACGCCTCTTCCTTATGCGAGCAGAATCATATGGATTATAGTTAGTGAAGAATACGTGCTCGGCAAAGAAATCTTCAGCCTTGAACTTTTGTTTGCTTGAGAACGGATTCTTTTGCTTGGGCAGAGGGGTGTCGGTGAGTTGCATCACCACCTCAGGAATCGCGAGTTTAGGTTCTTCAGGCTGAGGGATTTCTTGTTCCTCAACAGGTGCAGTCTCAGGATCAGCAGCAGCAGGTTCATCAGCACTAGTGGCTGGAATTTCTTCATGCATAGAGCAAGTGGGTTGAGTTTCTTCAGAGTCCATTTGGACTGTTTATGCAGGGGACTGAGGAATCTGTTGGAGCGGGGTGAAGAGAGGAGTATTGGGATGCAGACTTTCCCAAAAGTCATTATTCATCACTGGTGTGGTGCACCCAATATCCGCATCTTCATCTTCAATTTCGTCAACACCAGCCTGTTCAGCTGTGATATGAGGCATATGTGAGGAAATGACTGGGGTTGAAGGGATTGCGTCCACTTCAATTTCTTCATCAATCTGCTCTGACGAAGCAGCAGAATGATGTTCTTCATCAGATCCGGTTGGGATCTCATAGTCTTCTCCAAAAGGAACAAGGTCTTTTCGTGGCATGGAGGAAATCGGAACAGCATCAATTGGATTTTCGAATGAACTGGTCATTGGCTTCATTTTCTTCGCAGCCGAAGAATTTGACACAGCTGATGCCTTCCTTTTCTTCACTGCAGCTCGTTCTGCAGCCTTGGTTTTCTTCACATCAGAGGCAGATGGAAGAATTGGAGTTGGTATTGCCGCAGGAGGAGCTGAGGAATCTGGTTGAATTTCTTGGTAAGAATCGATGCAGATTGCTGACTTGTTCGATTTCTTGAGCGCACCACTAGTGGATGCCCTGGCAATTTCTTCAGCGGCTGGAATGGGATCATCAGCCCTGGAACTAGCATTTTCATCAGCCTCTGCTGACTTCAGCATTGAAAATACTTCGGGAATGATCTTCACCATCCACTGCATATTTGAAAGTGCGTTATATCGACTAGAGGGGGGGGTGAATAGGCGATTTTTATGAATTCTTCACTGAGGAATTTGCCGGTGAGGAAATTCCTTAGCGAAGAACTACTTGCAGCGGAATAAGTACTCGAAGTAAGCATAACAGAATACACGCATGGTCATCATGATGAAATGAAGACTAGCACAGAGTACGAAAGCGTAATCACAGGATAACTCAAGATGAAGACAAACAGATCAAGAAATTGAACTGAGGAAATTGAGAAAGTCTTCAGTCAAAGTCTTCAAACACAGATATGAACAAACACTCAACACAGTAATGAGGAAATGAAAGGGTTGAGGAAATAGAACCAGTTATATTGGTGAAGACAATAACTTGGTAGACCAGTTCCAACTGCTGTCCCAGTTGTACGTCTGGTTGGAGCGGCTGAGTATTTAAACTCGAGGACACACAGTCCCGGACACCCAGTCGCTAAGCACGCACCTCAGGACACCAAGTCCTCACCGTATTCTCCTTGAACTAAGGTCACACAGACCTCGTCCAATCACTCGTGGTAAGTCTTCAGGCGACTTCCAAACCTTCACAGACTTGGTCACTCGGCGATCCACAATTCCTCTTGGATGCTCTAGACCATGACGCCTAACCGTCTGGAAGAAGCACAGTCTTCAAAGGTAACAAGCGTCGGATCCACGCGGGATCAATCTCTTCAGTGATGCTCAATCACTTTGGGTTTGTAGGGGTTTGGTGTTTGGGTTTTTCCTCACTCGATGATTTTCGCTCAAAGTCCTCGGAGGATGGGTTGCTCTCAAATGACAAGTGTCAAGTTTCTCTCAGAGCAGCCAACCAGCTAGTGGTTGTAGGGGGCGGCTATTTATAGCCTAGGGAGCAGCCCGACATGATAAGACATAAATGCCCTTCAATGATATGACCGTTAGGTGGATAAGATATTTTGGGACAGCTGGCGCGCAGCACAACAACGGTCGGAAATTTGAATATCAGATTCTTGAGGCTATCATGTTCCTCATTGTGTAGGCAATCCAAGACTTTGGCGAATTCCTAACTCCTCGGTCAGACAAATTCCTCGGCGACGGAAGAACTTCGTCTCACATTGAAGAAATTGACTGAACTGTATGAGATTTCAAAGGCTTCACTCGAAGGGATTGGTAGGTGTAGGATTTTGAGTTGAGCATCACATGGAAATTTTTCCTTAGTATTTCCTCGACCCCTTTAACAATGCGGTATTTCCTATGACTCAAGAAAGAGAAAATGAAACTACGAAAACAAAAGTCTTCACGCTTCATGTTCCTCAAATGAATACCAAGTCTTCAAGGTCACACCAATTTCTTCACTTTCAAAGTCTTGAAAAGTCTTCGAATATCAAAGTCTTGATCGAAGAACTTCATTTTAGGGTCGACTTTCTCTGTAAATATCAAACTCCTCATAGACTTATAGACCTGTGTACACTCACAAACGCATTAGTTCCTTAACCTATAAGTCTTCAATCCACCAAAATCACTAAGGGGCACTAGATGCACTTACAATATTGTAGTTCATCACAAAGCTCTTGTAGCTTGGTGGGAGCGACTGGAGGATTCTGTCAATGACCGCCTCGTCCGGAGGTTAATGTCCAGTGGGACAGGCGGTTGTGCAACCTGCACATTTTGAGTATGTGCTCACCGACAGAAACTGTTTTCCTCCATCTTACAACTATAGAACTTGTCGGAGACTTCATATCTCTCGACCCGGGCATGAGCTTGGAAAACCATTTTCAGCTCCTCGAACATCTCATATGCTCCGTGTTTCTCAAAACGCTTTTGGAGCCCCGGTTCTAAGATGTAAAGCATGCCGCCTGAGCGAGGGAGTAGTCATCAAGACGAGACTGCCAAGCATTCATAATGTCTTGGTTCTCTGGGATGGGTGCATCACCTAGCGGTGCTTCTAGGACATATTGTTTCTTGGCTGCTATGAGGATGATCCTCAGGTTCCGGACCCAGTCCGAATAGTTGCTGCCATCGTCTTTCAGCTTGGTTTTCTCTAGGAACGCGTTGAAGTTCATGGTGACATGAGCGTTGGCCATTTGATCTACAAGACATATTTTGCAAAGATTTTAGACTAAGTTCATGATAATTAAGTTCATCGAATCAAATTGTTTAATGAACTCCCACTCAGATTTGACATCCCTCTAGTCATCTAAGTGTTACATGATCCGAGTCGACTAGGCCGTGTCCGATCATCACGTGAGACGGACTAGTCATCGTCGGTGAACATCTCCATGTTGATCGTATCTTCCATACGACTCATGTTCGACCTTTCGGTCTCTTGTGTTCCGAGGCCATGTCTGTACATGCTAGGCTCGTCAAGTTAACCCTAAGTTTTATGCATGTGTAAAACTGTCTTACACCCATTGTATGTGAACGTAAGGATCTATCACACCCGATCATCACGTGGTGCTTCGAAACGACGAACTTTAGCAACGGTGCACAGTTAGGGGGAACACTTTCTTGAAATTGTTATGAGGGATCATCTTATTTACTACCGTCGTTCTAAGTAAACAAGATGCATAAACATAATAAACATCATATGCAATTATATATAGTAGTGACATGATATGGCCAATATCATATAGCTCCTTTGATCTCCATCTTCGGGGCTCCATGATCATTCTGTCACCGGCATGACACCATGATCTCCATCATCGTGTCTTCATGAAGTTGTCACGCCAACGACTACTTCTACTTCTATGGCTAACGCGTTTAGCAATAACGTAAAGTAATTTACATTGCGTTCTTCAATGACACGCAGGTCATACAAAAATAAAGACAACTCCTATGGCTCCTGCCGGTTGTCATACTCATCGACATGCAAGTCGTGATTCCTATTACAAGAACATGATCTCATACATCACATATATCATTCGTCATTCATCACAACTTTGGCCATATCATATCACAAAACATTTGCTGCAAAAACAAGTTAGACGTCCTCTAATTGTTGTTGCAAGTTTTACGTGGCTGCAATAGGGTTCTAGCAAGAACGTTTTCTTACCTACGTGAAAGCCACAACGTGATTTGTCAACTTCTATTTACCCTTCATAAGGACCCTTTTCATCGAATCCGCTCCAACTAAAGTGGGAGAGACAGACACCCGCTAGCCACCTTATGCAACTAGTGCATGTCAGTCGGTGGAACCAGTCTCACGTAAGCGTACATGTAAGGTCGGTCCGGGCCGCTTCATCCCACAATGCCACTGAAGCAAGAAAAGACTAGTAGCGGCAAGCAAGATGACAAGATCTACGCCCACAAAAAAATTGTGTTCTACTCGTGCAATAGAGAACTACGCATAGACCTAGCTCATGATGCCACTGTTGGCGAACGTTGCAGAAAATTAAAATTTTTCCTACGGTTTCACCAAGATCCATCTATGAGTTCATCTAGCAACGAGTCATGGGAGAGTGATTGCATCTACAACCACTTGTAGATCGCGTGCGGAAGCGTTGAATGGAACGGGGATGATGGAGTCGTACTCGTCGTGATTCAGATCACCGATGACCTAGTGCTGAACGGACAGCACCGCCATGTTCAACACACTTACGGAGCGGATGACGTCTCCTCCTTCTTGATCCAGCAAGGGGGAAGGAGAGGTTGATGATGATCCAGCAGTACGACGGCGTGGTGGTGGATGCAGCAGAACTCCGGCAGGGCTTCGCTAAGCAACTACGGGAGGAGGAGGAGGTGTTGCAGGGAGGAGGAGGCGCCAGGGCTTATGGGTGCGGCCACCCTCCTCCCTCCCTTTATATAGGTGCAAGAGAGGGGAGGCGCCTTGCCCCTTCCTCCAAGGAAGGGGTGTGGCCAGAGGGGAGGAGTCCATCCTCCCAAGGCACCTGAGGTGCCTTCCCCTTTAGGACTCTCCCCTTTTTCTTATATCTTGGCGCATGGGCCTCTTGGGGCTGGTGCCCTTGGCCCATATAGGCCAAGGCGCACCCCCTACAGCCCATGTGGCCCCCCGGGGCAGGTGGACCCCCCCGGTGGACCCCCGGACCCCTTTCGGCACTCCCGGTATAATACCGATAACACGCGAAACTTTTCCGGCGACCAAAATAAGACTTCCTATATATAAATCTTTACCTCCGGACCATTCCGGAACTCCTCGTGACGTCCGGGATATCATACGGGACTCCGAGCAACATTCGGTTTGCTGCATACTCATATTCATACAACCCTAGCGTCACCGAACCTTAAGTGTGTAGACCCTACGGGTTCGGGAGATATGCAGACATGACCGAGACGGCTCTCGGGCAATAACCAACAGCGGGATCCGGATACCCATGTTGGCTCCCACATGCTCCTCGATGATATCATCGGATGAACCACGATGTCGAGGATTCAATCAACCCCGTATACTATTCCCTTTGTCAATCGGTATTTTACTTGCCCGAGATTCGATCGTCGGTATCCCAATACCTCGTTCAATCTCGTTGCCGGCAAGTCACTTTACTCGTACCGTAATGCATGATCCCGTGACCAAACACTTGGTCACTTTGAGCTCATTATGATGATGCACTACCGAGTGGGCCTAGTGATACCTCTCCGTCATACGGAGTGACAAATCCCAGTCTCGATCCGTGTCAACCCAACAGACACTTTTGGAGATACCTGTAATGCACCTTTATAGTCACCCAGTTACGTTGTGACGTTTGGTACACCAAAGCACTCCTACGGTATCCAGGAGTTACGATCTCATGGTCTAAGGAAGAGATACTTGACATTGGAAAAGCTCTAGCAAAACGAACTACACGATCTTGTGCTATGCTTAGGATTGGGTCTTGTCCATCACATCATTCTCCTAATGATGTGATCCTGTTATCAATGACATCCAATGTCCATAGTCAGGAAACCATGACTATCTGTTGATCAAGGAGCTTGTCAACTAGAGGCTCACTAGAGACATATTGTGGTCTATGTATTCACACGTGTATTACGATTTCCGGATAATACAATTATAGCATGAATAAAAGACAATTATCATGAACAAGGAAATATAATAATAATACTTTTATTATTGCCTCTAGGGCATATTTCCAACACTCTCTCCCATGTACGGATGGGACTCTCCTTTGCATGGATGGCAAGCTTGGCATTCGGATATGTAGATTCCTTTCTCTGTAACCGACTTGGTACAACCCTAGTCCCCTACGGTGTCTATATAAACCGTAGAGCTTAGTCCGTAGAGGCAATCATAATCATACAAGCAAGACTTCTAGGATTTTAGCCATTACAATCTCGTGGTATATCAACTCTTGTAATACTAATATTCATCAAGATCAATCAAGCAGGAAGTAGGGTATTACCTCCATAGAGAGGGCCCGAACTTGGGTAAACATCGTGTCCCCCTCCTCCTGTTACCATCAACCTTAGACGCACAGTTCAGGACCCCCTATCCGAGATCCGCCGGTTTTGACACCGACAATCTGGGCCCGTACGCCACACAACAATGTTAGTAAATGTTTTGCAAAGTCTAGACTCAACTTCGGCCAAGTAGTTGGAAAGGGGGCTACCTACAGGCAGTGGACTCTGATACCAACTTGTGACGCCCCGACTTAATCATGCAGTAATCATACACACAAATGCGCACGATCAAGATCAGATACTCATGGGAAGATATCACAACACAATTCTAAACACAAATTTAAGTCATACAAGCTTTATATTACAAGCCAGTGCCTCGAGAGTACGAGTACAAATGAGTTAATGGAAGCAAAAATATGTGAGTACAGACATAATTAAACAAGTCTTCCCCAAGAATGCTAGCACAAATATGAACAATGATCGAAAAGGCAAGGTCTCCTGCCTGGGAGCCTCCTAACTACTCCTGGTCATCGGCAGTCTCCATGTAGTAGTAGGCACCATCGGGGTAGTAGTAGGCGTCGGTGCTGTCAACTAGCTCCTGGGATCAATCCTCTGATCGGAGCAATCGATATAGAGGGGAAAGGGGTAGCAAAGCAATCATGAGTACTCATTGAATGTACTCGCAAGACTTACATCAGATCTATACTAAGTATGCATCAGTATCAAAGGAATCGGGCTATATCTTTGGACTAAACTGCAGAAATGCCAGAAGGGAAGGGAAAGCCTAGACTATTGAAGACTAGCATCTTGCAGCACTAGAAGAGTACAGATTAGCATATTATAAAGTAGTAAGTATATTATAGCAGCAATGCCGAGAGATCCTTCCTCAACTCCCTACGAGAAATCAATCTCGGAGCCATCATATCCATTATATGTCTCGAGTATCCAGTTCTAGTTGTATAGATCGGGATACAAGTCCGAGCATCCTTTACCGTGGACATGACTACTCGAATAGATTAACTTCCCTGCAGGGGTGCACAAACTTTCCGAACACGCTCTATTAACTCCGGCTGAACACACTTTCCTGGGTCATGCCCGGCCTCGATTGATCGATGCACCGTAGTCCTACCTAGGCTAAACACAGGGGTCAACACGCTAGTCTACATCCTAAGAGCGCAGGGGCTTGGGCCCATCGCCCATTGCAGCCCCGCAGGTTGCATGGATGGCCGCGAACTGTCATGTCTACCTGTTTACACAAAGTAGGTAGTTATGCGGACCACCCGGGCGCGTGCCGCTCAATCGCTGACGTCCGAAGAGCTTTCGTAGAAACATACGATGCCGAGTGCCCATATTTATTGATAACCCACTAGTATAGGGGATCACAACAATTTTCGAGGGTACAGTATTCAACCCAAATTTATAGATTCGACACAAAGGGAGCCAAAGAATATTTGAAGGTATTAGCAGCTGAGTTGTCAATTCAACCGCAATTAGAGACTAATTATCTACAGCAAAGTGATTAGTAGCACAGTAGTATATAGTTTCAATGATTGCAGCAATAGTAACGGTAACAGTAACAGTGATACAGTGATATTGTAGCAGTAATGATATTAGTAGCAAAAGTATTACTTAGTGAGAACAATATATGATAATTTCATAGGCATTGGATCGGTGACTCGTTGGATGATATTCATCATGAGATAGTTATAATCTTGTGCGATACGGCACTAGTTCCAGTTCATAAATATAATGTAGGCATGTATTCAGTAAATAGTCATATGTGCTCATGGAAAGAACTTGTATGACATATTTTGTCCTACCCTCCCGTGGCAGCGAGGTCCTATTGGAAACTAAGGGATATTAAGGCCTCCTTTTAATAGAGAACCGCATCAAAGCATTAACACACGGTGAATACATGAACTCCTGAAACTACGATCATCACCGGGAGTGGTCCCGACTATATATTGTCACTCCGGGGTTGCCGGATCACAACGCGTAGTAGGTGACTATAAGTTGCAAGATCGGATCTAGAACATGGATATAATGGTGATAACATAAACGGTTCATATCTGAAATCATGACACTCGGGCCCAAAGTGACAAGCATTAAGCATGGCAAAGTCATAGCAACATCAATCTTAGAACATAGTGGATACTAGGGATTAGCCCTAACAAAACTAAGTCGATTACATGATGTATCTCATCCAACTCCTCACCAACCAGCGAGCCTACGAAGGAATTACTCACTCCCGGCGGGGAGCATCATTGAATTGGCGATGGAGATGTGTTGGTGATGACGAAGATCAAAGATCCCCCTCTCTGGAGCCCCAAACGGACTCTTGATCCGGCCTCCCGAGGAAGAACAGTGCTTGGCGGCCGCTCCGTCTCGTGAAACACGATAATTCTTTCTCTCTATTTCTTTTCTGGAAATATGAGAACTTATTGCGTCTGTTTGAGGGTCAGTGGGGCCACCAGGTGGGCCGCACCGACCAGGGCGCGCCTGGGGGGTGGGGTGCCGGCGCGCTCTGGTGGTTGTGCCCACCCAGGTGCCCCCTCAAGTACCTCCTGGCTCTAGAAATTCTATTATTTGAAATAAAAAATCACCGCAAAGTTTTGTTCCATTCCGAGAACTTTTATTTCTGCGCAAAAATAACACCATGGCAGTTCTGCTGAAAATAACGTCAGTCCAGGGTTAGTTTCATTCAAATCATGCAAATTAGAGTCCAAAACAAGAGAAAAAGCGTTAGGAAAAGTAGATAAGTTGGAGACGTATCACTTATTCCCGCGTGGTGGTCAGTGCGAAAAGGACAAAGGCCTATTCAGGTCACATATCCAAACCCGTTAGTGTCCATGGAGCGCGCAAGGATGATCAATCATCCATGATCTATGGTCCCGTCGCCCCATCTCACGGACTTACGACAAGGGTAAGAATGCCCGGCCGTGCCGCGTAATTATCTTGCGAGTACCCTCACGGTCAACTCGACTTCACATTTCTCGCGGGTACCCCTCGGGGCCGACCCGTCTTCGACATGGTTCTAGGGGTAAAGTTAAAGTAACCGTGTGTCCATAACATCAAAGGGAATCAAAGGAATCACCCTCGATGGATTCCACTCAATGTAATCGTCAACGTGACCTTGGAGGAATCACCCTCGATGGTTTTACACTTGAAGTGTTGCACGACTCAGTCGTTATCGGAAGTCGTGCAGGAGGAATCACCCTCCATAATCCACGACTGATTAGCTACACAACAAAGTTATCATCAGGAGTGCATGACGACGTATCACATAGAGCACTCGATTGTAGCTCTGCAGAGTCGTACAACTAAGGGGGGTGTGAGGTGATGTGTCGGGTTTGGGACATCTATCACGTTGATCGAGTCATCAATGATGAAGCGGGGACAACAGGGACAAGGTGAGGGGTCACTGATGGATCACTAACAAACCTATACTAAGCATATAGGATAAGCAGGTAGGTAACAATAGCAGGTTACAAAATCAAGCTATGCATCAGAATAGGATCGATCAAATACAATAGCATATTCTAATGCAAGCATGAGAGAGAAGGAAATGGGTGATATAGGAATGGTCAAGGGGGTTTGCTTTCCTTGAAATTCTGCTGAGAAGGATGGGTCGTCTTCGATGTAGTCGATCACAGGGGTATCGACGGCGGTCTCGGGGCTACCGGAGAAGAAAGAGGGGGGATACAATAAATAACAGACAAACAAATGCAACACGATGGATGACATGGTAGTAAGCTATGCTAGGGGGTGCCCTAATGCATTGCTAAGTATTTTCGACCGAGTGGGAAAATATCCGGAAATATTTTCCCGGCTCCAGGCAATTATCGGTCAGACGAACCGGAGGGGGAAGTTCCATATTTGCAGTGCTCTAGGGGTGTGACAGGTATGTGGAAGGCACATTCGGATTCGTCTTATTTTTCTGATAATTTTTCATATATAAATTATTTTCCAAGTTCCGTTTTATTTTCTTTTCAAAGTTAATAAACTTTCTGCAATTGTTTTAATTCGGATTGACCAAGTCAATTCGACTAGTCAAATGTAAAATAGGGTGGGGGGTCCCACATGGCATAGACTATAGCTAAACAAATAAATAAAAAATAACCTAATTAAATGGTGTCCACATGTCATGGGCACTAACCTAAGCCTAACTAGGAGTAATTAGCTAACTAACCTAAACGTGGCCGGCCACACACAGAGAACACATACGCACGCAGCACAGTCAGCCATGCTCATGGGCTCGTGGCCATGGCTAGTAGCAGCAGCATCCAACGGTAGAAGAAGCTAGCAGCAGCCTCCCGCTAGGGTTTCGCCGCCGCCGCTGGCGGCGCCCTAGCCCTCCCCGCCGCCGCCACCGGCTGGCGCGCCTGCCCTCCCCCCCCTCTTCCCCTCCCCATCCTGTTCCGCCCTTGCGCCGCCTCCCGGGAGGTGGCGGGGCGCGCCTCCTCTTCCTCGGCCGCCCCGTGAGCTCTCCCCGCCGCTGGCGAGTGCCCCGGCGCTGCCCTGGGTGCTGCCGGCGGCGGCGGGCCCTTCTGTACCCGCATGTTCGTCTCCCTCCCGGGGCTGGTGATGGCGGCGGTGATGCTCGGCTGGGCGGCGGCCCGGTGACCCGGCAGCGGTGGCCGGCGGTAGGCGCGGTGGCGGTGCTGCCCTTGACAGCAGGGCAGCGTGGTGGTGTGCGGTGGCCTGCGGTGCGTCCCCGGCCCAGATCTGGGCCCTCCCGGCCCCATCTGGGTCCTAGCGGGCCGGTCCCTGGCGTGGCTTCGTCGTCGTCTGTGTGGTGAGGAGGAGGAGCGGCTCGCATGGGTGGCGGCGATACCGATGGCGTGCCTGCTGCAGCCCGATGGCGGGAGCTTTCCGGGAATGGAGTTCCCGGCCGGGCTTGTGGGCACACGGGCCTGGTAGGCTCCTGCTAGTGTGTCCGGTCGGCTACCGTCGTTGACGGTGGAGGTTGTGCCCTCCCGCGTGCCGACGGTGCTGCGGCCCCTAGTCCCGGCTCCCTATCCCTTGTTGTGCAGACCTCACCTCGTGGTGCCATGGTGAGACGGCGTGGAGGCTTCTTGACCATGGTGGCGCAAGATGGTGGTCGGTTTGGTGGCAGGCTCTGGAGCACCCGAGGTGAAGGTTGGGATCGGGGGAATCCCCTGTCGGCCTGTCCGACACCGACGCGGCGACGCCGATGGGTGCCGCCGGACCTTCCTGGAGGGCGTCGGGGGCGACCCTTCCTCTCGCCTCGTCGTGTACCGGGGGAAACCCTTGGCAGCAGCGTCGTCTTCGTCGCGGTCCTTCTTGGAGGTGTTAATTGGTACCGGTGCTTCGCAGCTTTGGACCTTGGTGGGAGATCTTCGGTGGGCGCAGTGGCCGTGAAGCTTCTTCGTTTCCATCGATCCGCCGTTGTCGGCATTCTTTTCTCTTGTTGTTTCTCTTTCGTTTCTTTTAGGTGTGATTGTGTTGCTTCCACCCAGCACCTATCCTTGGATGTTCGGTTGGTTGCTTTGGAATACAAAGCGGGGGAAACCCTTTTTCTTAGAAGTAGCTAGCAGCAGCGCATAGCAGCAGCAGCAGAAGCTAAGAGGAGCAGTGGCGGCAACAGCAGTAGCAGTATGCAAGAGCAGCAGCAATAGAACAACAGAGCAGCGACAGGGGAGGAGGCGCGCAGGCGCACACGGACGCAGCGGGCAGCGGGGCGAGGGCGTGAGTTGCGTGACCGGCGAGCGGGCGGCGCGTGCACAAGGTACGGCCAGGGCGCGGGCTGGCGGGCAGGGGCACGTGCGGACACGGCCATACGAAGGCGAGCATGCACGGGAGCCGAGCTTCGTCCGCCATGGCAAGCAATGGGAGCGACGACATACATCACGAATCAAGGTGGGAAGAAGGGGGATTCTGGGGAGGAGCTCATAGGGGAGGTCGTAGGCGAGCCTCAGGGTGGACACGGTCCGGGCCGGTCCGGTCCCTGACCGAGCCGTCGTTTGGACCGGCCGTCGGCGGTCCGGACCGGACCGGACCGAGCAGCGTCGCGGTCCTGTTTTCAGGGACCGGACCGCAGCGACGAAAGCCCGAGCCGGACCGAGCGGCTCGTTTGGACCGGCCGGTGGTCACCACAGAGCTCGCGCCGGAGCACGGCGACGCGGGGAGGGCGCTGGAGGCAGAGTGGCTCGTCGTGGAGGTGTCCGGCGACTTCTGTGACTCACGGTGGACGGCACGGCGGCCAGGCAGAGCTCGGGAAGCAACAACCACGAAGAATCTTGCACGACGGCCGGTGCACGACGGCCAGTGTGCAGCGGCGGTGTAGGGCCTCCCGCTTCAAGTTCTACCTTCCAGGTGATAGATCTGGGAGTGGCGCATCCAGTAGACATGCTTGCCAGCGTCAGGGAGGCCGGTGGCCGCGCGGATGAACGACGGCGGCGCTGACCAGTGCACGACCGACGCGCCCGCCACGCAGCTCCGGCCACGTGCTCGCCACGCGCCTGCCACGATGTCGACACGCCCCGCCACGCCCTGGTACGCCTGGCACGCCCGCCTCGTCCCGGCATGCCCTGCCATGCTCCCGCCATGCCAGAAGTCGCGTTCGCCGGTCCGCTTCGGTCGGACCGAGCTTTAACCGACCGGACCGAGATTTTCGTCCCGTTTGCAGGGCCCGGACCGGCTGGATTTCATGCCGGGCCAGGACCGAGCCTGGCCGGACCGAGCGGGCCACGAGCCGGTCCTAAAGACCGCTCGTGCCGTCCACCCTGAGGCGAGCCCGACAAGGCCGGGGTGGACTTGAGCTACGGATCAACGGCGAGGTGGTGGCGGCCGAGCACGGAGAAGACGACAATGGCGATGGCTACGCAGCACCCCGACTTGATGCGGCGCGCGTAATAGATGAAGTCGAGCGCAGTGGAGCTCCTGTACGCCCTCCCCCATGCCGGAGACGCCGGTGGCCGTGACAACAACGATAGGGCAGCGGTCACCGTGCGACCTCACGGTCTCAATCCGAACCAGAAGGGGAGGGAAACGATAGGGTTGAGGGGGAAATGAACGAGGGCACTGTAGGGTTTCTGTTGGACGCATTTGTAGGGCTGGGAGGAGCACGTGGTGGCCATCCGGCCGTTGGCCATGGATGGCCTCCACGCCATGGCCACTGCCTCCTTTTTTTTGGGGGAGCCACTTCATTACTCAAAACTCCACAAAGGGTGGGATACAAACATGCTCATGAGGCTGGCCAAGCCAAACATGATGACCCCTAGATAAAGAAACAACAAATTTAGGTAACCTATGAGCTTCTAAATTAACTGCACGACTTCCGAAAGTAAAATTACATGAGAAAAGTGTTGCTCTCGCCTTGATTTCACTAACAATAGCTCCAAGACCCCTGGTTTCCTTTGGCGATGTCCCTAGTAACTAGCTTGCACTCAGAAGAGACAATAAAACGTCGGAGATCCAGATCTTCAGCCAGGGCAATTGCTTCACGACATGCAATGGATTCAAGTGTAGCTGGGTCCGTATTCCATCAATAACCAAAGTTGAACTGCCTAGGAAAGCTCCCTGAGTATCCCGGCATACTGCTACTGCCGTCCCTCCTTTGTTTTTTTCGCACGACAGCATCAACATGAATCCTGGCAAAGCGGATTGGGGGCACTCGCCTGGATCCTTTTGATTAGCCCTTCCCACAACATTGGTTGTTGGTTTACCAACCCGAACTGAATCTAGATCAGCAATGAATCGAGTGATGAACGGTTCGGGAGAAAGGCCAGGGTGGGCTGGGCTGGATAGACTGTAGTCGAATAGGGCCCATATGTATAGTAGGTTTTAAGTCTTTTTCTTTGTTTTTGTTTCTTTACTTTAGCTTATGTTTTATTTCTATTTCCAATAGTAAAAGCCTTTTATAATATGAGACTTAGCTCACAATTCTCATGCTATTTTGAGGCACTGCCTCAAAAAATTTGAGAGTTAGAAGAAATGTTTTGGATTTTTTATAAATTAGAAAGCAATTACAAAGGTTGTCCTGGCACTGTTTTAATTAGGTTAGGGGCATTTAAATACTTTATAAAATGTTGGTTTTTCCAAGAGAAATACTCAGTGATTATTTGTAAATTGTTTTACTGTTTGAGGAAAGATTTTATTTGACTTTATTTTAAATTTGAATTTGGCTTTGATTTCTAACAAGTGGCAATTTTGCTTAGTTAATTTGATGACATGGCACCATTGGTGTGAGGTCACTTGTGTTACACTTGACTAGATAAACTTGAAAATCCATAGATGTACTCAAAATGCATTGGGAGAAGAAGAAAAACCAAACAAATTAAAGAAAACAAAACATCTAGCGGTTAGTTCAGTAAGTCACATATGCCTTAGATATTACCAATACTATACCTTGGATGATAATACATTTTCACTAAAGCCACAATCTAAAATACATAGATCTACAAAAAAGCCTAGATCCCGCGGCATCTCTTTGCTGCCGCATCATCGCCGCTGCCTTGCTGCAAGAAACAGTCAAGAGAAACTAGATCCCTAACTACCATCTAGTTCGGAAATCAACCATCTTCTCGTTTTTGACTGTTGAATGTGTAGTGCCAAGTCAGCTTTGCGAGATCGGGTAGCGCCCCTCCGACGAGCTCTCGCCAACAGTAAACGCAGTCAAAATAGCTTGATTGAGTCAAAACCGACGAGAAGGTTGATTTGTGAACCACATGGTTATTTCTAGTTGTAGATCAACTGGTACCGGGTGGCTAGTTGAGCGTTGTCATGTGAACTTTTCTCATAAAATAGAGAGATGTCACGAAATTCACCATTTGTCATCACTAGCTTTTGACAATGCCCCAAGTCGTGATGCTGGCTTTTCTCCATCGATCCATAACTCCCAACGCAAAAAGAGAACAAAAACGAAAGGAACCCAAAAGCACTAGAAAATATGGATAAGCTTGAGCTTCACATTTCTCGCCAGGTTTTCAATCAGCGGTGAACGGAACTACCAGACCGCTGATGTTTCTAAGTCTATACAAGTAAATCATTAAAAAAATCCTCAAAAAAGGTAAATCATTCTTTATAGAACAAATCGGGTTGTTAGAAAAAGTACTTGTTTTCCTAATTGCCAAAACTAACAAGTTCGAGGATTTCACTTAAAGGCTTAGCAGTAGGGTACATGCCAATATTCATGCAACTGAATTCTCGACAGTCCAAAGGCAAAATTTAACTGAAAGTAGTGTACGTTGGATCACAATGATACTTGCAATTCGTGGTCTTATGTCATAGATGACACACACTGACGACGATATCATAAACCAAATTAGTCGTGTGGGATGATTAACATAAGGTCGAGCCAGAATGAAATCATCACATATGAGTGCAACTTACATGATAGTTTGCTGATGAAGATCGCCGTATATGTAATAGTGACGATATTCTCCAAGAAGACGTTCCTGCTGAGTACACACCCCCGCCCCCCTCCCCAGGTTACATGGTATCCATGGAGGAGAGCAGGTATGGAGTACCGCACCGCGTCTATCAGAGGGGGGCGCTTGCTATACTACCCTCCCATGCAGAGGAAATTTCTACCATGGATATGCACTAAATTGCATGATACGGTGAACCGTGTTGGCAAGTCGCTAAGATTTAGCACTCACGTCTGAGCCTAGAGCATATGCATGTTATAAGGTAAGTAGTACCCAGGTTGTAATATTTACTAATAGCATAACAGTTTTCTTGCTAGCTTCTTCCTTTCCACTCTCTTCGTATTCAATCTTTACTAATGCTTAGTAGTGATGAGTCACAACATCTCTATTAATATTGTTCTTCTAGTGGACAACTACCTGCTCCGACAAACAAATCTGATTGAATCAGGAATTACACGATAGCTTAAATAATGCTTAGTAGTGATGAGTCACAACACTTTTTCAAATCTCGCACTGAGCCGCGGGGGAGGAGGCTATTGCTGTGTATTTGAACCAGCTTGGAGACGAACTTCATGGAGGAGGCCCCAACTGCTGACATTTAGCAAGGGTGAATGAAAATTCTACAAAACGTGGAGAGCACAATAACTGAAGGAGCCGACCGGCTAGTAAAAAGCATGCTACCAAAGTGCTCATTTCGGTAAATTTCTTACAAGCAGTGACTAATTCGGGACAATTCCATCGGCTAACTCCACCACATAGTTATTTTCTTGTTGAATTGCTTTCCCTTGCACATTGGGTTACGGTGTCGATATGTTGTAGTTAAAACCCTTGATGAATGTGTTTCCCATAGGTTCAACTAAGCCACCTTGCGACTACCCATGGATCACACAGGAATCTCATCAACTGTGTCGACAGAAAGGCCATCGATACAGACACATCATATATCACAAAGAAGGCATGTCTTCCTAGCAACAAATGATACAGATCTCTTGTATGGCGTACCCTTTGATTATGTGTACATATCCATTTATACCTAGCACAATTTCCCAAATGTCTTCCAATCCCACAGTATGCATGTATAAAGACATGCATGTATAAAGACACTCAGATTCTTGCTCGCACACGAGTTGATAGGCCTAGTGTTTGTAGTGCCATTTGTAACATTAAAACCTAGGTTAGAAGCAATGACATATATAGTGCCTACCAATCGTTCTACAGTGCCACATCACAGAGCTATGGAATGTGAATCATTGATAGCAGTACTCCCATTGCCAATAAATTTAATTTACTTCATTAAATCTCCAATGGCTTTCCATATGACAACCGCCTACTGTCTATCATATACTCAAAACTCAAAACAATTCAATCGGGAAAAAGAGAATCATGCTAAAATTTTCAAAAAACAAAGCATCTCAAATTGTCGATTCAATAAGTTAATAAGTGTACCAAATAAGTCAATAATTAAAAAAATACTACATAGAAAAGCAAAATTTGAAGTCTGATCTGACCACAAACTTTAGAACACAATCGGCTGAGACTTAATGAAGTCTCAGTCCAGTGACGTCAGCGTAGTTGTGGTGCTATGGTTGAGACGACTGGATGCTACAAATGATGATGAAAAATTATACGACGGTACTGCAAGCACCGACAACATATCCTACAACCATTCTGACTAAATTGCTACAATCATCAATTGAGGATGTTGCGACCAGTGAGATGACATGCTACAATCAACGAGGGATGACATGCCATAACCAGCAAGACTGATGTTGCAACCGGTAGGAAGAAAAGTTGCAAACCAAGGGACAAAATGTTGCAAGGTTGACCGAGACATGGTTAAATCTCAGTCGATCGAGTTTTAGCATGCCCGTTATTATACACTATGAATAGATTTAAAAATCACAGCCTGACCTTGACCTCCAGGCAAACTGTACTTCGTAAAGTGGCCAAACATCCAAAAAAACACATACCCTTAAGAAAGTTGCACTAAGAATATAAGCAATTAGAGAAAGTGACCAAGAAAGAGTAGTAGCGGTGAGTTAGATATCACTTGCAGTCTATACTCTGGACAGTGACAATAATAGTTAGTGTCATTTCCGTTGTGTTCCTAATTGATTAAAGAGGCTACTTTGTGACAATTTAATTGCTTTGACTACGTGTTTTCAATTGACTTTCGTGGTATGGAAGAAATACATGGTTCATCTGTGGGACCTGCCAGCTTTGTGGTCACTTCCTCTATCAAACTAGAAAATATCAACGTCATGTCAATAGGTCATAACTAAAACACATGATGATAATGTTGATGTCGATGTCGAAGCTCCTTACTTCCTAGAGATGGGATGGTTGTCTGGCAACCTGGGACATGGGTCTGGCGTGCGAGGTACTCTCTGGTTCATCTAGACATACATGTTTATAACTAAGTCAATTTTCCTAGTATCTTCCAATCGCAAAACATAAGCAACAAGAAGCTCACAGTCATGTGCGCATAATTTCAAAGCGCAGTGGTAGAACTTTGGAATATTGAAAAATGGTAGAACCAATGTCATTTATAGCGGTCGGCATTGATATTCGTCTAGTATCATATCAGATGCAGTTATTATCTATGAATCAATGTTCACAATACTTCCACTGACCGAATTCTATTCTATTACATATCCAATAATTTTGAGCTTAAATGTAATCATCAAAATTGCTACAATAGTATGTGTTTACAATGTTATGATAGGTTGGTCAAACGTACCAGGTATACAAGCATGGCTCTTAAATCATAACATTAGTTGTCAAGCTTCAACTACTGATGGTACTGAAGGTGAATCAAAAGTATCGAGGGTCAATAAAAGTATAGTGACCTGACCTACTTCTCCTTTGTTGTGACTCATTTCCAGCACTGCCCCGGTGGCGATGCTGGCTTTCCTTATCTCGATCAATCCCACTTCACGCAAATAAGAAGGGAAACGGAAGGAGCCCAAATGCACTAGTAAAGACGGATAATCATGAGCTTCACACAACTCGCCAGGTTTCCAATGGACGACAAACAGAACTACCAGAAGGCTGATGTTTGTAAGTCAGTACATGTAAATCATTCTTTACAAAGCTAAACGGGTTGGTACGTAGCAAAACTACTTGTTTTCCTGAATCATGAAAGTAACAAGTGCCGGAATTTCACTTATTAAAGGCTTAGCCATACTGGTACGTGCCAGTATTCATGCAACTGAATAGTCGAGCCTTCAAATCCAAATTTAACTGAAACTAGAGTAGGATGGATCACACGACACCTCAATGACAGCTCGGGGTCTTGTGTCACGAGCTAATTAGTCATTGATGATCATCACAGATGGTTTCCTGAAACTAATTAGTGGTGTGCATGATTGGCATAGGGCTGGGCTAGAACGAAATCATAAGTGACGATTTCCTGCAAGAAGCAGTTTGGGTTGAGTCCCCCATTAGTCTTGCTGCACCACCCTCCATGCATAGGAAAGTTGTACAGCGCTAACTTGCATGGTACAGTGAACAGCTAAGGCAATTCCTTCAGATCCGGTAAAGTGAACTGCGACAGCAAAAGAATCCAAGCAACGAAGGATACAAATTTGCTGTACGAGGTACTCTCTGGTTCATGTGTACATATGGATTTGAATCTAGCACAATTTTCCCGGTGTCTTCCAATCCCACAACATACGCATGTATCAAGATACTCAGATTCTTGCTCGCACACGAGTTGATAGGGATAGCATTTGTAGTGGCATTTGCAACATGAAAACCTAGGTTGGAAGCAAGGACATATATAGTGGCTACCGATAGTTGTCCAGTGCCACATCACGGAGCTATGATATGTGAATCATTGATAGCAGTACTCCTATTGCCCATGTATTTAATTTATTTCATTACAGCTCCCGGGGGTGTCCATATGACAACCACCTACAGTCTATCATATACTCAAAACTCAATGGAAATCTTATTTGGCTTACTTTCCCCAGGGAGCAATTCCTTGCGAACGTCCCCAGATCCCACCGATCTGGATCTAAGGTTGACAGTTTTCTACAAAAATTACACTAGAAAAACAAAACAAAAAAAATACACCAAAAAAGGTAACATGCAGGTGCCTAGGGTGGCTGGTAACCGTTTGGCACCCAGCGGGGTCCAAACTCAAAATAGTTCAATTGGAAAAAATGCATCGAATATTCGAATTCAATAAGTCAATAAGTATAGCAATTATATATTTAAAATAGTCTAGTACCACTAAGGACAAAACATTGCCCATACCTCTGCTCTAATTCTTAACAAAAATTTCTTCGAGCTAGCAATCTTAAAAATTTCTTTAAACAAGTCAACTATCAGACATGGCACCACCCGACACATCAGGCCATGGCCACAGAGAGAGCAGCACTGTACAACAGAGGGAAAGAAAAAAGAGACGTGAGAAGCCCCGACACCGCGAGGCCACCCCACTGTTGGGACAAACCCCGGACGAGCTCTCTATCTCTCGCTCTCTCTCTCGGCAGACGAAGGTGGAATAAGGAGCACACTAATTTTCCGGCGCACGAATGCCTCCGCGCACGAATGGCGCCATGCCACACAAACGGCGATTTCTTTTCTGGGCACATACCTGGCTCGGCAACAAAACCATAGCGGCAAATACACATGGGAGACCGGACGCTGGAGACTACAACTCTCCTAGCTTCTCTCCGGACACACACGCACTAACCACTGAAGACTACATCTCTTCTTCACTGGCTTCTCCTTGGCTCATCCACCAACACGCACAAGCACCCCGCGCACACACAGCTCGTCGGCCACACCGGCCACTAAGCCATGCACCCACGCATTACCTAACCACTAACTACATGCACGCCCATGCACGTCCGCACTCCACGGCTGCCCAACGGCACGGCAGACGCAGCTGCTCCACTTACAGCCGCATGACACGAACGACCTGGCCAAGTCTTCCTCGCAGCCACGGACGGCCAGCTCCGCGAGTCCCGGGCCAAGATTAGTGCTAACAGCCACGGCGTGCATCTGCATCACGAGCTCATTAGCTGGTTCTCCCTCGCAGCCGCGTCCACGAATATTCTGGATTCCTCCAGCGCATGAAACCGCCATGTCCAAAATCTTCCTCGATGCTCCGCCGTATATAAGCCAGGCTACCATCCTCCCTCTCCCTTCACCAACTTTAGCAAGACAGAAACCAAGCAAAGACCACCGAAGCTGCTGCGGGAATCAATCGCCCGTCTCTAATCGGTCATGGACAAGATGCTCGTCTTCTTTACCCTGAGCGCGTCGCCGGCCGATAACAACCCCGGCGCCCACGGCAGCTGGGCGAGGCTTTCCTGGCGGGGCATGCAGCAGGACGAGAAGCGGCCGGAGGCTGAGCAGCACCATCAGCAGCTTGGAAAGGGGAAACAGCAGTCACAGTCGCAGCTTCCACTGCCGCGGGAGGAGACGCGGCGGCCGCGGTTCGCGCCGGAGTTCGACGGGATTGACTGCTTTGAGACCATCATCTGGCGTCAGTGAACTCCATTTCTGCAAGACGCTCGGCTGATGCTGGGGTGTGTAATTCTTGATTCTTTCTTTGTTTGACGAAGCTGTGTTGCGTGTGTGGATCACATTTGACCTCAGTTTCTAGCAGAGGCCAGGAGTTGTACTGAGTTAAATGTATATAAGTGCGACCAAACTCTTATTTTCTTTTGATTTGATCACATTCATATGGAAGCAACAGACTCAAATCGTGGTGAATATGTGGATAAGCTGTTGTGTCTACACTTTCAGGAAAGAGTTTACAGGCACTGTAGCTTTATGTTCGACGTGTTATAGAGATGTTCAGAGAAACCAATCCAAAACAAGATGCGCCCAGTCCCGAAAGAAGTGGACACCTTTCTTTCACGTACATATTGCCTGCTCAACAGATAAACTCTAATCTCATTGCATACTGCATCATATTCTTAGTTGTTCCAGCAGCACTAGTTGGTTTAGCTTCGACCGAACCGCAGACATCACCATTAGCCATCGGATAACAAAATCATCTTCTCTCACTAGTTCCGTACAAACTATAAGCCTTTGTCATTGCTTACCAACAATAACATACAGATGGAGAACTATGATGACAAAAAAATTATTATGCAGGCAGGTTTCAAGATGGCAATGGGGCCTCAAAACCCGCGTCCCCGTGGATTTTTACCCTATCAGGGGACGGGGATTGACGTCTTTCTATCCCCACGGAGCTGCTGATGTGTACATTCTAAAACCCGGCATATTTCACGCGTTTAAACCAGTGTCGTTAGTACCCGAACCCGAAATCCGACAATACCCGTCAAAAAATTTTTTGCAGCATGCACTCATCCATCTTGAAGCCCTACGCTACAAAACTGGGCGAGCAGCCCAAAGCCACAGTGACCGAGCCCCTTAGCGTCCCATCGTCGAGGCCCTCGAGTACAAACCAACCCCTCGCTCGGTCGCTCTAGCAGTGTCGCTCGCTCCTCAAGTCTCTCTCTCCCGCACAACACAACACCTAAACCTAAACCTAAGTCCCCTAGCCATTGCCTTGGCTCGATCCCATCTCGCAGTAGCCGCCGACCACGATCTGTGCGCTGAGCCTCCTCCCTCCTCGTCTTCTCCAACGAGCCGCCTTCCTCCACGCGTCATGTAGTCAGGAGAAGCGGCGCTGCTGCCGATGACGAACTCTTTGTTGCTACTATTTTTCTTGTGTTGTTGCTGCTGAAATATACTATGTGCTACTGTTTTCGTTGCTATAATATGCTCCTGTTTTTCTTTCAAATGCTACTGTTTTCACTGACTGCTCGTGGGGACGGGTTACCTGTGGGTTTTGAAAACCCGACGGGTTTAGGGACGGGAAAAAAAACTAGCCCCGTGTACGGTAATGGGGACGGGGACGGGCATGAGATTTTCTCATGGGGATGAGTTTGAGCAAGCAAAACCCGATGGGTTCCATCCCCGTTGCCATCTTGAGGCAGATTGGTGAACTTGGCCTTAAGATGGAACCTGCTATAGGGGTAAATGTTAAGCAGAATTGCCATTCAATTATTCTTTTCGAATTGAGGAAGCGAAATCAATACACAACAGTTTTCACAAAAGAGGCGGGATAAAACCATCTTTCGTTGATGACAACTCATTACTAACATGTACCATGTTTGCTGGACTTTTGTAGAGAGTGTGAATACATTGGCAGGCTACTGGATTCACTGAGTACAAACTGATTTGCTCCTGATACATCTCATTCCCAAGTATATGTGCACCCGTTTGGTTCATCTCTCGTTGCTTTCTCCTGCAGCGCGTTTGCTATTCATTTGCACTCTAATAACATAACATGTCAAACAGAAGGAAGAGTAAGTATGAAAGTGTATATGAACTATTTGACCTTGCTATATGTTCATGTGAATATAGACTTATATATAGCACAAGCATTACTCACAAAAGGTATGGTTGGTGGAGTATTTACTTTTATTATTTATCTTTCTGTGGTTTTTTCCCCAAGATCAATGCATGTGTGTTTTTTCTGCAAAGGGAAAATAGTGTGTCTTTTAACATTTTGATTTTCACACTAGGAGTTGGGAGCAGGGTGGGAACTCAGAAGGAATTCGTCCTTATTTTTATCTTACCCTTCATAGAATTATGGCTCGAGTTAGCAGCATAAACCGTATGGTAAATAATTCATTCACCCTTCCATAAAAAAGGTAATTCATTCACCTCCTCCGTTCATATTGCATGTCTCATCATCACTAATTAAGAAACCAACAAAAATTGACATGAAGCTCAATAATTATCCTGATACAGCAGCAGGTCAGCCTCTCAAAAGGAAATGATGGACTCGAAGCAGTTGATGCCTTCTAACTCCGGGGCGAACACCCCGCAAAAAAAAAAAGAACTCCGGGGCGAACCGCACCTCCCGCTTCTTCTCTAGTAGAGAACCCTGGTCGACCTTCTCCTGCTGCTGCTACTTCTCCGTCTGCTCCCCGCTGCGACCCCTCCAGGACAGGCGCATTGGTGTGCCGAAGCCGGCACCCGCGATGTCTGCCGGCAACATGAGCTCAGGATCGAGAAAGCCAAGATTCTGTCCATGGTCAACGGCTCCTAGCGTTGATGCTTTTCGGTTTCCTGGTGCTTTGCATATATACACGGAAACAGGGGCATGAAAGTGGAGCCGTGACGCCGGGAAAGGAAAGCGACGTGAGATTGTTTACGGAGTCGGGGAGACTGCCGGCCCAGGCGCGGAGTTGGTCGAGATCGCCCCAACCATAGAATGATAGAAACGGACAGAAAAAGGGGCGGCGATGATGAAATTTGGAATATGAGTGGGGCGGGCGAGGACTTGGACTTGACAAGAGGTGTCGTGGATGGTCGGCGTCGCGCTCCACTTGGACTTGGTGAGGATGTGCCGTTGAAGCACGCACAGCGATCTGCTGCCGGCCATCTACGTGCCACAGTCTGCAGGTACCGGGGCTGTGCATGTGCTGCTTTTGGTATGGTGTGTCTTACCCACCGAATGAGTTGATCACATCCAGAACTCAGCTCTTCTATGCGTCAGACACTCTGGATTTCTAGGGACAAAGACTCGGCAGTAGAGGTTGTTGTCCATGAGCTGTTCGTTGACTCCACGAATATTTTACTGGAGAAAGGCAATGGCAGGTGCACCGTATGCCGTGCTCACTGCGTTACATGAGCGATGGCGTACACTGCCACATGTAAAGTTTGAAATAAACTGCAACTTTGTTGAGGCCGACTAAATGAATCATTAACTTTAAATCTCTGATGTTGGTACCCTGACCTCTTTCATCCCGGTCTATTCTAACCCTACTCATGTTTGGCACACTGGGAAAACCAGTCGGGTTCAGCAACTACTCTCACCGACAGTATGGGTCCACAAGTCATATATATTAATCTATCTCCTATTATCTTCTTCTTCTCTATCATCTAGTCTCCCGATCACCTTTTCTACTCCACCTTTGATTCCCCTTTCTCCCTCCATTATTGATCCGTCTTGAGCCTACCCCGTCCGGGCCGACAGCTGGACGCCTTCGGGCAACAGGGCCAACACAGTGCTGGCGGCGGGCGGCGGGGTCTCGGCGGAGTGTGACGGGGCTAGTAGGCCCGTGTGCGACGCGACTAGGACTGGGGATGGTAGCGGCCTGCATGCGTGGCAACCCACGGGCGAACCGGTCGCTGACGTGCGTGACTATTGGTGCCGAGGCACGCGGTGGCGGCCGTATCGCGTGGCACTTGCGGCTCATGGTGCAGTCGAGGCTTGGCATGGCGACGAGGGCCGACACAGCTCAGCCATGCGAGTTTTCCATCCAGCACGGGGCGACGGTGGTGGCGCCCAATCGATGACCGCTGAGAGCGGTGGCCCATAGCTGCAAGAGACTGCATGAAGCAGGTGGCATCGGGCACGAAACCGAAGCACGGCGCCGCGGCTGCCAACGAAAGTTGAGGCAAACGGCATCGCGGCCAGCGAGCAACACTGCGGCAACAGCCGAATGGAGACATGGTTGCCAACGTCGGCTTGGCACGGCGAAGCTGCAGCCATCGGTGAGAAAATTCCCCTCACCGATCGGTGCTCATGTCGCTGACCATTGTCGCCATCTTGTGGGGCTTGCCCAGGTGAGCACCCTGTTGAGGTTCTTTTGAAGAGATGCATACGACACATTGGCTCACAGTCTTGATGATCAACCGAAAGAATAATGTTGCCACTAGACGTTTTGACAGGTGATCAGTAAAGCTGCTATAGTCGCTAGTTCATCTGGTTCGTGAGTTTTGTTGGGTGATGACCAACAAATTAATGAAGATTTATATCATACAAAATAATGAAGATTTATATCATACATTGTTGGGTGCTGGCCATCTCTTTGGGCTATGAAACGTGTGTTTGTTGCATTTATATTTTTGTCCGCTTGAACCAAGAGTATATTTTGCTTTCTATATAATAAAGCGGGGCGAAAACCTTTTCCGGTAACAAAGAGTAAATATCGCGTCTTTAGTCAAGACATTTCGTCCCCTTGTTTTACAGATGTTCATTTATTAATTCTGCAAACTAGCCTATATAAGAAACTTTTCTAATCTTTATTAATTGACGGACAGGCCTGGACCATGATCTGTCCCGATTTTTACATAAGACGAAATGGACACATAAAAGTGAGTTTGCTAGCCTTGTCATCCATCATCTGCCACTCCAGTGGCATTGTTATTTCCTGCGCTTAATAGATGCAGCAGCACCTCGGAGTGGGATCGGGATTGCAGTAGGCTTGTTCCGGGTTGTAGCCAAAACTTTTGCAGATGCTTTTGCACGTTTCGCTGTTTTCCGGCGTGACCGGGTCCTGGCAAACCGCCTCCGGCGTGCACCAGCTGGGTGGGTCGACTGCACAGCGGCACGGACAGAGATGAACGGTCAGTTTTGTACCAAGGGAAAGAAAGAACACATCTTCTATAAAGAAGAAGATGATGGAAGCATATATTCTATTTTTTTTTCTGTTTTTGGCTTCGGCCGGGTTGTCCTTTGCTCCTACTATATCAATATAAAATGCAAAGTTTTTTCCTTGTTTCAAAAAAAAATTGTATAGGAGAAATGTATGTTCTTACTATCTGCGTTACAGGGCAGGAAGGCGGTAGACATGACCAGAAGAGCTACAACCAAGAACAAAATATGTGTATTGCTCCTTGGATGTGCCATGGTGAATGGGTTCTTGCAATTCCTCTTCTTCTGCGCAGCTTGTGTTGTTTTTCTAGTCTAGTCGATGGATGCCAGTATTCGCCATGATGGTGATCATATATATAGAGAGGACTTATCGCAGGAATTAGGGGGCATTAATGAATTCCCATCTATCCTCTCGTTATCATAGCAATATATAAATAGAGGACTTATTGCAGGAATTAGGGGGGACTTAATGAATTCCAACTTATCCCCTCCTCATCATAGCACTAATGCGCCCGTAATTACTGGAGAATCAATTAATTATCTACCATTTATAGGTGGATAGCACTACACACCAACACATGGTACGCACCAAAAATAGTACTCCGACGCAAAAATGTAGTACTCTCTCCGTCTAAGTGCGTAAGTCATCTTACGTTGTGCACCAGGACCAAGACGGAGAGGAAAACGAGAAAATTGAATGTCTTTTTGCTAATTAATAGCATTGCATGCAATGAACTAACCACTGCATGTCATGTTTGGTAATCTCAAGTTATTGAAAGCATGCACGGCCCACATCTCTTATTGGTTGATATGTCACAAAACAAGAAATGAGGAGGGAGTTAATGTCCTGTGCCTAAGTGTTTTGGGATTATTTGGTTTTCGTAAGGTGACTTACACACGTAGACGGAGGGAGTACTTTTATATTGCGGGTAATAGGGGATATATTAAGCAATAGGGTTTACAAGGAGGTCTTGGTCATAAACTGGAGACAAGTTCTCAGGTCCCAAACCAAACCAAACAGCAGTTCTTCCCTCTGTTCTGGCAAAATTTGCGAGACAGTGACTTACCCTATTTTGCGATTGATCCACTTGTAGAAATAATTCTACTGCCCATACACAAACCTCCAATGAGCGAGATCAAATGAGCGAAGCACGTTCGGTCTTGACTCTTCTCTTGAATGGCATCAATCAGGAGCTTGCAGTCCAGTTCGAGTTAGACCAGCTTATCGCTCTATTGCATCGTCAGTGTCAAGCCTTCCTCACATGCCCTTGTTTCGGCCTCAAAAGGATCTGAACAGTTCAGCAGTTGACGACACGCCAAGAAAATTATGGTCCCATTTTCATCGTGAAGCCCCATTCCAGCTCCGGCCGAGCCATCCTCTGCCTAAACATAACCATCGCAATTCAGTTTCACCAACCCAGCTGGAGTTTTGGCCCAAACGTTATCAGGTGGTTTCTTCAGTTGTGCCATGCGAGGATCAGACACCGTACTGATCAGAACTGGTTGCTTTCGTTTTATAATTTCGTCACTGGATGATTCCTTTAGGTTTCTCAATATTTTAACTTAACCAGAGAGGATTCTCTTGGAACCTTCAATCGTAGGTAGAAGTTTAGCATGGGTAACCTCATTGCGGGCGTACCATGCTCGCCAAGCAGTCAAGATGATGTAGTCGACCATACTTTTCGGCACAGACTCCAGTAGATCTCTCAACCAACGTGTAGAGGGAAACTGAAAATCCATGTCCGCAAGTAGGTGCCATATACTCCTCATAGAGCTCCATAGTTGTCTAGCATGGGAACAATTATAAAGAGCCGTGTGCTGTGTCCTCCTTTGGAGGGATAAAAGTCAAAAGTTGTAAAGTTTGGCCAAATATGGAAAATATAGAGAAAAAATTAACTTCTACAATATCAAATTCGTACCGCAAAAGTGAGGCTGCCTCCGATCACCGAATAGTATATGTCATGTACTGTATGTCCTAAATAAATGGTGTATTTTGCCACTGTTGCCCATATTCGCTTAGGCAAAGTTTATAAACTGTTTCCTTTGAGGTGCTCACATCAGTGACATGATTGTGATGACAAACCTAAAACCACGAAAGAGTCTTTTTTAGCATGTGTCATGACCCGGTTCCACTTAATACAATCATCTAAACACCGAATTGGAAGAGAAAAAGTTGGTTATATCAACGGCATCGTGTCCAAGTCGTTTTTTAGGAGGGCTTAGCGTGAAATGAATGAATGTACTTCCAATCACGGTGTGAGTGGAAGAGGAAAAGAAAGATGAACTTATTTAAAAGAAGCCGGAAAACTGTGATGATCATCAAGGCAACAGAAAAAGCTCCGGCCGCAGTATGTGTAGCAGGGACTGCGCCCATCATTCATGCCAATCAGTAGCTTCCGTTCCAATCCTCCTGAATCCAAGCAGATGAATGTTCGTCGCAAACGGCTGACCACATAAATACTTTTGTACTTCGATCTTTGTGTCACATGCTCATGTGCAAACCTAAGTGACAGCAGTGTCGCTGTTCTATCTCGACTCTGTCGGCTGAGTGGCCACTAATCGATCTAGCGTGTCTGCAAGGGATTCCTCAAGATAAACCCACTAATCCATCCATGTTCCATGACGCCTGCTAGTCCACTTAAAAACCTCTACATAAGACAGGAACACACGTTCCCGTCATCTGCGTCCCAGAAAAAAGACCAGCAACGTTGCTACCCAAGTTCCCATCCCCTTCTCTTCCCGAGTCCTTGAAAACCCCAGCCATAGAACTATCCCATACGGTTGCTGTCAGTGAAAAAACAACATGAAGATAGGGTGCATGACAATGTAGGTAAAATAGAAGACACTAACTCGAGTGACAAAAATCAATTTTGCTAACCAGGTGCAGCCTCGACTCGGGAACGAGAGAAGCCTTTTCCCATTGAATGGTACGACCTTACGCATACGAACTTGACAATCCAGACATGTGTTGAGGATCCTCGCTGACACACCGCAACTTTCGTTGACATCCTTTTTCGTAGGCCCAATGCTCGAAGGTATTGCACGCGAACCTGGTGTCCGGAATGATCAACTCAAAAAGTAGATCTCGCCCTAGGGAAGAGCTCTCTTTTAATATGAGATGTGTTACAATTGATCCATGAGAGGGTGCCTTTATAGACTGAGAGCCTTATACAATGACCACCAATAACCTTGATGGAGATGGAAAATTAAGTGCAAAAATGTTTATTCTAGAAAAAACCAAAATACACATAAGGGGAGAGAAAAAGTAAGGATAGAATTGTCATATCTTGTCCATGCACTTGGTCTTTGAAGGAGGGTTTCCTTGATCCATGATGGATGAATACTACTGGTCCTATTGGGATTCTTTATCTCTTAATGGACTTCTTATCTGGTGGAATGCATGCATTTAACATTCTACATTAGTCTTACCTCTCCGTCGTATTTAGTTACTCGGGTCGGTCATTCATGGAGAGATGGAATCCAGGTTACCATCCAAAATCCTACCTTACATCACATATATTCATCGAGCAACATAGATAACATCCTAGAATGTTGAAGATTAGAGAGATGGGAACTTCAATAAGAATGACAAGAAAGTTGCTACTCCCATGAAGAAGCCCAAAGTTGGACCTGAACATGACACTAAGTGTTTGTACTTCAAGGAGAATGGCCACTTAAGCGTAATTGTCCCGGGTATTTGGTACATAAGAAGGCTGGCAACGTCAACCATGGTATATTTGATATACATGTCATTGATGTGGGCTTTTTGATACTTGTTCACTTGCTAATATTTGTAACTCGAAACAAGAGCTGCAGAATAAACAGAGACTAGCTAAGGACGAGGTGACAATACGCGTTGGAAATGGCTCCAAGGTTGATGTGATGGCCGTCAGCACGCTCCCTTTATGTCTACCTTCAGGGTTAGTTTTAAACCTAAATAATTGTTATTTAGTGCATGCGTTAAGCATGAGCATTATATCTGGATCTTGTTTATTGTGAGACGGTTATTTATTTAAATCTGAGAATAATGGTTCTTATATTTATATGAAAAATATCTTTTCTGGTCATGCATCCAATGTGAATGGTTTATTCTTTGTGAGTCTCGATAGTACACATCTTCATTATATTGATGACAAAAGGTGCAAAGTGAATAATGATAGTACCATATACTTGTGGCACTGCCGTTCAGGTCATATTGGTGTAAAGCGCATGAAGAAACTCCATACTGATGGACTTCTGAGATCACTTGACTTTGAATCATTTGAAGCATGTGAACCATGCCTCATGGGCGAGATGACTAGAACCCCGTTTTTCCGGTATATTGGAGCGAGCAGGTGACTGTTACAAAAAATAATCGATGTATGCAGTCCAATGAGTGTTGAAGCATGCGATGGATATCGTTATTTGTTGATCTTCATATATGATTTAAGTACATATGAGTATATTTACTTGATGAAACACAAGTCTGGAACATTTGAACAGTTTAAGGAGTTTCAGAGTGTAGTAGAAAAGCATCATAATAAGAAGATACTTTTTCTATGATTTGATCGTTGAGGTGAATATCCGAGTTACGAATTTGGTATGCATTTAAGAAAATGTGGAATTGTTTCACAACTCACAACACCTGGAACAACACAGCGTAATGGTGTGTTCAAACGTCGTAATTATACTCTATTAGGTATGGTGAGCTCTCTGATGTCTCTTACCAATTTGTCACTATCGTTTTGAGGTCGTGCATTAGAAACAACCGCATTCACTTTAAATAGGGCACCATTTAAATCCATTGAAACCTAAGCTATCATTTTTCTTAAAGTTTGGGGATGCGACGTTATGTCAAGAGGCGACAGCCTGATAAGCTCGAACGCAAAGCCGAAAAATGTGTCTTCATAGAATACCCTAAAGAGACAATTGTGTATACCTTCTATCACAAATCCGAGGGCAAGATCTTTGTCGCCAAGAATGGATCATTTCTCTAGAATGAGTTTCTCTCGAAAGAAGTGAGCAGGAGGAATGTAGAGCTTGACGAGGTTATCAAACCTTCTCTCGAATAGGAGAGTAGCGGAACACATAAAGATGTCCTTGTGGGGCCTACACTAGATAGAGAGGAAGCTAATGATGATGATGATGAAACTTCGAATCAGGCTACTACTGAACTTCGTAGGTCGACCAGGACACGTATTACTCATGAATGGTATGGTAATCATGTCTTGGACGTCATGTTGTTAGAAAATGATGAACCGATGATGAGCCCGGATTCCACAAAATGGCTAGAGGCCATGAAATCCGAAATAGGATCCAAGTGCGAGAAAAAAGTCTGGACATTAGTGAACTTATTCGTTGACCGAAAGGTTGATACGTCTCCAACGTATCTATAATTTTTTATTGTTCCATGCTATATTATATTCTGTTTTGGATGTTTAATGGGCTTTATTATACACTTTTATATAAACTTTTATATTATTTTTGGGACTAACCTATTAACCGGAGGCCCGGCCGAAATTGCTGTTTTTTTCCTATTTCAGTGTTTCGCAGAAAAAGAATATCAAACGGAGTCCAAATGGAATGAAACCTTCGGGAACGTCATTTTCGGAACAAACGTGATCCAGAGGAGTTGGAGTCTACGTAAAGCAATCAACGAGGAGAGAACGAGGCAGGGGGGGCGCTACCCCCCCCCCCCCCCCGGCACGCTCACCACCCTCGTGGGGCCCACGTTGCTCCACCGACGTACTTCTTCCTCCTATATATACCTACGTACCCCCAAAACATCAGACATGGAGCCAAAACCCTATCTCCACCGCCGCAACCTTCTGTACCCGTGAGATCCTATCTCGGGGCCTTTTCTGGCGCTCCGCCGGAGGGGGCATTGATCACGGAGGGCTTCTACATCAACACCATAGCCTCTCCGATGATGTGTGAGTAGTTTACCTCAGACCTTCGGGTCCATAGTTATTAGCTAGATGGCTTCTTCTCTCTCTTTGGATCTCAATACAAAGTTCTCCTCGATTCTCTTGGAGATCTATTCGATGTAATCTTCTTTTGTGGTGTGTTTGTCGAGACCGATGAATTGTGGGTTTATGATCAAGTTTATCTATGAACAATATTTGAATCTCCTCTGAATTCTTTTATGTATGACTGGTTATCTTTGCAAGTCTCTTCGAATTATCAGTTTCGTTTTGCCTACTAGATTGATCTTTCTTGTAATGGGAGAAGTGCTTAGCTTTGGGTTCAATCTTGCGGTGTCCTTTCCCAGTAACAGCAGGGGCAGCAAGGCACGTATTGTATTGTTGACATTGAGATTAACAAGATGGGGTTTATATCATATTGCATGAGTTTATCCCTCTACATCATGTCATCTTACTTAAAGCATTACTCTGTTCTTATGAACTTAATACTCTAGATGCATGTTGCATAGCGGTCGATGTGTGGAGTAATAGTAGTAGATGCAGAATCGTTTCGGTCTACTTGTCACGGACGTGATGCCTATATACATGATCATACCTAGATATTCTCATAACTATGCTCAGCTCTATCAATTGCTCGACAGTAATTTGTTCACCCACCGTAATACTTATGCTCTTGAGAGAAGCGACTAGTGAAACCTATGGCCCCCGGGTCTATTCTCCATCATATTAATCTTCCAACACTTAGTTATTTTTATTGCTGTTTATTTTACTTTGCATCTTTATCATAAAAATACCAAAAGTATTATCTTATCATATCTATCAGATCTCACTCTCGTAAGTGACTGTGAAGGGATTGACAACCCCTTTATCCCGTTGGTTGCGAGGTTCTTATTTGTTTGTGTAGGTGCGCGGGACTTGAGCGTGGTCTCCTACTGGATTGATACCTTGGATCTCAAAAACTGAGGGAAATACTTACGCTACTTTACTGCATCACCCTTTCCTCTTCAAGGGAAAACCAATGCAGTGCTCAAGAGGTAGCAAAGGCCATTGAGAAAAAATGGATATCTAAGAAGAAAACATACGCTGATGGTAATGTCGCCGTCTATAAAGCTCGACTTGTCGCAAAAGATTTTCGGCAAGTTTAAGGGGTTGACTATATTGAGACTTTCTCACGCGTAGCAATGCTAAAATCTGCTAGGATTATGTTAACAAATGCTACATCTTTCGATTATGAAATCTATTAGAAGGACTTCAAATCTGCGTTCCTTAATTGTTAATTTAAGGAAGAGTTGTGATGCAATCCAAAAGTCTTGTCGATCCTAAGGATGCTAATAAGGTATCCAAGCTCCAGCGATCCATTTACGTATTGGTGCAAGCATCGAGGAGTTAGAATCTTCGCTTTGATGACATGATCAAAACGTTTGGATTTATCCAAGCTTATATAGAAGCTTGTATTTATACGAAAGTGAGTGGGAGCTCTATAGCATTTCTAATACTGTATGTGGATGATATATTATTGATTGAAAATGATGTAGAACTTCTGGAAATCACATAGGGATATTTGAGCAAGGGTTTTTTAACGAAAGACCTCGGTGAAGCAGCTTACATATTGGGGATCAAGATCTTTAGAGATAGATTAAGACTCTTAATAGGACTTTGTCAAAGTACATACCTTGACAAAGTTTTGAAAAGGTTTAAAATGAACCAGTCAAAGAATGGTTTCTTGCCCATGTTGCATGGTATGAAATTCAGTAAGACTCAATGCCCAGCTACGGCAGAAGAAAGAAAAAAAGATAAAAGTTGTCCCTTATGCCTCAGCCATAGGCTCTACCATGTATGCCATGTTGTGCACTAGACCTGATGTGTGTCTTGCCAAAAATAAATGCGGGGTGTCTTGCCATTAGTATGACTAGTATGTACGAGAGGGATCCAGGAGTGGAACACTGGACAGCGGTGAAAAATATCGTTAAACACCTTAAAAGAACTAAGAAAACGTTTCTCGCTTATGGAGGTGATAAAGAGCTAATCATAAAGGGTTACGTCAATGCTAGTTTTGACACTGATCCAGATGACTCAAAGTCTCAATCTGGAGACGTATTAATTTTTAATGGTGTATCAGTCTGCTGGAATAATCAATAAAATGGTTGTATGCATGACACTAATGCAGAGAACGAGAGTCGTCCTCCTTTTCAAAAAAAAATAGTAGACACGTTGAGGTGTGTTGCTTCAGATACCAATGTACCTGAAGTCAGGCCGCCTATAGCTTGTACATTCATCACGATGGACAAATAAATACGACACCAACCTTTATTTTAGTATAAGCAATGTTTTCCGTCTACATATACCACTCCATATTGGTCATAGGAGCTATAGCAAAACTCTGTTGCTCAACGTGTCTCTATTTTTACCACCACGCCAATGCTAACATATCACATGGGTCCTTTCCTCGTATGTAGTCATGAGGGAATTGGAGACACTAAGAGAAAAGCAATCATTCCTCAACATCTCGCTTGTAAATTTAGGATTAAGAGCCACCGGGAATCTACGAGCTAGTTGGTTATACGGTTATTGTACTCGGTATCACAAGGATACTAATTCTGTTTCTACTAGAATCTGGATTTTCTGTAGTAGTGCCACTCACTGACCAGCTACACTAAGTAACAAACCCCATCCAAGTAATAGACCCCATGAAACTCTAAAAGTATCTTTCCCAAAAGGATTCACCAAATATATATTTTGGGTTCATCACATTTCTGATTTCAAAGGAGAGAGCTCCAATGTCTCTGCAAGTGACGCCCATCTAATAATTCCAATTCTATATTGGACCACTGCTCAAGTACGAGTACATAATGATATTGACTTAACCGGCTCCAACAAGTTAGCTTGTTGGATGAACAGAGATAGGGTAACAAAGATCACTGTAGTATAACATACGTGTCTACCAAATGCTATATTTCAAAGTAAATTTTTGACAGTGCTTATCCATGAAGTCTGAAAAGTTCTGATCACAATTCACAAGTACCAGTCGAAGTTTCAGAGAAAAGTAGTTTTTTTTTTTGGAGCGGAGTCACTTACTCAGCCTTAAACTGAGGCCCTTACAAAGTATAAAAGCAGACAACTAGAGTGGAGTTCAAAATAAGGACACGGCCGACCAAAACATAGATAGTACGATACAAGCCGAAAGGCTAACAACAGCGACGCAGCACCGATCGCGGGCACGTGAAAATGAGTTCACAAGTACCAGTCGAAGTTTGAAAGAAAAATAGTTTCCACAGTTTCCACGTTGAAGTATTAATCTAGTTTACCCTACATTTTTAGTTTTTTTCTTTGAGAAATTCTACATTTGTAGATGCATGGGCTGAACACAGAACACTCAATGCGAATGCAAGCCGGAAGAATATTCTGGGACAGACAGCCACACTGATATCTTACATCATTCGCATGACAAAGGAAGCAACGTGCCGAATGATCAAACACATAATTAGTGCGATTTATATCCAATTAATATGCCACCATGACTCATTTTTGTCGAAGTTATGCACTAATAAGGTTTTTTTTTTGATAAATGGTAGATTTTATTGACACAAATTGAAGTATTAAGTAGATACAAAACACCATGAGCACACACACAGTCTCTACATAGCTAAGATGCACAGAATCATGCATAGCCAAGATGTATATAGACAACCAACACTAACACACACAAGTAAACACGCTCGAGAATAGCAAAGTCATATAAGACCTAAGCTATGCTTAAGCGAGAAAAAAAAAGAAAAAGAACCCAAAGTGATCAACAACGATCGACAAACTTCAACACCGACTATATCCACACCAACCATCCCTTGCCACCACATGAACCGGGAGATTCTTAAACAACAATGCTTTCACGAAGGAAATGACTCTCAAGCGTCGTCGTCACCGGATCCAACAAGCCATGGTCAGAATCTAGGTTTTTACCATGAAGAATAAGTCCGCATATATCCGTGTAATGCATTCAACAAGGTAACGACAAGGAACATTGTCATTGCCAGGTATTACCAACTCGGGTCACGCCAAGGGTTTTCACCCCAGAGCTCAAGACTGGATACTCAAAAAGTATCATCAGATCCAAGTCAACTATGTGATATCTCCACCACTTTTTCATGACCCCAGCAACAACATGCGCTAGGCTATTCCACCACCACCATTGCACAGCCATACCCTCTGTCAAAGCCGTCATCGATAGATTACATCTCATCTTCAAAGGCAAACTAAACAGAGTGAGAGCTGCCAAAACTCAAAGAAGCTTTTTGACTGCATCTCATAACATCTCTAGTAGGAGCCGCCAACAGCAGCCAATTCACAGTCATGGCCCCGTCGCAGGTGAGCAATGCTACAAGGAGACTACACACCGCTGCACACCGCCAGACGTGTCGCCTTGCTGCATCATGGACCGGAACCCAAGCTGCAGCCCAAATACAGCCGGCCGGCTGCACGCGGGTAAGAGCATCTCTAGTAGTCACTGCAACCAGCCGCCCCGCAATATTCTTTGACGGTTTTCTGTAAAGGAAATTTACGGTATGGCAGATGAGGAGACAGAACAAATCCCGCATATATCACCGGATTTCTACTCAATTTTGAAACTTGTAATTTGCGCCATTAAACATCACCACATCGAACATAATTCATACAAGCTTAATAAACATAGTTCAAACAGAAATTAAACTTGTACATACTCAAACGTGGGGTTCTACTTAAACCAATAAACTAGTTCATGCATCTACTCGTCATCGTCGCCAACGTCGTCGCCCTAGTCGTCATGGTGGGGTAGGGGCAGGTTGCCGTGGACGGTGTGGTGCATGAGCGTACTGGCAAGGGTCTGCGTGAGCTAGAACTCCTCCAAGAGCCCTGGGACGCGCGCCGCTGCAGCTTGATCTCAGGTGGCGGCGGCCTGCTTGGCCTCCCACCAACCTTCTCCGGCTCCCGACAACGCTTGAGCGCCGGATCGAAGATCCGCCCAAGGCGACAGAAGTTTGCCCGCTCCGGCACTATGGGACCACGCTCCATGAAGGCGCCCCCGCTCCATAGAGCGCAGGGAGGAGCTTCCGGGCTTGCCGTCATTGCGCCGCATGCGGCCGTCGACCCCCCCACGGCCGCCACGACTTGCACCTGTTGACGCCATCTCCGACAACTTCCGAGTGTTAAATGCGGCGCAAATTGATGTTGGAGATCTAGGGATTTAAATTTCTCCCCGAGGAGAGGTTTTGCGGCGTATGCGGATGGGCTAAATCATCCCAGATCCTGCATATATACTGGAATCGCGAGCGGTTTGCACGCCGCTCGTAAAAAATTTATGAGCCAGGCCCTTTTTAGCGCCTGCTCGGGCCGTTTTTCTAGACGGCTTGGAAAACATACTTCACCGGAGTTATACTTAGTAGTCGCCAACCCATGCATTTGCAGGGTCTAGTTACTTAATATTACATTACTGTCTATGTTACTATACTTAAGGACATGAGCAATGGGGATTGATAGGAGAGTGTGCTTCCACGAATGTGTTAGTCAGATGGCATCAATCACATTAAATTATAAGCAGACACACAAAAACAGTATATACCGAGATAACTTGATATCAGTTCCTTATATGATTCACTGTCCTTTATATATGGAGGGGAAAGATTGGAATTGTTTTTTGTCTCATTCGAAAAATATGCAAAGTGTCCCAATATAATGCTTGCTTGCTTAGGTATATTCATATGTATATAGGCTTGAACTATCTCGAGAAATAATGTTTACCGACACAACGATGGTCATCTATAAATATATTAAAATGTATTTACTATGGCTTGCTAAAAAAGTCATGTTTACCTTAATGATAAGAATTGTTGTGGTCACAAACTATCTTATTATAGTAAATCACTAAGTAGAATGTTCTAAAATACCTGATATTGTTGACACTTCATATATCCTTCAAACTAACTAAGTACAGTTTTGGAAGGAAAATAATCATGACTCACTATATTAATCAGGACCTTAATCGAGCAAGCTAAGAAACCAAGAATTGATAAAACAAATAAGTTGGAATTTAAAAACAACATAACTTAATAGATTTCAAATTTGAAGAACGCCATGACTTCAGGGGAGCTTTGTTCAAAATCGTATCAAATAATCTTAATATTGGTTTTGTATTAGATGCAGTTGAACGGTTGAACAACATATTAGAATATGTATATGAAATTAAAATTGGATGGCAGAAAGTATTGATGTACTACTTCCATGATGATATTAGGTGTCATATTTACTGCTGTGTTCACACGTACTCACTGCAGGACACTATTTTTTTGTTATTACTGGACAAACAGAACAGGATGAGGGCTATGTACTTCTCCTTTTGTATAATAGCTCTAGGACTCTTAGCTCCTCGGTTAAACCGGAAACAATAAGAGAGCTCGGTCATTCCAATCATGAATTTTGCAGCAGCCCATAACATGATTTCAAAATAAAATCTTGAATAACGGGTCATAATAGGCCTTGTATGTACAAATATCGATTTTCATAGGCATGCACTTTTCAGAGAGTTGCTCCTCACTATTTTGCGTATTGACCTCGGGCATGATATATCCCAAGTGTCATGAACTTGTTTGCCATCACACATATATCCTGATCCTGACCTATATTAGAAGGGGACTTGAGAAATTAAATACATACTAAAATGCATCGATTAATAGGAATAGCACATATTGGTGTTGTATTAAGTAATTGTAGATATGGTAATTTAGAACCAAATAAGGGAAAGTACACCTCATCACTGAAGGCGAATGCTTCTCTACATATCAACATCCAATGCAAAACTACTAATTACATGTCTTTACGAACTTATGGTTGGACACATGTCTAGATTTGACCCTATGTAAGCGACGTGGCTGCAACAATGAATCATTGCTTCTGTTTGTGGATTTGGTGGATTTTCATATCATCCTGCTTGACATGAGGGAGAAACTTTGATTAGACCTGCAAGTGAAATCCTGAAGACAACTTCTAAGTTCCAATAAAATCTGGAACACAGCTACTCCCTGCTTCTAATGGATGGAATCTATCCTCTCTAACATATCACACCTGCAACCGCTCTCTGCTGGTTCTTGTTCTACAAAATCCACGAAACAAAAGCAATGCTTCAAAATCAAATCACAAAGGAAGAAAACGATCGATCCCAATTATTTGGAGCCGTGCATCCATGAAAGAGCAATCTTTCAATTTCTCCTACAGTCCACCCGTGCCCTATTTGTTATTGATATCGTATGGGCGGGGAAAGGATGCCCTACAGTCTAGTAGCGCAATAAGACCCAAGGGCGAAACCTAGGTGGTGCTCGGAGGAAAGCAAAAACAAAATCAATCCGCATGCACGGCCAAGAGGGAACCGAGGCCTCAATATATCTAGATTGAATGGACGGGGTCAAGCCTTTGGCGGGAAGAATTATTAGCATTATGTGATAGGACTACTGTGTCCTGCAGGGATACATGGAACTGATTTCATCGAGGGAGGTCATCTCGGAATAATTTGATCGTGGGAGATATAAGGAGTTGAGGGAAGTCATTAAAAAAAGCCTGATCAAGGGAGATAAATGGAGTTTGTTACATTACATGACGTTGTTTAATGCCTGATCAAGGGAGATAAATGGAGTTTGTTACATTACATGACGTTGTTTAAAAAAAGCCTGATCAAGCGAGATGTTGAGGAATGATTGCTTTTCTCTTAATGTCATTTTAGAAATCACTGCCCAGTTTCTTTTTTGCGACTTCCCCCGATTTTGCAGTATAACTTTTTCACTTTGTTATGAGTTCGAACCTGTTTGTTGGTATCACCTAGTAATCTGTAGCAAAAATATATTGTTCTGAAGACGGTAGCAAAATCATGGCATATACTTTACTACTCTAGCATGTCTCCTGTGAAAGAAGAAATGAAATACCTGCACTGTAGCCCCACTGTAGTAGCCATGCCTATACACATTGTAGCATTAGTAGAGCCTCTGCAGTACTACCGTAGCAGCACGATGTATTGTATGTACTAGTATTAAAGCGCACAGGAGAGAAATTGACCGCACTTAGACACACGCCACTATACGAAATTCTGCAGAGGGTTGGTTGGAAACTGCTTGCTTTGTTAGCAGAAATCAAAACTGCCTGCGAACTTGTGATAGGTTGCCACACCCATCAGATCATTCACACTGATGAGCTATACGCAAGTTCAGCAACCATCCTACGACCACAATATTTTCCACCATGTTGCAAATGACACAAATGCTTATGTGATGTGGCAGAAGTTGGAGTCTATGTATGAGAGGAAGACATCAATGAACAAGGCCTCGGTGATCAAAAGACTTGCAAAGCTTGAGTACCGCGATGGCACAAGTGTGATTGAGCACTTAAATGTCTTCCAATGCCATATAAATCAACTTTCAGCCATGAGATCAACTTTAAGGATGAGGTGCAAGCATTGTTGCTGCTGAGTTCCATGCCTGATAGTTGGAACACGCTTGTTGTGTCACTTAGCAATTCAGCTCCGGATGGGAAGCTGACTTTGAAGATGGTGAAGAACAGTATGCTGAATGAAGAAGCCAGAAAGAAGGAAAAGGGTGATGACTCTTCTTCTGATGCGTATGTGGCTGAAACCCATGGGAAGAATGAGAACCGTGGAAGCAGCAATACAAGCCCGGGTGACGGTCGGGCATTCCTTTGTCGGCGAGCCGCCAATAAGAGAGATTCGAGTGGCTAGAGAGGAGCCAGTACCTGCATGCGGCCCAGAGGCATTTTCGGGGCTCTCCGGTCTACTTCCCGGCCAATCCATGGCAAGGCGCAACAACCGATGACCAGATATGCCAAATTCGGCAGCGGCGGGAGCAGCCGTAGGTCCACCAGTTCTTCGTCGGCGATAGGACGAAGAGGCAACAATTGAAGTGGTAGAGGATAGTGGTGGAGCCTACGGAGTGTCCGCAGCGGCAAGGGTGTACCAATGGGGGGTGGGAGGGCGGCGCTGGCACAGATGCGACGCGGGAGGGAAAGGGGGAGGCTGTGGAGGAGAGCCGCAGCTTTTACTTGAGCGCCGAATGGTGGACTATATTTAGGGGGAAAGTTACGGCCGGAGTAAAAAAAATCACTCTCTTATAAGGATAAGGGACAGAGACTGAGGCAGAGCCCCCCCCCACCCCCCACCCCCATGTGAATGTTGGCGCCACCTCCCGCAGCGCCGCTTCTTCTTCTTCCTCGAGCTGCCTCGCACAAATCTCTCTCTCTCTCTCTCTCTCTCTCTCTCTCTCTCTCTCTCTCTCTCTCTCTCTCTCTCTCTCTCTCTCTCTCTCTCTCTCTCTCTCTCTCTCTCTCTCTCTCTCTCTCTCTCTCTCTCTCTCTCTCTCTCTCTCTCTCTCTCTCTCTCTCTCTCTCTCTCTCTCTCTCTCTCTCTCTCTCTCTCTCTCTCTCTCTCTCTCTCTCTCTCTCTCTCTCTCTCTCTCTCTCTCTCTCTCTCTCTCTCTCTCTCTCTCTCTCTCTCTCTCTCTCTCTCTCTCTCTCTCTCTCTCTCTCTCTCTCTCTCTCAATACAACACAGACGCACACACCCAGAAAGAAATCCAACCGGCTTTGCCAAGAGGCCTTTCTCCTTGGTACACGAGGGGCTACATCTTTTCTCTAGCCCTCACAGCTTCACTTTTCTCATTCATTGGCTGAACTTATATATACACAGGGAGCTAACCATCACGCACCACTCGGCAGCCACATCTGGCCACTAACTCCAACTCTCTAGGCACGACTCATACCCGCTACCTCCATGCACGCATGCACTCACACCGGCCATCACACTTGACTCGACCAACACTTGCACATGCACTAACCTTGAAGTGGTATCATACAAGCACTTGAAGGTCTTTGGTTGCAGGGCATTTGTACATGTTCCAAGGGACGAGAGATCCAAGCTTGATAGCAAGACAAAGCAGTGCATCTACCTCAGCTAACCAAGTGAAGAGTTTGGCTACAGGTTGTGGGATCCAGCCAATAGAAAGATTGTGAGAAGCCGAGACGTGGTGTTCATTGAAGATGAAACAATAAAAGATATTGGGAAACCAGAGAAGCCAATGACCAGCACACCTCAGGTTGATATGGATCCAATCCGTCCTCCTCTCGTATTTCGCCTTACCAGGAGTTTACTGTTGTACATTATTGTTATGTGTGTGTGTGTGTGTTGGTGGGGTGGGGGGTAGTTCTTTTGTGAATCCAAAAATGAAAAAGAACATATATGCTTTCCATCAAGATCTGCAATATTTCGCCTTACCAGGAGTTATTGTTGTACGTTTTTGTTTTGTGTGATGGTGGGGTGGGGGTAGTACTTTTGTGAATCCAAAATAAAAGAAAAACATAGATGCTTTCCATCTAGATCTGCAATATTTCGCCTTACCAGGAGTTTATTGTTGTACGTTTTTGTTTTGTTTGTGTGTGGGGGGGTGGGTGGGGGGGGGGGGCGCACTTGTATGATCTTGTTAGTTGATAATTGCAAAGGTGTTCTTTTTCCTTATCTGTTATGATTCTCTTGCTGTTATAACAACATATGTACCTTTTCTTTGCAGGTTATGCTATAGAAAACTTTTTAACACTTACATGCTAGCTACTGTGCAACCTTTGCTCGGACTCAAGGAGCAATGGCTGAGGCTGTGATTCTTTTAGCTGTGACAAAGATTAGTGCTGCTCTAGGGTATGAAGCAATCAACCAGGCTAGTTCACATTTCAAACAGTTCATCAGACAGATAACAGAGCTTCAAAGTACGATGGGTCGCATCAGAAGGGAGCTCAGGCTGATGCATGGATATCTTTGTCGACTAGACTACGGAATCGCAACAATCAACCATATGAAATTTGGGTGCAGGAGGTGAGAATGCTTGCGCATGGGATCGAGGATACCGTGGATGAGTATTTGCATCTTGTTGGTCAGAAACACGACACTGCATGGAGTACCTATCTGAAGAATGGATTCAAGCAACCAAATGTTCTCCTTTCATTAAACAGGATAGCTTCATTTGTTAAAGAAGCAGAAGTCAATCTTGTCCACCTATTCCAGGCTAAAGATCGATGGGTTTCGATTGTAAGTTCTGGAGATGCTAGTGAATCAACTTATGTTGTTGAGAGATCTCAGCATTTAGCACGTGTATCACTTTCCCTTGGTGAAGAAGATCTTGTGGGTGTAGAAGAAAATAAAGACAAGCTTGAGCAATGGTTAGCAGGTGATGATTTGGAACGCTCTGTGATAGCACTGCATGGAATGGGAGGCCTTGGTAAAACAGCTTTGGCTGCAAATGTGTATAGGAAGGAGAGAGAAAAGTTTGAATGCCATGCATGGGTTTCTATCTCTCAGAGGTATTCTGCAAAACATGTTCTAAAATGTTTGATCACTGAATTTTACAATGGGAGCAAAGACGCCCCAGGTAACATCGATCACATGGACACTAAAGGTCTTCAAGATGTATTGAGGAGATTCCTAGAGGACAAGAAGTATTTAGTCGTACTAGATGATGTTTGGGCTCCAGAAGCAGTCAATGACTTGTTTGGAGCACTTGTTCAAAATTCTAAGGGGACTAGAGTCCTTATCACAACACGTATTGATGATGTGGCCCACCTTGCTTTCCAAAATAGAAGAATAACACTAACTCCTCTATCAAATAAGGAGCCGTGGGAGCTCTTTTGTAAGACTGCTTTCCCGAAAGATACAGATCACCATTGCCCCACAGAATTGGCAGAATTAGCACATGAAGTAGTTTGCAAGTCTAAAGGTATAGCTCTCGCAATTGTCACAGTTGGCAGGATCCTCTTTGTGCGTGACAAGACCAAAGAGGAATTCAAGCGAATACATGACCAGCTTGACTGGGAGCTTCTTAATAATCCAAGCATGGAGGATGTTAGAAACATCCTTTACTTGAGCTTTATCTATCTTCCACCTTACTTGAAAGGTTGTTTCCTATACTGCAGCTTGTTTCCAGAAGACTATCTTTTCCAAAGGAAAAAGCTTGTACGGTTATTGATAGCCGAGGGGCTCATCGAGGAGAGGGGTGAAAGCACACTAGAAGAAGTGGCAGAAAGCTACTTGAAAGAATTGGTTCATAGAAATATGCTACAACTTGTTGAGAGGAACTCATTTGGCAGGATAAAGAAAATCAGAATGCATGATATACTACGTGAACTGGCAGTTGTATTGTGTCAGAAAGAATGTTTTGGTATTGCATATGATGAGGATAAACGCAGTGGATCTTTTGATAATGATGGCCGTCGATTGGTCTTGCACAAACTAAAGAAGGACATTCACCATTCAGTTCCAAGTATATACCGCCTTCGATCTGTCATTGCATTGGACCACAGTATGCCGTCATCCACTCTTCTGCCTCGGATAGTGGAGAAGGCTAGATATATGTCAGTGCTGGAGTTAAGTGACCTGCCAATTGAGAAGATTCCAAATTCTATTGGGGATCTTTTCAATCTCCGTCATTTGGGTTTGCGAAATTGAAAGGTGAAGCTGCTCCCGAAGTCAATTGAGAAGCTTTCGAATTTGTTGACGTTGGACCTATATAGGACTAACATAGAAGAGTTGCCTATTGGGATAGTCAAACTGCAGAGGCTTAGACACTTATTCGCTGAGAAAGCAAGTGATCGATCTGAGCGAGTTTTCAGGTGCCTCAGTGGTATATGCATCCCCAAGGGTTTGAGGAACCTGAGGAACCTTCAGACGTTACAAACATTGGAAGCGCAGAGTGAGTCCATTAGACATTTGGGTGAGCTGGGGCAGCTTAGAAGCTTGAGAATATGGAATGTGAAGGGAGTCTACTGTGGACACCTCTGTGAATCTCTAGCTCAGATGCAATCTTTGTCCCACCTGACAGTGGGCGCGAGTGATGAGAATGTGATTCTCCGGTTGAATGCCCTCCCGCCAAACCTTCAAAAGTTACGGTTGAATGGACAACTGGATGAAGACACACTGGACCAGTCTCCTCTCTTCCAAGAGGCAGGGCGATACTTGTATTCATTGCGTCTATATTGGTCACAGCTGAGAGGAGATCCTCTTCCTTCCCTTTCTCGGTTGTCAAATTTGACGGAGCTAAGGTTCAGCAACGCCTACAACAGGGAGAAGCTGGCATTTCTCACTGGGTATGCTTCCCCAAGCTGAAGACACTCATTTTGCGAGACCTCCCTAGTCTGAAGTGCATGGAGATACACAAAGGTGCCATGGCGAGCCTAGAAGAGCTGACACTTTGGAACCTCAGCAACATGATGGAGGTTCCACCTGGTCTTGAGTTCCTTGTGACCCTCTGGGTTCTAACCTTTTATGAAATCACCCCAGAGTTCTTGAAGTTGTTCCACAACTGCCCTAGAATCAGAGGTATACACTCTGCGGAACTGACTGTTGCGGTTCTATCTGGAAGTGTTTATGTAAGTCATTCTATTGTCAACTACTAACTGAATACTTGTTTTCCCGTGTTACTTTAACCTGTTCCTATCTTATTGGCTAGGCCACCCGAAGATGGTCTAGACCACATGAATTGTCGAAAGGATCCAGTTCAATGTATTAGACTACATATTTCAAGAGCCACATCTGTTTCCAAAGAGATGTGTTAGCGTGCAATGTGGCTGCTAACTTGGCATGCATCACCTCTCTCTTTTAGAATTACAACTGTAAGTGTGCACGTGTGAATTGTATTATTAGCGATTAATTCCGGCCGTGATATTGACAAAAGACTATTTGCAAGATTTGTAATCGATTATGATCTGATGATGCAGTCGTTTTCTCGTGCCACCTTAGATATCTTCTCTGTATGTTTTTTTTCGAAAAGGGGGATTCCCCGGCCTCTGCATCAGCATGATGCATACGGCCATCTTATTAAACATAAAATAGTCCACAAAGTCTCCAAGTCTCAATGGTCTCAACATGAAAAAAAGAAGAAAAGGCTCACACAGAGCCCGAAGGCTAGATACACAAGCTAGCCAAACCACTATTACATCACAGCCGGTTGGCTCCAAGTTAGACAGGTAAACTAATTGCCTATCCTATTACACGGCCGCCATCCAAACCGGCTGAATATATCCCGAGCTACCATCTCCCATCGGATAGCAGCAGAAACCAAAAGCTCCCTGGCCTCCATCTGAGTGAGTAGCGACCAGGAACGGATAAGAGCCGTTGCTCTGAAGATAACCTGCAAAACATGGATGTTTGTTGATCTGTTAAAGACAAAATCATTTCTGCAATTCCAAAGCGCCCACAGAAACGCGCAAACCCCCAAGCGAATATGTTTTGCTAGCCCGGGCTCTACCCTAGTTAGCCATGTCCCAAACAACATGTTAACCGACCTTGGTGGGGTAATATTGAAAGCGACTTGAATAGTCGTCCAGAGAATTCTAGCTAGTGGGCAATCAAAAAATAGATGTTTAATGGTTTCGCCCTGATCACAGAAACTACACCTAGTAGGTCCTGTCCAATTACGCTTTGTTAGATTGTCCTTTGTTAAGATTACTTGTTTATGTAGAAACCACATAAACACCTTAATCTTTAAAGGAACTCTGACATCCCACACATTCTTGGAAGTAGGAATCGAGCTCGAATTAATAACATCAACATACATTGATTTAACCGTGAATTCACCCGACCTAGTGAGATTCCAGTGCAGTTTATCAGGTTGTTGAGATAGTTGTACCTGCATCAGTCTCCTAACTAGATGCAGCCACTCTTCCCAACGATTGCCCACTAACGATCTTCTAAACTGGATATTCAGTGGTATCGAGATGAAGACCGATGCAACCAAGGCATCGCGCCTTGAACTATACGATCTGAGACGGATCTTTGGATTGCTAGGGGAGCATCTCCGAGCCAAGTATCCTCCAGAATCGCGATGCTTGCACCATTGCCAACTATATGCTTTGACCTCTGAAAAAATGAAAGCTTCACTTTCATAAGCCCTTTCCAAAAGGGTGAATCAGTTGGTCTAACCGATACCTGAGCCAAAGTTTTGGTTTGTAGATACTTGTTACGCAGGATTTGAGCCCACATGGCGTCCGTTCCGAGGATAACTTCCACAACCACTTACTAAGAAGGCAACAGTTCTTGACTTGAGATTTTCAATCCCCATACCCCTTGGTCTTTCGCCTACAAATGATATCCCACTTCGCTAACCGATATTTTCTCTTAAGCTCATCCCCTGCCAAAAGAACCTCGATCGATAGAAGTCCAATCGTTCCTAACACCAACTGGGACTTCAAAGAAGGACAAAGGAACATGGGCATGCTCGTGAGCACCGAATTAATAAGAATTAAACGGCCTCCATACGACATGAGCTTGCCCTTCCAACAACTTAGCTTCTTCTCGAATCGATCCTCAATACACTTCCATTCATTATTCGTTAGCTTGCGGTGATGTATAGGAATTCCTAGGTATGTGAAAGGCAGCTCCCCCAAACCACAGCCGAACAACTGTTTGTAAGCCTCTTGTTCCTCCTTGGCACTCCCAAAGCAGAACAACTCACTTTTGTGAAAGTTAATTTTAAGCCCACTCAACTGTTCAAACAAACAAAGCAACAGTTTCAAATTTCTAGCTTTTACCAAGTCATGTTCCATGAAGATGATAGTGTCATCAGCGTATTGCAGAATGGAAATGCCTCCATCTACCAAATGTGGCACCAAGCCACCTATTTGGCCAACTTCCTTAGCTCTCCCTAACAAGACCGCCAACATATCCGCAACTATGTTGAACAGAATAGGGGACATCGGATCTCCCTGCCGCAAGCCCTTATGTGTCTGGAAGTAATGACCGACGTCGTCATTCACTTTAATGCCAACACTACCCTTTTGCGTGAAAGTTTCAATCTGGCTCCTCCAACCCTCGTGGAAACCTTTCATACGCAAAGCTTGTTGCAGGAAAGGCCATTTAACTTTGTCATCGCCTTCTCAAAATCTATTTTAAAGATGACTCCATCTAGTTTCTTAGAGTGGATTTCATGGAGCGTTTCATGCAACACCACCACCCCTTCTAGGATGTTCCTGTCGGCATGAAAGCTGTTTGGGATTGCTGCACCACGAATCGCGCAATCTGTGTGAGCCTATGAGTCCCCACCTTGGTAAAAATCTTGAAACTAACATTCAAAAGGCATATAGGGCGGAAGTGCTCAATCCTGAGAGCATCGGTCTTTTTTGGAAGCAACGTAATAGTTCCAAAGTTCAAGTGAAAAAGTTGAAGCCGTCCGCTAAAAGGTCATGGAACATGGGTAGCAGATCCTTTGATAATATGCCAACATTTTTTGTAAAACTCTGCCGGGAACCCATCCGGCCGGAGCCTTATTGTTCTCCATCGAGAGATGGCATCGAGAACCTCCTTTTCCGTAAACGGCGCAACCAGCATATCATTATCAGCAGCAGTTAGTTGAGGCACATCCTCGTCCTGGACTCATCGAGGTCACAGCGCTATCCTCCGGCGGTCCAAATAACTGCTTGTAGTATTCGGTGATGTATAGCTTAAGATTATCGTGACCAACAATAGTGCCTTCATCTTGCTCGAGCTGAAATATTTTTTTCTTTCTGTGTTTGCCATTTGCGATAAGATGAAAGAATTGAGTGTTCGCATCCCCTTGGATTACTTTGCGAACCTTTGCTCTGAGCGCCCACTTCAGCTCTTCTTCGCGGAGAAGTTCCTTCAACCTCTTTTCCGCATCAAGTTTACAAGACATATCCGCAGTGAAGAATTGCTGATTCAGCTTTAACATCTAGGGATTGAATAATATCCAGAGTCTGTCTTTCTCAACCTTATAAACTCCACTTAGATGTTTAGCCCATCCTCGAAGATAGCTCCTCAAATGCCTGATCTTATTCTGCCATTTCTCGACAGGCGATCCTCCCCTAGACTCTCTAGCCCACTCTCTGGCTACAATATCCATGAATCCTTGTCGTTCAAACCACGCCGTTTCAAACGAGAAAGTATTCTTGTTTCCCACATGCCTTGGCTCCCCTGAGTCTACAAATAAAGGCGTGTGGTCCGAAATCCCTCGCGTGAGAGCCTGTACCGTGACAAGAGGGTACTTCTGCTCCCATTCGGCACTTGCTAGAACCCGATCCAACTTCTCAAATGTCGGATTGGGTAAAGAGTTAGCCCAGGTGAATTGTCGGCCAGAAAGCTCGATCTCTCTCAGATCCAAACTCTCAATGATGGTATTAAACATAAACGACCATCGGCCATCAAAATTATCATTATTCTTTTCATCCCGCCTCCTAATGATGTTGAAGTCCCCCCCAACCAGAATAGGGAGTTGTTCAGACCCACAGATTCGAACCAGGTCAGCCAGAAATTCCGGTTTAAGCTCAGGTTGTGCGGCCCGTGAGACCGCCACCAACACCCAGTTAAACCCATCTATTTTGGACCTGACTCTAAATTTCACTGCGAAGTCACCCATAACAACACTCCGGACTTCAAGGGAATCACATCTCACACCCAGAAGATGCCTCCGGACCTCCCTCTTGGAGGAAGACAATGCCGGTCGAATTCCACACCTCCCGACAACGCGTTAAGAAACTGAGGCGCAAAATTATCCCGACCAGTTTCAGAAATAGCAATGAAATCTAAATGGTGCTCTAAGGATGCCTCCGCTAGAAACCTCGTTTAGCCAAGTCCTTAAGACCTCTGCTATTCCGAATATTCCTTTCATAGGTCATCATGGAATTTTTGGCCTTACAATTCTAGCGCTCCTGCGTCATGGATGCAGGTACACCTTCCGCATCCACTTACGTTTAGGAATGTTATCTCCGTAGCCGGTCCTCATAACCGTGCTCGGTTGAACATAAACTACATCATCCACCTGAAGTTCGTTCTCATCAGACTCCGTAGACGGAGGAAGATCCGCACAGAACTTGTCAAGAACCCTTACACCCAAGGCCTCAATCTCCGCATCATTCATAGGTTTTACTGCCGCTAGGTTTCTAATAGAATCTAAGACCCGTTCCGCTTCCAAATCTAAAAGATCATTAACCGAGTTTTCAATTTCAGAATTATTATTCCCAAGAGACACCCCTACTTGGTTTGCATTAGTAATAATCTCATCCTTAGAAAAATGCAGAATGGAATTAGATAAATTTACTGACATACCGGTTGTGATCTCAGCATCACGAAGCTTGGCCGCCCTCATAGCGTACCGCTGCTGCAAATCATCCACCTCCGGAAGGTCCTGGAGACGAGAGCTCATCCGCCTCCCCTCGGAAACCGGGTCTCGAATCCCTCCGAAAGCGATCACCTCCTCCCGAGTAGCGGCACCCGGAGGAGGCCTGGGTGAGGGAGACCTCCGTAGAGTGGGAGAGATGCCAGAGGGAGTTGGCGCCAGGGCCGCCTGCCCTAGTCCGTCCCCCCCTGCTGACACCATCGCAGTCGAGTGCATCACCGGCAGGACCGTCATCGGGACTAGAGGGTCTGGGGCCACCTGCCCCTGACGCCTGCCTAGTGCCTCCGGCGACCCCTCCACCAACGAGGCTCCCGCGTGACAGACCTCCAGGGCCTCCTGCCCCAAAGGTGGACCGCCTCCGCTGGCCACTGGCACCTGCGCCACCCGCGGCGAGACGGAAGGATGAGAAGGAGTCGTGGCCACCTGCCCCGACGCCCCTCCCCTCCGCGAAGAAACCAAAGACCCAGTGAGCACTGGCGACCCCTGAGGCTCCACCGCACGTACACCTCGGGCACTGAAGGCCTCCGACCGCCGGGGTGACTGTCCAAAGTCCAAGACCGGACGCGAATGCTCAAAAGCATCGTCAGAGTCAACCCGATCACTCCATAGACGAGGGGGAGCCGACGCCGGCAGAAAAGAACCAAACCGCAAAGAGTTATGAGGCAGAGACGAAGTCGGGGACTGCTCCATCCCGGCTCCGTTCTCAGGCTCCTGAGCTTGAGGCCCCGATCCATTGGGCTCCTGCGCTGCCCCATCCGTCTGCTCCCTGGGAGCACCCGTATCATCACCCCCTTCGTGCATATCCACATCAGTGCCAGCAGCCACCTCAGCAAACAACTCCGCATCCTCAAACTCAATATCAAGGGGGAACACCTCACCTTTATAAGTCCAGTTGACGACGTCTGGGACATACTCAATATCCAAGATACTGACTCGCAGGCGAGCCACACCCTGAGCTCTAGTGAACGCCATATCAACCTTCTCCGTCTTACCAACCATAATACCCAAGCTAGCCACCACACGCACATCAGCAAGTGCCTCCGAAGGTGCCCCAGAGAATCGCAGCCACACCTGAGTAAGAGGCTTTCCCTTAGGCTCAACTTTCTTCCATTCGTGGAACTCCAAAATACCTTTGGTGCCTGGCACCTTACACATCCCGAAGCTCAACAAACGCTGCAAGTCCTCAACCGAAGGAAATTCAACTCTGAACACTCTGTCCTCAACGGTTACGAGGTCCCACCGGAAATCACCCGGAGCCAACTCCTGAAGCCTCTGCAGAATCTGAGCCTGGGAGACATCTCCCTGTGTCACCTTGACCAAACCAGTAGTAAGGCTCTGGGTATCAACTGGAATCTCCCTCGCAGCCGCTGACTCAAAGAACATCAGCTCAGCACAGTACACACCATATACAGTAAGAGCTGGAATAGGCTCCCTCAGCAAAGGACAATCCCCTGAAGCATGCGCTGGCTTACCACAGGACTCACACAGCTGGGCCACACATTCCGCGATGAAATGGCCCTTTTCTCCGCACCGGTAACACAGCATTCTTTCTTTCTTCCGTGCATACTTGGATGCCCGCTCTGCATCAGCCACGTGAACCTTCTCAGCATCCTTCGCAATCCCAGGAACATCTGCAACGGCAAGTGCATTCACCACCTCCATCGCCTGGGGTGGTAGCTCCTGGTGGGTCAGGTAAGTCTCCATCGCCGCCCTGGCAGTGTCAACTTCTCTGGGAGGAGGCGGCCGACGGAGCCTCCCTCGGCCTCCACCACGACCACGGTGTCCACGGAAACCACCTCTGTGTCTGTTATCTGGTCCTGAGGCCCCCTCTACAAAGCCTCCAGCTGGCCCTAGAAACGGTCTCTCTGCAGACCCGTCACTCTGCCAAGCATAACCACGCCCTCCTCCCGCTGAAGACGAACCCCGATGCTGACCCACTCCATACGCATCATAACCGTCATCACCCCACTTGCCTCGAGGTGCATCAATCGGTCTCCCACTGATATTACTCTGACTGCTCTGAGCCGGATACTGCCCCAATCGATTCTGCGCCTGCCGAACTGCAAGGTGAGGCGGAGGTGCACGCTGACCCCCGGTAGGCGCTATCACCGGATCAGCAGAGGCACCACCAGACATCGAAACGCCCGGCGCTTCGGACCTTAGCCCAGCCATCCCCGTCGCCGACGTGTTACATGCCTGCACCACCGGCGGGGAATGACGGGGAGCCCCACGGCCAGCAGAAGCCATCCCCGACGGCATCGTCGCAGGAGCCGGCACCACCGACGCAGGTGGGCGAAGAACCCCCCGGCCGACCGCAGCTGCAGTAGCCGGCGCCGGGGGTCTAGGCGAGGCCCGCCCAGCCGCCGTCGGCTGCACAGCCGACGCCCGAGCACCCGGATTTCCCAACTGCTGCCTCGGCGGGTGGGCTCCTCCACGCCCCGCAGCACCGAGCTGGGTCGTCGGCGGCTGCCCGATCGGAGGAGCCCCCCGGCCCGACCCAGGCGGCGGCGGGGGGGCAGCTCTTCCACTCCCCCCCGCGGCACTCGCGGCGGGTGGGGGTCCCGTACCTCGGCCGGCCATGCCCAGCGGCGGAATCCTCTTCGCCCGGCTGGCACCACACACCGGGAAACCACGTCTTCCCTGGCGACGAACCCTAGCACCACGAACCGACGGCGCTGGAACGAACGAAGGGTCGTACGTGCATGGCAGATCAAAACACCCGGACCAAACTTGAGTAACACAATGGGCCTCATACCCATTGTTCTCAGGCCCACTGGCAACACAGCCCGATGGCGCCCGGTCCAGCCCAACCGCACCCAGCAGCCGAGTGAGCGCGGCTGCCCTCGTCGTTTGAATCGCGGCCGCCGTGGCCTCCATGGCCGGCGCCGGCGATCTCAAACTCCGGGACAGCAATCGCTTTCCTTTCTTTCTCTTAACCGTAACCCATGCATCCGGTCGAATCAGATCAAACACAGTGAGTTTCGGCAAACTAACCTTAGGTATAGGGCCCTTCCATGGTCGAAGCGCCGAGGCTGCCGTCTTCCTATGCACAATCCGGCGAACCATCTCGATCTTCTCTTCGTCGTGGAGCCCCTCACGAGCCAGATCGTTTCGGGGAACCACCTGATCCACCGTTGTCGCCACTTCCTCTTCGGAATATCCTGAATGAAAGAATTCACAAATGAGATCCGACGGAGTAGGAGACGGCGGCGACTCCCCCGGCGGCTCCGATCCATCCTCTTCCGCATCATCTTCGCCTGATCCTGCCAAAGCCCAGAAGCGGCCTCCCACCCGTCGGCGATCGCCGGCCCCGGGCGGTGGATCCGCCTTCGGGCGCGGAGATCGCCCGGGATCGCCCCCCGGTCGCCCAACGGTCATCTAAACAGGGATGGTGGAGTTGCTAGCTTCTCTGTATGTTGTTTCCCTGTTTACAGTGTATAATGTAATCTCCGATGGAGTTGGGCTACTTATATGTTCGCTTTTTCTGCAGCATAGAAGCACCGCGGAGCGAGATACATGTGAATCATAGAGTTCTTTTATAGATGAATGGCGTCCAGAAATGTTCGTGCATAGTGGCAAAACCTGAAGATGATTATGTGCATCAGTCGATGCAGATGCCGGGGTTATTCTCCTTTTCAAACAAATGATTCTGAAATGTATGACAAAGCTTTGCATGAGATAAATTCTAGCAATAATGATTTTATCATTAGACCCCACGGTATCTTGCTTCTTCTCCTCGTACACTTCCCCTGGCTTCCGCTTACAATTGGGTTGGCCTGCAGCCAGCCGCGTGGATATCAATGATCTAAATTTCAGAGACGTAGAACAAGTAGTAGTAGGTCAAGTAGAACAACGATCAATGATGTGTATGTACTTAAAAGCATTTCGGTTGTAATTGGTGCTAGCTGCTTCATGGCACGCTTCACAAATTTTGGTCCACGGATCGATTAGAGTAGTCGTTCTGCGCGCTGATGGTTGGCTAGACCGGTTGGTGCTCTCGGCTTGCTGCGGGGCAACCTGGTAAGGCCATGAGGCCACCAGAATAGATGGCGTGCGTGGATGCGCCAGTGCACTTCATCATACTTGTGTGCGATTGAGGTCGTCATGAAGATTGCTTTGGGTCGATCCATTGTATCTATTTTGTTTTGTCAGACTCTATTTAATAATTTAATAAAAGTAATTTTGTCAATCGATTGATGCAGAGGCCGGGGTAATCCTCATTTTCGAAAAAAAATGAAGGAAATTTCATTTAATCCTCGCATAAAGATGATACTACAGTACTGAGTGTGAACTAGTTGTCTCTACATAACTAGATACACAAAGTTCAAAAGTCTAAAAAATAAAAGGACACCGCGCATGGCGGGCGCCCCTATTTCTCGCGTTACACGATAGGAGGGCGGACCGATCCTAGGATCAACTAGTTGCTTACCAGCGCTGCTAGCCACTGCGAAAGACTCAACTTGTTGAAAAATATGGAGAGCACGGCCTACTAGAAGGAAAAATGAGCTAGGATTTACCATGTTCACTTTCTTTTCCTGCTTAAACCTTTATTTTTCCCTTTCTTTCTTTTACTTCATTTTTACTCGTCTAATTCAACATGCTTTTTCTATGTTTTTATTTTTACTCAGTTTTCACATGCTTTTTCCCCGAATAATGTCGGTTAACAAACATTTTTTAATACTCGTTCAACATATTCTTTCGTTTTCTTTTGTGTTTTTCTATGTCTGTTAACCGACATTATTCAGGTATTTGAACACAAAAGAAAAATAAAGAATACGGTGAATGAGTATTCGAAAATGTTGAACAACAGTTTGAAAAATGTTAAATACATTTAAAAAATGTTGCATGAGTATTCGAAAAATGTTGGAAAAGTATTAAAAAATGGTGAACGAGTATTTGAAAAATGTTGAACAGTATATGAAAAATGTTGAACAAGTATTTGAAAATATGTTGAATAACTATTCGAAATATGGAACAAGTATACTAAAAATGTTGAATTACTATTAAAATGTTGAACAAGTATTAAAAATGTTGAGCGGTATACAAAAATGTTTTTGACATGTACAAAAATTTAGAGTGAAACGGAAACAAACATAAGAAAACACAAAAGAAAAGGAAAGAATGGACAGGAAAAAAGAAAACCCAAAAAATGAAACCCAAAAAAAGGAGAAGAACAAAGAAAAGAATGAAAAAATTGGAGAAGAAAAAGAAATGAAACAAAAGAAAACAAAAATAATGAAACAAATCTGAGAACCAAGAAGAAAGAATGGAAAAAAGATGGAGAAGAAAAAATTAAACAAAAGAAAACTAAAAAACTAAAAACTAAAAATGGAAGAAGCAAATGTACAAAGATTTAAAAAGTGGAAACTATATTAAACCGGAGAAGAATAATAAAAGAAACAAAATAAAACAAGAAAAATAATTACAACCAAAGAAACAAATTCAAAAAACATTGAAAGCAAATGGAGAAGAAAAAAAAACTAAAAATCGAAAAGGAAGAAAAACCGAATAACGTAGAACAATATGTGGAATGAAAAGAAAAATAGGGCACGCCCAACTGTTTTATACCTCACGTACGCCGCGTCCAGCTAGTATAACACGATCTTGAGTGTAGCCTAGTTACGAGCACTGCACTACACGCTGGAGACCTAGGATCAAGTCCCAGGCACCCCCGGGAACGTTTTGGTTCGCTGTAGAAAAGAGGGGAGCTCCTTTTCGGCGCAGAAGCGCCTTCTGCGGCGCTTAGCGCTCGTGGCGCTCGCGCGGCTCCTCTTGCAGGCCGGCCAAACAACCTGTTCCAGAAGAGGAGGCGATACAAAAAATAAATGCGGATGACAGGATTCAAACCCACGCACTAGCGACTCGTATTCGACCGAAGGAAATGACACAACAGCCATTGAACTAGGACCTCTTTGCTGTCTGCAATCCAAAACCAAACCTACTTAATACTTCTTATATTACAATATACATAAATTCTGGACACATATAAATCATTTCAAAAAAAGAAAACGTAAGTTAGAAATATAAAACCATATATTTGTAATAAAAAAAGTTCACCAGTACGAATAAAAGTTCAATTCTTTTGAAAAGTTCATAGAATTCAAAAAAGGTTAATCAATATAGGAAAAAATTTCACGATATTGAAAAAAAGTTCACCGATTTTGAAAAAAGTTCAAAAAATGTGAAGAAGTTCATAGATTTTGGGGAAAAAATTATTAAATCTGAAAGAAAAGTTCATCAATGCGAAAAAAGTTCATCAAATTTGAAAAAAAGTTAATCAAAATTCAAAAAGTTCATTGATTTCAAAAAAAGTTCACCAAAAATATAAATAAGTTCATCGATTTTCAACAAAGATCATCGATTTTGAAAAAAAAAATCATCGATTTGGAAAAAAGTTCAAAAAAATAAAAAAATGTTCATCGAATTTAAGAAAAAAGTGTTCACGTACGGAAAAATAGTTCATAGATTTTACATATAGAAAAGCGAAATTGAAGAAAGTTCGCACAGTGATCATTTATCAAAATGTGCAAGAATAAAGAAAAAATATATAAATAGAAAAACGAACAAAACCGTTTGAAAAACAGTAAGTAAATCAACTCAAAAAGAAGGTTATTAATCGCGTTAGAATCAGTTGGCTGTGTGGTTAGCGCAGGGTGCATGAAACCAGCAGGCGCCCGTTAACGAAATCCACGTTAACCGGCGCTGAGGATTTGCCAGAAAAGAGCCCCAGACAAGCATTTTTGTCGGATAGGCCTTTTCCCGGCCTCCAGGCCCAATCGCCATTCCTTTTGTATACAGAAAATAAAAAAGAATGATTTGTTATAATGTATGTAAAAGAATTAAAAAGTATCAAAAGGTTGGCATCTTATACAAAAACAAATTTGCTATGTTGTACAGCATAAAAATGTCGTATTAATTAAAAAGAAAACATACACTAATTTGCACACATTTTAGTTCACGTGACAAGAATTATGTGGCAAATTCATACATTTGCCATGAAATATATGAATTCATATATTTGCTACAAGAGGAGAAGAACAAAACTAAGACTTTGATCTGGAAAAAAGACATGCATAGGAAAAATTGGAGAAACAACCGATCTTCCACTTGCTATGCACTTTTGAGAATGCCAACAAAGAATGGAAACTGATTTATTGTGTCATGATGGGCCTACTCGGTACTCACGTCATGTAGATAAGGCATGCTTTAAAGAGAAACTTAAATATGAGACAGAACCATGATTTCATGGGCAATGCCAAATCGTCTGGGCATGTGATATATCAGAAGTACACGGCCCTTCCTTGTCGTCCTCTTGCCTGGTCCAACTCTATAAATTGCAAGACATAACGTTCCTCGTAGATCCTAGCATCAACCACTCTTTTTCTATACTACATGCCATGCAAGGCCAAAATCATGTAGTAAGACCAAGAATGCGATTACGCCCATCCTATAAGAAAATTTATTGTTGTTCACTTCCGCTCATTACCACCCAACATTTTCTATTTGTCATGGTAACACATGAAACAGGTGGCAATCTGACATGTTTTAAGAACACATGGGAATTGGAGACATCAGGAGAGAAGCAACCACTGATCGGCGAACCCAACAACCAAGAACATTCTGGTAGTCTCTACATAACCTGGCAGACATGCATCCTAGTAGCACTAGGTATAATGATATCTCTTCGAAGAGGACAGGGGTGTTGAACTTCACTCAGAAGGTTAACAAGTTCTAGAGGAGCCACACAACTCTTTGGTGCATTAAGAGCCATTGCTCAGCCGCTCTCACCGATTGTAGCTCTTGGGCAGCCACTCTCACCGAGTCGAGCTCTTGGGTAGCAAAGCCATGCCTTTCCTTTGAGAGATTGCTCATGACCTTCCAAGCAATATTATGATTCTTCACATGGTTCAGGGTTCGTACCTTTGAATACTATAGGTTATGACTTTTCTTTTTTGCAAGTTCTAACTATGAATGTAATTTTTTGCAAGCAATGCATCCAATATCGAAATTTAGAAAACATTGACGACTTACATAAAGGCCAGTGCTAGGCGATGATCTACCGGCACCAGCTCTCAGCCGGTCCTCTCCTGGGCCATAGGATTGCTCGTCATTGTACGTTTAGGATATGTCTTTGACTCGGTCAACTCGGTCTTCTTTTCTCGTCCACCTCAGCGCATTGCAAGGAAAAATTCGCCACACTCTCCATGAGCAGCGTCGCTATTGTAGCCTTGCAGTCGTAGCAGCACTGTTGTCGTTCCCAGTATTTCTCCTCGTGTCGCAGTGCCAACTATTTCTGGTTCCAGCACCCCGAATCGTCAGTTATAGGAAATTGATGTTGCCATTCCAGCAACCCTAGTCGCCAATCACAGCGCCCGGCGATGCCGGTTACAATACCCAGAAACAACAGTTCAAGCAAACGAATCAGCTGCAGTCGCCGCCGTCATAGCTTCTCTGCTAACTGGTTGCAACATTTACATGGACGGGTCCCAACTCAATGCCACGCCGCTCGAAGCAAGTAGTCATGCCGGATGCAACAAAACGCGACACACGATCATCGCCATCGTAGCCTGCGGGCACCACATATGCAACTCTCACCACTAGTCGTTGTCGGTTCTAGTACCAGGAGTTGCTGGCCCCAACACTGGACATTGCCGGTTGCAACATCATCCACCACCGTGTGCGCAATCACATCTATGCCAAGCGCATGTTGCAGCTTTCGGGGTCGTCAGTCACAGCATCCAGGGCGACCAATTGCATCCATCCAGCAACCGGCTGCAACTTACTATGACGCGGTCGCGCACCACAGTGATGAAGCATATGCCACTGGTTACAACATCGATGGCAATGACGTCGTGCCACGTGACAGTCGTAATAAGGCTTGCGGGTGGCGGCCATGCTGCCGTGGACCAATAGGAGTGGCAACCATGCTGTCGGTAGCAGGGAGTGGGTGGGGTGTAATTCAGCTTGAGAGAGAAATGCTACAAGGGAAATTGAAGGAATGAGAGAATGAGGTGCGAGGGGATACATTGTTGGTTGCTCGGTGCCCGCATAGGGGACGTGTGAAGGGATCGAGATGGACCTAGAGGGGGTGAATAGGTACAATTAGAAATTTTAATTCTTTACTTAGCAATTTTAGGCAATAATGCGGTATATGAAAGTGAGCCTAACAATTGCAAAGATGATACAAGAGCTAAACAAGGATAACAAGATTAGCTAGTAAATGGATACACAAGCACAATATAACTCAAGTAAAGACTAAGAGACAAATAACCACAAGTAGGAAGCTAGGGTTAGGAATAACCACAACCCCGAGAGACGAGGCTATGCCGATGTTCACTTCCTTGGAGGGAAGCCACGTCACTGTTTAGAGAGGTGGATGTTACCACGAAGGCACGCCAATGCCACGAAGACTCACCCTATTCTCTCTTTGAGATATCACCATGAAGGTGATTCCGAACCACTAGTAATAGACCTTGGGGCGGTCCACAAACTCTCACAAACTTTCCGGGGGTATTCACAATGGTTTGATTCCTCACTGGAAACCTCCTACCGCCTAGGAGTCTCCAACCTTCAAGAGTAACAAGATCCAAGGGGGGAAACTTAAGACTTGCTCAAATCACGATTTGCTTCGGTCACAAGAAGGAGAGGAAGTGGATCTTTCTGGAACAACTCTCAAAGATCGACTCGGGATTTAGGATTTGGTGGCGGAGTAAGAGAGAGGGAGCACTAGTGTTCTTTCGGGTGTGTTTGAGTGTAGTGGTCAATTTTATCCCGAACGGGCAAAGAGCTATATATACCTCCACACAATTTACAACCGTTTGGAGCATATGTTGACCTACCCCGATGATCCGGATGACAATCCAGATGATCGAGACATGGCCTGGATGATCTGGTTTGGAATCCAGATGATCTGGACACCTTAGAAAATAAATGCAGTAGAAGGGGGTCCGGATGTTCGAGAGGAACACCGGATAACACTTGTGAGAAAAACTGCTGCGAGACCTCCGGACGATCCGGGAAAACGTCCGGATGATCTGGGCAAAGCAAGCCGGGAGAAGATTCAAGGACAGACTTCCACAAAATCACTTACATCTTTCAGATGACAAAGCGACACACATGATGTGATCGTCCGTATGACAAAGCGAGCCACTAGCTAGTTCGCACATGGCAACAATCCAATTTTTTTGAGAAAGGTCTAACAGCTCCCGGGTGCCCGTACACCCTCATAAATGGTAAATTTGTAAAAAAAATTGACAAAAAAATAAAAAACATCTATAACTTTCAGGGAGCAAAGATGATCAAAGATTTGATGTTCTTGCAAAGTTTCATCAAGAAATAATCTTCAATGATCCTTCAAAAAAATCACAGCTAAAAATATACTTAAACTTTGAACAATGATTTTGTTTTTTCAGGTGAGGGCTCCTCGAATGTTATTTTTAGCTAAAAGTTTGCAAAATCATCAAATGTTTGATCAAGTTTGATGTCCCAATGTTTCAGAATTTTTTGATTTTTTTAATTTGTTTAAAATTTACTGTTCATAGAGGGTGTAGGGGCACCAAAGTGCTGGAAATCCGGTCTCTTTTTTCTTTTCTTTTTTGAAAGAATGGTAACAACCCAATTGATCCAAGTCCTGGATATAGCTTGTGGCCGCTGTGAATGATAGTAATGTTAGCAGGGCTAGCTGGTGGGCTTGTTATGAGAATTCTAAGGATATGATCAAGGAGTTTGGAGCTTGTTCTGTTTTCAAAGTCCATAGGGAGAGCAATGTGGCTGCGCATGAGCTTGCTGCCTATGCTAGAGTGAACGGGGATTTCTTTCTTTTAGTTGATGTGCCACAAGCTTCGAAACATGTAATTGCTTCTGATTGTATTTCAGACTTATTGATATAAATGAAGCTCTCCCTTTCCTCAAAAATAAAAAAATTAAAAAAATGAAACAACCCTGACCGTGCCCTGGGCATTAATCGGATCGAGCGGTACTACCTGTAGTCCGGCTGCTGCCGGCACGCGCGAACACGGAAGCCACGCCAGCCCTGGTCTGACTGATTGCTCGGTCAAAACTTCTCCCTTTTCAACAAATCTCGACTTTTCCCTTTGCTTGTGAGATGATGACTCAACGAAGAGCGCCTACAACAGTACACGATGTTTGCTAAGATATGTAGTTGATTATATATACAAAAAATATATGTATACTTATAGTTCTTGGTGCTGCATAGGAAATTATTCCTTCTTCTAGGTATAAGGCAGCATAATAATTTTTTTTTGCAGGTAGCATAATATTATGTTGGGAACAAATATTGTGGAGATGACTAAAAGGATTGAACAAAGTGATTGTAACACTCACGCGAGATCCTAATCACTACTTTATTTATATTTATTACTTCAAAATAAGTAGTGTTCCTTTTCCTGCCAGGCATAACTTTTTATCAACCGGTTCCGCCCTCTCACCACATCCTTCCATCGGGTTTCTTTTATCTAGGTAATTTTCCCAATCATGCCATATTTGACCGCATCCTCCAAGTACGTCGCACAATCACATTAATTTACTTACCTTCTGCAAAACTACATCAATTTCACCTTAATTGTTTCGAGGAAATTGTCGATCTATTCATCATCCCATGGAAGTACAAACAACATGGACATAAAAAAAATTACATCTATGTCCATAGACCACCTAGCGATGACTACAAGCACTGGAGCGAGATGGAGGTGCGCGACCGTCATCGCCCCTCCCTCACTGGAGCCGGGCCAAACTTGTTGTAGTAGACAGTCGGGAAGTTATCATACTAAGGTCCCGCCAGGCCAGCACACCAGTCATTGCCAATGCAGAGAAGTATAGATTAAAAGGATCCAACTTAGACATGTGAACAAAAGACTGGATCCAAGTAGATCCATCGAAGATCAGCACCGACCGAATCCAATCTTCATGGAGCCGTCAACTCCTCGTCTTCCTGTGCAGGACACAAACCCTGAAAGAACTCACAAAAACACCTAAAAATGGAGCAAGATCCCTCCCGACGGCAAGGTTCTCGGTCCATCACGCCTCCATGGCCCTAGGGCAACCGGAGATGAAGCGGACCGGTGGCGGCGGCGGTGAGAGGCAATGGAACCCTAAGTTTTTTTTCTTTATTCATTCCACCTTAATTAACTTACCTTTTGCAATAACGCAGAATTAAGCCGCTCAATTCCATGCCATATATCACCACACCTTCCGGTACGCTGGTCAATTACATTAATTTACTTTCTATGGATGAACCAGGTACCAAATTATTCAGATAAACAATCTTTGACCCCCTTGGCAATGCACATGCAGGTACCTATTGATATTTAAATGTTGGAAAGTCTAGGCTTTTTTTTCAAAAACATTAATCTCATTATCTCTAGAATATAAATACCAATCACTAATATCTGTTATTTCCAACATGAGCCTAGATGAGTTAGTAGGTGCACTTTGTAGCTGTACCAAATTAATCAATTATACTGAGATTTTAGAGTAAGTCATTTCAAATTAGTAGTGCAATTCACAACACACATTATCTTGTTTTGGTACTGGTGATTATTAACAGGAACTTTGGGGTACAATGCTACAAGATATATCCCATTAGTTTAACTCTCGAAAAACTACATGGAATTCTAGAGGAGGTTTTCCCATGGACCGTGATCGGATATTAAAATTTGGAGAAACAAATGGATCTTCCACTTTATATGCACTTTCAACAAAGCCGAAGAAGGAAAATTTATCGATGGTGTCATCACGGGACGTACTCGGTACTTAGCTTCTGTACACAAGGCATGCTTTAAAGTGAAACTTAACTACGAGCAACTAAAGATAAATTCATGCCTTTATGTGTAATGGCAATCTCGCATGCATGTGATCTATCATAAGTACAGGCCCCTTCTAGTTGTCTCCTTGCTTGCTCCACCTATATAAATTGCGACTTTGCTAGGCACAACGTTCCTCGTAGCAACTATCATAGCCACTATTTATTCCTCAAAGGAAAAACAAACTAGCACCAACTACTGCATGGCCCAAAAGGTGAAACCCTTGTAGTAAGACCAAGACTCCAAGCTGCTTCCATCCCATAAGAGAACACATTTTTATTCACGCTTGCTTGTTACCATCACACACATCTGATATGTGGCAATATGAAATGTATGGGGAACTCGAGGGAATTGGAGACATCGGAAGAGAAGCAACCATTGTCTGACGAATCCGGCGACCTAATACCTTCGCATGTTCTCTACATAATCCCACAGACATACCTAATAGTAGCACTAGGTACACTGCAATGGCTTTTGACATGGCATGCCAGCAAACTTCATTGACAAGGTCAACCAATTCTCGAGGAGACACACCAATCATTGGTGCAGTAAAGAATCATTCCCCTTGCTTAGCGTTGCTCTTAGACTAGCCATAGTGGAGAGTAACATACACATTATCTTAGGCTATGTTACTATCTTCATAGTTGGTAGTAACCTAAGTGTGGTGTCATGCAAACCTCCATTTATTAGGTTATAGACTCATATTGTATTGGAATATGTGATTTTATGGTAACTAGCTAAGTTACTCTATTTGCCTATCTGCTCATTAACTCAATGCCACATATAGGCAATTTTGCTGAGTGAGAGTTTATGTTACTTCTGAAGTTACTCCCACTATGACCAGTCTTATGCAGCGTTTCACGGCTGGTGCGATGAAGCCGCGCCTCTACTTCAAGAAAATGTGCTCATGATCTTCACGACAATGATGTGCTTACTCACTTTGTTCAGGGCTTGGACATAGTGTTTTGCAAGCAATGCGATCAATACTTACTGGAATTTTCAAAACATGGACGTTTTATGTAAATTAGGAAAGTGGCATGGAGGATTCAGATTTCCACCAATCAGTCAGTAAGAACAATAATTGTGCAGCCCTATTAAGAAACTCAAGATGAGATTGCTCCTATCAATCCAAATTATTTAACACAAGCAAGTAGATCTTTAAAAACAGCTTAGAGTTCGTCTGACTTCCACCGGCGCCATCGCCGGTCCGCTTCGTCCCCGGTGGACTTAGGGTCAGCCTCATGCGGGAGCAATTGATCCCGGTCGTTACCGGCCGGACGGCTATGTATTTAGATTTTTCTTTGTTAGAGTTTGTGCCCTGCTCAGGAAGGCCAGACAACGGTGCCTTTCTGAAAATGGAATAAGGTTCTCCCTGCTTAGCACACGTCCTGGTGGTGCGTCTAGCATTATCGATGAGCGTGTGGAGGTGTCTCCCATGCGGATCTTCCTTTGGTGGATCTGTCCAGATCTGGTCGTTATTCATTTACGTTTGTATGTCTTCAGCTTGGATTCTTTCGATCTACGCTACTCTTCATCGTGGCGATTATGACGACTTCCTGACTGGCTATTACAAGTTTTGCCCTGTTTCGGCGAGAGAGGGCGATGACGGCGCCGTGCTTTCAACTCGTTTCAGTGCTTGTAGTCGTTGCTAGGTGGTCTATGCTAGATGAATTATTTATAATTATGATGTTGGTTGTACTATTATGGCTGAAAATGAATAGATGAAAAGTTTTCCACCAAAAAATAAAAAAGTATGCAGCCCTCCAAATATAATAAAAATAATTGTCACTACTACTAATATCTGAGTTGGTAGTCTCGCCTCACTCCAGTTAATCCTCTTCACCCTTTTTTATCCCACGAACACACTTAAACCGGATGTTACCCGCAATATATTTAAGCCGGTTTTATCTGCTAGTAAGAACAATTTTTTATATTATTTGGTAACTTTTATATGGAAAGGAATAAATCATGAACAATTTTTAATCAATTTTTTATGACCAAATCTCTACTATATCTCTACTCGTATGGAGGAGTTGGTAGTTTCCGTTCCACGGTTTTATTTTGTCTAGTTATTTTGATCTGATTTAGTAAAGATTTCGTTTGGTTTATTTTCGTCTTACCTCCAATCACCCCCTCCCGGTGGATTTTTCTTCCTTTCATTACAAAACCAAATCATAATATCCAAACAATGAATCATAGTTTCTAAACAATGAAACGACAATTCTTGACAATCAATTTCAAATCCTAACTTTCCTAATTCAGCAATCCCTACCTTTCTTAATAACCAAATCTCTAGTATATGCAGCAAAAGAAACTTGCTTCTTTTTTTAGATATGTACTCCTGACAATTAATTCCAAATCCTAACAATCAATTCAAAATCCTAACAATCATTGTATTCCACATTTTGAAGGGGAGCCTTGGCGCAGTGGTAAAGTTGTTGCCTTGTGACCATGAGGTCACGGGTTCATGCCCTGAAAACAGCGTATCACGGAACATAGGGAAAGGCTGCGTGCAATAGACCCAAAGTAGTTGGACCCTTCGCCGGACCCTGCGCAAGCGGAAGCGACATGCACCGGGCTGCCATTGTATTTCACATTTTCCTCGCAATCAAATCCAAATCAACAACCGAACGCGTCCTGCCTCAACTTCGTCCGCCCATAGATCGCCACTCACGCGAAACCAACAAAGAAATTTACCACATGTCTCGGCTCACCCAAACGAAGAAAGACCTAGCGCTACCCCCATCTCACTCTAGCGCTACCAGTCCGCCGTTTAGAGCCTCCCATGATAACACCGTGCGGCGTCTCAATTCCAGCACGAACACCGATCCCTTATTTCCATGTCCACTATCCTGTGTTGCATCCCCTCCGCCAGGGCGAGTAGCGGCGCCGTTGGATCGATGGCACGCCCGGCTGCTTGGTGTGTGTGTGAGTGGGCGTAGGTGCTCTGTCCGTGGCGTCCTGTGTCTGTATGTGGCGTGTTGGGATTGTGTGTCCCGCAGAGGCCCTGTGCACCTGCAGGATGGAGACGGCCATGCGATGCGATGGGAGTCTCTAGATCACACTTCACCGACGTCGCATGCTTCCCCTCCGCCACCTCCGCAAGCAACAGTTACTTCACCATGGGGTCGAGGAGGGCGTGGACAACAACCTCTGTCCTTCGGTGCCTCCGCCGCCAGATCCTCTGCCCCGGCGTTGTTCACCAAAATCAAGTGTAATTCAGTCAATTGACACCGAGACAGGGGCAAGAGGTAGAAGAAGGAGAGAATTCCTTATTTGGCCCTTTTTTAAAATATGCTTCCCTTTTTGGCCCTGCAATTTTTTTTTCCTTTTTGACACCTAAACATCATTTTGTTCCCTTAATGACATTTTCATCACTTTTGGCCTCTAACACAATCAGGTGCAATCAAAAAAGTCGTTTTTACCCCTGCTTTAGTTCACAGGTAGAATGAAGAAGAAACCCCATGACCGAACTTCTCTCCCTATTTCCCACCCCGGGTCAATGCTGTTCCTGCTCATGGCGAGGCGGAGGGTGACGGATCGTCGACCTTGGCATCCATGGAACGGCGTGTGCCCATGCGCGTGTTCCAGCACTGCTGGCCGGTCGTGGTCTTCTTTGTTGGTGTTAAATACGAGTATACGACAGTAGCATCCCATACATGTATGCTTGATTACTTGTGCGTGAACGTGTCCGTGTAGGACTGGTGTCACTACACCACGGTAGCTAAAAGAAGGCATAGGAGTTGTGTACGTATGCAACGCCGGGCTACGTTGGTGCATCTCGGCCACCAACAAGTCCGACTGCTGCGACGCCGGTGGTTGGCGGCCGTGGCATTGGCATCTGCGGCCATGACTCTCGGGCTGAACACAAGCGCCGCGATCCGGCAACCTGCACGAGGCATGCAACTGGTACTTTACGGAGGGCAGTGCATGTGGCAGGGAGTTGATACCGGAACTGCACGCGGCAGCACCCATGCGCCATGCGAAAGAGGAGGCAGAGGTAGTTGCCAGGACCGGACGACCAACAACAGCGACTGCCTCATTCCGGGCGAGTGGTGTCCGGCTGCTCGTGGCCAGCAGCACACGCTCTCGTCGTCCTTGTTTGCGTGCCGTGCGCGTGGTGTGTAGCTGCCGGCGCGCGCGGTCTACTACTTGTTCGGAGGATTTATTATGTGTACTGTAGTTTTAAATGTGTGTTATTTAGAAGATTTAAGAGTATGTGTCGGAGTACTTTGTGATAAATTGTACTTATCATAGATATGATTATGCAAGTTGAGCAGGTGTTTTTCCGTCTTTTGTATGCACGGATCAGTTTAGCTAAGGAAAAAAATTATTGAAGTGCATATATATGCAAAACATCAATGAACATATTTCATAAAATCAGTGGTTACTTTTTTACTTAAATATATCCTGGACAGTCACATAGTGCACTAGGGGCAAAATGGTCTTTTCATCTCACACTTAACATTATTAGTGACTAAAGGAGACGGAAATGTCACTGAGGGAACAAAATAAATTTTAAGTGTCAAAAAGGGAAAAATATTTTATTTTGGGCCAAAAGGGGAAACACATTTTAAGAAAGGGCCAAATAAGGAATTCTCTGATTATTAATTCAGTCATCAAACAGAAAAGAGAAAGAACAAGACAGACGGGATTAGATGTGATAATCAAACACCATCGCATGACTAACTGCACGCTGTCGTTTCCTTTTATTTGCGACTAAAGAGTTTGATCCAATTATCACACGCCATCCCACGCTGCTGCTTCCGTTTGTTTGCAATGAAGTGGGCAAGTACATGTTCTTGCTGACTAAATATTATTCGTAAAGATGGCTATCTATCTATCTATCTATACCTATACTAATTTTGGACTCCCTAGAAATTACCACGTTAATCAGTAATTAAGAGCCGTTAATTTGGTGGGACCATGTTATTACGGTGTAGATCAATCCATGTAATTGTATCATGTAATTGTATCACGTCTGAGTCCTAAAACTAACCGCCATCTATAGATCCATCTACAACCATTGGATGAAACAACAGATCGCAAAGATAATCCAAACGATTCTCTCCTTCTCTCCTTCGTCCATGTCATGAGTCACGATTATAAAAATCCTTCATCCATGTCATGAGTCACGATTAAAAAAAGTGACAAATCACCGTTCCCTCAACCAGATAATCCAAACGTCCTCTCCTTGTCTCCTTCCTCCTCACGAAGGAGCAAATTACAATTGGTCTCCCTTTGCCCGATCTGCCGATGCGTCTTCCCCAACCCTCCTCCACCTCTTCTGCTTTCGCATCCAACAAAGCTGCAGAATCAGCCGTACTTTTCAAAGTCTCCGCTACTGGATCTCCCCTCCATGACGTCCCCAACATCCAAGTTCTATCGGCAATGTCCAGTTTATTAAAAAAATATTTCCCCCGATTGGATCGGAAGCCCCGACAGCGACCAGCGACATCCACGTATATGCCAGGGATGTCCCCTCGAGCTCCACCCTCTAGCTACATGTTTGGGGATTTCTACCAAGGTCTTCAGCAGCGCCTTCATCATGGCCAGCTCCAGATTGGTTTCGTTGGATCCTAACAACTCACCGAATTCTCTCACGTGCGTGCGTTGTATGTGTTTGAAGCCGGCGTTAAACATCAATCCAACTGCTTGCTGTTGCTGTACGTGCGTGTCCGCCAGTTGAGATCAGTATATTTCGTGAGTTCGTGCCAGCTCTTTACATCAATCAAAGGCTGCCTCTATAAGGTATAACTGCAACTAAAGGATCACACCATGGAAGCAAATTCTATTAGACTGCTTTGTTGTACCACCGCGTGCAGCTACTGTTTTGATTAACCGGGTTGGGGAGACAAGATTGCATTTAATGATCTTTGGCAATCAGGTTTAGATCTATCTGAAAGCAACAGTGTGAGGAAAGAAAACTAGACATTCGAGCTTTCATCAAGTTAGGTTCAACCTCAGGGTGGACACGGTCCGGGCCGGTCCGGTCCCGGTCCGAGCCGTCGTTTGGACCGGCCGCCTGCTGTCCAGGCCAGACCGGAGCGAGCAGCATGACGGTCCTGATCTAAGGAACCGGACCGGCGGCGACGAAGCCCGGGACCGAAGGGACCGAATTGGCGGGGTCGATGTGTGCAGGTGCAGCGGCGAGTTGGGCGACGTGCGCAAGTGATGTGACGAACTGGACGACGTGCCCGAGTGAAACTGGCGAACTGGACGACATGCGCGAGTTGGGCGACGTGCGCGAGTGAAACTGACAAACTGAATTTTCTGAAAGTTTGACAACACGTATTTAACTGACAGTCTTCGGGCTCATCCAGAAGAAGCGCAGAAACGAACAGCTGCGGCTTCACCTTCAGAGTGTTCAGGATCATGCCCCAGTACTTGTTGGTGGCGCCGGCGAGGCGCAGAGTGTTCAGATTGTCTCCTTCAGAGCTGGTGCCCGGTGTGCATGTTTACTGCTTAATTTCTAGTGCAGAAATCACTCGCCATGCAACGTGTGCACCGTTGCGGGAGCTTGTGGCATGGCACGATTTCAGCTCATGCAGCGGCAACATAGCTGCGTACGGGTGGAGGTTGGATGGCACGGCCGCAATACTCGTTCGTGGCTATTCTTTCATTCCATTCAGTTGGAAGAAAAACGTCTTGACCCACAGCTCGTGTCATGGCACGATTTCAACTCATACAGCCGCAATCAGGGCCGGCCCATAGGCCGGGCAAACGGGGCGCCTGCCCTGGGTCCCCGGGGCGCAGGGGCCCTGGCCCAGGTATTCCTTCTCTAGTAAGTAGAATGGGCCAAGGAAAGTACAAGGGAAAAATAAAGGCCCAAGGAACCGTGCTATGGAAAACCCACCAGGCAAAAGTCACGTCTTTTCAGCTCCCAAATCCCTACTCCCGAACAGCGCCGCCCCTCACATGCCTGATGCCTCTCCGATTGCAAGGACACGGCCATGATACCAAGGGCGCGAATTCACTCCCCAATGGTCCTCTCCTTCCTTTCTCAACGATCTGGTCACTTCCCATCAACTAGAGTTGGAGAGATCAAGATGGTACGTGTTCTTGCTTCCCGTAACCTCGTTCCTCAATTCAAAGATTCACTGGTAATTAGCCCTGCCCTCCGGCACTCACGATTCCACGTTGCACATTGTTCTGCCCTTCATTGGATCCAGATGTGAGAGAGCACTCAGGCAGGAGATTAGAAGAGAAAGGGTAAAACCGCTAGGCATCAGACTACTGATTCCTAGCATTCTATCAGACCAGTAGACAGCCCTTGGATTGGATCTCATGCACTAGTTGGATAAGCAGCTTCCTTCTGTTGAGTGTTCCCAAAACTGAAACTAATTAATGCTGATTAGCTGTGATTCCACCACTGAATTTAGCAAGTTGATTAGTAGTCCTTTCAATGTAGGTCCCTCTAGTATCTTGCTTCCATATAAATCGTTGCTTCTTACACATAATAGCTTCCTACAATCACGCTTATAATTTAAATTCACTTTGATTTACACTCTTTTTTATACCATCTTATTTTCCGGGAACTTCCAGCGAACACAAAATTGTTTCTGGTGCTACTAAAATTTGCTTCCTGTGCTAGAGCTTCTGTCCAAAAGAAAATCCAACATAGTAATAAATTCGGTATGTTTCCAATGTGCCAAAAAAAATATTTCCATTGCTTAGAAAATTTGCTTCCAACTATATTTGCGTCAATGTAAGAATTATTTTTCGACGTGCGAGGCAATATTTGCTTCCCTTGGGAGAAAACTTATTTCTAGGCACCACAAACAATGCTTCATTTTTATTTCATATTTATTTCAATCAAATGGAATTGTTGCTTTCAACAATAGAAATTACAAACTATGATTTCTAATCCAAAGCCATTTTTTCTCCAAACATTGTCAAGTGATGTGCTTCCTATATTTTTTGCATACGATTTCACATGTCATGCTTGTAGTTTTTTCGTTTACTAGCAATTTCATAGCAGTTGTGGTTCCATCCCCGTCTCTCTTTCCTCTGCTTCATCCACCATGTCCGACCTAGCCTTGACGGAATCCATTATTTCACCCAGAAGTCATCAGGTGATGCTGTCGTCGACGCACAAGAGTGGGTGGGGAGCAGCGAGGATGGCACCATGGAGGGGCGACACTCTTAACTCATGGTAGCCGAGCGCGAATCTTGCTAGTTTGCTTCCAAGCTGATGACGAGCACACCAGCCACTGAGATTGTCAATCTCATTCCACATGTCGTTCCACCATCGACCACCACGGCTGCTCACGATCTGCAAAACATTTTCTCCCGCTCCCGTCGACCTTGCAGAACTTCAGGAAGCATTAGTTGTTGGATTTGACTAAAAATAGGAAGCACGGAAATGAAGCAACCTGAAACATTGTAGAAGCACAACCTGAAACATATGTGTGTGTCTATATATATATATATATATATATATATATATATATATATATATATATATATATATATATATATATATATATATATATATATATACACATATGAAGCAAATTGTTGAAGAAACACAACTATGATACTTATGAAGCAAACTAATCAAACATATGAAGCATGAAATTTTGGATGCATCATATCGTGCAAATCCAACATAATCTGCATAGTAGAACCATAGATTTTAAAAAGTGGGAATAATAAAAGATTTCTACATGGTCGTTCAGACTCAAATCATGAAGATAGCCATTCTGTCCATAATATATTTGAAGTTTAGGAAGCATGAGGGCGCAATATAAAGTATCGAAATGAAGCAAAACTGAACACACTGAATTACAAGGCTCCCCACAGAATATATACAAACTGAGGATGCAAAAGTACAACATGTATGCAGCATGTCGTATTGACTAACGATCGTCCTTTCGTCCTGGCGAAGAAGGGACGCCGGAGCTAACCACCGGCAACATCAACCTCCTCTGCAGCGTTGGCACGGCTCCCGGCTACCTCCTCGGCAGAACAAAAAAGGCTGGCATGAATTAGAACATACATGGGGAAGGAAGCTATGGTACATATATAAGACCTATGAAGCATGAAATCTGAAGCCAAAATCTGTTGCCACCACAACATAGATGTGACATATTGGACGCATCCTGTTATGGAAAAAATAGCACATCTATTTTCAAGATTTGGGTGCTGCAATTTGTAATGTACATATCAATATCATCAACCTAATTGGAGTTATGTGAGCTTACATGCACTAAAGTTGTGGACAGACACAAAATCATCACACGTCCATTTGAATAAAAGTACACTACAATTCAAACATGTCGATTTGTACTTCAACATTACAGAACCTGGTGCTTGATTATTTGTACTTTGATACAGCAAAGACATCGAAGGCTCAATTAAGTTGAAGATGCAAGTCATGGGTGGTAGAGTGGTACACACCTGGTGCCTCCAAGATGACCTGGTTGATCCTCTCGGCAACCTAGGGAGGTAAATAACATGGTGCAGATGGCATGCACGGCCACCTGATGTTGGGCTGGCGCATCAAAGAGGTCACGCGGGGGGCACATAGGTGGTTCAGATCTGGGCGCTGTGGTGGATGATCTGCTCGGAGACGATGCTAGCTCGAAGCACGGTGCGCAGGGGATGTAGTTCTGGCGGCGCTGTCGGAGAGGACATTGGAACAATGTCCCGGTGGATTGCGAGAACGGAGGCGAGATCCGATGGGGAAAGGCAGAGGAACAGGGGATACGGAGAGAGATGGACGGGGGCGAGGGATTAGGGGAAGTTATGGTAATGTGGATCCAAGAAAATTGGGTGGTCAGCAGCGGGGTGAGGCTCAGCCGTGGGATTAAACAAGCATCAACGGAGCATTAGTGGTCTGAGGATTGATTTGTATCAGACGTATGATATTATAAGTGTTTCCCTAAATTTTATTCACTTCATGGCGACGGCATCTTATTCGTGCTAATTCTGGCTGCTGCGGCCTGTGGATCAAACCACCTACATCCGCATTAATCCGTTTCTAGGTTCTTCTGTTCCTGTATTAACGATTTTTATGCAGCTTGTTTGGTGACATGTCCCCAAGAAAGTATTTGTCTTGGTAGTGATTAAAGGAAGGAAGAAAAATGGATAGATGAACTGGTAGAATCCCAGAAAGGATCAATCGCCTCGTTTTCCTTTTTTGGCGGGTAATGGCTATGTTTTCCAAAAGTAGTAATTCTTTGCACTTGACTGTAGTAAATGTCGAAGAGCAAAAACTGACAATATTTATGTTGCTGCTGATGATACCAACGAGGGTGATAATAGTTGTAGTAAACAAAAAACCTAGCTCACTCACCAAACTCAGAAATACCGCGTGTCGATGAATAACAATCATTCATTGTTTGTTTTGTTTTGTAGAAAAAAAGATATCTCCATTGTAACAATTACAAAATCGAGCTGTTCTGGAGCTATATTGTTCCATCAATCTACACTATGTACTGGATTGCTTCTAATTTTTAAAATAAATAAAATTTGAGATTTTTTGTGTCAAGAAGGGCCCCATGTTCTTGTCTTGCCCCTGGGCCCCGTTTATCTGTGGACCGGCCCTGGCCGCAATACCCGAAGATTGGTGCCACTGTTGGGGTCGATGCCCTGTTCGAGAACTCCAGATCGGCCGCAATGCACGGACGACAGCAATGGCGACCGGCTGCAAGAGGATACGCCGCACTGGGAGGACAGTAAGGAAGGAAAGGGCAAGCTCGGAGACATGGTGGTTCACCCGGAGGCTGCCAGTGGCCGCGACGACGAGGAACGGCGGCGGCGGTGACTGCGTTTTCTCGGTCCGACCGAGCGGCTCGGTGAAAGACCGGACCGGACCGACATTTTTTCGAGCCGAATATGGAAGCCCGGACCGACCAGTTTTCCTATCGGTCCTGGACCGTACGGTCCGGTCCTGAACGGGCCACGAGCGGGCCCAAAAGCCTGCTCGTTCCGTCCAGCCTGAGTTCAACCCCGCCCAGAGTTCTTGCTGAGCCGATGGGGTTGCTTGGAACATCCGCCAACAGGTTCAGGTAAGACGAACCCTTAATTACATTACAATTCCTGCTTAAGCCTGATTATTTCTGTACACTAACTTCAAGGCCAGCCAGAAAATTGGAAGAGATCGTTAAAGGTTCGATCTCGCTGCCATCTCGCTCCCTAAGCCTCTAATTGATTTGTGTTGCTTCTGCTCAAGGAGGAGTACTGATGGCCTCTGATCGACTATAAAAACCAATCAAGCACACACAGACGCATCAGATGGTCAACTAAATAAACCCACATCAAAGTGACTTAGGGGCAGGCCGTTGTGACATAGAAGAAGGCTTTGGTAAGGCTGCTGCATGCCACTCCATGAGAAGGTTCTCCGTAATCGTTGCAGAGCAGAGCATGTTATGGCGTCCAACTCCAGATTACCAGACCTATGTGCATGCTTTTTTGGTTCTGCATCGTGCACATCAGCGATGGACAGAAGCAGCCTATGATGCAGTCCCAAGAAAACCGCTTTGAACATTGAGAGCGCTCAAGAGGGTATGAGATGTTTCACTTCTTATGGTTTTATTCTCTTTTTCGAGTTTTGTTATAACTTAGTGCCGTATTATATTTCGTTCTTTTTCACAGAATGGTATGTACACTATATAATTTCAATTTATATCCTGAGAAAGCAATAACACTGTTGGCCTAGCGCTCTGGACGCCATAATGCATGGAGACTGCAGATAACCTGGGATTGTTCAAAGAAGCGCTACGGGGTGCGTTGTTCCGCAAGGCGCGACTGCTTCTGTCCCATTCAGTAGACCAGGAAAACCAGGAGCTTCAAAGACACAGGTTGAGGTATGAAATCTTCTATTATACGCAAATGATATTCAGAATGTACATAGTAATTTAGATTGTGCAATGCATACAAGAATGTAGCGTATGTTGTTTGCTCCATTGAGGGTACACTATATAAATTTATAAAATTATAATATACAGTACAATTTATGGCATACATTATCACAATCTGACCTTTAAATTACAAATTCTGTTCCCTACCAGTAGTAGTATTATTCTGATGCCTTAATGCTCTCTCTGAGTGAGTTGCCAGATCTCAGTTTCTCTTGGGCTGTAGCGGTTGCTGGGTGTTCAAGCAGGAGTAGCTTCATTGCCTACAACACGGAAATGTATGGCGTCAAGAAGCTTGAATTGCCGACGATGGTCTCACATTCATCTCTATAGCATAAACATCATGCACGTCATTGATGCATGCCTATATTTGTATAGCGATGAAACGTGATCAGCAGGCTAGGACGTCTGATGCCGATAGATTTGTATTGATTGGCGCAATCATATATTTGTACCAATATATATATATTCCACCGTGACATTTATCTTTGACCACATGGAAGTGGAATCCATGTAAAATCTTTGTGACCATGATGATACTGAAAAGAGTAATGTAAGAGATGGATTGGTTGCACCGTATATGCACGATATAAAATATAACATGGAAGAAAAAACGGAATATGAAAAGTGGTAAAAGAACATGAGAACTTTGTCCGATCTTCAGCTATTCTATCTACCAGATGTTATTTCTTCTTCCTAGATTCATTGTTCTCACTTCGAAGGTTTGAACATAGAATTCTTATTACTATTCTTCTTTAATTACTAACCTATACTATCAATTTGTAACAAAGATCATGACTAACCTTGACGTACATGGAGAAAATGTTACACGAAAAGGCATACAAGCAGTTTGTTTCAACCATCCTGATGTGCGCCTCTGTCATGGCCGGTGCATCAAGTGATGGTTCAGAGTCCAGGAATAGGTTTGATCTGGAGAACGTTACATTTTGACAAATATTTGTCCTGCAATTTTTTTGACCGGCGGATGGATACTAGATATCGATGAAATAGAAAGTTGTGTGTTCTTTTTTTTTCTTATTAAAGTGCCATGATTTTGTTATTGAAGAACATGAGCAAATGTTTCTCATCATCAGTCGACTATTAGAGGTTTTAATAGTGGACAAATATATAGTCTTACTTCATCATGATTGTTGTAGGACACCGTCGCACATGGTTTTGAGAAAGAAAGAACATGGGGGATACCTGTACAAGGTATTTATGAACACGACTTGACAAGAAATATATATTCTCAGATCGTCGCATGGCTGTCACAAGAATACAGGACAACATGATATGGTGTTGTCAAAGGCACAAAGTAGACAAGTTTATGCCACAGATCCAACAATGATGACAACCATGATTGCAAATATTTAGATTTTGTTGGCAATTACTTTCATTCTTGGAAAAAGTGAAAGAATACTAAATATTTTGCTTACGAGTTTCAAATAAGCATCAATAGTTATTCAAACGGTGGAAGTCTGTACATGGTAACTGTAAACATGATTTACAACTTTGGTAATATATTAACAGAGCTTCAGCTATAATAAGACATCGTTGTATTAGCTACATATATGTAGGACAGGTCAATGGAGCACACTCAAGTCATGGAATTTACGAAATTTTAGACATTGGGTTGTGAATTGGGTGTCCCAACACACAACAGGTGAAGACTTTTACTGTTGCCATATGCAACCAAGATATTTGGCCAGAGAAGATAAGACTAAACAAAGTGGTGAAGATGTTATCACACACTATATTACATGAACACTACAAACTAGAGGGAAGTGATCTGTACCGACAGCTTCAATAGTGTTGGAGCAGCTAAAATGATTTGTTAATTGAAAACATTCTAGAGAGGCAAATTGCTTAGTGTTTGAGAGTGAAGACATAGATATCAGATTTTTTTTCAATAATGTGGTGTATTATTTAACAAGAATGTCATTTTATATTCAATTTTTGAATGGTAATTTGTTTGTACAATTTATATCATTGCCAGCAAATTATATTTGTGTACAATTGTTAGCATAGTTTATCAAAGAAGTGTGAAATAATGAACCATGGTCCAAGAAAGGCACCCAATGAATTTAAATTGAGTGCGGACATAAAGTTCTAATCAGCACTCACTCTTATAGGCTAGCCCCGTGCGAACGCACGGATCGACGGCTAGTGAAGATAATTTGTTCTTTATTTATTCTTCTGACAACGGGATAACAATTGCATCTAATTAAAACCATTAAGCTACGCGGGAAGGGCGGCCAACCAGCTATGCCACGTGGCGCAAGCTGGTTGGCCGCGTTGAGAACTCTTTTAAAAAAAATTAGATGAAGGTGGGGATTATTTTTTATATGTATTTTTCCTTTTTAGATGGAGGTGAGGACCTCTGGTATTTTTTAAATGGAGGGTTATGCAAAGTGACACTTCACTTTTTTGAGATGAAAGTGAGGAGTTTTTTGAGATGTTTTTTAGATGGAGGCGAGGATTAAATGAAAACGTGCGCACAGCTTCTTTTTAAGCGGCGCCACAGGTGGCGCCCCAATCACTAGTACGTACTAACCCTAGCTAGCTGGGCCGTGATGGTTTTTTCAGTTGTGCCGTTGTAGAGGATGATTCAGAGAGTGACGAGGAGGATTTTCAAGAGAATCACAATATCCGTAGAGGCTGCAAGAAAGAGATGAAATGGCAAGAGTGAGCTGCGCAGTTTGAGCACTTGAGTAAGCGATTTTCATCTATTCATGACTTGCATTTATTGGCAGGTCTGGAAGTACAAGGCGAGTGAAATGCGCCATTGATCCATCAACTCAAACTGATTGCATACTTTAGGCCAACAACTCAGGGACATGTCAATTTAGGCCATAAACTCATTTATTAGATCAAATAAGGCCAAAATCGTTTTGAATGATGAAAAAACGACCATGTGGCTGCCACGTCGGCATAACTTGGACCCCTTGCGCTTTCATTAGTTTATAGAAGTTGGTTTTTGTAAAATAACCATCACAATGATGATAATGGCTGAAGGAAAAAATGTATAATACTTGTTGCATGGCACTAGAACACATGCCCTTAGGCACAAACAAATATGTCGCTAGCCAGTAGGATATTTTCTGATTGGTACGTTATTAAGAAGCGGACGCTATACATTACAATAACCTTTTTTAATAACTTTTGCACTAAAAATCTGCTCTTTGACCGATCGCTTTCCTTTTTGTTGAGTGAGTAGTATTGTACGAGAACCAAAGAAGAAGAGTAGCTATAAGCAGTCCCATCATTTTTTAATTCAATTATGTATCCATCTATGTTTAATTACGCATGTTACTTGCGATATGATTGATAGTACAGTCTACTAGCATAGGCATTGCCTTCGGCTTCCGCCAAAAAAACTGCTTGCTCCAGATTCTTTAGTTCCTGTATAAAATCTATGATCCCTGGAAAACTTCCACATTTTTGCTGTTTGGTTCAGAGAGCAGACTCTGCGTTCAAAGGTAATGTAGAATCTTTGTAATATATAGAGAATGCTGCGTTTAATTTCACAAAGCGCTTGATGTTGATGGTTAATTAGTGAGTTACTTGCACCTACCTGATATTTTTTTCCTTGATACACTGTGATGGTCAGTTTGCAAAACAACCCTCTACAAGTTAACCAAAGCGCAAGCAGTCTAAGCTATGCTGACATGGCAGCGACGTGGCCGGTTTTTTCTCTCCCAAATCAATTTTGGCCTTATTTGATCAAATAAGCGAGTTTATGGACTAAATCAATTGGTTCGTGAGTTCTTAGCCTAAAGCATGCAATCAATTTGAGTTAATGAATTAATGGCACATTTCACTCCAACCTTAATTAGTGGCTAATATGTCCCTCCACGTACTACACGGCATGGTTCAGGCACCATCGAGCAGGCTGCGTGAGCCCAAGGTATTAGTGACCTGCAGCTTGAATGGTTCGATCAGGTGTGGTTTGCCGTAATATTCATCATATGTACTATTACATGCTAATTGAACATGAGCTTGGGTACTTGACATCTTCAAACATGGTGAGGAATCGAATGATTTGCTTCATTTGGTTGTACAGTACGGATTGCCTACAAGTAGTTCTAGGTGAGTTGGCTGTACTGGACATAAATTTAGGCATCCCCAAAAGTTCTCAAGTTCACATAGTAATTATTTTGCCTTTTCTTTTCTTCTAAAAGAATCATTTTCGCAATAATACTATGTATGCAATAGTAACATTATCAAGTTTCCTACATTCAAGATATTGATAATCTTTCTAATGTGTTGAGATGGGTGATTATTTTATAAGAATTTGTATGTAGAAAACATATTACAATTAGGTAAAAAAATTGACATGGGTTGAACTCTAAATAACCGATTACAATTAGGTAGAAAATTTGTATGTAGAAAACACTGAGCAAAAGCAAGCCGGGCCAAATTAATGTTTCAGTTCCGGGAGAGGGAAACCGAGAGAGATGGAGAGGGGTGTGTGTGTGTGTGTGCGTGCGCGCGCGCGCACGCGTGTGCGTGTGTGTGTGTATTGATGGAGGTGGAAGGGTTATTGGGAGTGGATACATCAACGAGTATACATCATTTCTCTCTGTGTATACATCATCGAGTTACATTGCAGGTGAAGTGGATTTAAATAATTACATGCTGTCTTTTTTATACATGCAAAATGTGATATACATTATATGCGCAATCAGGATAAAATCTATACACGTTAAATTTAACATAAATTGTATTCATAGGTGCACTCAAAAGAAATTAGTTAAAATCCCGTGACAAGGCACAGGCGCTCTAATATTTATTATGAAGCCATTTTTTTCCCATGGTAATTGTGCAGCTCTCTTAAAGCATGCTCACACGATATGTCCAAGGCTCCAACCCAGAATCAAACGGCGATTGACGAAACCGAACGGGGCCAAGAAAAGAAAAAATAAACTTGAACAAATTCGCCAACAACCCCAAAGGCGGCAAGCGAAAGAGAAGAAGGAAGAAAAAGAAAAATGGCATCGTTGGCCTGTGCCGCCACCGCGAAATCAAGACATGAAGAGTGCTTGCTCGATCAGATGGCAAAATTTCCGCCTCTATTTGTGCTATGGTCGAAGGGAACGCCGAGGTGGAGATTTTACAGGATCGCGGCACAGACCTGTGCGCATGCAAGAGTCGGACTCGAAAGGATTGATGGCGACCGTGCCGTGGGCGTCAATCAGATGGAGGGGTCAAATCGGCAGTCCGGCTGCGACCGGGATGCGCGAACGCAAAATCCACGCCGGCCGTGGTGGCAGACTGATTGCTCGGTCCAGACTTTTCACTTTTCAACTTCGTAATCATTGAACCGCATATTTTTTGAGAAATTTTCGATTTATTCATAATCGACCATTCTCTTTGCTTGTGAGATTATTAATCAACGAAGCTAGCTAACAAGAGCGCCTACATCACATGCACCACAGACAGGGAGAGCACACACGTAGCCGGCTACAGGCCTGGGTGGGAAAGGCTGGTACACACACGAGTACGCGACTGACGCGATCGGCACACACGATAGGCCGGCGCTCTGTTTCCTGTCTACATCGTTCATGGAGTTTTCAAACCCTAGACTAAATTGCCCTTATGAGAAAAACTCGTGTTGAATTGCCTAGAGTACCCTCTGAATTGACAAGTTAAGATGACTAGTTACTTATCGAGCAACCTTTTATTAAATTCTTCAGCATCCTTTAACTGAAAGAGTGATGTTATAAGCCTATATATAGTTCTCGTTTTCTCTGTGTTAGCAAGACAATCTTCCTTGTTCAGTTTTATCACCATTTGTTCCCTTCTACTCCCTCAGTTCCTAAATTTGAACTACCAAAACGCTTTATATTTAGGAACAGAGGGAGTATTTAACATGCTAGCACATCACAGAAGTGACAATCTCTGATGTAACAGAAACACATGGGAATCGGAGACACCGGGAGGGAAGCAATTGCTACTAGGCAGATCCAACCCACACAACACTTTTCTGCCACTCTCAATAATCTTACATGTGCCACCTAAAAGTAATGAATTATCATCTTGAACATTGCTCACTTTTCAAACCAACATGGCCTCAAACTTACCTACATGGTAGTTTTCGTAGTGAGGGGGCCAAACAGAGTATACACTACATCAGGACCTCGGTTTTTGGCTGGTTCAAATTTGAGTCCATGAGCGTTTCGTAGAACAATGTAGAAGCACTTTATGTAAGTTTGAGTTTTGAAGTTGTAACATGAACAACATTACCACATCGCTTCACACGGCGTTGCTGCATCACACAGCTCCATGGAATCTCAGCTCCATGGTCTCAAGGACCCATGTACTCACGCAATACTCCACTAACTCCACTAAACTCTCCATGCACTAACCACTAGCTAACACACCGGCCACTAACTTTGACTCGGCCAAATCCACTTGGCTGGCCACTCACATGATCCTACATGCATGGAAAACTAAACACTTTTGTGCTGACCGAATCACTCGATCCACACTCCTTGGTAACTACCTACGACTCAACCAAGCTAGCTACATGCAGACGCAGCCACTAATTATGTTCTAACAAAATGACAAGATTAATATCTGACAATCACCACCTTAATCTTGTCACGAGAACTCGTCAACTTGCCAAATCCTCGAAGCAGATCATCTGCAACCTCTTGCCGAGACTTTGCAGCGCCAAGACCACACCACCTTGCCTCATGCTGCAGGTTCACCATGCCACAGCATTGATCTCCACTTGCACGTTCTTCAGCAGCATCACACCACTGGTCACGTGCGTCTCGACATCGTCGTCGGAGCAGCTCATCTTGGGGATGGCATCACACCACCCAGAACACCACCATCGGCTACAACTCCCAAATGCAGATACAATATATCAAGATTAGTGCTTACATTTATCAATCATAGGAGACGTGTCTTATGATACTATTGGGCTGTCTGGGGCGAGAGGTTGTACAAGAAGTTCTAAAGTCATAACCTTTCAGCTGGCCGCGTTTCATAATTGTGAGAGGTTGTACAAGTTTAGTACAAGGCTGGCCGCGATGAGAGCTTGGACCTTAGCACATGCTCTAGCATTATTAGCATCGACAAGTGTTAACCTGGTTCTTTTGTCATTATTTATTGTTGTTGTTGTTTGTCAAGGTGCCATATGTCTTGTTACTAGTTCGTGTATGCAAGGAGCATCTCTGGTCTTACCTACGTGACGCAGGACACTGTGTGATGATGTCACTGGGCTGTGCGGAGACCTCCATGTCTTGAATTGCGCCGTCGCTGATGTGCAAGGAATGGCCGATCTCTCGGAACGCCAGGTAGTTGAGGATCCTACCGACTTGGGTGCATGAAGAAGGCACCGGGTGGCCGTGCAGAAATGAAGAACCGGGACGTGGCTAGTGAGGAGCACCGATCTGGCGGCAGAGGCCATGACATGGACCCACAATGTTCTTTTTTCCCCTTGTATCTATTTCACTCAAAGCTTTTGGAGCGTTGGCGATTTTCTTTTTGTCCTTTTTTGTAAGGTTTCTTTTGGTTCATCTTTTCTTATGACATACAATAGAAACTTAGATGCTTATCTTAATATAGTTTTTCCTTGATCAATCTAGTCTAGCTACGGATGTGATGTGACCAGCTTGCAGAAACTAAAAGAAATATACCCTGCTCATCGAGGGAAGTTGAGAATCCTCCATAATAATTTGTTGATTTATGTAAGGTGCCCACCAAATTTGAACATTTGACCACATTTTTGACCAGTGGAGGCTGACCAGTAGCAACAAGTGTGGCCGAGTGATTCAGTCAAGTCATTGTTAGTTATAGCTAGCTAGCTTCGTGGGTGGAGTGGATTAGTTTGCATGCATGCATAAGTTGTTAGCCGGTTGTGCACTCCTAGAGAGATTCTAGGAGGAGATAAGGTCATGGAGATAAGTTAGCTGAGTAGTGCTCGTGCATGGTGTTAGTGGCCGGGAATGGTGCCTGGTTAGTGGCGTGAGTACATGGGTCCTTGTGTATATATGTACTGCTTTGAGTTAATGAAAAGATGGAGGCCGTGAGGGCTGGGTAAGAAACTTGTAGCCACTGTATGCTCACCGAGGAAGTCCCTTTAGCAAAGCCAATGCGTTCCTCTTCCTTGGTGAAGTGTGTGTGTGTGTTCTGGTCGTTTGTGTTGCGTGAAACAACCAACAGAGAAGAGAGAGCTGTGCGAGGCAGCGCAAGAGGTAGAAGAAGAGCGGCGCTGCGAGAGGAGCGGCGCCAACAATAAAGACGGTACCGACTGTGAAGGCCACTAAATTCACTTTGCTAAGATTGCTTCTCTCCCAATGACTCCGATTCTCACGTCTTGAAGCATCTCTTCAATTGGTTCGTCTCACTTCATCCTCTCTGTTTATCTATTTGTGACCTACTTGTGTCCTAACATGTCAGATAAAAGGAGCAGCTCAATGTAAGGTGTGGGCGAATTACTAAACTTTGTTATTGTCTCGGGTGAGGGTAGAGTTATATATAGGGTTAATTCAGAGTGACATCAAAGAGCACGTGCTCCAAGGTGAAAGGTGTTTAAAAATGAGATGAAGAAAACTGAAATAATTGTACGGGTTTGTGTTTGTCTTTTAAGCGAGTAAGTTTTAGTAGTATAATAATTCCAAGACAATGCATCTTGCAAATATAAAAAAAAGATCGTTTATCCTCTGTAAAAAAATCAAGGCTTAAAACTGAATTTTAAGTTTCATGAAAATTACTACATGGAAATAAAAACACGAGCATGGAAATATTAAAAAATGTCCAGTTTTTCATTCTGTTGGTGCACCCTTACATAGTTGTGTTTTCTACAACTAACTATTAGCATCTCGCATTATGGGCCAAATGCATTTAAATACTTCTCCTAACGGAGTCTATCTTGCCAAGACATGCAAAACCAAATGAGTACGTCCGTGCCCATTATTTAATAATGATAGAGACAAAGATGGTTAGCCGGCCATATTATCTTTCATGACATTAGTGGTTTGACTAACTTTCATGGTGGGACATTGAGAAAGATAATGACAACCCTAGTTCTATTCGATAATCACACCCAAGAGAAATATTCAGCTTAGGGACTCAGGGTCAACGGAAAAGTGGCAAATAGGTCCATTTTTTAGAGAAAAGGCATAAAACCCGACTTCAAATTAATGAAGCCATCAACCGGCTAGGGATACAGTGGTGTTGATACAAGGATACAAACTTGAGACAAGTAAGAAAAGTAGACAGCAAGAACTAAAATGCTATAGGCCCTAGCACAGCTGCCACCGAAGAAAACAACAAGCTCAAGTCTAAGGTGAGCTCCACGCCGAAGAGGATCATCGCGAGCAGGGGCCGTAGAGGCGCGCCAGACAAAGGGTGAGAAGGACACTGCCACAGGGATGAGCATCGTCGCACATGTCAGGCCAGCCCAGCTGAGAACGGGGGAGAGAGCACCATCTCTCCACACAAGTTGCCGGAGGGGAAACCACCATCTCCACTTTCCCCAACCGATGCACCACCACCGGCCAGCAACCTCACAGCGGCGCCAAACAACGAACCACAACAACGGAGGCGGGACTGCAACCTCACACCCAACACCGATGGCGCCCAGCAGGAAACACACCGCCGCCGCCGACGCAGACGACTCAGAGCACATCCACTATGCTCCACCCATCCCAAGGCGCTGTCTTCAAGAAGATCATGACGCCGGAGCGCCGCCGTCGCCTGGCCACAAAAGGCCAAGGTTTTCAACCCGGATTTGGGGGAGGAGGAGGTGGGGGAGGAGGGGAATCGAGCGCCCCCTCAAGAAGGGAAACGGGGCCGGAGCCGCCATCGGCGTCGAGGTCGACGGGAGGTCGACCAGAGGTTTCCCCCATCCCAAGCCAACCCCCACCACACCCATAGGCCGGCCGACTCGGCAGCCGGCGAGGACGGATGGCTCCGAGAAGAAACGTCGGGATCCAGATCTGGCGCACCTACCGGAGCAGAGCACGCCACGAGGAGCCACAGCCGCCCAACCGCCGCCCACGCGACCGGAAGAGCCGGCCAACACCTGCAGCGCCACCCGCCGGACGAGCTCGACGCCGCCATCACACCTGGGGCCGCCGCCCCAGCGTCCAGAGCTCCCTGAGGAGAAACAAGGCAGCGCAAGCCTCGCCGCCCCCTTCATCAGCAGCCATGCGGGCGCCGCGACTGCCGGGAGGCGGCGGGGAGGGAAGGGAGGGAGGGAGGGGGGCTAGGGGATCTAGGGTTCGTCGCCCTCGAGTCGCCCGCAAGGGGGCGACGCGAGAGCCTGGGGGAAGCTGGGAATCTAACTGGGGAGCGTGGGAATCTAACTGGGAAGCTGGCAAATAGGTCCATGCCCATTCATTTTGCAAAGAACAAAAATATTGGATTTTCACTTGTGAAAAGAACATGTACGTAGAATGCCATACAAACATATTCTCGGAAAATCATGCAAAAGAAATTGAAAGTTAAGTTCAACGAAACACATTTGTTAAAATAGCCACCTCGAGACTTGGCAAAGCATCAATGTTAAAAAAACATGTGCCAGATTCCTGCAAAATCAATGTTACCTCCCCAAGCCAGTAGGTCAGGATTGTAGTATTCTCATCTCCCACTCACCATATCTATATACCTAATATTAAAGGATGAAGACTTTCAAGGTTCTCCATACGTTAGTCCATCGTATCCGTTAATTCTATGCTAAACATAAAGATTGATGGCTGAGATTTAGTTGCCCCGCACGATAGAAAATATGGATAGCCAAAGAACCAGCAAAACCGAAAGAAACAGAGAACACACGATCTTGTCCGGGGGCTATATGCAGAGTCCTAGCCGAACACCATAACTTCCCCCTATTCTTTTTCTGTAGAGAGGAAAGGAATAGGGATGGCCTATTGACACCATCGTCACATGATTGCAACCCGGCGACGACGCACTCTCGATCTCGGCAAGCGGCGCAAGCCGGCCGGCTGGCCCATGCATGGACGCGTGCCCGGGGATCTCGGGGCCTGTGTTCGGCTCATGCAAGAAAACGCATGCGTGCAGCTCTGTTGCGCCTGTGGACCTTGATGAGGACCTATACTATCTGCCAAGAACTCCGCCGTTGTGCTTCATGGAGGTTTAGGAGGAAAATCATGGCGTACGGTGTGGGCTACAACCTACAAAGAAGCTTTCTCGGAAAGAGATTGTGCCTCATGCCGATTATAGCGATGGCGAGCACTCCCTCCCTGATCCCTCCCCATCCAAAGTGTTCCGCCAGCGTCCCAAACTCGCCCACATGCAGCACTGCCCACCGTGCACTACCCAGCTCGTGGATCCGGGGAACAGCATATGCAGACAAGCTGACGGCGTGGCTAAGCTTGTGGTGGCGGCTGGAAGCCTCGTGTCGTGTGTGTATCCCGGTATTGAGACGACCATCCTGCGGTGCGGATGCGGCCGAGGCAGAGGTGGAACAGGCTGTCTTGCCTAGCCGCACGGGCAGGGAGACCGGGGAACTTAGATTGTGGCCGACGAGATTGCGAGGGGGATAACCAGTTTGTTCACTAGCTTCCTCAGTTTATTATGGACTTTTCTCTGTATATTGGCTTCAGTGTCACCATAGTCTGCAGGCACATATGCAAGTGGCTGATTTTCAGAATTCGGATTGTTAAGGATTGATATGTATTTGCAGTCTACTGATGCTATATATAGCTCAAGCTGGAGTGCTGGACTACTCGAGTCTTCGAATCTCATCATAGGTACTGATGCTATATATAGCTCAAGCAACGAATGGACATGTATGTGCTTTTGTAAACAGCCTTTTCTCTGTATTCCCAATAATCACTTGCGGTGCTGCTGATGTGAATGATTTGTTTCCTTTATCAGGAACATTCTCCTTCCATGAACTTAATATATATCATCAGTAGTCTACCATATTATTATGAACAGAATCTCGATTGTTGGGCAAACATTATTAAAATTTGATGATGATAAACTGATTTCCTGCTTTGAATTTGGAGATGGTAATGATTGTCTAATAGTTGATCATTAGTCACCACTATGACGCCTTCTCCAAATCATACCCAAATTGATTTTTTAGCATCACCACATTAATAAACAAGACGTTTTCTGCTTTTATGTTGATAAGAGACCTTGCACTAGATTCTCTAAAGCTCTTGAGCAAGAGCAACACAAGATAATTCATTTCACACTTGGCTGGTAACTTCAAATTAAGCGATTGTATTTCAAGTAGGTTCTGCATGTATGTTAGTTTCATGTGTTAATGTTGATTTTGAATAGGACCGAAATCGTCTTCGGTTATAATTGAGATGACGGACCATGGAGCACAAGTGGTGGGCAATACCATGTTTGGCAGGTATGATAACACATCTTACCATTTTCGCTGCCATGAAATGATCATAGAAGGAAAGAAATCTCTCCTAGCTTATGCACGCTTGCATAGTAGATTTAACACTGCTTGGGAAAACCCTAGTAGTAGCGCCCGCTTATGCGTTAGCAGTTATTGCTTGGGCACTAGAGCTAATTGTTAGTAGTAGGGTGGGTCTACTTGTGTTAGCAGTAGTGTGGGTTGGACCAGCGCTACTACTAAATAGCAGCAGCGCCGGTTGTTGCCCCATGCCACTTGCATATTTCATTTCTTTATACTTATACTATATTTATACACTATTATATAAATTTTTATACAATAGCAATGAAGAGGTTGTGGAAGAAACATGGATTAGATTAAAATGAATGGATCCAAGTGACCATGTTGGATTACTAGGAGGATATGATGTTGGGATGGCACACAAGTGTCGAATGAAGGCAATGACTATCAAGTCTAATTTGCATTGGAGGGCATATATAAGGAGGTTGTTGCATCCTGGGAAGTCAAATCACTCGATGCAATATACTAGTCAACAAAGTACAATCAAATGAACAAAATATTACAATTACGTACATGTCAACATTCTAACTGTTCAAAGTCCTATACAGGAAAAATAAAAAGTCATAGGTTGATGGCACCCTCTTCCCGCTCTCCCAGCGATATTCACATATGCCCCTGGCCTTCTTCTGAATCTCCAACAGCTCCCCACCAGAAAAACCACCTCCATCCCCTATAGCCTAACAAACCGCCATTATCTTCTCTTCTAGCTCCTCGATGCACACACCAGTAATCTTTCAGTACCAGTATCGGACGATTCTACTTTCAGTTGCCTCTCTCCCGATGTCTCTGATTCACATATGTTTGTTAAAAAAAGTTCACTTCATCACGCATTATCTTGTCTTTTGTATCCTTATTCATAATCAAACAACTAAAATTAAGGAACGCATATAGAAGTGTTGGCAAATTACTCGATATTCCATATGCTCTTATGAATAGACCTATATTTCAAGAAACCATTATTCACACCAGCTAAGGCTGGTGTAGTATTTATTTACTTGTTGATTTTTTGCGGTCTTTTTCTTTGGTCGAATGACTATAGATATTTCTTTTCATAACTACAAAGTGATACATGTCCACTATCCCTAATTAGAAAATATTTATATATGCTGATTTAAATTTCATTACTTTTGTATTTGAAGCTTATGCACTAATCAAATATTATTCCTAACAAATTGAAATAGAGGTTGTCCACCATCCAATAATGAGACTGTCTTTGAATTGGAAACAAAACTTGAAGAAGATTTGAAACGTGTTACCGACCGCATGTTTTAGTTTACATCGTAGTAACCGAAATGGAGTCATGGAATGATCCATATGCTTTTTGTGCGAAGCACAAACAAATAAACTACATATACCCGAAACATTTTTTGAGTTGTCATACACCCCAAATAGACAAATATATATCCAATTAAAATTGTTTTAATTTGTATTGAAGCTTATGCATATGGACTACTACTAGTGAAACAGTGCAATCAGATGAAAAAATGATTACTAGTATGTACGTGTCAACAATCTAACTGATCCAAGTCCTATACAGGTAAAAAGAAAAGGCATGCTCAGTGCATCATGACGGTGTCGAAGCAGTTGAGGCCATCGAAGGCTAGCTAGAACCCAGCATGCCGCTGCAACGTCGACCATCCGGAGTATCCCTGCTTTTTCTCCCCGTTGTCCACCTTGTGAGCCGCCGGTTTGGACGTGCCACCGGAGACCAGCTTGATGACCGAGCCGGTTGTCATCACAGACTACTGTATCCGTCGATGGGTGCCTCGCAGAAGACAAGCATAGTCAAGAACTTCTCCATGGCCATGGATCGTGCTAGCTTCGATCAGGCACCTACATAGCTCGATCCCTCCCGCTGCTCACCGGATTGAGAGATCAAGACTGCTTTGTTAGATCGGGTGCTAATTCCCTTCTCTGTTTGTGCTATGGCCAAATGGAATGCCGGGGTGGTGATTTTATAGGTTCGCGGAATCGCACACCTCATCTATGGATATTGGGCCAGCTAGGTTACACAAGTCGGGGGCCTCGAGGCCAAGCTCCTCCCAATTTAGGTCGTTGGCAGACATGACAGCTAGGTTACTCAAGTCGGGGGCCTCGAGGCCAAGCTCCTCCTAATTTAATAAGATGAAAATTTTGTTTCTCCAAAAAAAATGTTTGAGGATTCTAGTAATGTTCGCCTATTCAAGAAAATATTTTCAGCAAATATCCACAATTTAATAAAAATGTTTGAAAATAGTACAAAATGCTCATGAATTCAGAAAATGTTCATGGTTTTAAAAAATCTTCAGAAATCTGTAAAAATATCCATGAATTTAAAAAATGTTTAATATTTCATATAAGTTCATGAGTTTTAAAAAATGTCAAGTTTTTCAAAAATCGTTCATGATTTCATGAAAATGAGAGTGATTGTATATCTCAGTGATGCAGAAAAATATGGTCATCAGCATTGGAGATTATGAAAACAAAAAAAATCTTCCGTTGGTGTTGCAACGCTCGGGCCATTTTGCTATATATATATATATATAATAATAAAGGGGCTATTGCTTCTGGTGGTAAGTCACGGAAATTGCCTCAAAAGTTACAAAATATTATCCACCAATACAACCTATAAGTGATTGAAAAACGTTTCACAAAGGGGAATCCCCACCTGGAACAGGCCTATGCAGTGGGGACCTGCTATACAACGCTCTGCGCTCTGGGAGAAAGCGTATCGCACCAGTTTGAGCTGGCCCATGTCCGGGCGTCCTATTTTTCAAATTTCAAATTCTTTTCGTTTTTCTTTATACTTTAAATAATCTGGGACTTGAAAAAATTTCCAACCATAAAAACAATCAGAACGTTGAGTTAAAATGTTTTATGAATCGAAAAATGTTCGTGATTTTGAAACAAATATTTGCTTATTAAAAACAATTTGAAAGCAAATCTTCGGGAAATCAAAAAAAGTTCACATTTTTTGGAAAGTTCCTGTATTAAAAAATGTTAACAAAATTGAACAAAATGTCACAAATACAAAACATATTCATGAATGGGAAAATATCCAAAATTACAAAAATGTTCGTGAATTACAAAATATTTTATTCATTCACAAAAATGTTCTCTGATTTAAAAATGATCATGCATTTCAAAAATGTTTGATAATAAAAACAATGTTTGTTAAATCAAAAATGTTCGTGAATTCAAATATTGTTCCAAAAATTTCCAGAAAAATGTTCATCCATTCTAGAAATGTCCACCGATCAAAGAAAGTTGTTTAGGAAATGTTCACAATTAAAAAGACATTTTTGCAAATAGTATAAAATGTTCATGAATTCAATTATTGTTATCGTTTTTAGAAAATGTTTGAAAAAATTTAAAAGTGTTAACGAATTTGAAAATGTTCATGATTTCAAATATTTGTACGAGTTTAAAATAAAAAATTCATGATATCAAAAATTGTTCATGATCTCACGAAATTGAGAGTGATAGTGTATCTCGGTGATGCAGCAAAATGTGATCATGGCCATTGGAGATTATGAAAAAAATAAATATCCCGTTGCAGCGCACGGGCCCTTTTGCTTGTATAAATCATGCATTCATGCTATGGAGGAAGTTTTCATCTACTACGACGCATGGTCGCATGAGAGCCCGGGACCTTGCTCAAAAAATATAAAATAAATAAATAACGATACCCCTGGCCCAGAATGAACAAAACCGAGCAGGACCGATAGAAAAGGAAAAATAAACCCGAACAAATTTGCCAACAACCCCAAAAGCCGCAAGCAAGAGAGAGGAAGGAAGAGAAAAATGGCATCGTCTGCCCACCGCTTTCGCCGTGAGATCCGCTCTTAGTCGGGCGGCCCCCGCTGCCTCGTCATCCTCTTATGCCTCCGGGACCGCCGGGGTCCTTCACGGGTAGGTTTATGCTAGGCTGTCCAGGAGATCGATCGATGGGTGGGTGGGTGGTTGCGGGCACGTGCTTACGTCAAGTTTCGCTGCAGGTCAGCAGCGGCGGGTTCTGGAGACGCGAATGTCCGTGCACAGCGTGGCGGCGGCGACGCGCCTGGGATCCTGCATCACCCGAGGTAAACATGCAGATAACCTCCCTTCCTCTATGAATATCTCCCTAGAGAAGGTATGAAGAACAAAACTAGAAATTTGATTTTAAAAGAAGAAAATACAGAGATGCGTGGAAATTTTGGAGAAATCAACGAATCTAGTACTTGCTTTGCACTTTTGAGACTGCCGACAAGGAAGAGAGACATTTCGACGGCATCATGACATGTGTACCTATAATCGTGTGGCACAAATAAGGTATGCTTTTATAATAAGAACTAGCAAACAAGCCCGTGCGTTGTAACGGGAGCGAAAAATCACATCTCATACATCACATCTCATACACACTCTCGAGACATCAGTAAATCTCTTGAAATCGTGAACGATGTCACATGAAAAACAAAATGATAAGTGATGTTGCACAAAAACATAAAGACGTGATGATTTTTAAAGTGTATTCAAGGTGTTTCCAATTTAGACAATATAAATATCTATCTAGTTGCAAGTATCTCTTTACGCATTTGTTGTCGTTCCTTCTCGGTGGTGCCCAACAAATATTTGCATTACGATGAAAATAACATTTGCAAAAGAGTATTATTTTTGCCTCCTTGATATATGTGTTTTTTGTAATCCAAGTCAAGTATTAATTTGGTCGCAAACATGTTAGACAACTCCATCGAAAACAATCAATTTGCAAGGGCATGCATACCAAATGTTCAAGGTTGCATATCAACATCGGTATTCTCAAGAAAAAAAATTATGGAAACAATTTAAAACAATATGAAAATTAAAGTCAAGCCATTGGTTTACGTAAAGCTTGTATCAGGAACATTGTACATTTTTTCTACATCAGAAACATTTTTATATACACGCTTAATACTTTCCAATTTCATGGTTAATACTTATTTTATACACATTCTACTTTTTTGTATACATCAAGAACATTTTTACGCACACGTTTGACAACATGATACATGATAATATTTTTGAAAACTTATAATTTTTATGTCTACTTTGTTCCATACACATTGTATATGTTTTTGTATACATTTTTTATATATACATCAGAAACATTTTTTCATGCACATTTAATTTTTGTAATGCACGATTAACATTTACTAAAGAATGAAAAATATATTATTATTTTCTATACACACTGTACTTGTTTGTATATAATGAAAACATTTTTTCTATACAAGCTTCACATTTGTTTAATGCATGATTAACATCGTTTCAAAGTCCGCGAATAAGTGATTTTTATAATTAAAATATTTATAGTATTTCGAAATAAAGCCAAAAGAAGAAAATAGAAAGCGAATGTAATAGAAGTGAAAAAAAAGAGAAAAAAAGTGTTGTAGGCCGCGTTGGGCTGGCCCAATCAGGCATCTTATCTAACAGAGAAAAGGGGAGCAAAAAAGTGGAGATTCTAGGGTTGAACCTGGGTCTCCTAGGTGGGAGCGTGAGGGTCTAGCCAGTCGGTCTGGCCATGCAGTAGTGATTTGCTATTGGGTTGGCTCCTTATTGTATCAAAACGAACGACCGACTTAAAGAAAAAAAAAAGCAAACCGGTTTTCCAACTTACCGGTGGCATATGTGGGTAGTTCATGCGAACTCCAGGGGCAAATTGTGCGACGGACGACAGAAACCCAATTTTCTTTATTATTAGGTAAAGATAAAGTATCAGTTTGAAGATAGACTCATGCCTTTATAGGCAATGTCAATCATCTAGGCATGTGACATAGTAGAAGTACATGGTCGCTCCTTGTTGTCTCCTTGCATGATACGACTCTATAAATTGCAACTTTGCGAGGCATAACATTCCTCATAGAAACCTCAACAACCACTATCTCGCGCATCAGTAAAAAAAAATAGCAGCAACTACTACATGGCATGAAAGGCAAAACTTCTGCACTAATTCTAAAAAACTGACTGCTTCCATCCCATAAAATTACATCGTTATTCTCCTATCCTCGTTACAGCAACGTCTTCTATTCGGACATGCTAGTACATTAGATAGTTCACAATTAATCTAAGATGTGTTGGAAACATGAGGGAATCAGAGCATACTTTAGAAAACCGAACCAGTGATCGAACCGGCGATGTCGCCGGTTCAGGTTTTTACCCGCCGGACCACCGGTTCACAGGTTTGAAGTATGGATTTATAACATAACTAATTTGTTTGTGTATTAGTGTCATACTAAATAGATGTAAAATACAATCACTTAATTAAATCTAACACCTTTTCGAGAGAAAAATTAAATCTAACAAAAAAGTTGGCTAGCTAAGGTGATTATGGGGCCAAAGTTGCAATTTACGCTCCTATATCTAGCCTCCTGGGTTCGAATCCCCTTTGATGCAGGCTATTTTTGTATTTTTGTGATGAGTGAAACTGGTTCAACCATCGGTTTTATGCCTTCAGTTTTCAACGGCGACGACTGCAACTCCAGGGCACTGGTCCTTAGGGTATGTGCACGAAGACTTACCGGATGTCATCGACAAGATCAAGCCAGCTCCGGTAGGGGAGCAACAACAGCAGTGCGTCGACGGCTCGTTCTGGCGACAATAGTGGTCTTCCGGTGGCCTCAGAATCTTGATGTAATTTTTACTATGTTTGAGAAGCTTTGTACTTCGGGTAAACTCTTATGATAGATCTGATCATTTTCACACACAAAATCATGTGTGAATGAACATGCGAGGTTTTACTTTTATTTTTTTTCTTGATTATGCACCTTCCAATGGTGTTTTGAATGTCGAAAGGACAATGAGATTTATATTATTGGTGATCTCCGTTGATTTGTAGGAGTTGCTTACCTAGCATCAGCTGTTCATAGAGTAAAATCATAAGTTTTTTCACGCAATTCGGTTGCCTGTCTCAGACCGAGCATCACTGATGTCATTCAAGTGAGTTGGTTAGATGAAATATATCACAGGTAAATAAACTCTATGAATATCTCCCTAGAGAAGAGAAAAATAACAAAACTAGAAATTTGATTTCAAAAGAAGACAAAAAAATCAGAGATGTGTAGAAACTTTGGAGAAATCAACAAATCTTCCACTTGCCACACACTTTTGAGAATGCCGACAAAGATGGGAGACTATTGAATGGCATCATCACATGTGTACTTGTACTCCACTCTGACAGATAAGGTATGCTTTATAAAAGAATGAAGTATGAGTGATTGAAGATGGAATCATGCCTTTATGAGCAATGTCAAACTTCTAGGCATGTGACATAGCAGAAGTACATGGTCGCTCTTTATTGACTCCTTGCATGATACGGCTCTATATATTGCAACTTTGCGAGGCACAATGTTCCTCATTGCAACCGCAACAACCACTCTCTCTTCCATCATGGAAAAAAGTAGCACAAATTATAAGAATCTGTTCGCTTCCATTCCGTAAAAAATACATTGTTATTCACCTATGCTTGTTACAACGTCTTCTATTCGAACATGCTAGCGCATCAAATAGGTGAAAAACTAAGATGTATTGAAAACATGAGGGAATGGAAGACATTAGGAGAGAAGCAACCGTTGCTATGTGGATCTAGCAGCCTAATGCAGGTCTCCAAGTCTCTACATAATCCACCATTCATGCCTCCTAGCAGTACTAGATATACAAAGGATGCTTCTGACGCGATATGGCCGTGAACTTCGCTAACGCTATCCATGAGTACTCGAGGAGCCACATCATTCTACAATGCATTTAGAGCATTTTCTCTCCAGTATAGCATTTTACGGTTGGTGTAGCGAAACATTGCGATGTGGTCGAGACGGCACTATTGCGATGTTCATGGCAACGTTGTGTTTCTTCATCCGTTCTCCACTCTACCACTAAATACATTTTTACGTTGGTCGCGGCTGTGTTGCAAGTCCCTTTGGCAGAAAAATTGTAGTGAAGGTTGAACTTTGTAAAACATGGACTCCTGCATAAATCATGGAAATGTTAGGGGTATCCATAAATTGCACCTCTAGAGCCCATAATCCAACGGTGATCTGCGAACTCAAACGGAGCCTGGTAGTAGTAGAATAGAAAGAAAAAAACTCAAACGAATTCGCCAACAACCCCAAAAGCAGCAAGCGAAAAGGGGGGGAAGGAAGAAGAAAAAATGGCATCGTCGGCCCGCGCCGCCGCCTCCTCCTCGAGTTTGGCTCTCGGCCTTGGTGCCCCTTGCCGCCCCGTCGTCCTCTTCTTCCATCGGACCGGAGTCGCTAGCATCCTCCGTAGCTAGGTTTCTGACTCCACCACACTACTGCCGAGTAATCATGGTCCGCCGACGTGGGCACCTCTGCCTGCGCCTCCGATGCCACTCCTCATGCCACCTCGCTGGTTGGTCCGAAAGTCGGCAACATCAGCAATACCTCCATGTCGCAGCATAATCCCTTCTGCTTCATCCACGACGCCCTCGTAGAGCACCGCAAATACCCTACCATTTGTTGGGTATCGTTGCATGGAAAACAGTTTTTTTTTCTACGCACATGCAATGATCTATCCATGGAGATGCATAGCAACGAGGGGGAGAGTATGTCTACGTACCCTCGTAGACCGTAAGCGGAAGCTTTTCACAACACGGTTGATGTAGTCGAACTTTCTTCGCACTCCAACCGATCTAGTACGGCACCTCCGCATTCTGCACACGTTCAGCTCGGTGACATCCTCCGCCTTCTTGATCCAGCAAAAAGGCGAGGTAGTAGATGAGTTCCGGCAACACGATGGCGTGGTGACGGTGATGGTGATGTGATCTCCGCAGGGCTTCACCTAACCGTTACAAAATATGACCGAGGGAGTAAACGGTGGACGGGGGCGCCGCACACGGCTAAGACAATGTTGTGTCCTTGTGTGGCGCCCCCTCCCCACAAATATATAGGTGGGAGGGGGGAGGAGGCAGCCTAGGGCAGCCAGGGCGCGCCCCAAGGGGCTGGCCACCGGCCCTAGGGCTCCTGCCCTCCTGCGCCCCCCCTCCTTGTATGAAGACGGGGGAAGGAAAGAGGGGGAGAGGGAAGGAAGGGGGAGTCCTACTCCACACTTTCCTTTCCCTCCCCTCTTTCCTTCTCCTCCTCTAAGGGCTGGCCTGTATAGTTTTAAGATTTTCCCTTGAATTAATTTCTTAATCTGATCACCTAAAAAATCTCATCCGATCGAGCGCAACCCGCCGTCTCTGATTGCGCACAATGACAGTTGTCGCATCCTCCCGAGGGAGTCTTCCACATTCCCCAGGCCCAATCACATAGATGCATAAAAATTTGGCAACTTAGAGCCTACAGCCGGACCTCTCAAACCCGCCTCATACGCCCGGGCGGTCCGCCCGGTCACTGTCCAATCATGATATTTTGACCCAAATGGGCTCCTTAAACGGCCCTCAAACGGCCGGACTGACCGGCTCCCCCCATATCTAGCCCAAACATGGGGCAGATATGGGAGCGCTCGCGCCGGCAACGTCGGACCCGACAGCCCGACCCCACCCCAAATTGCACCAAATCCATCAAACCCTTCCTCCTCCTTCCGCCTCCCTCCAGCCATTCCATCGCCCGGACCTCGCCGTCCTCCACCCTTGCTCACAATCCTCACCTCCGGTATGTATCCACCGCCGGAGATGTCGTCCAGCCCGAACCACACCGCCGCGAAGGAGACACAGTCCGCCTCATCCGTGGGCTATGTCAATTCGTCGGCTGCGACTTGCAAGGCGGAGAACGTCGCCGACAAGTTGTGTGGCGCCGGCGGCGAGAGGGGGAGGTGGCAGCGGCGTCGCGGGGAGGTCCGTACATGGTGGAGCAGCTGTCTCCTCCGTCATGTGTTTGGGAACCGCCTATGATATATCTAGCATGGAAAGTATTGGGAACTACTCGATAGTTTTCGCTGACAGGAAAATCATGCCATCCAAAATGTTTTATCTCTATCTTTTTCGCTTTTATTTTTATTTGAGTCTCCATCTTCTCTTATAAAGCACCAACTAAGGGGCACTATGATCGTACTTGACCAATGGGTGTAGCTAATATGCGAGTGTGTTTCATGAATGGATCAATGATTGTGCATAATGGGCTAGGGATAACTTGCTTTAGTGTTGATATTTTGAACTTGTTGATATGCTTGAGTATTAAAGTCCTCATGTCAAAACTAGACTATTGCTTTGAACCTTATAAAAGTCCAAATGTCCATGCTATAAAGAAAAGAATATGTGATGAACATATTAGGCAGCATTCCACATCAAAAATTCTGTTTTTATAATTTACCTACTCGAGGACGAGCATGAATTAAGCTTGGGGATGCTGATACGTCTTCAACGTATCTATAATTTTTGATTGTTCCATGCTGTTATATTATCATTCTTGGATGTTTTACAATCATTTTATAACCATTTTATATCATTTTGTGTCCTAACCTATTGACATAGTGCCCAATGCCAGTTGTTGTTTCCTGCTTGTTTTTTACACCGCAGGAAATCAATACCAAACAGAGTCCAAACGCAGCGAAACTTTTTGTGGAATTTTTATGGACCAGAAGACACCCAATGGGCTGGAGAAGCACCTGGGGGTGCCCCGAGGGGGGGCACAACCCACCAGGGCGCACCTGGGCCCCCAGCGCGCCCAGGTGGGTTGTGCCCACGTCGGTGGCCTCCCGCACCGCCTCTTTGCTCTATAAATACCCCAATATTTCAGAAACCCTAGGGAGTCAACGAAAATCAATTCCAGGCGCGACAAGTTACAGAACCACCAGATCCAATCTAGACACCATCACGGAGGGGTTCATCATGTCCATTGGTGCCTCTCCGATGATGCGTTAGTAGTTCATTGTAGACCTACGGGTCCGTAGTCAGTAGCTAGATGGCTTCCTCTCTCTCTCTTTTGATTCTTAGTACAATGGTCTCTTGGAGATCCATATGATGTAACTCTTTTTTGCGGTGTGTTTGTTGGGATCCGATGAACTATGAGTTTATGATCAGATCTATGTTTTTATCCATGAAATTTATTTGAGTCTTCTTTGATCTCTTATATGCATATGATTTCTTATAGCCTCGTATTCCTTCTCCGATATTTGGTTTTTTTGGCCAATTTGATCTATTTATCTTGCAATGGGAAGAGGTGCTTTTTTATGGGTTCGATCTTACGGTGCTTGATCCCAGTAATAGAAGGGGAACCGACACGTATGTATCATTGCTATTAAGGATAACAATATGGGGTCTATTTCTACATAAATAGATCTTGTCTACATCATGTTATCGTTCTTACTGCATTACTCTGTTTCTCCATGAAGTTAATACACTAGATGCATGCTGGATAGCGGTCGATGTGTGGAGTAATAGCAGTAGATGCGGGCAGGAGTCGGTCTACTAATGTTGGACGTGATGCCTATACAATGATCATTGACTGGATATCGTCATGATTATTTGAATTTATATCAATTGCCCAACAGTAATTCGTTTACCCACCGTTTGTTATTTTTCTCGAGAGAAGCCACTAGTGAAATCTACGGCCCCCGGGTCTCTTCTTTATTATATTTGACTTCACGATCTATTTTTATTTGCTTTTCTTTTCATATCTATTAAACCAAAAATACCTTGCTGCAATTTATTGTTATTTATTTTATCTCGCGTTCCCGCGAGATCTATTTATCCAATCTACTACAATATTATCTATCTTTTTACCCGTGAAGGATTGACAACCCCTCTCTTACGTCGGGTTGCAAGTATTTGTTCTTTGTATGTAGGAGCTGTTTAAATGGTGTTGCGTAGTTCTCCTACTGGTTCGATAAGCTTGGTCTCATCAATGAGGGAAATACCTACCGTTGATGTGTTGAATCATCCCTTCCTCTTTGGGGAAATACCAACGTAGTTCAAACAAACACCAGTGTACATCAAAGTAGTTGCATGGGTTTGTATGGATTTGAGCTATGATAATGGAGGTGTCCGAATGTGGATTACATTTTCTAGGGGTGCCCGGTCAATGCCCGCGGATGTGCCCGAATGCGTCCATGGGCGTTTGAGGGGCCGGATTTGCCGAGTCCGACTGTAGATGCTCCGACTTCCCAGGCCATGCGCACCAAAGCAAAAAAGCTGGAGCTCTCTGTCGCCTCCAAGGCGGAACTAGTGCGCATGAGGCTTGCAACAAGGATGGCGACATCACCTCGAATCACACCGATCTGGCCTCCCCATCTTCTCTCGCCGTGATCGCTCCTGCTTGCGCCCGCTGCTGATGTTGCCGACATCACCCTGGTACTCCTTACATAGAGGTGGGAGTACCAACAGAATCTCACCATTGATCTCAGAGGGCACTTTAGACTTTTTGTCTCCTTAATTTAGGTATATTTTTAAGATTTTTCCTTGATCTAATTTCCTAATCTGATCACCTAAAAAAATCTCATCCGATCAAGGGCAAGCTGATACGTCTGCAACGTATCTATAATTTTTTATTGTTCCATGCTATTATATTATCTGTTTTGGATGTTTATGGGCTTTACTAAACACTTTTATATTTTTTTGGGACTAACCAATTAACCCAGAGCCCAGTGCCAGTTTCTGTTTTTTTCCCTATTTCAGTGTTTTGAAGAAAAGGAATATCAAACGGAGTCCAAACAGAATGAAACCTTCGGGAGAGTTATTTTTGGAACGGAAGCAATCCAGGAGACTTGGAGTAGACGTCAAAGAAGCTTCGGGTAAGCCACGAGGCAGGGAGGCACGCCCTACCTCCCCGGGCGCGCCCCCCAGCCTCATGGGCCCCTCGTGGCTCTCCTGACCAACTTCTTTCTCCTATATATGTCCATATACCCTAAAAACATCGGGGAGCAGAATAGATCGGGAGTTCCGCCGCCGCAAGCCTCTGTAGCCACCGAAAACCAATCGGGACCCTGTTCCAGCACCCTGCCGGAAGGGGGAACCCTCACTTGCGGCCATCTTCATCATCCCGGCGCTCTCCATGACGAAGAGGGAGTAGTTCACCCTCGGGGCTGAGGGTATGTACCAGTAGCTATGTGTTTGATCTCTCTCTCTCTCTCCCTCGTGTTCTTGAGGTGGTACGATCTTGATGTATGGCGAGCTTTGCTATTATAGTTGGATCTTATGATGTTTCTCCCCCTCTACTCTCTTGTAATGGATTGAGTTTTCCCTTTGAAGTTATCTTATCGGATTGAGTGTTTAAGGATTTGAGAACACTTGATGTATGTCTTGCATGTGCTTATCTATGGTGACAATGGGATATTCACGTGATCCACTTGATGTATGTTTTGGTGATCAACTTGCGGGTTCCGTTTGTGAACTTATGCATAGGGGTTGGCACACGTTTTCGTCTTGACTCTCCGGTAGAAACTGTGGGGCACTCTTTGAAGTTCTTTGTGTTGGTTGAATAGATGAATCTGAGATTCTGTGATACATATCGTATAATCATACCCATGGATACTTGAGGTGACATTGGAGTATCTTGGTGACATTAGGGTTTTGGTTGATTTGTGTCTTAAGGTATTATTCTAGTACGAACTCTATGATAGATCAAACAGAATGAATAGCTTCGTGTTATTTTACTACGGGCTCTTGAATAGATTGATCAGAAAGAATAATTTTGAGGTGGTTTCGTACCCTACAATAATCTCTTCGTTTGTTCTCCGCTATTAGTGACTTTGGAGTGACTCTTTGTTGCATGTTGAGGGATAGTTATATGATCTAATTATGTTATTATTATTGAGAGAACTTGCACTTGTGAAAGTATGAACCCTAGGCCTTGTTTCAACGCATTGCAATACCGTTTGTGCTCACTATTATCATTAGTTACCTTGCTGTTTTTATATTTTCAGATTACAAAAACCTATATCTACCATCCATATTGCACTTGTATCACCATCTCTTCGCCGAACTAGTGCACCTATACAATTTACCATTGTATTGGGTGTGTTGGGGACACAAGAGACTCTTTGTTATTTGGTTGCAGGGTTGTTTGAGAGAGACCATCTTCATCCTACGCCTCCCACGGATTGATAAACCTTAGGTCATCCACTTGAGGGAAATTTGCTACTGTCCTACAAACCTCTACACTTGGAGGCCCAACAACGTCTACAAGGAGAAGGTTACGTAGTAGACATCAAGCTCTTTTCTGGCGCTGTTGCCGGGGAGGTTAGTGCTTGAAGGTATATCTTTAGATCTTGCAATCTAATCTTTTATTTTCTTGTTTTATCACTAGTTTAGTCTATAGAAAAACTACACAAAAATGGAATTGAGGGTGCCTCACATGCTTCATCTTTTTAATGTCTTTCGTGAAAATAAGGATTCCGATAATTGCACTCAATTGCTAGAGGAAGAATGCATTAAAAGGTTTGGTACTAAATCTTTGAATGATGATCATGATTGCAATGTTGTTAGTATGAATTCTTTGAATATCCATGATGCTAATGATATGCAAAGCCACAAGCTTGGGGATGCTATGTTTGATGAAGATGATATGTTTAGTCCCCCAAGTTTGGATGAGCAAATTTATTATGATGAAAGAATGCCTCCTATTTATGATGATTATTGTGATGACACGTATGCTATAAAGAATAAAGATAACCATGAAACTTGTCATCATGATTTTAATTTTCAATTGGATTATGCTTCACATGATAATTATTTTGTTGAGTTTGCTCCTACTACTATTCATGAGAAGAAGTTTGCTTATGTGGAAAGTAGTAAAATTTATATGCTTGTGAATCATGAAAATAATGCTTTGTATGATGCTACTGAAAATTATTATGAGAGAGGAACATGTGCTCTTACTTATTGCAATAATATCAAGTTACCTCTCTATATGTTGAAAATTTTGAAGTTGCACTTGTTTTGCCTTCCTATGCAAGTTGATTCTTGTTCCCATAAGTTGTTTGCTCACAAAATCCCTATGCATATGAAGTTGGTTAGGCTTAAATGTTCTAGTCATATGCTTCATGATGCTCCCGTTATGTTTCAGTTCTTATCTTTTATGTGAGCATCATTGTCATCATCATGCCTAGCTAAAAAGGCATTAAAAAAGCGCTTATTGGGAGATAACCCAGTATTTACCCTTACTTTTTTTGTGTGTTCACATGATTATGCTACTTTAGTAATCATGTTTTATAGCTTTTGTTTCAATAAAGTGCCAAGTAAGACCTTTAGGATAGCTTACGGTGATAGTTAATTTGATCTTGCTGAAAAACAGAAACTTTTACGCGCACGAGATTAGTTTTCATAAATCACAGAAACGTGCTTTGCAGTTGATTCGTTTTTCATAACATTAATAAATAAATTGCTTAGGACTTCCTAATTTGGTAGAATTTTTGGAGTTCCAGAAGTATACGTTTGATACAGATTGCTACAGACTGCTCTGTTTTTAACAGATTCTGTTTTCTATGTGTTGTTTGCTTATTTTGATGAATCTATGAGTAGTATCGGATGGTATGAACCATAGAGAAGTTGGAATACAGTAGATATTACACCAATATGAATTTAGAATGAGTTCACAACAGTACCTAAGTGGTGATTTATTTTCTAATACTAACGGAGCTTACGAGTTTTCTGTTAAGTTTTGTGTTGTGAAGTTTTCAAGTTTTGGGTGAAGTTTCGATGGACTATGGAATAAGGAGTGGCAAGAGCCTAAGCTTGGGGATGCCCAAGGAACCCCAAGGTAATATTCAAGGACAACCAAGAGCCTATGCTTGGGGATGCCCCGGAAGGCATCCCCTCTTTCGTCTTCGTTCATCGGTAACTTTACTTGGAGCTATATTTTTATTCACAACATGATATGTGTTTTGCTTGGAGCGTCATTTTATTTTATTTTGTTTGCTTGTTGTTTGAATAATATCCCAAGGTCTAAAATTCTTAAATGATAGAGAGTCTTCACATAGTTACATAATTATTCGACTACTCATTGATCTTCACTTATATCTCTCGGAGTAGTTTGTCGTTTGCTCTAGTGCCTCACTTCTATCTTTTTAGAGCACGACGGTGGTTTTATTTTGAAGAAATAGATCAACTCTCATGCTTCACTTATATTATTTTGAGAGTCTTTTAGAACAGCATGGTAATTTGCTTAGGTTATGAATTTAGTCCTAATATGATGGGCATCCAAGAGGGATATAATAAAAACTTTCATATAAAATGCATTGAATACTATGAGAAGTTTGATTCTTTATGATTGTTTTGAGATATGAAGATGGTGATATTAGAGTCATGCTAGTGGAGTAGTTGTGAATTTGAGAGATACTTGTGTTAAAGTTTGTGATTCCCGTAGCATGCACGTATGGTGAACCGTTATGTGATGAAGTTGGTGCATGATTTATTTATTGATTGTCTTCCTTATGTGTGGACGTCGGGATCGCGCAATGGTCAACTCCTACCAACCCTTCCCCTAGGAGCATGTGTGTAGTACTTTGTTTTGATGAATTATAGATTTTTGCAATAAGTATGTGAGTTCTTTATGACTAATGTTGAGTCCATGGATTATACGCACTCTCACCCTTCCACCATTGCTAGCCTCTCTAGTACCGCGCAACTTTCACCGGTACCATACACCCACCATATACCTTCCTCAAAACAGCCACCATACCTACCTATTATGGCATCTCCATAGCCATTCGGAGATATATTGCCATGCAACTTTCCACCGTTCCGTTTATTATGACACGCTTCATCATTGTCATATTTCTTTGCATGATCATGTAGTTGACATCGTATTTGTGGCAAAGCCACCATTCATAATTCTTTCATACATGTCACTCTTGATTCATTGCATATCCTGGTACACCGCCGGAGGCATTCATATAGAGTCATATTTTGTTCTAAGTATCAAGTTGTAATTCTTGAGTTGTAAGTAAATAAAAGTGTGATGATCTTCATTATTAGAGCATTGTCCCAGTGAGGAAAGGATGATGGAGACTATGATTCCCCCACAAGTCGGGATGAGACTCCGGATGAAAAATAAAAAAAATAAAAAAAGTGGCCAAAAAAGGAGAAAAGGCCCAAATAAAAAAAGACAAAAAAATGAGAGAAAAGAGAGAAGGGGCAATCCTACTATCCTTTTACCACACTTGTGCTTCAAAGTAGCACCATGATCTTCATGATAGAGAGTCTCCTATGTTTTCACTTTCATATACTAGTGGGAATTTTTTATTATAGAACTTGGCTCGTATATTCCAATGATGGGTGTGGGAGTCCTGGATTAGGGGGTGTCCGGATAGCCGGACTACCATCATCAGCCGAACTATCATCTGCCGGACTATCATCATCGACCAGACTCCAAGACTACGAAGATACAAGATTGAAGACTTCTCCCCGTGTCCGGATGGGACTTTCCTTGGCGTGGAAGGCAAGCTTGGCGATACGGATATGTAGATCTCCTACCATTGTAACCGACTCTATGTAACCCTAGCCCTCTCCGGTGTCTATATAAACCGGATGGCTCTAGTCCGTAGGACGATCATCAACAACCCTTACAATCATACCATAGGCTAGCTTCTAGGGTTTAGCCTCCTTGATCTCGTGGTAGATCCACTCTTGTAAACATCCACAATATCAATATCAATCGAGCAGGACATAGGGTTTTACCTCCATCAAGAGGGCCCGAACCTGGGTAAAACATCGTGTCCCTTGTCTCCTGTTACCATCCGCCTAGACGCACAGTTCGGGACCCCCTACCCGAGATCCGCCGGTTTTGACACCGACATTGGTGCTTTCATTGAGAGTTCCTCTGTGTCGTCACCGATAGGCTTGATGGCCTCTTCAATCAACAACGACGCAGTCCTGGGTGAGACTTTTCTCCCCGGACAGATCTTCGTATTCGGCGGCTTCGCACTGCGGGCCAACTCACTTGGCCATCTGGAGCAGATCGAAGCTACGCCCTGGCCGTCAGTCAGGTTTGAAGCCTAAACTTCACGGCCGATATCCGCGGGGACTTGATCTTCGATGGATCTGAGCCACAGCCAAGCGTGCCGCGCTGTCACGATGGGCATGACCTAACTCTGCCGCCGGACAACACCTTGGAGGCCGCACACGAATCCGCTCCGACTCATAGTCCGGAGCCGATCGCTCGGATCGAGGACGGATGGCTGGACACCACCTCGAGAGCCGCAACTCCTACGGCGATGGAGCCGAACACTTACCTTGTCCCGCATAAAGCTCATGACTTCGAGGTACCGGACTCTCTGCCGGACTCCGAACCTCCTGCGCCCCTGCCAGTCGAATCCGATTGGGCGCCGATCATGGAATTCACCGCTGCGGACATCTTTCAGCACTCGCCCTTCGGCGATATCATAAATTCATTGAAGCATCTCTCGCTATCCGGAGAGCCCTGGCCGAACTACGGCCAGGACGGTTGGGACGCGGACGACGAAGAAATTCAGAGCCCACCCACCACCCACTTCGTAGCCACCGTCGATGATTTAACCGACATACTTGACTACGACTCCGAAGACATCGACGGTATGGACGACGATGCCGGAGACTACCAAGAACCAGTGCCTACAGGACACCGAAGACCACCTCGTCATCGACATATACATGGTGGACACCCCAAAAGATGGGGACGGCGAAGAAGCAGCGAGGCCGATTCCTTAAAGAACAGCCCAAGCGCCGACGTCGCGGCGCCGCTCTAAATCCCGCCACGGCAAGAATGGAGATTCCGCACAGGAGATAATAACACCCCGAAAGTGCGAAGACAACTCCTCCAAAGCCACGATCCAGCGCAGGAGGAGGCGAAGCAAGCCCTCACGAGAGGCGGCGATTTAAGAGGTCGAGGATGACAATTACTTACCTCCCTCCGGAGACGAGGCAAGCCTCGGTGACGGCAATTTGTCGTGCTGAGGATCCCGTTGAACAAGAGCGTTTGAGACGCAGGCTTATGGCCACAACAAACAGCCTAAAGAAAAGCAGCAACAGCTTCAAGCTGATCAAGACCTGCTGGCCGACAGATGGACCGAGGTCCTCGCGGCGAAGAGTATGAACTCGAGCGCCTCCAAAAGTTACCCAAAACGCAAGTTGCTCCCCGATTAGAGGAGGAGGCATACAAACCTGCATCACCAGCGCTGTCGGCAGACCGGCCACCTCGTGGCGCGACAGAGAGCGTGCAAGCCCTCCACCAAAACCGTACCCGGCATCACTCAAAAGCATGAAGCCATGGGGAACGCGCCGGACTTCGCGGATATATTGGAGGACAAGGCAAGACAATCCAGATCTATCTATGGATCACGTGGGCGCCCCAAGACCCACGACGAATACCGTCGCGCCGGATATAACTACTCCGGCCGGGCCGAACACAGCAGACAACGCTCTCTCGAGCTACGTCGCGATATTGCTCAATACAGAGGCGCCGCACACCCGCTATGCTTCACTGACGAAGTAATGGATCATCAAATCCCTGAAGGGTTTAAACCCGTTAATATCGAATCCTACGATGGCACAACAGACCCCGCGGTTTGGATTGAGGATTATCTTCTCCATATACACATGGCCCGCGGCGACGATCTTCACGCCATCAAATATCTCCCGCTCAAGCTTAAAGGACCAGCTCGGCATTGGCTTAACAGCTTGCCCGCAGAGTCAATTGGATGCTGGGAAGACCTGGAAGCCGCATTCCTCGACAACTTCCAGGGCACGTACGTGCGACCACCGGACGCAGATGACCTAAGCCACATAATCCAGCAGCCAGACGAATCAGCCAGGCAATTCTGGACACGGTTCTTAACAAAGAAAAATCAAATCGTCGACTGTCCGGATGCAGAGGCCCTCGCTGCCTTCAAACATAACATCCGCGACGAGTGGCTGGCCCGACACCTAGGACAGGAGAAGCCGAAATCCATGGCAGCCCTCACATCACTCATGACCCGCTTCTGTGCGGGAGAGGATAGCTGGCTAGCTCGCAGCAACAACCTCAGCAAAAATGCTGGCAGTCCGGATACCAAGGACCGCAATGGCAGGTTGCGTCGAAACAAAAACAAACGCCGCATTAACGGCGACAGCAATGAGGATACGGCAGTCAACGCCGGATTCCGAGGCTCCAAACCCGGTCAACGGAAGAAGCCATTCAAAAGAACCACTTCGGGCCCGTCCAATTTGGACCGGATACTCGACCGCTCTTGTCAAATACATGGAACCCCCGAAAAGCCAGCTAACCACACCAACAGAGATTGTTGGGTATTCAAGCAAGCAGGCAAATTAATCGCCGAAAATAGTGACAAGGGGCTACACAGCGATGACGAGGAAGAGACCCGGCAGCCGAACAACAGAGGACAAAAGGGATTCCCCCCTCAAGTTCGGACGGTAAACATGATATACGCAACGCATATTCCCAAGAGGGAGCGGAAGCGTGCACTAAGGGGCGATATCGCGATGGAGCCACGCCCCAAAATTCAACCCATGGTCCTCTTGCCCGATCACTTTCGATCGAAGAGACCATCCGACCAGTATCCGCCATGGCGGATTCGTCGCATTGGTTTTAGACCCAATCGTCGGTGGATTTCACCTCACGAGAGTCCTGATGGACGGCGGCAGTAGCCTAAACCTGCTTTATCAGGATACAGTGCGCAAGATGGGCATAGACCCTTCAAGGATTAAACCTACAAAGACAACCTTCAAAGGCGCCATACCAGGTGTCGAGGCCAATTGTACAGGCTCAGTTACACTGGAAGTGGTCTTCGGATCCCTGGATAATTTCCGAAGGGAGGAGTTAATCTTCGACACAGTCCCGTTCCTCAGCGGCTATCATGCTCTGCTCGGACGAACCGCGTTTGCAAAATTCAACGCGGTGCCGCATTATGCATACCTTAAGCTCAAGATGCCAGGCCCTCGTGGAGTCATCACGGTCAATGGAAACACGGAACGCTCCCTCCGAACGGAGGAACATACAGCGGCTCTCGCGGCAGAAGTACAGAGCAGCCTTTTAAGGCAATTCTCGAGTCCGGCCGCTAAACGACCGAACACGACCAAACGCGCCCGGAGCAACATCAACCAAGACCACCTGGCACGTTCCAAGCACGCGTAGCAATGCGGCCTCAACCCCAGGCCTCGCAAAATTGTAAGACAAGCTCTCCGCGTACATAATTACGCCTTGGAGATACCATGGGCATAGGGGGGGAGGCACAACCACAACAGACCCAGAGTGCAGTTCGACCACACTAGGGGCTCCCCAGTGTGTCGCTCTTTTTTTCTTTTATTTTTCTCTTTTTTATACAGAACTATGTCCGGCGGCGACCCTGCCGAACTCATGATGCAACAGCCAGGGAAGGACAAAGGCCGCGACGAACACTCAGGTGGTCTCCATCACGAGCATTAAATTTGTTAAATACAAACATTCCGCGGCCTACCCCTGGAGGGAGACGCCTTTAATTCGTCCAATCCCTTGCTTTCCGCACTATTTGTATCATTCCGCACTCATAGCATATCTTCTCGAATAAAATGCAGCACTTTTTTGCCTATAATTGCATTACCTTATATATACATATATGTTCATTTACGACATGTTGCATCCGTAGACTTTGGTACGGCCAAATACACCAGGGGCTTATGTTCTCCGCATTATGGTGTGATAAAGTCCGCACACTTTCACAAGTGTGGCACCCCGAACTTATAGCATTATATGAATCGGCTCCGAATCATGTCTTGGGTCAATAGTTGGGTTTGCCCGGCTCCCATGTTTGGCACCTTATGTTCCGTTCTATCGGCTAAGGTAGCACTGGGAGAACCAATGCGATTGCGCCCCAGTTGAGCCGGGTTAACGCCTCAGTGGAGAAAGCTAAAACTGACTGTCATGATAAGGCGAGAGACTGGTCGCTGTTCGAGAGGTCCTTCGGGTCCTTAAAGACCTCGCCGCTTGAGCGAAGTTCGGATTATGTCCGACGAAGGCGTGGATAGCGCCCCAATTCGGTCCTCCGAATACTAGGGGCTTCGCCGAAATTTAAAATTATAGAATTCTATGGCTAAGTGAGAGTGTTCAAGCACTATAAGTCCGGTTGCCTTGTTCGTTGTGTTGGGCGCCTCCCTCGATGGACCCATAAATGGGAACTAGAGTGCTCAAGTTTATCCCGAACATCCCAGCACTCGTGGCATGGGGGCTGAAGCCGACGACTTGCCCTCTCTCAGATTTAATAAACAGCCGCACAGAAGGTAATATTTTAAATTAACAAGCGTTGCTTAGCGCATATGAACAAAGTTTTCAGCGCATAGGATAACACATTGCGAATTTACTCAAAAATTACATCCCTGGGGCACTCATCCGCAATATTGCGGGCACCCTTCAGGACAGCCTTATAGTACATTTCGGCGACGATGTTCCTTGCCCGCTGGCGGCGCTCGCTGATTAGCTTCTCCGCATCCAGCTTGCCCCAATGCACCTTTGCGCGGGCAAGGGCCCGACGAGCACCTTCAATATAGGCGGAGCGCTTGATAACCTCCACCCAGGGGCACGCATCCACCAGCCGTCGCACGAGGCCGAAGTAGCTCCCAGGCATGGCCTCTCCAGGCCACAGCCGGACTATGAGGCCCTTCATGGCCTGCTCGGCCACCTTGTGAAGCTCGACCAGCTGCTTCAGCTGGTCGCTAGGGGGCACCGGATGGCCGGCCTCAGCATATTGAGACCAGAAGACCTTCTCCGTTGAGCTCCCCTCCTCGGCTCGGTAGAATGCGGCGGCATCAGACACGCTGCGAGGCAGATCTGCAAACGCCCCTGGAGAGCTCCGAATTCGGGTAAGTAACACGTAATTTACATTCACATGCTTGCTTTGCATGAAAAATGCCTTACCCGCCGCTATCTTCCTCATCAACTCAATCTCCTGAAGGGACTTATGGGCCTCGGCCTTGGCAGTTTTGGCACTTTCGAGAGCCGAGGCAAGCTCGGACTCTCGAGTCTTTGAGTCACGCTCCAAACTCTCATGCTTTTCCATGAGAGCCTGGAGCTCTTGCTGAACCACCGCCACCCGCCTCCTTCTTTTCTCGCTCCGTCCGTTCCGTGGCGCATTACGTTCGGCATGGACACGGCCTCCTTCAGGGTCGCCACCTCGTTCGTGGCCCCTGCAGTACCCATGTTATCCTTGTTATTTTTTGTTGCAACCTAAATCCTTTTCTGTAAGGTACAAGTTCAAAGTGGTGTTACTCACCTTCTTTGTCCTGGAGTTGCTTCCTGGCGCGGCCGAGCTCTTGCTCAGACCGCTCGAGCTCCTGCTTCAAAGCACCGACCTCCGCAGTCAGTGCGGCAGAGGTCAGCAGCGCAGCCTGCAACCCATATTGACATAATTTTTTAGCAACCCTGCGTATATCTTTTTTTCAGATCCTCAGTCCGGCTTTTCTTTCCGAACACCGAACCGAGCATCAGGGGCTACTGTCTATGAGGTATTACATTGCATATTTTTAACTTCTTACCTCAAAGCCTGATAGAAGGCTACTGCAGGCTTCGGTCAGCCCGCCCTTGGCGAGCTGCACCTTCTGAATCACCGCACTCATAATAGTGTGGTGTTCTTCCTCGATGGAAGCGCTCTTCAGCGCCTCCAACAAGTTGTCCGGCGCCTCCGGTTGGACGGAAGCCGCCGGCGTCACGGTCTTGCCCTTCGTTCGAAGGGGCCGCCGGCCGGACCCCAGAACCACTGCGGGTTCTGTTGTGGAGTCCGGCGCAAAGTCCGGGAGGACGCCTTGTGGCGCCTCCGGAGCCTCCCCCTGATGGGTCCCTTCTTGGGATCCCACCTCGGCGTCCTCGGTGTCGCGAGGGGTGGAGGCGGTCGGGATGGAGTCTACATCCGACGGAGCCAATGACCCGCTTGATGAAGCGGGGAGATCATCACTGGCCGGACTACAGGCAGCATGCGGCATTAGAATGACACTATGTGACACATAAAAAGAAATTATAAATCATTTAGGAATCCGGATACTTACGATCTCGCCGGAGGCCTGGCCCTTGAAGGCCATTCTTCCTCGCCAACGTTGATGTTGGCGGAGCTGTCCGGGGGAATAGTCCTTCCCCTCTTGGACCCTTCGGCCTCCCCTGTTGGGGAAGCCTTCCTCTTCCTCTCTCCCTCCTCTGGGAGAGAGTCCTCTTCCTCCTCCTCATTTTCGGGGGAGGAGTCCGCCCCGGAGTCGTCGGACACCTGAAAACGGGAGCTCTTTCGAGCACCCGTGGCCTCCTTCTTGGCCTTCTTCTCCGGCACCACGTGTGGTGCCGGAACCAGCAGCCTCGCTAGACGAGCGTCTACTGGGTTTTCTGGCATAGGAGCCGGACAGGTAATCTGCTCCGCCTTCCTCATCCAGTCCTGTCAAAGGAAAAGGGGAAATTAAAACCCGCATAAAGTCAAACTATGAAAAACAAGTGTCTCGTAAAGGGGTAGAATCACTTACCTCGTTGGCTTGGCGCTGCGAGCGAAATCCACGATCTTCCGTCATGATGCGGGGCTTCGCACTTTGAACAGCACCTTCCAGGTGCCTTCGTACGTCGTGTCGAAGAGCTTGTTCAGCGCCTGGTGCTGTTCCGGATCGAACTCCCATAGATTGAATGCCCGCTCTTGGCATGGGAGAATCCGGCGGACGAGCATGACCTGGACCACGTTAACCAGCCTGAGCTTCTTCACCAGCTTCTTGATACAGGCTTGGAGTCCCGTCAGCTCCTCCGAACTACCCCACAGCAAGCCCTTCTCTTTCCAGGAGGTGAGCTGCGTGGGGATACCAGATCTAAACTCGGGGCCGCCGCCCATTTAGGGTCACGCGGCTCGGTGATATAGAACCACCCCGATTGCCACCCCTTGACGGATTCCACGAAGGCCCCTTCGAACCAAAGGACATTGGGCATCTTGCCCAACATGGCGCCTCCGCACTCCGCTTGAGTGCCCTTCACAACCTTCGGCTTGACATTGATGGTCTTGAGCCACAAGCCGAAGTGGGGCTGGATGCAGAGGAAGGCCTCGCACACGATGATAAACGCCGAGATGTTGAGGATGAAGTTCGGCGCCAGATCATGGAAATCCAGGCCGTAGTAGAACATGAGCCCCGGACAAAGGGATGCGTGGAAAGCCCAGTCGCGGAGGAAGTGGGGAAGAAAGACGACCCTCTCATGGGGCCTGGGGGTGGGGATGAGCTGCCCTCGTCGGGCAGCGGTGTCGCGATGTCGCCGAAGAGGTATCCGCGCCCGCGCGGTTTGGCGATTGCTCCTCCTTAACGGTGGAGGCCAACCATTTACCTCCCGCTCCGGACATGGTCGGAGAAGGTCGAGACGAGATCTTGCGAACTTGGGCGCTGGAGCTCGAGTCTTGCGGAGATGGATAAGCAAAGGAGGAAGAAGGCGTAGGTGAGAAGGTGAATCCTTATCCCTTATATGGGCGGGCGAAGTCTTCGCGTCCCCCACCGGCCTGGTAAAACTCGCTTATCTCCCAAGCGTCACCATCAATGGCGCGGTTGGGTTACCCACGCCCGTATTGAAGAGAATTCCGGATTAAGGGGAAACACGATCTCTGCTTCGACAAGACATGCCAAGGAAACCGCTTCGCTAAATGCGCTGAGGTGGTAAAGTACAAAACAATTCGAGTAATGGCTTGGTAGTGGCGTGACGTCATGCCGCAGAAAACGTCAGCAGATTGAACTTGTGTATATATATATATATATATATATATATATATATATATATATATATATATATATATATATATATATATATATATATATATATTTTTTCTATGGTGGAACGTGGAATTTATTTTGCGAGCGGACACTATCACGGTGTTCACAATCTTCTATCATTTGGAGGAGGAACCCGCCTTGCAATGCCAAGCAATATCTGCTACGGACTTATCGTCATTGAAGCCTGGTTAGGGGCTACCGAGGAGTCCTGGATTAGGGGTGTCCGGATAGCGGACTACCATCATCAGCCGAACTATCATCTGCGGACTATCATCATCGACCGGACTCCAAGACTACGAAGATACAAGATTGAAGACTTCTCCCGTGTCCGGATGGGACTTTCCTTGGCGTGGAAGGCAAGCTTGGCGTCTGGATATGTAGATCTCCTACCATTGTAACCGACTCTATGTAACCCTAGCCCTCTCCAGTGTCTATATAAACCGGATGGCTCTAGTCCGTAGGACGATCATCAACAACCCTTACAATCATACCATAGGCTAGCTTCTAGGGTTTAGCCTCCTTGATCTCGTGGTAGATCCACTCTTGTAAACATCCACAATATCAATATCAATCGAGCAGGACGTAGGGTTTTACCTCCATCAAGAGGGCCCGAACCTGGGTAAAACATCGTGTCCCTTGTCTCCTGTTACCATCCGCCTAGACGCACAGTTCGGGACCCCCTACCCGAGATCCGCCGGTTTTGACACCGACAATGGACTTTCTCAAAATGCCCTAGGTCTTCGTGAGCAAGCAAGTTGGATGCACACCCACTTAGTTTCTTTTTTGAGCTTTCATACACTTATAGCTCTAGTGCATCCGTTGCATGGCAATCCCTACTCACTCACATTGATATATATTGATGGGCATCTCCATAGCCCGTTGATATGCCTAGTTGATGTGAGACTATCTTCCTCCTTTTTGTCTTCTCCACAACCACCATATTCTATTCCACCTATAGTGCTATGTCCATGGCTCACGCTCATGTATTACGTGAAAGTTGAAAAAGTTTGAAAATAATAAAGTATGAAACAATTGCTTGGCTGAAACCGGGGTTGTGCATGATTTAAATATTTTGTGTGATGAAGATAGAACATAGCCAGACTATATGATTTTGTAGGGATAGCTTTCTTTGGCCATGTTATTTTTAGAAGACATGATTGCTTTGTTAGTATGCTTGAAGTATTATTGTTTTCATGTCAGTACTAAACTTTTGTTTTGAATCTTATGGATCTGAATATTCATGCCACAATAAAGAAAATTACATTGATAATTATGTTAGGTAGCATTCCACATCAAAAATTATGTTTTTATCATTTACCTACTCGAGGACTAGCAGGAATTAAGCTTGGGGATGCTTGATACGTCTCCAACGTATCTATAATTTTTTATTATTCCATGCTATTATATTATCTGTTTTGGATGTTTATGGGCTTTACTAAACACTTTTATATTATTTTTGGGACTAACCTATTAACCCAGAGCCCAGTGCCAGTTTCTGTTTTTTCCCTATTTCAGTGTTTCGAAGAAAAGGAATATCAAGCGGAGTCCAAACGGAATGAAACCTTCGGGAGAGTTATTTTTGGAATGGAAGCAATCCAGGAGACTTGGTGTAGACGTCAGGGAAGCTTCGAGGAAGCCACGAGGCAGGGAGGCGCGCCCTATCCCCTGGGCGCGCCCCCACCCTCGTGGGCCCCTCGTGGCTCCCCAGACCGACTTCTTTCGCCAATATATGTCCATATACCCTAAAACATCTGGGAGCAAAATAGATAGGGAGTACCGCCGCCGCAAGCCTCTGTATCCACCGAAAACCAATCGGGACCCTGTTTCGGCACCCTGCCGGAGGGGGGAACCCTCACTTGTGGCCATCTTCATCATCCCGGCACTCTCCATGACAAGGAGGGAGTAGTTCACCCTCGGGGCTGAGGGTATGTACCAGTAGCTATGTGTTTGATCTCTCTCTCTCTCTCTCTCTCTCGTGTTCTTGAGGTGGTACGATCTTGATGTATTGCGAGCTTTGCTATTGTAGTTGGCTCTTATGATGTTTCTCCCCCTCTACTCTCTTGTAATGGATTGAGTTTTCCCTTTGAAGTTATCTTATCGCATTGAGTCTTTAAGGATTTGAGAACACTTGATGTATGTCTTGCATCTGCTTATCTGTGGTGACAATGGGATATTCACGTGATCCACTTGATGTATGTTTTGGTGATCAACTTCCGGGTTCCGTTTGTGAACTTATGCATAGGGGTTGGCACACGTTTTCGTCTTGACTCTCCGGTAGAAACTTTGGGACACTCTTTGAAGTTCTTTGTGTTGGTTCAATAGATGAATCTGAGATTGTGTGATACATATCGTATAATCATACCCATGGATACTTGAGGTGACATTGGAGTATCGAGGTGACATTAGGGTTTTGGTTGATTTGTTTCTTCAGGTGTTATTCTAGTACGAACTCAATGATAGATCGAACGGAAAGAATAGCTTCGTGTTATTTTAATATGGACTCTTGAATAGATTTATCAAAAAGAATAATTTTGAGGTGGTTTCGTACCCTACAATAATCTCTTTGTTTGTTCTCCGCTATTATTGACTTTGGAGTGACTCTTTGTTGCATGTTGATGGATAGTTATATGATCTAATTATGTTATTATTTTTTAGAGAACTTGCACTAGTGAAAGTATGAACCCTAGGCCTTATTTCAACGCATTGCAATACCGTTTGTGCTCACTATTATCATTAGTTACCTTGCTGTTTTTAATATTTTCAGATTACAAAAACCTATATCTACCATCCATATTGCACTTGTGTCACCATCTCTTCGCTGAACTAGTGCACCTATACAATTTACCATTGTATTGGGTGTGTTGGGGACACAAGAGACTCTTTGTTATTTGGTTGCAGGGTTGTTTGAGAGGGACCATCTTCATCCTGCGCCTCCCACGGATTGATAAACCTTAAGTCATCCACTTGAGGGAAATTTACAATTGTCCTACAAACCTCTGCACTTGGAGGCCCAAGAACGTCTACTAGGAGAAGGTTGCGTAGTAGACATCACAAGCTGCCATCTCTGATCGTGCACAATGACGGTTGTCGCATCCTCCCGGGGGAATCTTCCATAGTCCCCAGGCCCAATCACATAGATGCATAAAAATTTGGCAACTTAGAGCATCTACAACTGGACCTCTCAAACCCGCCTCATACACCCGGGCGGGCTGCCCGGTCACTGTCCAATCATGTTATTTTGACCCAAATGGGATCCTTAAACGGCCCTCAAACAACCGGGCTGACCGGCACCCCCCATATCTAGCCCAAATATGGGGCAGATATGGGGGCGCTCGCGCCGGCCACATCGGACCCGACAGCCGGACCCCACCCCAAATTGCATAAAATCCACCAAACCCTTCCTCCTCCTTCCTCCGCCCTCCAACCATTCCCTCGACCGGACCCTCACCATCCTCCACCCTTGCTCCCAATCCTCACCTCCAGTCCGTATCCACCACCGGAGATATCATCCAACCCGACCCACACCGTCGCGACAGAGACGCAGTCCGCCTCATCCGTGGGTGACGTCAATTCATCGGCTGCGGCTTGGAAGGCGGAGAACGTCGCCAGCAAGTTGCGCGGCGCCGACAGCAAGAGAGGGAGGCGGCAGCGGCGTCGCAGGGAGGTTCGTACATGGTGGAGCAGCTGTCTCCTCCGTCATGTGTTTGGGAACCGCCTATGATATATCTAGCATGGAAAGTATTGGGAACTACTCGATCGTTTTCGTTGACAGGAAAAGCATGCCACCTGATGTCTACTACACAACCTTCTTCTTGTAGACGTTGTTGGGCCTCCAAGTGCAGAGGTTTGAAGGACAGTAGCAAATTTCCCTCAAGTGGATGACCTAAGGTTTATCAATCCGTGGGAGGCGTAGGATGAAGATGGTCTCTCTCAAACAACCCTGCAACCAAATAACAAAGAGTCTCTTGTGTCCCCAACACACCCAATACAATGGAAAATTGTATAGGTGCACTAGTTCGACGAAGAGATGGTGATACAAGTGCAATATGGATGGTAGATATAGGTTTTTGTAATCTGGAAATATAAAAACAGCAAGGTAACAATTGGTAAAAGTGAGCGTAAACGGTATTGCAATGCTTCGAAACAAGGCCTAGGGTTCATACTTTCACTAGTGCAAGTTCTCAGAACAATAATAACATAATTGGATCATATAACAATCCCTCGATGTGCAACAAAGAGTCACTCCAAAGTCACTAATAGCGGAGAACAAACGAAGAGATTATAGTAGGGTACGAAAACACCTCAAAGTTTTCCTTTCTGATTGATCTATTCAAGAGTCCGTAGAAAATAACATGAAGCTATTCTTTCCATTCGATCTATCCTAGAGTTCGTACTAGAATAACACCTTAAGACACAAATCAACCAAAACTCAAATGTCACATAGATACTCCAATGTCACCTCAAGTGTCCGTGGGTATGATTATACGATATGCATCACATAATCTCAGATTCATCTATTCAACCAACATAAAGAACTTCAAGGAGTGCCCCAAAGTTTCTACCGGAGAGTCAAGACGAAAACTTGTGCCAACCCCTATGCATAGATTCCCAAGGTCACGGAACCCGCAAGTTGATCACCAAAACATACATCAAGTGAATCAATAGAATACCCATTGTCACCACGGGTATCCCATGCAAGACATACATCAAGTGTTCTCAAATCCTTAAAGACTCAATCCGATAAGATAACTTCAAAGGGAAAAATCAATCCATTGCAAGAGAGTAGAGGGGGAGAAACATCATAAGATCCAATTATAATAGCAAAGCTCGCGATACATCAAGATCATGCCGAATCAAGAACACGAGAGAGAGAGAGAGAGAGAGAGAGAGAGAGAGAGAGAGATCAAACACATAGCTACTGGTACATACCCTCAGCCCCGAGGGTGAACTACTCCCTCCTCGTCATGGAGAGCGTCGGGATGATGAAGATGGCCACCGGTGAAGGATCCCCCTCCGCAGGGTGCCGGAACAGGGTCCTGATTGGATTTTGGTGGCTACAGAGGCTTGCGCCGGCGGAGCTCCCGATCTAGGTTGTGTTCTGGAAGTTTGGGTATATATAATAGGTGTTGGCGTTGGGAACAAGTCAGGGGGGTCTCCGAGGCGGCCACGAGATAGGGGGGCGTGCCCCCACCCTCGTGGGTGCCTCAGGACTCTTCTGGTCCATCTCCGATACTCCGTGGGCTTCTTCTGGTCCAAAAATAATCTCCGTGAAATTTCAGGTCAATTGGACTCCGTTTGGTTCCTTTTCTGTGATACTCAAAAACAAGGAAAAAACAGAAACTGGCACTGGGCTCTAGGTTAATAGGTTAGTCCCAAAAATCATATAAAACAGCATATAAATGCATATAAAACATCCTAGATGGATAATATAATAGAATGGAACAATAAAAAATTATAGATACATTGGAGACGTATCAAGCATCCCCAAGCTTAATTCCTGCTCGTCCTCGAGTGGGTAAATGATAAAAACATGATGTGGAATGCTATCTACTCCATCTTGAGCTTGCGTTGGTTTCCCCCCAAGAAGAGAGGATGATGTAGCAGAGTAGCGTAAGTATTTCCCTCAGTTTTTAAGAACCAAGGTATCAATCCAGTAGGAGGCCACGCGCAAGTCCCTCGTACCTACACAAAACAAATAGCTCAACGCAACCAACGCGATTAGGGGTTGTCAATCCCTTCACGGTCACTTACGAAAGTGAGATCTGATTGAGATGATAAATAATATTTTTGGTATTTTTGGTATAAAGATGCAAAGTAAAATAAAAGGCAAAGTAAAAAAGCAAAGCAATAATAAAGCGTAGGGAGATTAATATGATGAGAATAGACCCGGGGGCCATAGATTTCACTAGTGGCTTCTCTCAAGAGCATAAGTATTTTACGGTGGGTGAACGAATTACTGTTGAGCAATTGACAGAATTGAGCATAGTTATGAGAATATCTAGGTATGATCATGTATATAGGCATCACGTCCGAGACAAGTAGACCGACTCCTGCCTGCATCTACTACTATTACTCCACTCATCGACCGCTATCCATCATGCATCTAGAGTATTAAGTTAATGAAAACAGAGTAACGCCTTAGGCAAGATGACATGATGTAGAGGGATAAATTCATGCAATATGATAAAAACCCCATCTTGTTATCCTCGATGGCAACAATACAATATGTGCCTTGCTGCCTCTACTGTCACTGGGAAAGGACACCGCAAGATTGAACCCAAAGCTAAACACTTCTCACATTGTAAGAACTACCAATCTAGTTGGCCAAACCAAACGGATAATTCGAAGAGACTTGCAAAGATAACCAATCATACATAAAAGAATTCAGAGAAGATTCAAATATTGCTCATAGATAATCTTGATCATAAACCCACAATTCATCGGTCTCAACAAACACACCGCAAAAAGAAGATTACATCGAATAGATCTCCACGAGAGAGGGGGAGAACATTGTATTGAGATCCAAAAAGAGAGAAGAAGCCATCTAGCTACTAACTATGGACCCGAAGGTCTGAAGTAAACTACTCACAATTCATCGGAGAGGCTATGATGATGATGTAGAAGCCCTCCGTGGTGGATTCCCCTTCCGGCGGAGCTCCGGAACAGGCCCCAAGATGGGATCTCGTGGATACAGAAAGTTGCGGTGGTGGAATTAGGTTTTTGGCTCCGTATCTGATCTGTTGGGGTACGTAGGTATATATAGGAGGAAGGAGTACGTCGGTGGAGCTTCGGGGGGCCGACGAGGCAGGGGGGCGCGCTCTCCACCCTCGTGGCCACCTCCCTCCTTTCTTGATCGAGGGTCCAATTCTCCTGGATCTTATCTGATGAGAAAATCACGTTCCCGAAGATTTCATTCCATTTGGACTCCGTTTGATATTCCGTTTCTTCGAAACACTGAAATAGGCAAAAAACAGCAATTCTGGGCTGGGCCTCCAGTTAATAGGTTAGTCCCAAAAGTAATATAAAAGTGGAAAATAAAGCCCAATAAGGTCCAAAACAATAGATAATATAGCATGGAGCAATCAAAAATTATAGATATGTTGGAGACGTATCACTACCTAACATAATTTTCAATGTAATTCTCTTTAGTATGGCATGAATGTTCAGATCCGAAAGATTCAAGATAAAGGTTTAATATTGGCATAAAAATAATAATAATTCAAACATACTAACCAAGCAATTATGTCTTCTCAAAATAACATGGCCAAAGAAAGTTCATCCCTACAAAATGATATAGTTTGGCTATGCTTCCATCTTTATCACACAAAATATCCAAATCATGCACAACCTTGGTTTCAGCCAAGCAATTGTTTCATACTTTAGCCTTTTCAAACTTTTTCAATTTTCATGCAATACATGAGCGTGAGCCATGGACATAGCACTATAGGTGGAATAGAATATGATAATGGGGGTTGTGTGGAGAAGACAAAAAAGGAGAAAGTCTCACATTGACGCGGCTAATCAACGGGCTAGGGAGATGCCCATCAATTTATGCCAATGCAAGGAGTAGGGATTGCCATGCAACGGATGCACTAGAGCTATAAGTGTATGAAAGCTCAACAAAAGAAACTAAGTGGGTGTGCATCCAACTTGCTTGCTCATGAAGACCTAAGGAATTTGAGGAAGCCCATTGTTGGAATATACAAGCCAAGTTATATAATGAAAAATTCCCACTAGTATATGAAAGTGACAAAGTAAGAGAATCTCTATCATAAAGATCATGGTGCTACTTTGAAGTACAAGTGTGGAAAAGGATAGTAACATTGTCCCTTTTATTCTTTTTTCTCTTTTTTTGGGCCTTTCTCTTTTTTTTGGCCTTTTATCGGGACAATGCTCTAATAATGATGATCATCACACTTCTATTCATTTACAACTCAATGATTACAACTCGATACTAGAACAAAATATGACTCTATATGAGTGCCTCCGGGCGGTGTACCGGGATGAGCAATGAATCAAGAATGACATGTATGAAAAAATTATGAACTGTGGCTTTGCCACAACTACGATGTGAACTACATGATCATGCAAGGCAATATGACAATGATGAAGCGTGTCATAATAAACGGAACGGTGGAAAGTTGCATGGCAATATATCTCGGAATGGCTATGGAAAAGCCATAATAGGTAGGTATGGTGGCTGTTTTGAGGAAGATATAAGGAGGTTTATGTGTGATAGAGCATATCATATCACGGGGTTTGGATGCACCGGCGAAGTCTGCACCAACTCTCGAGGTGAGAAAGGGCAATGCACGGTACCGAAGAGGCTAGCAATGATGGAAGGGTGAGAGTGTGTATAATCTATGGACTCAACATTAGTCATAAAGAACTCACATACTTATTGCAAAAATCTACAAGTCATCAAAAACCAAGCACTATACGCATGCTCCTAGGGGAAGGGTTGGTAGGAGTTAACCATCGCGCGATCACGACCTCCACACAAAGGACGACAATCAAAGAAATACCTCATGCTTCAAATTTGTTACACAACGGTTACCATACGTGCATGCTACGAGACTTGCAAACCTCAACACAAGTATTTCTCAAATTCACAATTACTCTAATAGCATGACTCTAATATTACCATCTTCATATCTCAAAACAATCATCAAGTATCAAACTTCTCATAGTATTCAATGCACTCTATATGGAAGTTTTTATTATACCATCTTGGATGCCTATCATATTAGAACTAGCTTCATAACCAAAGAAAATTACCATGTTGTTCTAAAAGACTCTCAAAATAATATAAGTGAAGCATGAGAGTTCGTCTATTTCTTCAAAATAAAACCACCGTTGTGCTCTAAAAAGATATAAGTGAAGCACTAGAGCAAATGACAAACTACTCCAAAAGATACAAGTGAAGATCAATGAGTAGTCCAATAATTATGTAACTATGTGAAGACTCTTTAACATTTAAGAATTTCAGATCTTGGGATATTATTCAAACAGCAAGCAAAACCAAATAAAACAAAGTGACGCTCCAAGAAAAGCACATATCATGTGGTGAATAAAAATATAGCTCCAAGTAAAGTTACCGATGAACGAAGACGAAAGAGGGAATGCCATCCGGGGCATCCCCAAGATTAGGCTCTTGGTTATCCTTGAATATTAACTTGGGGTGCCTTGCGCATACCCAACCTTAGGCTCTTGCCACTCCTTATTCCATAGTCCATCGAATCTTTACTCAAAACTTGAAAACTTCACAACACAAAACTCAACAGAAAATCTTATGAGCTCCGTTAGTATAAGAAAATAAATCACCACTTTTGGTACTGTTGTGAACTCAATATAAATTCATATTGGTGTAATATCTACTGTATTCCAACTTCTCTATGGTTCATACCCTTCGATACTACTCATAGATTCATCAAAATAAGCAAACAACACATAGAAAACAGAATCTTTTAAAAACAGAACAGTCTGTAGTAATCTGTAACACTCAAATACTTCTGTAACTCCAAAAAATTTACCAAATTAGGAAAACCTGAGAAATTTGTGTACCAATCATATGCAAAAAGAATCAGATCAATATCATGCTTCTGTCAATTATGAAAACTATTTTCGTGCGCGTAAAAATTTCTGTTTCTCAGCAAGATCAAAACAACTATCACTGTAAGCCATCCTAAAGGTCTTACTTGGCACTTTATTGAAACAAAAGCTATAAAACATTATTACTACAGTAGCTTCATCATGTGGCACACCAAAACATTAGGTCTAATTGTTGGGTTGTCTCCCAACAAGCGCTTTTCTTTAATGCCTTTTTAGCTAGGCATGATGATTTCAATGATGCTCACATAAAAGATAAGAATTGAAACACAACGGGAGCATCATGAAGCATATGACTAGCACATTTAAGCCTAACCCACTTCATATGCATAGGGATTATGTGAGAAAACAACTTATGGGAAAAAATCAACTAGCATAGGAAAGCAAAACAAGCATAGCTTCAAGATTTTCAACACATAGAGAGGAAACTTGATATTATTGCAATTCCTACAAGCATATATTCCTCCCTCATAATAATTTTCAGTAGCATCATGAATGAATTCAACAATATAACCATCACATAAAGCATTATTTTCATGATGCACAACCATAGAAATTTTACTGCTCTCCACATAAGCAAGATTATTCTAATTCGAAATAGTAGTGGGAGCAAACTCAACAAAATAACTATCATGTGAAGCATAATCCAATTGAAAATTAAAATCACGATGAAAGGTTTCATGGTTATCTTTATTCTTTATAGCATACGTTTCATCACAATAATCATCATAAATAGGAGGCATTCTTTCATCATAATAAATTTGCTCATCAAAACTTGGGGGACTAAACATATCATCTTCATCAAACATAGCATCCCCAAGCTTGTGGCTTTGCATACCATTAGCATCATGGGTATTCAAAGAATTCATACTAACAACATTGCAATCATGCTCATCATTCTAAGATTTAGTGCCAAACATTTTAATGCATTCTTCCTCTAGCAATTGAGCAGAATTATCGGAATCCTTATTTTCACGGAAGTGATATGTCTCCAACATATCTATAATTTTTTATTGCTCCATGCTATATTATCTACTGTTTTGGACAATATTGGGCTTTATTTTCCACTTTTATATTATTTTTGGGACTAATCTATTAACCGGAGGCCCAGCCCAGAATTGCTGTTTTTTTGCCTATTTCAGTGTTTCAAAGAAACGGAATATCAAAGGGAGTCCAAACGGAATGAAACCTTCGGGAACGTGATTTTCTCACCGAACATGATCCAGGAGACTTGGACCCTACGTCAAGGAAGCTTCGAGGAAGGCACGAGGTAGGGGGCGCGCCCACCCCCCTAGGGCGCGCCCTCCACCCTCGTGGGCCCCATGATGCTCCACCGACGTACTTCTTCCTCCTATATATACCTACGTACCCCCAAAAATCAGATACGGAGCCAAAAACCTAATTCCACCGCCGCAACCTTCTGTACCCACGAGATCCCATCTTGGGGCCTGTTCCGGAGCTCCGCCGGAGGAGGAAACCATCATGGAGGGCTTCTACATCAACACCATAGCCTCTCCGATGAAGTGTGAGTAGTTTACTTCAGACCTTCGGGTCCATAGTTAGTAGCTAGATGGCTTCTTCTCTCTTTTTGGATCTCAATACAATGTTCTCCCCCTCTCTCGTGGAGATCTATCCGATGTAATCTTCTTTTTGTGGTGTGTTTGTTGAGACCGATGAATTGTGGGTTTATGATCAAGATTATCTATGAACAATATTTGAATCTTCTCTGAATTCTTTTATGTATGACTACCACATATGCCCGTGCGTTGCAACGGGAAAAATTGATATTTTATGTAAGCATAATGTCGCACAACATCGAATTCACTATCAAAAACATGCTGCACTGCAATATCTTTCTACAAAATGAACATATAAAAATACGTTGCAATTTAGCCGTGTACATATTTTTTTGTCGGGCATAATCTCCAACTGATTTCATTTAAGTATAATCCTTTTTAATGGCATTTAAGTATAATCCATTCATTAATTACCATGACGTCCTCATCCGTTTTAGTCGGGAATCAGATCCTTCCGTTTATAATATAGTAGCCCCAACACGTTGAAGCATACAGATCTTTCTTTTAATTGTCCTACCTTTTTGCCTCAAATCCTTCATGTAAAATTTATTAAGATCACAATCTTTCTTTTAGTTATTCCACTGGTTTACCCATAATCCTTTCTTTAATTAGCCATGTCCGTTTAAATATTCTATTCAAGTCCACAGTCCTTCCTTTATTAGCTCATTTGCTTAATTAGCTCACCCTAAACATGATGACTGCCACTCGTATATTTAGAGCGAGTTGAGATTAGTAAATGTGAAAGGTGCATAGGTCGTTGGTTATTACATAGAAGAGCTAGACATGAGGTCATGTGTTTAATTTCCACAATGTTGATTTATTTTGACCCAATTATTTTTCACGGTTTTTATAAGAGCCCATAAAAGGCCCATCAACGTACAAGTACCTGGCCCAAATCGCTTAGCGTGTGAACTAAACCAAAAGGACTAAGCCAAACCAAGAATACCTATTCCCTTTAATAGTAGGTATAGATTGGTTATCTTTGCAAGTCTCTTCGAATTATCAGTTTGGTTTGGCCTACTAGATTGATCTTTCTTGCAATGGGAGAAGTGCTTAGCTTTGGGTTCAATCTTGCGGTGTCCTTTCCCGTGTGATGAGGGGCAGCAAGGCACGTATTGTATTGTTGCCATCGAGGATAACAAGATGGGGTTTTTATCAAATTGCATGAATTTATCCCTCTACATCATGTCATCTTGCTTAAGGCGTTACTCTATTTTCATGAACTTAATACTCTAGATGCATCCTGGATAGCAGTCGATGAGTGGAGTAATAGTAGTAGATGCAGGCAGGAGTCGGTCTACTTGTCTCGGACGTGATGCCTATATACATGATCACACCTAGATATTCTCATAACTATGCTCAATTCTGTCAATTGCTCAACAGTAATTCGTTCACCCACCGCAAAATACTTATGCTCTTGAGAGAAGCCACTAGTGAAATCTATGGGCCCCGGGTCTATCTTCATCATATTAATCTTCCATCACTTTATTATTGCCTTTGCATTTTACTTTGCTTTTATTTTACTTTGCAACTTTATCACAAAAATACCAAAAATATTATCTATCATCTCTATCAGATCTCACTCTCGTAAGTGACCGTGAAGGGATTGACAACCCCTTAACGCGTTGGTTGCAAGGAGTTATTTGTTTTGTGTAGGTACAAGGGACTCACGTGTAGCCTCCTACTAGATTGATACCTTGGTTCTCAAAAACTGAGGGAAATACTTACGCTACTTTGCTGCATCATCCTTTCCTCTTCAAGGAAATCCAATGCAGTGCTCAAGAGGTAGCAAGAAGAATTTCTGGCGCCGTTGCCGGGGAGTCTACGCAAAAGTCAACATACCAAGTACCCATCACAATCACTTATCTCCCGCATTTAATTATTTGCCATTTGCCTCTCGTTTTCCTCTCCCCCACTTCACCCTTGCCGTTTTATTCGCCCTCTCTTTCCGTTTGCCTTTTTCTCGACTGCCTTTTGTTTGCTCGTGTGTTGGATTGCTTGTTTGTCACGATGGCTCAAGATAATACCAAATTGAGTGACTTTACCAATACCAACAATAATGATTTCCTTAGCATTCCGATTGCTCCTCTTACCAATACTGAATCTTGTGAAATCAATACTGCTTTGTTGAATCTTGTCATGAAAGATCAATTCGCCGGCCTTCCTAGTGAAGATGCCGCTACTCATATAAATATCTTCGTTGATTTATGTGATATGCAAAAGAAGAAAGATGTTGATAATGATATTGTTAAATTGAAGCTATTCCTTTTTCGCTTAGAGATCGTGCTAAAGCTTGGTTTTCGTCTTTGCCTAAAAATAGTATTGATTCTTGGAACAAGTGCAAAGATGCTTTTATCTCTATGTATTTTCCACCCGCTAAGATCATCTCTCTTCAAAATATATTATGAATTTTAAGCAACTTGATCATGAACATGTTGCACAAGCTTGGGAGAGAATGAAATTAATGATACGTAATTGCCCTACTCATGGGTTGAACTTGTGGATGATTATACAAAAAATTTATGCCGGATTGAATTTTACTTCTAGAAATCTTTTGGATTCGGCCGCGGGAGGCACTTTTATGGAAATCACTTTAGGAGAAGCTACTAAACTCCTAGATAATATTATGGTTAATTATTCGCAATGGCACACTGAAAGATCCACCAATAAAAAAGTGCATGCGATAGAAGAAATTAATGTTTTGAGTGGAAAGATGGATGAACTTATGAAATTATTTGCTACTAAGAGTGATTCTTCTGATCTTAATGACATGCCTTTGTCTACTTTGATTGAGAATAATAATGAATCTATGGATGTGAATTTTGTTAGTAGGAATAATTTTGGTAACAACGCGTATAGAGGGAACTTTAATCCCAGGCCTTATCCTAGTAATCCTTCTAATAATTATGGAAATTCCTACAACAACTCTTATGGAAATTTTAATAAGATGCCCTCTGAATTTGAGACTAGTGTTAAAGACTTTATGAATTCGCAAAAGAATTTCAATGCTTTGCTTGAAGAGAAATTGCTTAAAGTTGATGAATTGGCTAGGAACATTGATAGAATTTCTCTTGATGTTGATTCTTTAAAGCTTAGATCTATTCCACCTAAGCATGATATCAATGAGTCTCTCAAAGCCATGAGAATTTCCATTGATGAATGCAAGGAAAGAACCGCTAGGATGCGTGCTACGAAAGATGCCTTTATTAAAGCATGTTCTTCCAATTTCCATGAAAATAAAGATGAAGATCTAAAAGTTATTGATGTGTCCCCTATTAAATCTTAGTTTTGCAATATGAATCTTGATAATGATGGTACTGAATATGATCCACCTTTACCTAGAAGGCGTTCCAAGAATTCGGAGTTTTTAGATCTTGATGCTAAAATTGATAAAGGTGGGATTGAAGAAAGCAAAACCCTAGATATTGCTAAACCAACTATTTTGGATTTCAAGGAATTTAATTATTAAAATTGCTCTTTAATTGATTGTATTTCCTTGTTGCAATCCGTGCTAAATTCTCCCCATGCTTATACTCAAAGTAAAGTGTTTACTAAACATATCGTTGATGCCTTGATGCAATCTTATGAAGAAAAACTTGAGTTGGAAGTTTCTATCCCTAGAAAACTTTATGATGAGTGGGAACCAACTATTAAAATTAAGATTAAGGATCATGAATTTTATGCTTTATGTGATTTGGGTGCTAGTGTCTCCACTATTCCCAAAACTTTGTGTGATTTGCTAGATTTCCGTGATTTTGATGATTGCTCTCTAAACTTGCACCTTGCGGATTCCACTATTAAGAAACCTATGGGAAGAATTAATGATGTTCTTATTGTTGCAAATAGGAATTATGTGCCCGTAGATTTTATCGTTCTTGATATAGATTGCAATCTTTATTGTCCTATTATTCTTGGTAGACCTTTCCTTAAAACGATTGGTGCAATTATTGATATGAAGGAAGGGAATATTAGATTCCAGTTTCCATTAAAGAAAGGCATGGACACTTCCCTAGAAAGAAAATAAAGTTACCATATGAACCTATCATGAGAGCCACTTATGGATTTCCTACCAAAGATGGCAATACCTAGATCTATCCTTGCTTTTATGCCTAGCTAGGGGCGTTAAATGATAGCGCTTGTTCGGAGGCAACCCAATTTTATTTTTAGTTTTTTTTATTTTGCTTCTGTTTAGGAATAAATCTTTGATCTAGCCTCTGGTTTGATGTGTTTTTATGTTTTTAATTAGTGTTTGTGCCAAGTAGAACCTTTGCGAAGACTTGGGTGAAGTTTATATGATCTTGCTGTAAAAAACAGAAACTTTAGCGCTCATGAGATTAGCTACAACTTTTTACTGGAGAGTGCTATTAGGTTGATTCTTTTTGCAGATGATTAATAGACAAATTACTCACGTCCACCAATTTTGGCTGATTTTTTGGAGTTCCAGAAGTTTGCGTTAGTTACAGATTACTACAGACTGTTCTGTTTTTGACAGATTCTGTTTTTCGTGTGTTTTTTGCTTATTTTGATGAATCTATGGCTAGTAAAATAGTTTATAAACCATATAGAAGTTGGAATACAGTAGGTTTAACACCAATAAAAATAAATATTGAGTTCATTACAGTACCTTGAAGTGGTGTTTTGTTTTCTTTCGCTAACGGAGCTCACGAGATTTCTGTTGAGTTTTGTGTTGTGAAGTTTTCAAGTTTTGGGTGATTATGGAACAAGGAGTGGAAAGAGCCTAAGCTTGGGGATTCCCATGGCACCCCCAAGATAATCTAAGGACACCAAAAATCCAAAGCTTGGGGATGCCCCGGAAGGCATCCCCTCTTTCGTCTACTTCCATCGGTAACTTTACTTGGAGCTATATTTCTATTCACCACATGATATGTGTTTTGCTTGGAGCGTCTTGTATGCTGTACACACCTTTTGAGAGAGCCATACATGATTTGGAATTTCTTAGAATACTCTATGTTCTTCACTTATATCTTTTGAGCTATATAGTTTTTCTCTAGTGCTTCACTTATATTTTTTAGAGCATGGTGGTGGATTTGTTTTAATGAAACTATTGATCTCTCATGCTTCACTTAGATTATTTTGAGAGTCTTAAATAGCGTGGTAATTTGCTTAAATAATCTTGATATGCTTGTTGGGAAACGTAGTAATTTCAAAAATTTTCCTACGATCACGCAAGACCATGGTGATGGCATAGCAACGAGAGGGGAGAGTGTCCGTCCACGCACTCGTGAGACCGAAAGCGAAGCGTTATATTAACGCTGTTGATGTAGTCGTGCGTCTTCACGATCCGACCGATCCAAGCACCGTTACTCCGGCACCTCCGAGTTCTTGGCACACGCTCAGCTCGATGACGATCCCCGAGCTCCGATCCAGCAAAGCGTCGGGAAGGAGTTCCACAAGACGACGGCGTGGTGACGATCTTGATGTTCTACCGTCGCGGGGCTTCGCCTAAGCACCGCTACAATATGACCGAGGTGGAATATGGTGGAGGGGGCACCGCACGGCTAAGGAACGATCCGTAGATCAACTTGTGTGTTCTAGGGTGCCCCCTGCCCCGTATATAAAGGAGCAAGGGGAGGGCGGCCAGCCCTTGGGGCGCACCAAGGGGGGAGTCCTCCTCCTAGTAGGAGTAGGACTCCCTTTCCTAGTCCTACTAGGAAGAGGGAAGGAAGGAAAGAGAGGAGAGGGAGAGGGAAGGGGGCTGCGCCCCCTCCTAGTCCAGTCGGACTCCCCATGGAGGGGGCGCACCACCTCCTGGTGCAGCCCTCTCTCCCTCTTGGCCCAATAAGGCCCATAACTTCCCGGGGTTCCGTAACCCCTCCGGCACTCCGGTTTTCTCCGAAACTTCCGGAACCTTTCCGTGTCCGAATATAACCATCCAATATATCAATCTTTATGTCTCGACCATTTCGAGACTCCTCGTCATGTCCGTGATCACATCCGGGACTCGAACTCCTTCGGTACATCAAAATACATAAACTCATAATAACCGCTATTGAAACCTTAAGCGTGCATGGACCCTACGGTTCGAGAACTATGTAGACATGACCTAGAACTATTCTCGGTCAATAACCAATAGCGGAACCTGGATGCTCATATTGGTTCCTACATATTCTACGAAGATCTTTATCGGTCAAACCGCATAACAACATACGTTGTTCCCTTTGTCATCGGTATGTTACTTTCCGAGATTCGATCGTCGGTATCCAATACCTAGTTTAATCTCGTTACGGAAAGTCTCTTTACTCGTTCCGTAATACATCATCTCACAACTAACTCTTTAGTTGCAATGCTTGCAAGGCTTTATGTGATGTGTATTACCGAGAAGGCCTAGAGATACCTCTCCGACAATCGGAGTGACAAAACCTAATCTCAAATACGCCAACCCAACAAGTACCTTTGGAGACACCTGTAGTACTCCTTTATAATCACCCAGATTCGTTGTGACGTTTGGTAGTACCAAAGTGTTCCTCCGTAAACGGAGTTGCATAATCTCATAGTTACAGGAACATGTATGGGTCATGAAGAAAGCATTAACATACTAAACGATCAAGTGTTAAGCTAACGGAATGGGTCATGTCAATCAGATCATTCAACTAATGATGTGACCTTGTTAATCAAACAACAACTCCTTGTTCATGGTTAGGAAACATAACCATCTTTGATTAACAAGCTAGTCAAGTAGAGGCATACTAGTGACATACTGTTTGTCTATATATTCACACATGTATTATGTTTCCGGTTAATACAATTCTAGCATGAATAATAAACATTTATCATGATATAAGGAAATAAATAATAACTTTATTATTGCCTCTAGGGCATATTTCCTTCAGTCTCCCACTTGCACTAGAGTCAATAATCTAGATTACAAAGTAATGATCCTTACACCCATGGAGTCTTGGTGCTGATCATGTTTTGCTCGTGGAAGAGGCTTAGTCAACGGGTCTGCAACATTCAGATCCGTATGTATTTTGCAAATCTCTATGTCTCCCACTTGGACTTGGTCCCGAATGGAATTGAAGCGTCTCTTGATGTGCTTGGTCCTCTTGTGAAATCTGGATTCCTTTGCCAAGGCAATTGCACCAGTATTGTCACAGAAGAACTTCATCGGTCCCGATGCACTAGGTATGACACCTAGATCGGAAATGAACTCTTTCATCCAGACTCCTTCATTTGCTGCTTCTGAAGCAGCTATGTACTCCGCTTCACATGTAGATCCCGCCACGACGCTTTGTTTAGAACTGCACCAACTGACAGCTCCACCGTTTAATAAAAACACGTATCCGGTTTGCGATTTAGAATCGTCCGGATCAGTGTCAAAGCTTGCATCGACGTAACCATTTACGACTAGCTCTTTGTCACCTCCATATACGAGAAACATATCCTTAGTCCTTTTCAGGTATTTCAGGATGTTCTTGACCGCTGTCCATGATCCACTCTGGATTACTTTGGTACCTTCCTGCCAAGCTTACAGCTAAGCATACGTCAGTCTGGTACACAGCATTGCATACATGATAGAGCCTATGGCTGAAGCATAGGAACATCTTTCATTTTCTCTATCTTCTGCTGTGGTCGGGCATTGAGTCGACTCAATCTTACACCTTGTAACACGTAAAAACCTTTCTTTGCCTGATCCATTTTGAACCTTTTCAAAACTTTATCAAGGTATGTGCTTTGTGAAAGTCCAATCAAGCGTCTTGATCTATCTCTATAGATCTTGATGCCTAATATGTAAGCAGCTTCACCGAGGTCTTTCATTGAAAAACTTTTATTCAAGTATCCTTTTATGCTATCCAGAAATTCTATATCATTTCCAATCAATAATATGTCGTCCACATATAATATTAGAAATGCTACAGAGCTCCCACTCACTTTCTTGTAAATACAGGCTTCTCCAAAAGTCTGATAAACCCATATGCTTTGATCACACTATCAAAGCGTTTATTCAACTCCGAGAGGCTTGCACCAGACCATAAATTGATCGTTGGAGCTTGCACACTTTGTTAGCACCTTTTGGATCGACAAAACCTTCTGGTTGCATCATATACAACTCTTCTTCTAGAAATCCATTCAAGAATGCAGTTTTTACATCCATTTGCCAAATTTCATAATCATAAAATGCGGCAATTGCTAACATGATTCGGACGGACTTAAGCATCGCTACAGGTGAGAAAGTCTCATCGTAGTCAACCCCTTGAACTTGTCGAAAACCTTTTGCAACAAGTCGAGCTTTGTAGACAGTTACATTACCATCAGCGTCAGTCTTCTTCTTAAAAATCCATTTATTCTCAATAGCTTGCCGATCATCGGGCAAGTCTACCAAAGTCCATACTTTGTTCTCATACATGGATCCCATCTCAGATTTCATGGCTTCAAGCCATTTTGCGGAATCTGGGCTCACCATCGCTTCTTCATAGTTCGTAGGTTCATCATGATCTAGTAGCATGACTTCCAGAACAGGATTACCGTACCACTCTGGTGCGGATTTTGTTCTAGTTGATCTACGAAGTTCAGTGACAACTTGATCTGAAGTTTCATGATCTTTATCATCATCTTCCTCACTAACTGGTGTAGGTGTAACAGAAACTGATTTCTGTGACGAACTACTTTCCAATAAGGGAGCTGGTACTATTACCTCATCAAGTTCCACTTTCCTCCCACTCACTTCTTTCGAGAGAAACTCCTTCTCTAGAAAGGATCCATTTTTAGCAACGAATGTTTTGCCTTCGGATCTGTGATAGAAGGTGTACCCAATTGTCTCCTTTGGGTATCCTATGAAGACACATTTCTCCGATTTGGGTTCAAGCTTATCAGGTTGAAGTTTCTTCACATAAGCATCGCAACCCCAAACTTTCAGAAACGACAACTTTGGTTTCTTGCTAAACCATAGTTCATAAGGCGTCGTCTCAACGGATTTTGACGGTGTCCTATTTAACGTGAATGCGGCCGTCTCAAGAGCATAACCCCAAAATGATAGCGGTAAATCTGTAAGAGACATCATAGATCGCACCATATCCAGTAAAGTGCGATTCGACGCTCGGACACACCATTGCGCTGTGGTGTTCCGGTGGCGTGAGTTGCTAAACTATTCCGCTTTGTTTCAAATGTAGACCAAACTCGTAACTCAAATATTCGCCTCCACGATCAGATCGTAGAAACTTTATTTTCTTATTACGATGATTTTCAACTTCACTCTGAAATTCTTTGAACTTTTCAAATGTTTCAGACTTATGTTTCATTAAGTAGATATACCCATATCTGCTCAAATCATCTGTGAAGGTGAGAAAATAACGATATCCGCCACGAGCTTCAACATTCATTGGACCACATACATCCGTATGTATGATTTCCAATAAATCTGTTGTTCTCTCCATAGTACCGAGAACGGTGTTTTAGTCATCTTGCCCATGAGGCACGGTTCGAAGTGCCAAGTGATTCATAATCAAGTGACTCCAAAAGTCCATCAAGATGGAGTTTCTTCATGCGTTTTACACCGATATGACCTAAACGGCAGTGCCACAAATAAGTTGCACTATCATTATCAACTCTGCATCTTTTGGTTTCAACATTATGAATATGTGTATCACTACTATCGAGATTCATTAAAAACAGACCACTCTTCAAGGGTGCATGACCATAAAAGATATTATTCATATAAATAGAACAACCATTATTCTCTGATTTAAATGAATAACCGTCTCGCATCAAACAAGATCCAGATATAATGTTCATGCTCAACGCTGGCACCAAATAACAATTATTCAGGTCTAAAACTAATCCCGAAGGTAGATGTAGAGGTAGCGTGCCGACTGCGATCACATCGACTTTGGAACCGTTTCCCACGCGCATCGTCACCTCGTCCTTTGCCAGTGTTCGCTTAATCCGTAGTTCCTGTTTCGAGTTGCAAATATTAGCAACAGAACCAGTATCAAATACCCAGGTACTACTGCGAGCTCTAGTAAGGTACACATCAATAACAAGTATATCACATATACCTTTGTTCACTTTGCCATCCTTCTTATCCGCCAAATACTTGGGGCAGTTCCGCTTCCAGTGACCAGTCTGCTTGCAGTAGAAGCACTCAGTTTCAGGCTTAGGTCCAGACTTGGGTTTCTTCTCCTGATCAGCAACTTGTTTGCTGTTCTTCTTGAAGTTCCCCTTCTTCTTCCCTTTGCCTTTCTTCTTGAAACTAGTGGTCTTATTGACCATCAACACTTGATGCTCCTTTTTGATTTCTACCTCCGCAGCTTTTAGCATTGCGAAGAGCTCAGGCATAGTCTTTACTAACCCTTGCATATTATAGTTCATCACGAAGCCTTTGTAGCTTGGTGGCAGTGATTGAAGAATTCTGTCAATGACACAATCATCCGGAAGATTAACTCCCAGTTGATTCAAGTGATTGTAATACCCAGACATTTTGAGTATGTGCTCACTGACAGAACTATTCTCCTCCATCTTGCAGCTATAGAACTTATTGGAGACTTCATATCTCTCAATCCGGGCATTCTGTTGAAATATCAACTTCAACTCCTGGAACATCTCATATGCTCCATGACGTTCAAAACGTCGTTGAAGACCCGTTCTAAGCCGTAAAGCATGGCACACTGAACTATAGAGTAGTCATCAGCTCTGCTTTGCCGACGCTCACAACTTCGCTCAAGATCTCGCAGCAGGCCTGTCACCCAGCGGTGCTTCCAGGACGTAACTTTTCTGTGCAGCAATGAGGATTATCCTCAGGTTACGGACCCAGTCCGTGTAATTGCTACCATCATCTTTCAACTTTGCTTTCTCAAGGAACGCATTAAAATTCAACGGAACAACAGCACGAGCCATCTATCTACAGTAAACATAGACAAGCAAAATACTATCAGGTACTAAGTTCATGATAAATTTAAGTTCAATTAATCATATTATTAAAGAACTCCCACTTAGACAGACATCTCTCTAGTTATCTAAGTGATCACGTGATCCAAATCAACTAAACCATAACCGATCATCACGTGAGATGGAGTAGTTTTCAATGGTGAACATCTTATGTTGATCATATCTGCTATATGATTCACGTTCGACCTTCGGTCTCCGTGTTCCGAGGCCATATCTGTATATGCTAGGCTCGTCAAGTATAACCTGAGTATTCTGCGTGTGCAAAACTGGCTTGCACCCGTTGTAGATGGACGTAGAGCTTATCACACCCGATCATCACGTGGTGTCTCGGCACGACGAACTTTGGCAACGGTGCATACTCAGGGAGAACACTACTTGATAATTTTAGTGAGAGATCATCTTATAATGCTACCGTCAATCAAAGCAAGATAAGATGCATAAAGGATAAACATCACATGCAATCAATATAAGTGATATGATATGGCCATCATCATCTTGTGCTTGTGATCTCCATCTCCGAAGCACCGTCATGATCACCATCGTCACCGGCGCGACACCTTGATCTCCATCGTAGCATCGTTGTCGTCTCGCCAACTATTGCTTCTACGACTATCGCTACCGCTTAGTGATAAAGTAAAGCAATTACATGGCGTTTGCATTTCATACAATAAAGCGACAACCATATGGCTCCTGCCAGTTGCCGATAACTCGGTTACAAAACATGATCATCTCATACAATAAAATATAGCATCACGTCTTGACCATATCACATCACAACATGCCCTGCAAAAACAAGTTAGACGTCTTCTACTTTGTTGTTGCAAGTTTTACGTGGCTGCTACGGGCTGAGCAAGAACCGTTCTTACCTCGCGCATCAAAACCACAACGATACTTCGTCAAATAGACTCCGCTTTAACCTTCTCAAGGACCGGGCGTAGCCACACTCGGTTCAACTAAAGTGAGAGAGACAGACACCCGCCAGTCACCTTTAAGCAACGAGTGCTCACAGCGGTGAAACCAGTCTCGCGTAAGCGTACGCGTAATGTCGGTCCGGGCCGCTTCATCTCACAATACCGCTGAACCAAAGTATGACATGCTGGTAGGTAGTATGACTTGTATCGCCCACAACTCACTTGTGTTCTACTCGTGCATATGACATCAACGCATAAAACCAGGCTCGGATGCCACTGTTGGGAAACGAGTAATTTCAAAAATTTTCCTACGATCACGCAAGACCATGGTGATGGCATAGCAACGAGAGGGAGAGTCCGTCCGCCCACCCTCGTGAGACCGAAAGCGAAGCGTTATATTAACGCTGTTGATGTAGTCGTGCGTCTTCACGATCCGACCGATCCAAGCACCGTTACTCGCACCTCCGAGTTCTTGGCACACGCTCAGCTCGATGACGATCCCCGAGCTCCGATCCAGCAAAGCGTCGGGAAGGAGTTCCGTCAAGACGACGGCGTGGTGACGATCTTGATGTTCTACCGTCGCAGGGCTTCGCCTAAGCACCGCTACAATATGACCGAGGTGGAATATGGTGGAGGGGGCACCGACACGGCTAAGGAACGATCCGTAGATCAACTTGTGTGTTCTAGGGTGCCCCCTGCCCCGTATATAAAGGAGCAAGGGGAGGGCGGCCAGCCCTTGGGGCGCACCAAGGGGGGGGAGTCCTCCTCCTAGTAGGAGTAGGACTCCCTTTCCTAGTCCTACTAGGAAGAGGAAGGAAGGAAGAGAGGAGAGGGAGAGGGAAAGGGGGCTGCGCCTCCTAGTCCAATTCGGACTCCCCATGGAGGGGGGCGCACCACCTCCTGGTGCAGCCCTCTCTCCCTCTTGGCCCAATAAGGCCCATAACTTCCCGGGGTTCCGTAACCCCTCCGCACTCCGGTTTTCTCCGAAACTTCCGAACCTTTCCGTGTCCGAATATAACCATCCAATATATCAATCTTTATGTCTCGACCATTTCGAGACTCCTCGTCATGTCCGTGATCACATCCGGGACTCGAACTCCTTCGGTACATCAAAATACATAAACTCATAATAACCGCTATTGAAACCTTAAGCGTGCGGACCCTACGGTTCGAGAACTATGTAGACATGACCTAGAACTATTCTCGGTCAATAACCAATAGCGGAACCTGGATGCTCATATTGGTTCCTACATATTCTACTGAAGATCTTTATCGGTCAAACCGCATAACAACATACGTTGTTCCTTTGTCATCGGTATGTTACTTTCCGAGATTCGATCGTCGGTATCCAATACCTAGTTTAATCTCGCTACGGAAAGTCTCTTTACTCGTTCCGTAATACATCATCTCACAACTAACTCTTTAGTTGCAATGCTTGCAAGGCTTTATGTGATGTGTATTACCGAGAAGGCCTAGAGATACCTCTCCGACAATCGGAGTGACAAAACCTAATCTCAAATACGCCAACCCAACAAGTACCTTTGGAGACACCTGTAGTACTCCTTTATAATCACCCGATTACGTTGTGACGTTTGGTAGTACCAAAGTGTTCCTCCGTAAACGGAGTTGCATAATCTCATAGTTACAGGAACATGTATGGGTCATGAAGAAAGCATTAACATACTAAACGATCAAGTGTTAAGCTAACGGAATGGGTCATGTCAATCAGATCATTCAACTAATGATGTGACCTTGTTAATCAAACAACAACTCCTTGTTCATGGTTAGGAAACATAACCATCTTTGATTAACAAGCTAGTCAAGTAGAGGCATACTAGTGACATACTGTTTGTCTATATATTCACACATGTATTATGTTTCCGGTTAATACAATTCTAGCATGAATAATAAACATTTATCATGATATAAGGAAATAAATAATAACTTTATTATTGCCTCTAGGGCATATTTCCTTCAATGCTAAGTATTCAAGAATTGTAAAAACTTTCTTATGAGTGTGTTGAATACTATGAGAAGTTTGATGCTTGATAATTGTTTTGAGATATGGAGGTAATAATATCAAAGTCGTGCTAGTTGAGAAATTATGAATTTGAAAAATACTTGTGTTGAAGTTTGTGATTCCCGTAGCACGCACGTATAGGAACCGTTATGTGATGAAGTTGGAGCACGATATATTCATTAATTTTCTTCCTTATGTGTGGAGGTCAGGATCGCGCGATGGTTAACTCCTACCAACCCTTCCCCTAGGACCATGCGTGTAATACTTTGTTCTGATAACTTGTAGATTTTTGCAATAAGTATGTGAGTTCTTTATGACTAATGTTGAGTCCATGGATTATACGCACTCTCACCTTTACACCATTGCTAGCCTCTCTAGTACCGCGCAACTTTCGCCGGTGCAATACACCCACCATATACCTTCCTCAAAACAGCCACCATACCTACCTATTATGGCATTTCCATAGCCATTCCGAGATATATTGCCATGCAACTTTACACCGTTCCGTTTATTATGACACGCTCCATCATTGTCATATTGATTAGCATGATCATGTAGTTGACATCGTATTTGTGGCAAAGCCACCATTCATAATTCTTTCATACATGTCACTCATGATTCATTGCATATCCCGGTACACCGCCGGAGGCATACACATAGAGTCATATTTTGCTCTATGTATCGAGTTGTAATTCTTGAGTTGTAAGTAAATAAAAGTGTGATGATCTTCATTTTTAGAGCATTGTCCCAAGTGAGGAAAGGATGATGGAGACTATGATTCCCCCACAAGTCGGGATGAGACTTCGGACTAAAAAAAGAGGCCATAAAAAGAAGAGAAAAGGCCCAAATAAAAAAATGAGAGAAAAAAGAGAGAATGGACAATGCTAATATCCTTTTACCACACTTGTGCTTCAAAGTAGCACCAAGATCTTCAAGATAGAAAGTCTCTCATTTTGTCACTTTCATTTACTAGTGGGTATTTTTCATTATAGAACTTGGCTTGTATATTCCAATGATGGTCTTCCTCAAATTGCCCTAGGTCTTCGTGAGCAAGCAAGTTGGATGCACCCCCCACTTAGTTTCTTTTGAGCTTTCATACACTTATAGCTCTAGTGCATCCGTTGCATGGCAATCCCTACTCACTCACATTAATATCTATTGATGGGCATCTCCATAGCCCGTTGATACGCCTAGTTGATGTGAGACTATCTTCTCCTTTTTTGTCTTCTCCACAACCACCATATTCTATTCCACATATAGTGCTATGTCCATGGCTCACGCTCATGTATTGCGTGAAAGTTGAAAAAGTTTGAAAACTCTAAAGTATGAAACAATTGCTTAGCTAAAACCGGGGTTGTGCATGATTTAAATATTTTGTGTGATGAAGATAGAGCATAGCCAGACTATGTGATTTTGTAGGGATAACTTTCTTTAGCCATGTTATTTTGAGAAGACATGATTGCTTAGTTAGTATGCTTGAAGTATTATTACTTTTGTGTCAATATTGAACTTTTGTCTTGAATCTTTCGGATCTGAATATTCATACCACAATTAAGAAGAATTACATTGAAATTATGCCAAGTAGCACTCCGCATCAAAAATTCTATTTTTATCATTTACCTACTCGAGGACGAGCAGGAATTAAGCTTGGGGATGCCTGATATGTCTCCAACATATCTATAATTCTTTGATTGCTCCATGCTGTATTATCTACTATTTTGGAAAATATTGGGCTTTATTTTCCACTTTTATATTATTTTTGCTGTTTTTTTGCCTATTTCAGAGTTTCGAAGAAACGGAATATCAAAATGAGTCCAAACGGAATGAAACCTTTGGGAACGTGATTTTCTCACCGAACATGATCCAGGAGACTTGGACTTGCACCCTACGTCAAGGAAGCTTCGAGGAAGGCACGAGGTAGGGGGGCGCGCCCACCCCCCCAGGGTGTGCCCTCCACCCTCGTGGGCCCCATGATGCTCCACCGACGTACTTCTTCCTCCTATATATACCTACGTACCCCCAAACGATCAAATACATAGCCCAAAACCTAATTCCACCGCCGCAACCTTCTGTACCCACGAGATCCCATCTTGGGGCCTGTTCCGGAGCTCCACCGGAGGAGGAACCCATCACGGAGGGCTTCTACATCAACACCATAGCCTCTCCGATGAAGTGTGAGTAGTTTACTTCATACCTTCGGGTCCATAGTTAGTAGCTAGATGGCGTCTTCTCTCTCTTTTTGGATCTCAATAAAATGTTCTCCCCCTCTCTCGTGGAGATCTATTCGATGTAATCTTATTTTTGCGGTGTTTTTGTTGAGATCGATGAATTGTGGGTTTATGATCAAGATTATCTATGAAAAATATTTGAATCTTCTCTAAATTCTTCTATGTATGATTGGTTATCTTTGCAAGTCTCTTCGAATTATTCGTTTGGTTTGGCCTACTAGATTGATCTTTCTTGCAATGGGAGAAGTGCTTAGCTTTGGGTTCAATCTTGCGTGTCCTTTCCCAAAGTGATGAGGGGGGCAGCAAGGCACGTATTGTATTGTTGCCATCGAGGATAACAAGATGGGGTCTTTATCATATTGCATTAATTTATCCCTCTACATCATGTCATCTTGCTTAAGGCGTTACTCTGTTTTCGTGAACTTAATACTCTAGATGCATGCTGGATATCGGTCGATGAGTGGAGTAATAGTAGTAGATGCAGGCAGGAGTCGGTCTACTTGTCTCGGACGTGATGCCTATATACATGATCATACCTAGATATTCTCATAACTATGCTCAATTCTGTCAATTGCTCAACAGTAATTCATTCTCCCACCGTAAAATACTTATGCTCTTGAGAGAAGCCACTAGTGAAATCTATGGCCCCCGGGTCTATCTTCATCATATTTATCTTCCATTACTTTATTATTGCCTTTGCATTTTACTTTGCTTTTTATTTTACTTTGCATCTTTATCACAAAAATACCAAAAATATTATCTATCATATCTATCAGATCTCACTCTCGTAAGTGACCGTGAAGGGATTGACAACCCCTTAACGCGTTGGTTGCGAGGAGTTATTTGTTTTGTGTAGGTACGAGGGACTAGCGCGTAGCCTCCTACTGGATTGATACCTTGGTTCTGAAAAACTGAGGGAAATAATTACGCTACTTTGCTGCATCATCCTCGCCTCTTCAAGGAAATCCAACGCAGTGCTCAAGAGGTAGCAGGAAGACATTAAAAAGATGAAGCATATGAGACACCCTCAATTCCTTTTTTTAATAATTTTCTTTTATAGACTAAACTAGTGATAAAACAAGAAACTAAAATATTCGATTGCAAGATCTAAAGACATACCTTCAAGCACTAGCCTCCCCGGCAACGACGCCAGAAAAGAGCTTAGTTGGCGGGGTGTTAGTGCCGCTTACCTAGCCTCCCCGGCAACGGCGTCAGAAAAGAGCTTGATGTCTACTACACAACCTTCTTCTTGTAGACGTTGTTGGGCCTCCAAGTGCAAATGTTGTAGGACAGTAGCAAATTTCCCTCAAGTGGATGACCTAAGGTTTATCAATCCGTGGGAGGCGTAGGATGAAGATGGTCTCTCTTAAACAACCCTGCAACCAAATAACAAAGAGTCTCTTGTGTCCCCAACACAGCCAATACAATGGAAAATTGTATAGGTGCACTAGTTCGGCGAAGAGATGGTGATACAAGTGCAATATGGATGGTAGATATAGGTTTTTGTAATCTGAAAATATAAAAATAGCAAGGTAATAATTGGTAAAAGTGAGCGTAAACGGTATTGCAATGCTTTGAAACAAGGCCCAGGGTTCATACTTTCACTAGTGCAAGTTCTCTCAACAATAATAACATAATTGGATCATATAACAATTCCTCAACGTGCAACAAAGAGTCACTCCAAAGTCACAAATAGCGGAGAACAAACGAAGTGAGTATTGTAGGGTACGAAACCACCTCAAAGTTATGCTTTCTGATCGATCTATTCAAGAGTCCGTAGTAAAATAACATGAAGCTATTCTTTCCGTTCGACCTATCCTAGAGATCTTACTAGAATAACACCTTAAGACACAAATCAACCAAAACCCTAATGTCACCTAGATACTCCAATATCACCTCAAGTATCCGTGAGTATGATTATACGATATGCATCACACAATCTCAGATTCATCTATTCAACCAACACAAAGAACTTCAAAGAGTGCCCCAAAGTTTCTACCGGAGAGTCAAGACGAAAACGTGTGCTAACCCCTATGCATAGATTCCCAAGGTCACGGAACCCGCAAGTTGATCACCAAAACATACATCAAGTGAATCAATAGAATACCCCATTGTCACCACGGGTATCCCACGCAAGACATACATCAAGTGTTCTCAAATCCTTAAAGACTCAATCCGATAAGATAACTTCAAAGGGAAAACTCAATCCATTGCAAGAGAGTAGAGGGGGAGAAACATCATAAGATCCAACTATAATAGCAAAGCTCGCGATACATCAAGATCGTGCCGAATCAAGAACATGAGAGAGAGAGATCAAACACATAGCTACTGGTAAATACCCTCAGCCCCGAGGGTGAACTACTCCCTCCTCGTCATGGAGAGCGCCGGGATGATGAAGATGGCCACCGGTGAGGGATCCCCCCTCCGGCAGGGTGCCGGAACAGGGTCCCGGTTGGCTTTTGGTGGCTACAGAGGCTTGCGGTGTCGGAACTCCCGATCTAGGTTATGTTCTGGAAGTTTGGGTATATATAAGAGGTGTTGGCGTTGGGAACAAGTCAGGGGGTCTCCGAGGCGGCAACGAGATAGGGGGGAGCGCACAGGGGGGTAGGGCGCGCCCCCACCCTCGTGGGTGCCTCGGGAGTCTTCTGGTCCATCTCCGATACTCCGTGGGCTTCTTCTGGTCCAAAAATAATCTCCGTGAAATTTCAGGTCAATTGGACTCCGTTTGCTTTTCCTTTTCTGTGATACTCAAAAACAAGGAAAAAAACAGAAACTGGCACTGGGCTCTAGGTTAATAGGTTAGTCCTAAAAATCATATAAAACAGCATATAAATGCATATAAAACATCCTAGATGGATAATATAATAGCATGGAACAATCAAAAATTATAGATACGTTGGAGACGTATCACCACCCAAAATGTTTTATCTCTATCTTTTTCTCTTTGAGCTCTGGCACCTCTACAAATCCCTACTTCCCTCTGCGAAGGGCCTTTATTTTACTTTATGCAAATTTTATTTTTATTTGAGTCTCCATCTTTTGTTATAAAGCACCAACTAAGGCACTATGATCGTACTTGAGCATTGGGTGTAGCTAATATGCGAGTGTGTTTCATGAATGGATCAATGATTGAGCATAATGGGCTACGGATAACTTGCTTTACTGTTGATAATTTGAAAGACATGGTTGCTTGTTGATATGCTTGAGTATTAAAGTCCTCATGTCAAAACTAGACTATTGCTTTAAACCTTATAAAAGTTCAAATGTCCATGCTACAAAGAAAAGAATATGTGATAAACATATTAGGCAGCATTCCACATCAAAAATTCTGTTTTTATCATTTACCTACTCGAGGACAAGCAGGAATTAAGCTTGGGGATGCTGATACGTCTCCAATGTATCTATAGTTTTCGATTGTTCCATGCTGTTATATTATCATTCTTGGATGTTTTACAATCATTTTATAACCATTTTATATCATTTTTTGGTCCTAACCTATTGACACAGTGCCCAGTGCTAGTTGATGTTTTCTGCTTGTTCTTTACATCGCAGGAAATCAATACCAAACGGAGTCCAAACACAGCGAAACTTTTTGTGGAATTTTTATGGACCAGAAGACACCCAATGGGCCGGAGAAGCACCCCCGAGGAGGCACAACCCACCAGGGCATGCCTGGGCCCCCAGGCGCGCCCAGATGGGTTGTGCCCACCTCGCTGGCCTCCCACACCGCCTCTTTGCTCCATAAATACCCCAATATTTTCGAAACCCTAGGGGAGTCGACGAAAATCAGTTCCAGCCGCGCAAGTTCCAGAATCACCAGATCCAATCTAGACACCATCACGGAGGGGTTCCTCATGCCCATTGGTGCCTCTCCGATGATGCGTGAGTAGTTCATTGTGGACCTACGGCTCCGTAGTTAGTAGCTAGATGGCTTCCTCTCTCTCTTTCTCTCATTTGATTCTCAATAGAATGGTCTCTTGGAGATCCATATGATGTAACTCTTTTTTGTGGTGTTTTTGTTGGGATCCGATGAACTTTGAGTTTATGATCAGATCTATGTTTTTATCAATGACAGTTATTTGAGTCTTCTTTGATCTCTTAATGCATGACTGCTTATAGCCTCGTATTTCTTCTCCGATATTTGGGTTTTGTTTGGCCAACTTGATCTATTTATCTTGCAATGGGAAGAGGTGCTTTGTGATGTGTTCGATCTTACGGTGCTTGATCCCAGTGACAGAAGGGGAACCGACACGTATGTATCGTTGCTATTAAGGATAACAAGATGAGGTCTATTTCTACATAAATGATCTTGTCTACATCATGTCATCGTTCTTATTGCATTACTCCGTTCCTCCATGAACTTAATACACTAGATGCATGTTGTATAGCGATCGATGTGTGGAGTAATAGTAGTAGATGCAGGCAGGAGTCGGTCTACTAATCTTAGACGTGATGCCTATATAATGATCATTGCCTGGATATCGTCATGATTATTTGAAGTTCTATCAATTACCCAATAGTAATTCGTTTACCCACCGTTTGTTATTTTTCTCGAGAGAAGCCACTAGTGAAATCTACGGCCCCCGGGCCTCTTCTTTATTATATTTGACTTCGCGATCTATTTTTATTTGCTTTTATTTTCATATCTATTAAACCAAAAATACAAAAATACCTTGATGCAATTTATTGTTATTTATTTTATCTCGCGTTCCCGTGAGATCTATTTCTCTAATCTACTACAATATTATCTATCTTTTTACCCGTGAGGGATTGACAACCCCTCTCTTATGTCGGGTTGCAAGTATTTGTTCTTTGTGTGCAGGAGCTATTTACATGGTATTGCGTGGTTCTCCTACTGGTTCGATAACCTTGGTCTCATCACTGAGGAAAATACCAACCGTTGTTGTGCTGCATCATCCCTTTCTCTTTGCGGAAATACTGACGTAGTTTAAGCAAACATCAGTGTACATCAACGTAGTTGCATGAGTTTGTATGGATTTGAGCTATGATAATAGAGGTGTTCGAATATGGATTACATTTTCTAGGGATGCCCGGTTAATGCCCGCGGACGCGCCCGAAGGCGTCCATGGGCGTTTGAGGGGCCGGATTTGCCGAGTCCGGCTGTAGATGCTCTGACTTCCCAGGCCATGCGCGCCAAGGCAAAAAAAGCTGGAGCTCTCTGTCACCTCCAAAGAGGAACTGGTGCACACGAGGCTTGCAACAAGGACGGCGACATCACCTCGAATGACACCGATCGGGCCACCCCATCTTCTCTCGCCGTGATCGCTCCTGCTTGCGCCCGCTGCTGATGTTGCCGACATCACCCTGGTACTCCTTACATAGAGGTGGGAGTACCAACAGAATCTCACCGTTGATTTCATAGGGCACTTTAAACTTTCGTCTCCTTAATTTAGGTATAGTTTTAAGATTTTCCCTTGATCTAATTTCCTAATCTAATCACCTAAAAAATCTCATCCGATCGAGCGCAAGCCGCCATCTCTGATCGTGCACAATGACGGTTGTCGCATCCTCCCGGGGGAATCTTCCACAGTCCCCGGGCCCAATCACACAGATGCATAAAAATTTGGCAACTTAGAGCATCTACAGCCGGACCTCTCAAACCCGCCTCATACGCCCGGGCGGGCCACCCGGTCACTGTCCGATCATGATATTTTGAGCCAAATGGGCTCCTTAAACGGCCCTCAAATGGCCGGGCTGACCGGCACCCCCCATATCTAGCCCAAATATGGGGCAGATATGGGGGCGCCCGCGCCGGCCACGTCGGACTCGACAACCCGACCCCACCCCAAATTGCACCAAATCCACCAAACCCTTCCTCCTCCTTCCGTCGCCCTCTAACCATTCCCTCGCCCGGACCCTCGCCGTCCTCCACCCTTGCCCCCAATCCTCACCTCCAATCCGTATCCACTACCAGAGATGTCGTCCAGCCCAACCCATACCGCCGCGATGGAGACGCGGCCCGCCTCATCCGTCAGCGGTGTCAATTCGTCGGATGCGACTTGCAAGGCGGAGAACGTCGTCGGCAAGTTGCACGATGCCGACAGCGAGAGAGGGAGGCAGTAGCAGCGTCACAGGGAGGTTCGTACATGGTGGAGCAGCTGTCTCCTTCATCGCGCCCGGATCTCCACACCCCTTCCCTCTGAGCTCCTACGCGGATTACTCCGTCCCACCCCATTGGGAAAGAGGATGATTTGACCGCCGGCTGGGCCATTCCGGAGAGCTTTGCGACCACACAGATGCCGGCGGTCGACGTGTGTGACTCGCCACAGTTTGTTCGCGCATGGATGAGCACGGGCTACGGCAGTGTCCGCGCTGCCCTCGACATGTTCGACGGAATGACCGAACAAGAGTCGGTGTGTTTTCTTTGCGTCCGATTAGATTTAAGCATAGACCACTAGTTCATTTCGCTCATGATGAATTCTTGCAAGCCATAATCATGTAGGAGGCGTTCTTGTCGAACATGATCAATGACAATGAAGATCCGACCGAAATGGAGTATGAATTGGAGGCCGCCACTGCATTTAAGTTGGGACAACATCCGATCCCAATCCGAGCAAGAAGAAGAAGACAAGAGGTCCGACATTCTCAAGATTTGAGGACATCTTGTTGGTCAAAGCTTGGTTGGCCAGAACGATGGATCCAATATGCAGCACCGAGCAAAAGGGGAACACCTATTGGACGAAGATTTGAAAGGAGTATCACAAGAAAAAGGAGTATGTGGAGCTGCATCCTATCGTGAGCACCCGCAATGTGGCATCTCTCCAACATTGTTGGGGGATCATTCAAGGGGAAGTAAACAAGTACGTCAGTTACTACTCACAAGTGACCAAATGCCCTCAAAGTGGGATGGGAGTCGCAACTCAGGTAAGCTCGATTGCCTCATCTTGTCATCCATTGCATATGCTTCTTCTGTTTGCATTCTTGTGCTAATACATATGTTGTTTGCTAGACGGCGGTGGCGGCCACTTTGTATCACGAGGTGGAGAAGAAGCCATTTGCTTTTAGCCATTGTTGGGTCATATTGAATGGCAAGCCGAAGTGGAACCAACTTGTGGACGACCTCAAGTCCGGCAAGAAGAGGAATGATGGCTCAAACTCGAACCAATCAATTGGATTGGACATCAAGAGGATGATGTTGTCGTGACCAATGGAAAGGCCACCATGCCAAAGGACAACCGCCAAGTCATGGGAAACAAGTGGGAGAAGGCACGTGTCGCCCATGATGCCACGGCTACCAAAATGTCGTCCACATGGACGGGAATTTTTTCGGTGAGGGAGAACAAGAAGGAGGAGAGGTACAAGCTCATGTTGGATGCGCAAAAGGAAAGGATAGAGTGGGACCGGAAGAGGGCGAAGAAGAAGCTGGAAATTGAGAGGGAGAAGATCAAGTTGGAGAAGCAACAAGCGGCGATCAAATGGGAGCTCGAGAAGGCCAAGACATTTGGCGACATAGAGCTTGAGAGGGAGAGACTGCAACTCGCACGGGACTTGGAAGATGCGATGATCATGTTGGCGGACAAAACCCTCTTGGATGAGCATGCAAAGAAGTGGCTTGCGGACAAGAAGAAGGAGATCAACGACCGTAGGGAGTATGAGACGGTGTGGGCGGCAGCGGCCCGGATGCAGGCGGAGGAGGCGGCCCGGATGCAGGCGGAGCAGGCGGCCCGGATGCAGTCGGAGGAGGCTGCCTGGATGCAGGCAGAGCAGGACGAGTAGGACGCATTCCGCCTGGAGCAGGACGCCTTCCGCTCAGTGCAGGTGCCAAGTCAGTGATCCGAGGCCATCCATCGCGTTCGGACATTGATTTTATTTTGTCATGTCCGGTTTGTTGAACTATGATTTGCTTTGTTTTGTTTTGAACTTTGGCATTCACACAGTTTATACTATATGATCGACATGCATGGATTACATGGATTTGAGAATCAAAATTTACTATAACTGAATGTGCGATGCAACATTTGAGGGATGACCAATCAGTACATGCGGACGCGCTCGGGCGCGTTTGCGAATTTTGAAGGGACCGAATTTACCAAGTCCGGCTGTAAATGCTCTTAGCCGCCGGCAAGTGCTCCCGGCGACCCGCCCTCCCTGGATCTACGCACTGCCTGCACCTCTGTTCGTATCGTTGTCAAGCAATCGGTTCATTCCATCCAACAATCACACAGTTACTAACAGTTGTATACTTGTATTTCACCGCATCGCGTTTTATCCCTTTTGAGATCTGCTGTATTGATTTCGTTTTGGGATATGAAGAAGTCCTGCTCTATGCATCCGTGATCCTTTTGAGATCGTTAATTCTCTACCATTAAAAGCCGGCTGCATGTTGATCATATCCCTTAATTAGTGGAGAATTGACGATCTAATCTTAGATTACCAAATTACCCTCGAAGCGGTGGTACTCCCCAACTTTTAATGGTAGTACTCCAAGACATCTTTACTGGAGTGCCAAACAATCCTATCCATCAGATCAGAGCAAATGAAGGGCTTATATTCATTTGAAGGTACCATAAAACAACTCGCTTATGTTTCATCATGAATTTTGCCTTCTACTTGATCATCTCATGGAACATCAGAGAGGACTCCGTGACTGACAAATGTGCGGATATCTTCTATGAAAATTATCGTCCTTTCGGCCTTCCATCGTGGTCATTCACGAAGCTCTCAAACCCACAAATAGTCAAAATACACTCATTCCCTCCACGTTTTTTAGATGCACATGATCACCTCGCTGCGATTGACTCCACTCGGGGCATTCTTTCCACGGTTAACACTGGATCATTTTCTCTATCAAATTCTTGAGATTCACCCTTCCCACAGGTTTAGCCATTGACTTCAACAAAAAACGACTTTTCTCTACATCCATTCAGACACAGATATCCCCCTACCATTGTCGCCGCTATGAACTGCATACAAGAAATCTTCCCACTAATCTACTCAGGCTTGCCACTGTCTGTCTGTCTCCCACCGAAATGCCAATTACCGCCTTTGACCCAATCATAGATTGTTTCAGAACTTGTTTTATTTGGTTGGGCTGCCGGGTTCCTTCCGAGAGGGGCTCATCTTACTTTACTTTCTTCTGTTCTTACTTCACTTGTAATCTAGTTTATGTTTGTCTTTCGTCTACCAAAATAAGTCTTATAAAAATTAGACGATATTCCTAGATATTTCTTATGGTCTAACAAGGACTTGTGCACTGGTCCTCAAATGTCTTATGGCTTGGAATAATGTTTGCAAACCTAAGAAAAATGGTGCCATGGGCATAAAAAACCTACATATTCAGAACACATGCCTACTCGAAAGTTTTCCTTTAAACTATCTACAAAACCCTGATCTACCTTGGGTCCATTGGTACCACTCAAACTACTCCCATAACATTTCTCAAAGAACATAGAACCCAACTTATATCTAGAAAGTGATCAACCAACAACTACCCACACTCATTGATTGTACCTTTGTCCTAACTAATGATGGTCTCTCTACTTTTTTTTGGTTAGACACTTGGCTTCAAGAAATTCTTTCGTCTTCCGTGTTCAATTCCATACGTTCAAGACCACCATTAGAAACACCATGTTCAACTTATCACAATGGATATTCAGATTTATGGAAATTACTATGCATGACGCCCCTAGATCATAGATATTGTATCTCTGTTCTAAGCTCTAGTCTGTTCCATAATGTAATGACAAACTATGTGTTTTCTTAATATATTCAGGTGGGGAAGCTCTCCGCCCCGGTGACTGTTAATTGTTTTGTTTCCCATGTAAATAATTGTAGTGTATATTTCATTGGAGAACATGAGAAGAACAAAAGTAGATTTTGGTATAGAAAAAAAGACACAAGACTCGTGATGCATATGAAAATTTGGAGAAATCAAAGGATCTTCCACTTGGTATGCACAAGAATGCAGACAAAGAAGGAAAACTGGTCGGTGGTATCATGATGGGACTTACTTGGTACTCCGCTCCTACAGATAATATATGCTTTAAAGTGAAACTTAATGACAACCAACAAAAGATATAATCATGCCTTCATGGCCGATGGCAATCTTCCGGGCATGTGATATATCAATTGTACATGTCCCCTCCTTTCTGTCTTTTTGCTTGGTCTAGCAATATAAATTGTGACTTTGCTAGGCACAATGTTTCTTGTAGCAGGTAGCATCAACCACTCTTTCTTCCTCAAGGGAAAAAAACTAGCACCAACTACTCCATGGCACAGAAGGCGAAGCTCTTGTAGAAAGACAAAGCATCTAGTTGCTTCCATCCCATAAGAAAATACATTGTTATTCATGTGTGCATTTACCACCAAAGTTCCTATTTGTCATGGTAAAACAAGAGGGATGACAATATGAGATGTATCGAGAACACAAGGGAATTGGAGACATCAGTAGAGAAGCAACCATTTCTCAACGAATCCGACAACCTAGTACCTTCTCAAGTTCTCTAGGTAGTCAATCAATCATGCCTCCTAGTAGCACTAGGAATACAACCATTTCTTGAAAGACGGTAGAGCCATGAACTTAATTGACTAGGTCCATCAGCTCTCGATGACGCACAACACTTCGCGGTGCATTAAGAGCCATTGCTCAACCGTCTGCACAAAGTTCGCCTCTTGTATAGTGTTTCACGATTGATGTGGTGAAGCTATTCCTCCTCTTCGAAAGATTGTGTCCGTAACTTTCAGAACAATACCGTGCAGTGTGATCAGTAGTTTCTGAAATTTAGAAAACATGAATGCCCTTTTTTTAAGGAAAAAAACGAGAGCCCAGGTCCAGAATCAACAAAGCCGAACAGGGCCTGAAAAAGGAAAAATAAATAAACCCGAGACCTGAATAAATAAACAAAGAGAGGAAGGAAGAAGAGAAAAAAAAAATGGCATCGTCGGCCCGCGCCGCCGCCTCCACCGCGAGATCGGCTCTCCGCCGGGCGCCCCTCGCCGCCTCCTCGTCCTCTTCCGCCGCCGGGATCCTCCGCAGGTAGGTTTCTGCTAGGCGGTCCAAGAGATCGATCGATCGATGGGTGGGTGGGTGGCTGCGGGAGCGTGCTCACGTCGAGTTTCCCTGCAGGTCGGCGGCAGCGGGCCTGGAGACGCGGATGCCCCTCGGATCCTGCATCACCCGAGGTAAGCCTGCGCATGGCCTTCCTTGTTTCCCCCCTCCTGTTCTGCTGGTTGTTAGCTTCCATTAGATAAGATTGGATCTTGGTTCTCTGTGGGAATGGCCGTGCTGAGTAAATTTTGCGTGATTTATTTTGCACTATGAGGTTTCTAGAGTTAGACAGTATGACACGAACTGTGTTGATCTCGAACGCAGGAATGCTTCCTCAAATTTGATTGATTTCGCTTCCAAGAACACTACTACACGGCAGGTTGCACTTTGTTGCGTCCATGGGAAGGATCATCTGCTCATACAACACGTGAACCTAGAAATAAGAGTGTGAATCCTGTTGATTCTGCAGGATAGATGAGCATTTTCATATGGAAATGCACTAGTAATTTGAAGTGAGATGGTGATTGACACGTGTGAATTCATGAAGAAGATGAAGCTGCTGGTGTTACAGTTGTACTGAAAAACACCTCCTTTTATACATTATATGACCCCATATACGACAATCACATGTCACAAGAACACCTTGAGACTGCTATGCGCTAAATACCCGTTTACTGTTGTTATTCATATTTCATTGTTCTTATTTTAGACCACACACAATATATTAAGTATCACAAACCTTTGTAAAAACACGCTTACAGAAATTGGGAAAAAAAATGTGTCGAAGGCTTTTTTCTCCTGAATCCACACGTGGTGCTTGCTCATTGCTGCCTCTGAGTGCCCGCCTCAATGGGGTGAAGTTGTCCAAACCCAAGAGCTTGTAGAAGCAGCGACCAAGAAGTCGTCGATGTGGACCAGAAGATGATGGCTATCGCGATTTGTGCCACCCCAGAGAAGAAAACACCAGAGAGCGCCTATAGAACATCCCAGCTCCGTCCAGACGAAGTCTGAGAAACACCAAGCTCACACACTCCCCGATGAGATCGACGTTGGCCATCCTATTCCGGTTTGAACTGGAGACGGAGTACCAAGACAGATGGCCATTTTATCCGCTCTATAGGACAATGTCTCGTGGCTAGCCTCCTGACGATCCAAGAGACAAGAGGGGGTATGGCCCATGTCTTCTGCACATTTTGTTTTGTTTTCTTTTTTTGTTTTCGAAAAGGAGGATGACCGCCGGCTTCTGCATCAGGATGATGCATGCATCATATGTTATTAAGCAAAATAAAAAAACTGAGGCCATATACCTAACGACAGTAACTCCACAAGATAGCCACTAACCCTACGATACAAGACACATTAGAAACGAAAAATACACAACTCCTACATAGCATCGGCCGACAGCGCATCTATGGGTGGCGTCACCTGCCGGCGACAGGCTCTACCCGATAACTCCGAAAGAGGCACATGTGTCACCTGCCAAGCTGTATCGAGACCGGTATGTTAATGGAAGGGACATCCCATACCGCTACCAACCTCAGAAAGGTCGTTACCACCTCGAGATCCAGACTTCGAGTCACACACACGACCCTTGAGTGCCACCGTTGAGGCAGAAGGGTCGTCGCCCCGATTTCGAGAACTATAGGGAGCACCCATCGTCGTGCCGCCGTTCTCGTCTCCCATACAACAACAACTACCACCGTGATCCCGCATCAAGCTTCGTCGACGCCGCAGGAAGCTCTGACCACCACACGCGTCCTGCGACATCCCCAGTTTTGGGATCCCAAGATAAGTTGCTACAAGCGCTGCCACAAGGACCCACCACCTGGCCTGTCATCCCCGACGAAGGGGACGCCGTCACCGCCGTGTTCGGATCTGGACCAGAGTCACCGCTGCCTCTGCCAAGACCGGATCCGGGCCGAACCCCGCCGTCGCCACCGGCCACGCCCAGCCCCACCTCCATCATCGGCCATCTCACCCTGCACCACCACAAATGCCTCCAGCAGGAGCTACCGCGCCACCATGGATCTAGGGAGAGGTTGCACCTCCGCGGATCTGGCACCCTCGCTGCCTTACAGCTCGGGAAGGAGGAGCAGCCCTCCGCCGCTCCTGGCGGCTACTGAGGGGAAAGAGGGATGGGATCAAGGTGGCTGGGTGGCTACGATTCCCCCATCACCCAGGAGGGGCGAGCGACAAGGTGGTACGAGGGATCAACAGGAATTAGCCCTAGACGGTACTGGCCTACGGTGGGCAAGCGAGGCGAAATGCCGATCTTTGGCTGGTCCTGTGTATCCCGCACACACATATATGGGGTAGGTAGTTGTTTCATTTTGAGGTGACGACTTCAACACATATGGAGTAGCATGTTCGATCTCCCCATTCGACGAGCAACAACAAGGAATAGCTGGTGTCTGACTACCTAATCAAATCTACAACCTACTAGAGGATCCATAGTCATGGAGAGGTTCTCCATGGCATTCATCTTCTATGAGGCACTGCTGGACGGCTACAACAAGGCATTCATCTTCTATGAGGCACCGCTGGACGGCTACAACAAGTACGTGCTCACCATCAGCGTGAACAACAAGCTGTCTCTGATGGCTAACAAGGTTGACACTGAGAAGGAGTAGGATTCAGAGTCTGTGGCAAGCCGACATCACAATAGCGGTGTGTTGGGTTTGTCGATCTCACGTTCGACATCCTCAACTGCGTTGACGCGGTTTTTACACACTGCGCATGCTATTTCTTTATATGGATCTGTATGATTGGGGCAATTAGAATGTTTAACGCGCACTTGTGAGAGTTAAATGTACGAAAGCACCACATATGCGGTGCGATTAGCAGAAAACCACCAAATTTGAAAAAGTTGGAAAGAAGGTTTGATTGTTGTGCGCGGATGTCGTGTGACTCGAGATGAATTTCTATTGCAAGGTGCCTTCTGGTCCATGTCCATTCATGTCTACACACGAGTTTCTACTTAATATTATTTTCTTGATGTCTTCCAATCCCGTGAGATATGCAACAAGCCACTACATGTTCTTGCACTCACACTATCAAAGTACCTAGGTAGAGGTAGGAATAATTACATCATTTATAGTGGTGTTTGCAACGTGAAAAGCAGTCAGAAGCAGTACTAGCACGTAGTCTAGTATTAAAACGCTCGAAAAGCAAGGATACTTGAATTAGTGATCCCAGCACTTCTATTGCCCATGGATTTAATTTTACTATGTTATATACTTCATGGGTTTCCACATGAGAACCATGTATGGTTTTCAACTTAACTGGATATTCTTGAAAATTGGTACCGTGGTTATTGTTGTCACTTACACCCTGTCGTGACAATAATCCTAACATGACAGCAGATTTTTGGCCCAAAACTTTTGCCATGGCAGCCCATTTACTTTCGGTTGTTAGTTAGCATTTTTGTGCAATTCTGTTTAAGTTTAAACAGAAGACGCGGTCTGTGTGATCCCTGGCGACATTGTAGGATGCCTAGCGCACGCTGGGGTTGTGGGTGGCATGATCAGTAGCTGAGCGAGCTCCTTGGCATGTTTCCCTTTTGATCACTGTTGAGTATCGTGATTATTAGAAAAATTAAGATAGCGTAGGATATTATTCTACCTTGCCTTATACTCTAAAGATGATCATGTATTTCTATATATATATATATGTCCACAAGGCTAAAGCAATACAACAACTATTTCACCAATCCCTCTCTCCCTTCTAACATGATATCAGCCTTATCTCGATCCTAAACCCTAGCCGCCGCCGCTTCCGCACCATGCCACCCCTGGGGAGGTCGATCTTCATAATCTCCACCGGGGGCACCCCCGTAGCTAGGATTCGTCCGCTGACCGTGTTAATCGGCTGCCCTAAAGTCTTTTTTCCCGATCCATTGATCGGGGTTTTTTCTCTCACCGGTTCTTTGATCGGTGTTCTTTTTTTATTTTCCGATCTATAGATCGGCTTGTGTCGCCGTCGCCATTTGACATCTACAATGTATGTCTACTTCAGCATCTTCATCAACCCCGGCAGGATCTGGATGGGCGCCCGCCTCCCGCATGTTGTGCGTCAGACCGCTGGTTCAGCGGTCGCTCGCTGGCCTGCCATCTTCGCCATGGCCTGCGATCTCTCGCCCGAGCTGCTCCTTCTATTCACAACGTGGCCTTGTTACATGCATGTTCCTGCTAGTTGATTTCGTGCATGCTGCGTCCCATGTGATTGAAGGTTGCTCACGCGTGTACGCTTCTAGATCAGCCTCCATGCTCCTGCATCTAGCGCACATCGTTTGATCTGATCATCCGCCGGATTATGTGAAGTTTGTCATCGAGTACTCCATCAACACCGATCGCGGGCTACAGCTGCGTCGTCCTTCGGATCGCAGCGTTGCCGCCCCATGGTTTTCCCTGCGGCTACATCAACCCGGGTGCTACCGCTGCGTCGTCCTTTGGGCCGTAGTACTGCGGCCCGTGGTTTATTGCCACCCCGGCGTCGTCCGCTCTAGGTCGTCTTCGTGGCAGCACCGACCTTCGTGCTACCGCTGCATCGCATCATCGGGCCGTAGCGAGCATGGCACGCGGTACCTGTCGCCGCCCCGTGTTTCTTCCCCTAGCTGCACCGACCCGCGCGCTGCCGCTGCGTCGCCTCTTCGGGCCGTAGTGCCACGGCCCGCGGTCAACCGCCGCCCCGAGGCCGTCCGCTCCAGGACATCCTGAGGCTGCACCGACCCTTGTGTTGCCGTTGTGTCGCCCGGTCGGGCCATAGCGAGCATGGCACGCGGTCACTGCAACCGCCATGAGGTCTTCCCCTCCGTCGCCCCGACCCGCACACTGGCACTGCGTCGCCCCTTTGGGTCGTACCATCACGGCGCGCGGTCTACTCCACCTTCCCTGCGCGTCGACTTCTATCTGGTATTGCGTCGCGCCGCTTCACTAGGCGCTGGAACGCACCATCCGCGCCGGTCCTCGTCACGCTATGGGGTTCTTCCTCGCCTACTTCGAGCACCGTCGCCGTGCTTCTGACCTAGCCGCAGCTGTCGCTATTCTACCTGGTCCACGGCGACTACCTCTACACCGACGACCCCGACTCGACATTGACCACGGCGTCCCTCGCACGGCTACCTCAACAACGGCTACACCATCCTACGCTCTCGGCTACATCGATATCGGCACAAAGGGCTACCGCCTTGCTTGAGAAAACTCGTCAGCTTCCACTCCAGCCACGACTTCCGCGATGCATCGACCGTTACGACTGTGGTGGGGGCGTGTCCGTCAGCTTACCTTCGGATTCTTCTCCAGTCTCACCGTCTGCGTCGATACCGTTGTGACTGTGGGGGATGTGGAGTATCGTGATTATTAGGAAAGTTAGGATAGGGTAGGATATTATTCTACCTTGCCTTGTACTCCAAGATGATCATGTACTTCTATATATATGCCCACGAGGCTAAAGCAATACAACAACTATTTCACCAATCCCTCTCTCCCTTCTAACAATCACTGAATAAAAGGAGATAAAGAGCCGAAAAGCATCAAGTTCTTCGCTGGGCAAAACCACCCATGTTTTCTCGCACAATTGTAGTTTGGGCCAACAAGTTTCATTAGAGCCTCTCGGTCCGGTGGCATATCATATGGGCTACTCTATACTGTGAGTGATCAAATTTTAGTTCATCTTTTTAGTGCCAAATGTGTCTCGACAACAGGGTTTTTTTCTCAGCCGAGATTTCCGGAAACCGTTCGAAAACCGGATTTTCCACTACCCGCCGAGAAAACTTGATCTCGAACGAATTTATTTCAAATTTTGAATTTGAATGGTAAGAACGATCATATAGAGTACGTATGCTAACCAGATCAAATAGCAGTCATTGCCACAGTGGTAATCCGTGCCGAATACCTCCCCCACCTCCTCCGGAACCAGACTAGATCGTCATGTCGTCGCCTCCGCCGCCGCCGTCCTGGGTTGTGTCGTCGACCATTTGTGTTGGGCGTGATGTGTTGTGCCCACAGCGGAACTTGGGTTTGTGTGTGTCTGTTTGTGCCTGTATGTGTAGTTCCTGACTTACGGTGGCGTTGCGTGTGGGTGTGTACTGTGTTCTGTTGTTACCTTGGTATTTTGTGTTTGATGGATGCTTTATTTATAAAGCGGGGCGAAAGCCTTTTTCGGTAATACCTTGATGAGGTCGCAAGTTCGAGCTCCTATACCCGTGTATTTTAAAAGAATGGTTGGTGAAGGAATCGTTCCCACGACCTCGTCGTTTGTTGTGCAGCTAGCTACCACTGTAACAGGCGCCCATTTTTATGGAGCTGCGATGCCTTCGAGGGTAAGGAAGTGAGTCTGTTGCCGGAGGTTTCCGTTCCTGGGTCTTGTGTCTTGGTTGGCTCTGGCCAAGGAGGGATCTGCCAGTGGACCGTGCGTGGTTGATTTCGTGAACCTACCTTTCGCAGCACCGACACTTTTCCTTCAATCACCCCCTCTTCTTGCTCCAAAGAAATAATTTTGTTCTTCCTTCTTCTCCCATTACATTAGCATGATATTATTTGCTTTTACAATCTCCTTCTCTAATATCTTCTCTTTATATATTTGAAGCCACTTTATTTCATCTAGTTTAAGCAAATTATTTAATAGATTTCTAAGCTTTTTCTGCTCATTTCTATCATGAGGAGAAAGACCATGTATCTCAGCATTCTTGTCTAAAATGTCAAGCTTGCTCAAGATCTCCTTTTTGTTTTTCCTATACAAAGCTTTGGCATTTAAATTCCAGCCTCTAATTTTGTGTCTCGACAATCTCATCTTCTTCTGACACCTTTCAATATTAGACCCCTAGAAATGGGTATTCCAAATATCAATCACAAATTATGTGAACATTTCTGTAACCATTCAGAAATTCTCAAATCTAAATATCTCATACTATGATTTTCTGTAGCCTATCAAGCCACCATTATCTTCTGTGCTAGCTCCTCGATGCACACACTGGTCCTCTTTCCGTGCCCGCATCGGACGACTCTAATCATAGTTGCTTCTCTCCCGATGTATCTGATTCCCATAATTTTCTGCATTTTTTTTTCAGTTCGTCCCATATTTTCTTCTCGTTTGAATGATTGCCACTTATTCACATTCTAACATCTAAATTGAGGAGTACATATAGAAGTGTTGATGAACTACTGGGTCTACTATCTGCTCAAGTGAATAGAGCCTTATATGCTCATGTGAATAGAGCCTTATATATCAGGAAACCATTATGAACACAAGCAAAGGTTGGTGTAGTATTTATTTACTTGTTCATTTATTTCTTTTGCACCATGTTTTTTCTTTTATGGAATGTCTATAGATATTTCTATTCATAACTGCCAAGTGATCCATGTAAACTTTACTAAAAAGAAAAAGATAATATATGTCGACTTAAAATTCATTTCAGTTGCATTGAAGCTTATGCACTAATCAAAGCCTCCAAATCAAATATAAACTGTGAGAGAAGGGGGGAGTGGAGAAAGACTGGCGACGGACTGAAAACCAAACTGGAAGAAGACTTAACGTCAATCACATTTTTTAGTCAGTCTCATGGTAATCAGAGAGACCGACTGAAAACGATGTACATACGCTTCCATGGGAAACCCCAAACTGACAAATATGCATCCATCAAAATTAAAATTCCTTCCGTTTGTATTGAGGCCTTATGCATATGCACTACTAGTCAAACAGTGAAATCAAATGAAAAAAATCATTACAAGTACACACGTGCCAACATTCTAGCTGATCTAAGTCCTATACAGGTTAAAGAAATAATGGCATGCTCAGTGCATCAGGACGGTGTCGGAGCAGTTGAGGCCATCGACCGCCATCTGGAACCCAGCAGGCCGCTGCACCCTCGACCCGCCGGAGTATCCCTGTTTCTTCTCCTCAGCGTCCACCTTGTGAGCCACCGGTTTCGACGTGCCGCCCGAGACGTGCTTGCCGATAGAGCTGGTTGTCATCACGGACGTGCCGTATCCGTCGAGGGGCGCCTCGCAGAAAACAAGCGCCGTTAAGAACCTCTCCAAGGCCATGGATCCTCTGCAAGCTAGCTTCAATCAGGCACATACACGACTCCCTTATTCTGATCTCTGCTGCTGCTCGCGGGATCAAGAGATCGTTGTTCGACCTGGTGCTAATTCCTGGCTCTGTTTGTGCTGTGGCCGAACGGAACGCCGGTGTGTAGATTTTATAGGCTTGCGGCATGAACCTGTGCGTGGTGGCCTCGATCCGGATCAAAGTCGGAAGCTCAGAACGCGCATGTAGGAGTCGGAGCCCAAAGGATGGCGGCCGTGACGTCGGGGCTACTCGGATCGAGTGGTCAATAGAGATTTGGATTTCGTCCGGAAAAAACGAAATTTGTCCGAAATTCGCCCATTTCGTTTGGGCCCGGTACTACTACAAATCGGTCAAAAAATTCGGCCTCGTTTGAGTTTCCAGGCCGGCCCATGGTAGAAAATAGCCCCACTCGTATAAAGCCTGCAACTGAGCTTCTCTTAACCCTAAGGGCCTGTTCTGAACTCCTCCAACTCTCAACTTCACAAACTTCTCATTTGAAGTTGACCCGAACGCTTTAGCTTCTAGAAGTTAAATTCCCGAAGCTAAGATGGGCCGGTAGTGCAAATTTGCGAAGCAAAGGAAACCGAGCTCCACGTTTTGAAGAATCTGGAGTTTCACTTATTTACAAACAGATTGCCACCGCTAAGGAAAACGATTCGCTCGCTCGAACAGACACGCACGAACCGCTCGGTCATATCTCCCCTGCCCCTCGCATTCTCCCTCTGGAAACCCTCAGCGCCGTCCTCCCGCCGCCACGCCCGGCCCCCTCGGTCGCCGGCCGGATTCTCTCCATCGACTCCAGATCCGGCCGTCCCAGCTAGTTCCTCATCGATTCCCGTCCTCACAGCCGCGAGTACCGCCGTCAGCGAGGAACGGCGCCGTGGGGGAAGGAGGAGCTCACCCCCACACCATTGATGCCAGCAAGGAGCAGCGCCGGTGGGGGAAGGAGGAGCTCAGCGAGGAGCAGCGCTGGTGAGCATGGAGGAGCATCCCGACGACCAAGCCCGTTGCCCAAAGTGCAATGTGAGCTCCTCTGTCTTCTTTCCTATGGTGTACTGTAAAGTGCAAAAAGATTCAGATATGTGTGCAGCTTCAAAGTTCAGATATTACATGAGGCGACATTGTTGCTGTTATTACATGCTGAAAATTTTGCTTTCATCCAATGTTATGTGACAGCACAATGCAGGCAGCAGCGTCGTGCAGCTGGTGGCAAGGTGCTGTAGAGGAGCACGCGGAGCCAAGGTTGGGGGCACACGCTGAGGAGGACCGCAAAACTAGTTATTTGTCATTATTATGACTTGTCTTAACTTGAAATATTTGTGGCATGTTCAAAAATACGTTTCGGCTATATTTGGAACACTACCTTACTACAGAAATGTTCTCTCTACACCTCTCTGTACAGCCAGAAATCGCATAATTCATCTCCAGTGAAAAAAATTATGCCCAGCCATTCACCCCAGGAACCAGGCCCAGCTCATTTCTCTCTTTTTTTTGGCCTGTGTGCACTTGAGCCCAAAATGGGCTTCTTCCAGCCGGCCCATGGTGGCAAGAACCTGGGCTTCATCGCCCCAGCTGGGCTGCCAGCTCACTCAGGCGCTCGGAGAAGCTAGCGAGGCTCCACAACGGTTTGGCGCACTCTACGTGAAGTGAGAAGTCAGGTTAGAAGCTGGATACGAGAAGTTTTGGAGAAGCTAGCGAGTCTCCGAACAGGCCCTAATTGTCTATTCTTTTCCCCACCTCGACTCCTCTTGGCGGCGGCTGCATCTTCCTCCTCCAGCGCTCAACCATGGGCCTCCGTACTTCTCCTCCAGCGATCCACCTCTGCTCAACCTCCTCCTCCAGCGCTGCACCACCTCAAGCTCTCCTCCCTTCTTCTTTAGCATGGAGTCGCGGCCGTGAGAACGCCGTGACGGGGCGACCCTGTTGACGGCGGAAACACCGCCCGGCCACATGAGATCGAGGATGCACTTGGGCGTGGTCCTAGTCAACGGCAGCAACAACAGTGAGCGCGGCCACAAGCAGCCGAGCCTGACAGCTGCAGATTGTTGGTCAACTGGATCGTTAATGTAATGTTAAGTCTGATCTATAATGTTTTGATGCATGGTTTGTGTGATTCCTGCACTGCTTTATTTCAAAATTTGGGCAAAATTCTGTGAATTTTCGTGCAAATTTTAAATTTCAAATTTTGATTTGTCATTTTCGTCCGAAATTTTCTGAAATAAATCCGAAAAAGCGAATTTCGCCCATTTCGCCCAGGCCCGGTAAATTTTGCAAAACGAGATCCGAAATCTTTCATACATGCAATCGGACTGCCACCGGCACGCACTAACGCGGAAGCTACATGGAGAGATCTCATCCAAACTCTGTATGACGTGAGGTTAGGGATAAACAGTTTGTTACCTCGGGTTCTGTGTAGAATTTAAGCTGGACTTTTCTTTAAAGTACCCGATACTGCTACGGGAAGCAACAATATCTCACTGTACATTCCCGGTGCAATATAGGCTATTTAAATCGGAAGTGGATAAACTGAGCTCTAGCTCATCTGAGCTTGAGTGAACAGTAAAATCTGAAACTAAATTTTGAAAAAATTCTGAATTTTTTTTGGCAACATTTGACAAATGTTTTAAAGACTTGCAAAATTCATCATAAAATGACATTCGTGTAAGTCGTGGCAAAACAAAACAAAATTAATGCTCCAAAAAAGCTATTTTTAGAGTGTTGATCTTTTTTTTCACGACCTTCACGATGTTATTTTGTGATGAAAATTTGTAACCACTGAAAACATTTGTCAAATGTTGCCACAAAATAAATTCATAATTTTTTGAATTGTTTTCCTTCTTTTTTTTGGATTTTACTATTCACTCGAGCTCATATGAGCTTGAGCTGAGAAGGGCACTTTTGATTTACATCTGGGTCAAGTGATCCTAAACCAATGTCAAATTCCGTCCGTTTTTCTCGCGGGGCGGAGCCTAGCTCACTAGTACCGGCGGCTCCCCTCCCACTCCCCTTCGTCGCCGTCACCTAGTAGTGCCGCTGTAGGGCCTACAGCGGCAGCGGCGGCAGGACCATTTGACTCGCTTGCTCCTGGCAGATCTGGGGCGGCAGCGGTTCTTGGATTTCCCCATTGGCTTGATTGGTTGGGGACTAGGTATTGTGGCCTGCCGCCTTTCCTCGTGCGTGGAGTCTCTCTTGGCATCGTTGGAGGCTGGCTCATGAGGTCGGGGGCTGCGGCCAGTGCTCGCATGACCTGTTGGTGGGGCGGTGGCCCGGAGCTTGGCGGGCAAGGATAAGGCGGTGGAGCAAGCGCGACTGTCCAGGCGTCGTGATGGTTGCGAAGCTGTGCACGGTGCTGCTCGCAGGTCGGCGGTTTTGGTGGTTGGCACAACATATCTGGGGATCCCACTAGTACAGGACCCCTTAAGTAGTTAGTCACATAATGGCAGCGTGTTCTACTAGCGAAGATTGGTAACAGTGAATAAACCTAGTAGCCTTCGACCTTTCTTGATTGCTGTTAGTATAAATTGCTTGAATAAAGCATATTTGGATCATAATTTACCACATAGTACAATATATATGTTCAACACTGTTAACTACCACATAGTACCTACTATAGTTGGATTTAGTGCTCTAATTTTGCTACCCTAGCGTCATTATGAGCTAAAGGCCTCATTTTGATTAGTGTGCTGCATGTGTGTAATCAACAGTATGGATATATATCGATATTTTGTGCAGTGCCGACCCAAATGGTGGGGGGTGGGGGAGGAAGGACATTTGCCGAGTACCAAAGCTCAGCAAAATCTTGTCCTAGAACTCGGCGAAGCCAGGATTGGTTGTAGACTTAGACAACCTTCGCCCAGTTTCAAACTCGGTAATAGGCAAATCCTTAGCGATTTTTAAAAAGAGAAACTCGTCAAAACACTAGACTGGGCAATACGGATTGTGCCATGCACCAGTCTCCTCCAACAAGAGACTACCGAGTTCTGAACTGGGCAAAATATTTGCCCAGTTTCGTTCATCGTGAACTTGGCGAAATCTGGCACCGGACAATAAGGCAGTGCCACGCGTCGGGCCCTTATTCGACCCGATACTGTCCAGTTCCAAACTTGGCAAAATTTTTGCTAGTTCTGTTGGCCTTGAACTCGGCGAAATCTGGCATGTCGAGTTCCAAACTCAGTAAAATAATTGCCCAGTTATGTTTGCCTTGAACTTGGTCAAATCTAACACTGGGTAATAAGGCAGTGCCATGCGTCGGGCCCTTATTTGACCGAGGTCTGCAGAGTTGGAAACCCAGCAAACTATTTGCCGAGTTTCTTTTCAAAGGCACTGGACAGACATTTTGTACTAGTAAAAATGGCTGACACGTGGCTTCTTTCTATTTGTCGTTACTCTGTCGAGTTTAGCACAGGTTAGTGTCATATGGCATTTACATTAACACCCTGTCCCGCATGATGGAGTGGTTTGCAGAGTTCCCATGCGAAAGAAACTCGACAAACTTTAATAAAATGTTTGCCAAGCTCCCGATAAAATGAACTCGATGGACTTAATGATTGTCGGGCCATGTCTAGTCGAGTCCCTTCCACCGAGGTTGGGACTTGGCGATGTTTTTGCCGAGTTTCTTTCGCACAGGCAGAGGGAAACAACCCATGGATGAACTGAAGAGACAGTGGAGGTGACAAACAATGGAATGTGTGTGTGATCGGGCTCACAGCAGACCTATGTGTTCATGCTTCATATTACTACCACGGAATGCAGGAGACAAAATCAGAGCCTCAGAGGTCAAATCCGGAGATGTTATGCTTCGTCACACGCTCATGCTTGAAATCTGATTTCTTCTAAATTATGTCTGCTCAAAAGTCATAGCTCACGGTTACATGCCTTGGCCTAGTATCCGTAGAGGCCTTAGCCGTTAATTTCCACATAATTCTACCAATCTTGTTGATGATCTTGATTTGTGGCTGAGGGCACCTCGGTTACCTGCACCGTTTTGGTTTTGGTGCCACAATATAAACCAATAAGGCTGGTCATAGTGGGGAGTAACGCATATGATACTAGTCTAAGTTACTACCTTCATAATGCAAAGTAACATAGCACTAGTGTCATAGATTGTTTCATTTATTAGTTTGTAGACTCATCTTTTCTCGGAAAGCGCTATGTTACAGTAACATATTATGTTACTCTAAGCACCTCTCTCCTCATTAATTACATGCCATATAAGCAAAAAAAAATTTAAAGTGCGCTATGTTACTATCTAAGTTACTACCACTATGACTAGTCTAAAACTTCATTTACAAAAAGTAAAATTGCTCCAACACTCTATCCTAGAAATACAATGCATGTACTATGGCAGAAACGGTAGCCGATATGGTAAATGGTTGGTATCTTTGCTGCGCATGCACACGCATACTTCAGGAATCACACTATATGGGGAATTTTTTGCTAAATTCTATAAGCATCATCCATGCAAAAAAAATCTGGAAAAGTTGTTGATCTTGTATTGGTAACACTATAGGCAGCTAAATAACTTACATTTACATTCAACATTAGACCAGGAAATATGCTACATTAATATTCACTAAGAATATATGATAGTCACATATTTATTCCCGGTCTCTGTAGGGTATGTCTTACGAGCTCTTTACGGTGATTGGCGGGTTACGACTCGTACTTTCGCGTAACTCCGCCTTCGATTTTTTCTGACCGTTAGATCTGGAAAAATAATTTAAAGATTCTTTTGAATGAAAAGGGTATAATGGTAAATGAGTAACCGAGTAGCTTGTTCGGTTCCGTTCGTCAGGGCACATTGGTCGCCCGTCCCCACGCAGATAATCAGTTCCCGTCGCATAGCCGCCGCCGCCATTCCCGCTCGTAGACGGCTTGCTCGGTGCGCGGTTCCGATCAAGCAATCCCGTGGCGGCCCTGATCCAGGTAAGTCTGCCACCCTGATCGTGCTCCTGCTACCAGGAACTGCAAGCCCTCCGCCGCGGCACGCCGAACCCTCCGCTGCCCCATCGCCCCCAGCAGCGCCTCCCTCCGTCGTATAAATCTGATCCCCGGGAGCCAACCATGACTTTCTTGTTCGTGTTTTATTGCAATTTTTCAAGAACATGCATGAGTGTTGCATGTCTTTTGTATCAAGGAGGAGTGCAAGTTAACAAACAAAGCTGCCAGTCGCGAGGTCAGCCTACCAAGGAAGAAATAATTCTAGTGTATTTGAAAGGAGTGACCAGCATCTACTCTAGCATTGTGCCAAAGAGCTAACTCAGCCTTGATGCTAGCGATCACTATCACCGGAGGAGCGGCTTTGTGGTCGAACACGCGGTTGTTTCTCTCAAGCCAGATGAAGCGGAGAGTGGCTGCAATTGTGGTGCTTAGGTCCTTCTTATGGCTCGGTGGCACCGGGAGCATCACCGTGGGCCACCATTCAGCTATGGTTGCGTTGCCGTCGGGCGTGAAACGATGCAACCGTAGAGGGTGAAGGATATGGTACCAGACCTCCCTAGAGAAGGGGCACCCAAGTAGCATGTGTGTCACGTCCTCATCCAACAGAGATGGCATTGCCTCGTATGCGGCATGCTCCTCCCGGCTAGCTTCTCCGCAGTCCAAAGCCTGTTGCACGCCGCAAGCCAGGAAAAGATCATAATCTCCAGGGGTGCAATCTCATTGGTCGCGACCAAAGAAGAACGCGTCATATGTTGCATGCTACGAGTATCTACCAGCAGGCCTGAGGTGCCAGGTGAAAGCGTCTGGGTCATTCGATATGGATTGCCCTCCCAGCATGTCCCAAATCTCCAGGAATTCTGCAATGGCCGGCACCGATGGCGCCCCTCTGATGCTCTCCACCCACGCATTCCCGGTAAGTGCATCTGCAATCAAGCAAGCTTGGCCGTGGGTCTGACAAACGTGATGAGTTCGAGCGCTAGCTAAGCAAGGATGTGCCCGTCGAGCCATGGGTCATTCCATGATTTGTTTTCTGCTATGAAGCAAGCGTGGTTGTATTTTGAAGCACAGTTTTATTAGGTTGAAGCTTGAGAAATGTAGTACCTCAAGTTCCTTATACCATCACAATGTTAGTGTAAGATATGAAGCACACAATATTTGATATGAAATATATCATATTAAATGTAATACAGATGCATTTTATGTCATTGTGAGAAATCGAAAACATAGTTTGACAATTCCTGAAGCATGAACAAAATAGTTCAAAAGCATTGCCAATTTAATTTACCATGGCTGTGTAAAAACTGAAGCAAACATGTAGATACTTGGAAACATGTCACATATGATACCGAAGAACATATTTGATACTAAATTGAAGGAAGCACATACACAGGTAGTATGACAATACACAGAATCTGGAGCATTGTGTCTGTGACAATGAAGCATGTCTTTTCCACTGTTTAGAGCCACAATACACAGAATCTGAAGCATTGCGTCTGTGAGAATGAAGCAAGTATTTCCCACTGTTTAGAGCCAGCGAAGCTGAGGAATCGGAGGCGTCGATGGCAGGAAGTATGAGAGCTGATGCCGGCCCAAACAATGGAGCGCCGGAGAAGAGGCCAACATGGTGGCAAGATGATTGTGCTAATGATGCATGGTTGGTATTGTGTCGCAAAAATATATGTACATCAGAAGCACACATGAGAAAATAAGAGACGCTTGATCTTAATTTCCGGACTGAAACATACGAATTGTAATGGCTTGCATTTCAATTTTGTCAGGAGGCCATGGAATCATAGATGACATTGACTTTTTGTATCTATACCAATATAAAAAGACCCAGTGAGGCAGATTCAATACATCTCGGCCATCAAACCATATCAATCCAACGACCTAGATTGCTCCAATGGTGAGCGTTAAACATGTTTAATGTGCAATTAATATCATACCAAATAACAACGACGGTGTCAATCACATAATTAACGCGTGACTGATACCCTACCTAATATAAAACGTGCAATCAATTTCCCCAATATCAACGTGCATTGCACGTGTGCATTTACTAGTCATAAACAAGAAATACAGGAAGCATGCTTGCCTCAATAAAAAATAATCTCTACACCCTAGACATAAATATACTAAATCAAGAATCATGGTCTGACTGCTGCAGCACATCTGTACATAATAAGCACATATGGATAAAACATATATTTGGAAGCATGGTTCTCTCAGTGGCGAATCTAGGAACAAAATGAAGGGCAGGCTCAAAGTTAACGGTGCAAAAAATAAAAGCCATTATCTACCACTAGTTCTGTCCAACAAGGCCTTCAAATACTAGTATATACTGGGCTGTTTTACTTGTTTTCCTACATATATCAATTTTTCAACAAATTTTGATATGTTTAGCAAAAATGTCACTATCTAATACTATAGTGCAAATAAGCTCAAAATCTTCTATTGGTATTCAGTCGAACCCGGATAAAATTCTAGTATAGGATGCCTTGATGGTTTGTTTACACATAAATTAATACACAAGAAGAGAAACTAATACATGGATATTGGATTCCACAGGAAAAGAACTGACAACGGATCATTGTTAATTCCTACAACTAGCTAATCTAAAACAGTAGCAAAATAGCAATCAGCAAACATCAGCTAAACAATCTTCAGAGAGAGTGTTGGTTCAGCGTTCAGAAAGCAGCTGCAGCCCTGCAGCCGGACGGCCAGATGACTTGACAGCAAAACGGCGCCGAATCGAGTCCACGAGTTTGCTTGACCAGCTGGAGGTCTCCGGCCAGCAAGAGGCGGAGCTAGTCCCCGTTGAGTCCATGGCTGCGACGCTGCTGCCGGACCAGACGGGGATACTGCCTGGCGCCGCGTCAGGCGTGGGCTGGAGGACTACGGCCCCATAATGTCGGGATTGTGTACCGGCGAGGTCGCCTGGGGGCACATTGATGGGTGCGGCGAGTGGGGAGGTGCAGGGCATTAGACCAGGGTAGTGTTGTTGATGGTGTGGTCATTGGTGAGGTGCGGAGGATGAAATTTGGGCGGCGTGATCGAAGAAGAGAGGGGCGGCGCGGTTAACGGCGAACTTGGGAGGCAGTTGATAGCTTCGAAGGCATGATAGAGGAATGATTGACAGATGCATTAGATACGGGTGGTTAGCAATGGGGAGGGATTAATCTGTGACATGTGGACCGTAGGATTAATAGGAATTTTTCCTCAAAATAATTTCCTAATCTGACCTTTGAAAATTATTTGGTCCCATCAAAATTTTGTACCAGTCCCACCGTTATACTCCCTCCATTCCTTTATATAATGTGTATTATGTAAGATGCATTTCTTTTAATTACTCATAATTTCCTTACTAGCCCTGTAGAAAAAATGAAAGTATCTCTCTCCACAATTGTTTGTATCCCTCCTTGTACCAAAAGAAGGAAAGTATCTCTCTGTCGATTGCATGTATCTCTTAATTTTCTGAACTAACTGATTTACTTGCCACTAACCAATAAATTTGCCAACGGTAATTTTGCTGTAACTTGTCTATATTTTTATGCATTGGTCACCGTGTCAAAAATAATACACCTTATATAAAGGAACAGAGGGAGTATGTAATTTCCCGTAATTTTAGTTTCGTAACTCCTCGTGACTCCTATTTTCCCACAGTCAGATCAGGGTAGATGGACGGCTCATAAGATCGCCAATCACCATAACAGATCGCATGTCTTACATGTGCGTGTATGAGGTGTGCGCAGTGATGCACATTCTTCTCTATGTAATCACGACAACAAAAATCCATGTGGATGAGCATGCGATGTTTTACATTTTTTCTGTGCTTGATTATGTACCTTCCAATGGTGTTTTGATTATCAGAAGGACAATGAAAAGTATATTACTGGTGATCTCTGCTGATGTGCATGAGTTGATTACCTAGCTTAAGTTTTATTTTCTCTCAATTTGGTTCCGTCTCTCGGATCTAGGAATCACTGATGTCATTCAAGTGAGTTGGTCCGATGAAACGTATCACAGGTAAATAAACTCCACGAATATCTACCTAGAGAAGAGAAAAATAACAAAACTAGAAATTTGATTTCAAAACAAGACAAGAAAATCAGAGGTGCATAGAAAATTTGGAGAAATCAATGAATGTTCCGTTTGCCTCGCACTTTTGAGAATGTCGACAAGGAAGGGAGACTATTCAACGGCACCATCACATTGTACTTGTATTCCCCTCCTACAGATAAGGTATGCTTTATAGAAAAATTGAAGTATGAGTGATTGAATACGGAATCATGCCTTTATGGGTAATTTCAATCTTCTAGGCATGTGACATAGCAGAAGTACACGGTCTCTCCTTGTTGTCTCCTTGCCTCATACATCTCTATAAATTGCAACCTGGCGAGGCACAGTTCCTCATAGCAACCGCAACAACCATTCTCTCTTCTACCAAGGAAATAAAGTAGCACCAATTCGAAGAATCTGGCCACTTCCATTCCTTAAAAATTACATTGCTATTCACATATGCTTGTTGCTACGTCTTCTATTCAGACATGCTAGCACATCAGATACGTGAAATTCTAAGATGTATTGGAAACACGAGGGAATGGGAGGCATCAGGAGAGAAGCAACCGTTTGGCAAAGCTATGTGTTTCCTCAGAAAGAACATTGGTGGAGTTGTCCCGGTAAATCTTGGGTAGGGGGTTCCAACCTAGTAGTCTAGATACAATGGTAACAATAGACGCCAGGTTTTACCCAGATTCAGACTCTCTCAAAGAGAGAATACCATACGTCCTGCTTTGATTGTATTGATTTTGAATGGAGTGCAGAGTACATGTTTGTCTACCACGAGATTGTTGATGATCTTCCACAAGCTCTACCCCCTAGTTTATATAGATATTGTGGGGTCTAGGCTTACAGATAGGTCGGCTACATATATGGTAGATCGATGTGTAGACGATATCTAAGTCTTGGAGTATGCGTCAAGTCTTTGGAACATTCCTTCCATACACTAGTAGAAAACGGGCCTTTAGTCCCGATTCTAAAACCGGGACAAAACGGTCGGGACTAAAGCCCAAAACCTTTAGTCCCGGTTGGCTTACGGACCGGGACTAAAGGAGCTCCATGTGGCCGCTGTCTGGAGCTCCACCTTTAGTCCAGGTTGGTAACACCAACCGGGACTAAAGGATTTTTTTTTGAAATTTTGTTTTTTTTATTTTTTTTGAAAAAAGAAAATTTTGAAAATAAATTGAATTTTTCCCAAATTTCAAATTTCTGAATTATTTGACAATTTAATCTCTAATCGCCCCTCATCACTGCTAATCATCTAACTTCCTGGTTGGTCACCCATCCTCTCACTACCCAGCCTAAGCACGCTTAACTTCCAAGTTCTATTCTCCCTAGTTTCCAAGCTGCACTTGTTGTTTTTCTGACAATAGTAAGTTGTCAATCATATTAACCCTTAGGAGTTAAACTTGAGCATGAAGGACCGTTTGAGTTTAAAACTATTATTCTAAAAAACAATAATTATTTAGTAACACTAATATTTATTGAATAAGTAGTTTGACCATAGTTTGACCAAAAATTCAAAAAAAACATAAATTTGAGGATAACTTTTTTCCTTTCAGAATTTGAGGATTCTAAAAATTTGCAAAACGGCCTATGGCGGTTGAAATCAGAACCGAGTTTTTGTGCTGAACATTTTGATATATTATACGTTTTTTGCGACATCGTATGCAAAAGTTATAGTCGTTTTACTTTTTCATAACATTTTTTTGCAAAACATGTCAAAATTTATGTTTTTTAATTTTCCTAACTAGTAGATGTAGTAACATAACTACATCTCGAAGGATTTTAATTTTTAAAGTTTTAATCATTTTCTTTTGTTTCTTTTTCAAAACTGAAATGGCGATACTGGGGGTGGGGGGTAGAGTTTGAAAATTGCAGAACCCCTTTAGTCCGAAATGGTGTCCATCCAATCCTACCGTCGACTACATATGCTAGCACCGTCCCAGCCAAAGTCACAACAAAGGTTAACCAAGCCATGGTCATGTTCTATCAAAGTGGCAAAAAGAATTACTTTTTAATACAGCAAAACTAATTCTATCAACTATTATTAAAGGCTAAACAACTATTAAACCAAACAGTAGCAAAATTAATATGAATTAATTATAAAAATTTATCTACTGTTGTCTAACAAAAGCATACTACAACATGTTAAAATCTACAGACATAACTAACTAAAAATTATTGAAAACAACAATTAAAGGACTAAAACAACTATATAAGCAAAACAGTACTGTTTTAATTAAAATCCTAATTTAAATTATTCTAAAAATAAGCAAATAGATCTTACTGTGACAACAATCTAACATGTGACTAGGAGCAAAAGAAATAAATTTAAAACTATTTTTCAACTCAAATTATTTACAATCTAGGGTTTGATGCAAATTTGAACAAATTCATATTTAAATCATTCAAATTTGAATACTAATGGCACAAACAGAAACTAGACAAAATTTTGAATCTAATGCAAAAAGAATCACTCAAAAATATCAAATATCCTAAAAGATATAAGCAATTTAAAACAGAAACTAAAAACAAAAAAAACAAATGGTAAAACATAAAACAAATTTAAGAACCCCTTTAGTCCCGGTTCGTGGCTCCAACCGGGACCGGGACTACCTTTAGTCCAGGTTCGAGCCACGAACCGGGACTAAAGGGCGTCGCACCCTTTAGTCCCGGTTCGAACCACGAATCGGGACTAAAGGTCAAAAGGTAGTCCCGGTTCGAGCCACGAATCGGGACTAAACAGCATCGCACCCTTTAGTCCCGGTTGAAGCCACGAACCAGGACTAAAGGTCCCATTTGAACCAGGACTAATGCCTGCCCGGCGCCCTATCCGCTCGAACCGGGACTAATGCTCACATTCGTCCCGGTTCGTAATGCAACTAGGACTAATGTGTAGATTGAGCTTGGGCCAAAGCCCTGTTTTTCTACTAGTGATACGCCATGGGCCTTCAGGAGATGGCCCACTGGTAAACCGCAACGAGGGTCCTCGGCCCGAGTCACCTTACCGGGAGATGACGTGCTGGGTACCCTTTGGTCCGGGACACCATCAAACATGGTCATGAATTTCCAATAGCCGTCGTCGTGCTATGTCGTTGGGTTCGGTGCTTGTAACTCTAAATGCATATTCACATATGCTATAGATTCATTGCAAGTTTCGGCTATAATATTTTATAGAAATAATATGATGAAGGTTGAAAGGTGAAATGAATGCCTTACATAGATCATGAGTCAATTATCAAATAATGGAGGATTTTAGAAATTTCTCAAAGCCTAGAATCCAATGGCGATCGACAAACTTGAACAGAACCACCCCAAAGACAAACTTGATGCATGGAGTAGGGGAGGCCCGGCGGCGGCATGGCTAGGTTTACAGCCCGGTCGGCCACGCGTGACTCCTTTTATAACAGGCGTCGGGGTAAGCTGAGTATATATTACCGGATACTCGGCTTACATATATGAGACCCATGGGTTGTTAATAGACACTCGCCTACAGTGGCCGCTGTCACAGAGCTGTCAAGGGGTGGGAGGACTGTTGGTGCCAAGCCCGATCGCTGTCTAGCCCTAGCTCTCTAACCCGAACCAAGCAGAAGAAGGGAGGAAGGAAAAAGACAGAGGACACAGGAGGGGTTTTTTCAGGCGCTCGAACGCCACTTTCACGAGCACAAACTCGTCAAACCTCACCAGTTACAACGATCATATTGGGCTTTATACCTGGGAGACGCTGGGAACGATTCCCACGCCCTCCACCCAGCAGGACGCCCGATCGGTCCGCTCTGGCCGCGGCCACCTCACGCCCGCATACGCGTAGCTCGCGGCGAGCCCTCAACGATCTCGTCCACACTCCCGTGATCCCCTAACTAACTGGCTACACCACGCACGCTAGCTGGGTCCGCGCACACACGCACGCACGCACACACATGAACGCGTGGCTTATTCCTGACGGCCATGCGGCGGCTGCTTATGCCGAGCCCCTTGCATAAGCCGAGTGCTTTTCTCACAGTATGCCCAGATTTGTGTAGAAACAAAGTTCTTTTTGTGTTGTACTCGGCCTGTGTGAAGATAAGCCGAGCCACAGCCCGTTGCCATATGTTTTTTTCGAGCACTCGGCTTATGGTGTACTACGCCTAGTGGCCGATTATGTACACTTGATTTACGTTCAAACACTAGGCAGCATGTGTTTTTCCCATAGTGGTATGTGTTTATGTATTTAACGTGTTTCTAAAAAAGTATCTGTTCAATGCGACATTACGTGTGTCAATAAAAAATCCTTTATTCTATCAAAGAATGACTAATCTTATCTTGTTGTTTCCGTCCTTCTGTTGTTTCAGTAAGGAACAGCTGTCGTCGTCTTCATTCTATAGCCGTCTTCCTGTTTTAGAAAGCGTAGGGCTAAGCACGTTCGTCAGCAAAGCTGCCAATCTTATTTGTTCTTCGGACAAAGTAAGGTGGATCTTATGCAGCTGGGGACTGGGGCGCCTCGTAATCACATTCCACAGGACATCCGTGCAGTTGTATAATAAGAGCAGAGACAACATTTGAATCGCCACTTTATATATCCAGTTGGCGAACTTGCAAAAATCAGTAAGGTTCTATATATGGCTAACATGAAGCACTTGGTTTACTACCACGCACAATGTTCACGACCTGGCCTGCGAGGAGGCACGCGTGCAGCTCCCTCTTCTGCCACCTCCATGGCGCCGGGAGCGCCTTGCTGTACCGCGTGCTGGACGCGGTGACGTCGGTGAAATGTGAGACGCGGCGGGCTCGCAAGCAGGTCAAGGTGCTCGAGGCCCTCGACGTCGCCGGGACGCAGCTGTACCACTTCACCACCATCGTCATCGCCGGCATGGGCTTCTTCACGGACGCCTACGACCTGTTCTCGGTCTCCCTGATCGCCGACCTCCTGGGCCACATCTACTACCACTCGGCGGACGGCAGGCTCCCCGGCAACGTCGCCGGCGCTGTCAGCGGCGTGGCGCTCTGCGGCACGGTCCTGGGGCAGCTCTTCTTCGGCTGGCTCGGCGACAGGATGGGGCGGAAGCGGATCTACGGCGTCACGCTCAAGCTCATGGTGGTGTGCTCGCTCGCGTCCGGCCTCTCCTTCCACAACAAGCCCAAGTGTGTCATGGCCACGTTGTGCTTCTTCCGCTTCTGGCTTGGCTTTGGCATCGGCGGCGACTACCCGCTCTCGGCGACCATCATGTCTGAGTATGCCAACAAGAGGACTCGGGGAGCTTTCATAGCAGCGGTCTTCGCTATGCAGGTGTGTAAGTAATACTATTACAATGTTTATTTGAAAATCCTAGACTTACGGACAACAAGTCACGGAGGGAGCATACGGGATTACCTGTCCACCTGCTAATCTCCCTTCACGTCCTGATTGAAGTGTGGACCATCTGATTTTCAATCAACAGTTTCCATGTCAGCCTGTAGGTTCTAGTCCGTGAGTTTGAGTCCGTAAGTGTAGCAAAGCTCAAAAATGTGGTTAGGTTTCGACCGAGATTTAAAAAGTCTTAACCATGACATATAACATAGAGAAATGGAAAGAAAACATGAAAATAAAATTTTGCACGAATCTCCATCCGATATTCAAGTCTACTGAGATTTAGCAACACTACAACAGAAAAAAACAATATTTCAATCCTTACCATATTATACTTGCTCTGTATAAAGGGTCTCGGGAACCTCGCTGCTGGGGCTGTCGTTCTGGTGCTCTCTGCGAGATTCAAGAACACGGCCGCGTACGAGACTGACCAGCTTGGGCAAGCGGACTACGTGTGGCGCATTGTACTCATGCTCGGCGCCGTTCCCGCCCTCCTCACCTACTACTGGCGCATGAAGATGCCCGAGACGGCGCGGTACACGGCGCTAATCGCCAAGAACCTCAAGCTAGCGGCGTCCGACATGGCCGCGGTCCTCGACATCGACTTCGTGTCGGAGGCGGACGCGGAAGTTGTCAAGCAGGATGAGTTTGGCCTCTTCTCCATGGATTTCCTTCACAAGCATGGCCGCCAGCTCCTCGGCACCACCGTCTGCTGGTTCGTCCTTGACGTCGTCTTCTACTCCCTCAATCTCTTCATGAAGGACATCTTCAACAACATCGGCTGGTTTGGAGACCCGGTCATGATGAGCCCTCTCGAGCAGACCTACAAGATAGCTCGCACGCAGGCCATCATCGTGGTTTGCGGTTCCCTGCCAGGGTACTTCCTCACCGTCCTCTTCATCGACCGCATCGGCCGCATCAAGATCCAGCTCATGGGGTTCACCATGATGACCATCTTCATGATCGGGCTCGCCGCGCCCTACAAGTTCTGGTCCAAACCAAGCATGCACGTAGCCTTCGCCATCATGTACGCCTTGATCCTCTTCTTCGCAAACTTCGGGCCCAACTCCACCACCTTTATCCTGCCCACGGAGATATTCCCGACGCGGCTGCGGTCGACGTGCAATGGCATATCGGCCGCCGGGGGTAAGTGTGGTGCCATCATCGGAGTTCTCTGGTTCCAGTATTCTCACACGAGCAACCGGAGCTCTCTTCTTCTGCTGGCGGGGTGCAACCTAATTGGAGTTATGTTCACTCTTGCCTTGCCGGAGTCCAAAGGGATGTCACTCGAGGATATCACCGGGGAAATGGAGGAAGAAAGCAAACCACCTGAAGAATCTGCAACGATTGCTGAAGCTGAGTTCATCCACAGCGTGGAAATTTCGTAACCAGTAACGTCCATCCTGGCCGGTTGTTGATCTTGGTGTCTACTCATCAAAATTACTCAAACATTGAGAACTTGTATCTTTGAGATGTTTGGTTATATATAGCGTTCAATGTAACATGAGATGGGATATACTCCAAGCAAAGTGGTAATAAGACAACTAAAATTAGGCATCGCAAATAATAGAGCAAATTTTTGTTTTACCCCATTTATGACAGTTTCATCCGCTTTACCCCTTCTAAACTCGAACCTTAATATAACAGTAATGGCCGGGCCGATCATCATCCGAAGAATTGCATAGCCGCACCACTTCCTAAGGGACGCAGCTTCAGTGTCGTAAAGGCACCTGCTTTTGGGTCCTTGACATGTGGGGCAGCCACCTGTTGGGTCCACATGTCATAGGCACAAAGGCAGGTGCCTTAAGGCCCCGAAGCGCAGTTCCTTCCTAAGGGTCGCTTTTGAAGATTACATGGGTCCACCCCATTAAGAGAATGTAGTTTGATGCCATCCCTTAGTTCCCAATGCGTCCATCGCTTGGTTCACAAGAAAACGCCCAAATCGGAGGAGCAGTAGCCCATTTGACATGGAAAAGTCCAAAATAGACCTGAAACTTGTAGACGAAAGCTAAACCAAATCCTAAACTTTGAATCCCGAAAATTGGCACTATGAACTTATCAATCCCGATCTATTTTGAACCTTGAAAGTATTTTGTTGGAGAACGTAGTAATTTCAAGAAAATTCCTACGCACACGCAAGATCATGGTGATGCATAGCAACAAGAGGGGAGAGTGTGTCCACGTACCCTCGTAGACCGAAAGCGGAAGCGGAAGCGTTAGCACAACGCGGTTGATGTAGTCGTACGTCTTCACGATCCGACCGATCAAGTACCGAACGTACGGCACCTCCGAGTTCAGCACACGTTCAACTCGATGACGTCCCTCGAACTCCGATCTAGCCGAGCTTTGAGGGAGAGTTCCGTCAGCACGACGGTGTGGTGAAGATGATGATGTTCTACCGACGCAGGGCTTCGCCTAAGCACCGCTACGATATTATCGAGGTGGATTATGGTGGAGGGGGGCACCGCACACGGCTAAGAGATCAATGATCAATTGTTGTGTCTATGGGGTGCCCCCTGCCCCCGTATATAAAGGAGCAAAGGGGGAGAGGCGGCCGGCCAGGAGGAGGCGCGCCAGGAGGAGTCCTACTCCCACCGGGAGTAGGACTCCCTCCCTTCCTAGTTGGAGTAGGAGAAGGGGAAAGGAGGAGGGAGAGAGGAAGGAAAGAGGGGCGCCCCCCTCCTTCTCCAATTCGGACTAGAGGGGGAGGGGCGCGCGGCCTGCCCTGGCCGCCCCTCCTCTTCTCCCCATCTTGGCCCATTAAACCCCGGGGGTTCAATAACCCCTGTACTCGGTAAAATCCCGATTTCACCCGGAACACTTCCAATATCCTAATATAGGCTTCCAATATATCAATATTTATGTCTAGGCCATTTCGAGACTCCTCGTCATGTCCGTGATCACATCTGGGACTCCGAACTATCTTCGGTACATCATAACACATAAACTCATAATATAACCTTCATCGAACTTTAAGCGTGCAGACCCTACGGGTTCGAGAACTATGTAGACATGACCGAGACATGTCTCCGGTCAATGACCAATAGCGGAACCTGGATGCTCATATTGGCTCCTACATATTCTACGAAGATCTTTATCGGTCAAACCGCATAACAACATACGTTGTTCCCTTTGTCATCGGTATGTTACTTGCCCGAGATTCGATCGTCGTATCTTAATACCTAGTTCAATCTCATTACCGGCAAAGCTCTTTACTCGTTCCGTAATACATCATCCTGCAACTAACTCATTAGTTACAATGATTGCAGGGCTTATAGTGATGTGTATTACCAAGTGGGCCCAGAGATACCTCTCCGACAATTGGAGTGACAAACCCTAATCTCGAAATACGCCAACTCAACAAGTACCTTCGGAGACACCTGTAGAGCACCTTTATAATCACCCAGTTACGTTGTGATGTTTGGTAGCACACAAAGTGTTCCTCCGGTAAACGGGAGTTGCATAATCTCATAGTCATAGGAACATGTATAAGTCATGAAGAAAGCAACAACAACATACTAAACGATTAAGTGCTAAGCTAACGGAATGGGTCAAGTCAATCACATCATCCTCCTAATGATGTGATCTCGTTAATCAAATGACAACTCATGTCTATGGCTAGGAAACATAACCATCTTTGATCAACGAGCTAGTCAAGTAGAGGCATACTAGTCTATCTATGCATTCACACATGTATTATGTTTCCGGTTAATACAATTCTAGCATGAACAATAAACATTTATCATGAAATAATGGAATAAATAATAACTTTATTATTGCCTCTAGGGCATATTTCCTTCAGTCTCCCACTTGCACTAGAGTCAATAATCTAGTTCACATTGCCATGTGATTTAACACCAATAGTTCACATCACTATGTGATTAACACCTATAGTTCACATCGCCATGTTACCAACACTAAAAGGGTTTACTAGAGTCAGTAATCTAGTTCACATCGCTATGTGATTAACACCCAAAGAGTACTAAGGTGTGATCATATTTTGCTTGTAAGAGAAGTTTAGTCAATGGGTCTGCCAAAATTCAGATCCGTATGTATTTTGCAAATTTCTATGTCTACAATGCTCTGCACGGAGCTACTTTAGCTAATTGCTCCCACTTTTAATATGTATCCAGATTGAGACTTAGAGTCATCTGGATCAGTGTCAAAGCTTGCATCGACGTAACTCTTTACGACGAACCTTTTGTCACCTCCATAATCGAGAAACATATCCTTATTCCACTAAGGATAATTTTGAGCGTTGTCCAGTGATCTACTCCTGGATCACTATTGTACTCCCTTGCCAAACTTAGTGTAGGGTATACAATAGATCCGGTACACAGCATGGCATACTTTATAGAATCTATGGCTGAGGCATATGGAATGACTTTCATTCTCTTTCTATCTTCTATCGTGGTCAGGCGTTGAGTCTTACTCAACTTCACACCTTGCAACACAGGCAAGAACTCTTTCTCTGACTGTTCTATTTTAAACTACTTAAAAATCTTGTCAAGGTATGTACTCATTGAAAAAACTTATCAAGCGTCTTGATCTATCTCTATAGATCTTGATGCTCAATATGTAAGTAGCTTCACCGAGGTCTTTATTTGAAAAACTCCTTTCAAAAACTCCTTTATGCTTTCCAGAAAATTCTACATTATTTCCGATCAACAATATGTCATTCACATATATTTATCATAAATTTTGTAGTGCTCCCACTCACTTTCTTGTAATACAGGCTTCACCGCAAGTCTATATAAAACTATATGCTTTTATCAACTCATCAAAGCGTATATTCCAACTCCGAGATGCTTGCACCAGTCCATAGATGGATCGCTGGAGCTTGCACATTTTGTTAGCACCTTTAGGATCGACAAAACCTTTTGGTTGCATCATATACAACTCTTCTTTAAGAAATTCATTAAGGAATGTAGTTTTGATATCCATTTGCCAGATTTCATAAAATATGGCATTTCGCTAACATCATTCGGACAAATTTAAGCATCGCTACGAGTGAGAAAATCTCATCGTAGTCAACACCTTGAACTTTGTCAAAACCTTTTTTCGACAAGTCTAGTTTTGCAGATAGTAACACTACTATCAGCGTCCGTCTTCCTCTTGAAGATCCATTTATTTTCTATGGCTTACCGATCATCGGCAAGTCAATCAAAGTCCACACTTTGTTCTCATACATGGATCCCATCTCAGATTTCATGGCCTCAAGCCATTTCGCGGAATCTGGGCTCATCATCGCTTCCTCATAGTTCGTATGTTCGTCATGGTCAAGTAACATGAACTCCAGAATAAGATTACCATACTACTCTGGTGCGGAACGTACTCTGGTTGACCTACGAGGTTCCGTAGTAACTTGATCCGAAGCTTCATGATCATCATCATTAACTTCCTCACTAATTGGTGTAAGCATCACTGGAACTGATTTCAGTGATGAACTACTTTCCAATTCGGGAGAAGGTACAGTTACCTTATCAAGTTCTACTTTCCTCCCACTCACTTCTTTAGAGAGCAACTCCTTCTCTAGAAAGGATCCATTCTTGGCAACGAATATCTTGCCTTCGGATCTGTGATAGAAGGTATACCCAACTGTCTCCTTTGGGTATCCTATGAAGACACATTTCTCCGATTTGGGTTGGAGCTTATCAAGATGAAACTTTTTCACATAAGCATCGCAACCCCAAACTTTAAGAAATGACAACTTTGGTTTCTTGACAAACCACAGTTCATATGGTGTCGTCTCAACGGATTTAGATGGTGCCCTATTTAACGTGAATGCAGCTGTCTCTAATGCATAACCCCAAAACGATAGTGGTAAATCGGTAAGAGACACCATTGATTGCACCATATCTAATAAAGTACGGTAATGACGTTCGGACACACCATTATGCTGTGGTGTTCCAGGTGGCATGAGTTTCTGAAACTATTTCACATTGTTTTAATTGAAGACCAAATTCATAACTAAAATATTCGTCTCTGCGATTAGATCGTAGAAACTTTATTTTCTTGTTATGATGATTTTCCACTTCACTCTGAAATTCTTTGAACTTTACAAACGTTTCAGACTTATGTGTCATCAAGTAGATATACCCATATCTGCTCAAATCATCTCTGAAGGTGAGAAAATAACGATACCCGCCGCGAGCCTCAATATTCGTCGGACCATATACATCAGTATGTATGATTTCCAACAAATCTGTTGCTCGCTCTGATACGTCCATTTTGCATTATGCTTTTATATCGATATTTATTGCACTGTGGGCTGTTATTACACATTATGTCACAATACTTATGCCTATTCTCTCTTATTTTACAAGGTTTACATAAGGAGGGAGAATGCCGACAGCTGGAATTTTGGGCTGGAAAAGGAGCAAATATTAGAGACCTATTCTGCACAACTCCAAAAGTCCTGAAACTCCACGAAAGTTAGTTTTGGAAATAATAAAAAATACTGAGCGGAAGAAATACGTCAGGGGGGCCTCCACCTGTCCACGAGGGTGGGGGCGCGCCCTACCCCCCTGGGCACGCCCCCTGCCTCGTGGGCCCCCTGTTGGCCCTCCGGTGCTCATCTTCTGGTATATGAAGTCTTTCGTCCAAAGAAAAATCATAAGAAAGCTTTCGGGACGAGACTCCGCCGCCACGAGGCGGAACCAATCTAGGGCTCCGGCAGATCTGTTCTGCCGGGGAAACTTCCCTCCGGGAGGGGGAAATCATTGCCATCATCATCACCAACGCTCCTCCCATCAGGAGGGGGCAATCTCCATCAACATCTTCACCAGCACCATCTCCTCTCAAACCCTAGTTCATCTCTTGTATCCAATTCTAGTCTCTAAGTCCGGGATTGGTACCTGTAGGTTGCTAGTAGTGTTGATTACTCCTTGTAGTTGATGCTAGTTGGTTTATTTGGTGGAAGATCATATGTTCAGATCCATTATGCATATTAATACCCCTCTGATTATGACATGAATATGCTTTGTGAGTAGTTACGTTTGTTCCTGAGGACATGGGAGAAGTCCTGCTATTAGTAGTCATGTGAATTTGGTATTCGTTCGATATTTTGATGAGATGTATGTTGTCTATCCTCTAGTGGTGTTATGTGAACGTTGACTACATGACACTTCACCATTATTTGGGCCTAGAGTAAGGCATTGGGAAGTAATAAGTAGATGATGGGTTGCTAGAGTGACAGAAGCTTAAACCCTACTTTATGCGTTGCTTCATAATGGGCTGATTTGGATCCATATGTTTCATGCTATGGTTAGGTTTACCTTAATACTTTTGTTGTAGTTGCGGATGCTTGCAATAGAGGTTAATCATAAGTGGGATGCTTGTTCAAGTAAGAACAGCACCCAAGCACCGTTCCACCCACATATCAAATTATCAAAGTACCGAACGCGAATCATATGAACGTGATGAAAACTAGCTTGACGATAATTCCCATGTGTCCTCGGGAGCACTTTTCTTTATATAAGAGTTTGTCCAGGATTGTCCTTTGCTACAAACAGGATTGGGCCACCTTGCTGCACTTTATTTACTTTTGTTACTTGTTGCTCGTTACCAATTATCTTATCACAAAACTATCTGTTACCTATAATTTCAGTGTTTGCAGAGAATACCTTGCTGAAAACCGCTTATCATTTCCTTCTGCTCCTTGTTTGGTTCGACACTCTTACTTATCGGAAGGACTACGATAGATCCCCTATACTTGTGGGTCATCAAGACTCTTTTCTGGCGCCGTTGCCGGGGAGTGAAGCACCTTTGGTAGGTGGAATTTGGTAAGGAAAAATTTATATAGTGTGCTGAAATTTACTATCACTTGTTACTATGGAAAGTAATCCTCTGAGGGGCTTGTTCGGGGTATCTTCACCCCAACCAGTAGAGCAAAGAGTTGCTCCTCAACCTACTGAAAATGAAAATGTCCACTTTGAAATTCCTTCGGGTATGCTAGAAAAACTGCTAGCTAATCCTTTTGCAGGAGACGGAAAAAAGCATCCTGATGAGCACCTAATCTATGTGGATGAAGTTTGTGGATTATTTAAGCTTGCAGGTATACCCGATGATTTTATTAAGAAGAAGGTCTTCCCTTTATCTTTGAAGGGAGATGCATTGACATGGTATAGGCTATGTGATGATACGGGGTCATGGAACTACAAACGATTGAAATTGGAATTTCATCAGAAGTTTTATCCTATGCATCTTGTTCATCGTGATCGCAATTATATATATAATTTTTGGCCTCGCGAAGGAGAAAGCATCTCTCAAGTTTGGGGGAGGCTTAAATCAATGTTATATTCATGCCCCAATCATGAGCTCTCAAGATAATTGATTATTCAAAAAAATTAAATGTTGAAACCAATGTTATAAATGTTGGTAATCCTATAAATGTTGAAACAAATGTTATTGAAACCGTAACCCCGGAGGAATACATAAGGGACACTTTCCGGAACATTTCAGACTCCGAAAAGGAATAGGTATGTGGTACGATAAGTAAACCGACTCCAAAACAGTTCTAATGGCAATTTTTCTACGTTTTGGAATATTTAGAAAAACAGAAAAATAAGAAGCATTTCGGGAAGGACACGAGGCCTCCACGAGGGTGGAGGGCGCGCCCTACCCTACTGGGCGCGCCCCCTACCTCGTGGGCACCTCGTGTGCTCTCGGGACTCCGTTTTCTTGCACGATACATATTTTGGTCGGTAAAAATTCATTATATAATCTCCCGAAGGTTTTCACTCCTGTATCACGCAAATATCCTCTGTTTTCGTTTCGAGTTGTTTCTCTGACAGATCTAGATCATCATGACGTCTCCAAGCGCCCCCAAGGACAAGTTCTTAGACAAGGTCATCAACCCCTACCTTGCGGAGGTGCTGCAACACCCTCAAACCATTGAGATGCGGGAGGGGTTGCTGCACATCCGCGATGTTGAGGGACCACGGAGGACCGGAAGCGTGGAGACAAGGCTTGAAGCAATGGAGCAACAAGTTTTCAAGTGCCAGGAGATGGTTGAGCGTGGACTTGACTCCAATCACATAATGATCACGGAGTTCACCAACAACCACAAGCTGGATGCCAAGGACATTGGGGAGGCCATCTTCAAGCTCCACGAGAAAATCGAGCACTTCCAAGCTCAAATCTATGACCTGCAAAACCAAAACTGTGAGTATGAATATAGATTCAAAAGGATGAGTTTGGCTGCAGATTTAAGGATCCCAGAGACTCGATCATTCTTCTATGATGGTGAGCCTATGCCTTGGAAGATGGACGACAAGCCTACATCATCAACAATCCCTTCACCAGCAACAGTGTGACACCCCAAAAAATTTAACTTCGTTTTGTTAATTAAAATCTTGCCAGGAAATTTAACTTTCCTTTTCTTGGTTTTTCTTGATTTCAGAACCATTCTTTTCTTGGTTATCTTGGAGTTGTTCCCTAAGATGAAAACCTTTCACTTATGATATTGGACTTGTTTACCCTCTCAAGAAAATCTTTTCTTTTATCAGAAGAATTAATTATACAATATTCTTCCTGATCTTTATTTTCTTGAAAAAATGGTTTCCCATAGTTTTATGGTCCCATTTGTACTACAACCCTTTTATAAATTCTTTCAAAAATCTCACCAAAATTTGGAGATGTCATATGGAGTTTTTGAACCACTTTTGTGCAAAAATATCTTCTGCCCATTGAATATTTAGAGCTCTACACCATATTTTCAAATCTGGTCCAGAGAGCATTTTTACACTACAACCCATTTAAATATTTCTTTAAAGCTTCTACCAAAATTATGGGATATCAGTAGGAGCATAGTATTCAACTTTATGCAATAATCTAGTGTTGTCCTTTGGAAAAACTGAGTGAATCATCCTCTTTTCCATTCTGGTCCAACTTGAGGTTTTGTACAGCAACCACCTTTTTAGTTGCTCCTTGATCCATGATTCCTTTTCCTACTAGTAGTCCTCCTTGCCAAACCCTTAAGACCAGGAGAGTGGACCCATTGGATGATCCTAGTGCTTGGAACAAGGCCATTTGCTTTCTGTCCAGAATTGAAGTTTTGCAAAACTTGTACTAGCAAGTTTGTGCTTTGGACAAACTAACCTTACCATCCTCTATTTCATCTAAAGAGACCCCACTCTGGAAGTTTTGGCCACTCCAAGAAATGCCTAAGTGCCCTTGGCATTTTGTCAAACACCTTATGGGCATGATCTGTTTTGGCATGAGTTTTTGTTTACACAATGATCTTGACCCCCTGACCAGACCAGCATGTCCAATGGTTTTGCCTTAGATGATAACCCCACCCTGCTATCTTTCTTGTGGTTTGGAGTCCCCTAGCATGCCATAGCATTTCATCGAGCACGTTCCGTGCATGCTCTGGGCACGAGCAGAGCACGTGTTTTGCACGTGCCGCGCCCGAGCCGACGCGTCGTGCCCCTGATCGCTGCACGCCCCGCGGAGCCACGCCACTCACTAACCTTCTCCCTGCATCACGCCAAACAGCCTCTGGTGCCCTGCAGCACCGCCGTCAGAGCCCTTGGCGGCACGCCGGCGTCCGCAGCGCGTTTCGGCCAGGTCGGTGCCGCCCAAGTCGCCAACGCTCGCCACCTGCCCCCTTGAACAGCGCAAGCTCATCCTCAAGCGTGTCCACTAGCGCTCGTCGCCGCCACGTCGCCCAAGCTACAGAAAGACGGTCGCCGGCGACCTTATCCGCGGCCGCCGCTGAACTGCCTTGACTCGCCTATTTAAGGAAGCCCTGAGCCCGTCCCCGCACGGAGGCAACCTCATGCCACCCCAATGGCGCTTCCCTAGCTCGCAATCGACCCGGGGAGGTCTCCGTCCCCATCTCAGGCGACCGCAGCCGCCGCTACTGCCTCGGCCATCCCGGCGCCACCAGGGCCTCCCCCACTCCACTCTCTTCACCAGGAACTCCCCCTCTCTCTCATGAGTCCATCCCCCTATTCAATCTTGATCGGGACTCGCCGCGTGCAGAATTTTACTTTGCCCGACGACCGCCGTCCACCGCGAAGCTCACCGCCGGCAGCTCCGTCCACCCCAGAGACCATATCCACCACCGGAGTGACCGTCTTGATCCCCTGAGCCCGTAGATGGCCTCCGTTCTCCGAACGGTGCCGTCATTCGCCGGCGAGCCTCGCTGGAGCTCCGCCTGCTTTTCGGCCGGAGGAGGCGGCGCAGCGGGATCTGGTCAAACCTGACCCGATGGGCAGCGGGTCCACTGTCGATGACCCATGACCGATCCACGCAGGCATAAGTGGAAGCGTATTTTAGAACACGCCATCGACGTGGTCAGTTCGAATCGTTTTCTTTTTATTCTGTTTTATTTATAAAAAAACAGATTTTGGCCACAGCTTTGACTGCCTGTAACTTTTTAAATACAAATCCAAATGAATTGATTCTTTTTCCTACCTCTCTCAAATTTAATATAGTTTATTTTAAGATTTATTTGAAAAAAATTCAAAACAACTTTTTGTGCTGTTTTGAGTTGTGTGTTAATTCAGATTTATTTAAAATAGGACCTTGGAGAGAGAGAAGAAAACTTTCAAAAGTTTTTAGGATGCACCCTGCCTCTACACAACCTGAAGGCAAGCATTCTGAACCCCGGCATAATAATTTTGGTGTGTTATTCGACATGTTTATAACACCACCTCTTTTCAAAGAGCTCGTTATTTCATGTGATATGATCATTTGCATGGATGCATATTAATGATTTCCATGCTGTTGGAAATGAACACACTTGTGTTGGTAATCATCCTCATATGCCTTGCATGCATACCGGGAGGAATCCGGGAAAACCTCTGGCTTGGGTAGGCATGAGTTTGTCGCCGGTCTCCGTCGAGGCGGTTATGTCCGGTATGGCATAGTAAGGTATAATGAATGTTGATTCTGTTGGTTGATATATATTGTGATACATGTCATGCAGGGAATTTATAAACCTCCTGAGTCGACCTTAGATCGAGTCTTGTACCAGTAACCCCCATAATTGTTTCGTACTACCACTTGCCCCTACTGCAAGTAGGGTATGGTTCAGTCAGTCGTCAACCCCTTTCTAGCACACACCGTACAGAGAGGCCATTGTGGAAGATATCGGTTGAAGCCGGTAGGCATGCCACCTGGTCCGGGGGCATGGGTGTTTCCGGTTGAGACCGAGAGGGGAGGCCACCCCTTAGAGCGCGCGATATAAATTTGATCCCATGCTACGCGAGGTTGTAGCCTCCCCACTTAGAGTTTTGCTTAACAAGTGTCATGGGTGATTCCAGACACTGGTAAGTTAAGCTGGTGTGTGCAAGTCAGGTGTGTTTTCAATTAAAAGACCGTAGACGGAATTAGTCCCGATGGACTAAAGGAATCGATTACTCTTGGGAAAAGAGTACACCCTCTGCAGAGATTAAACCTATTCTTAAAGCCGTGTCCATGGTTAAGGATTACAGTCTGGTATGGGTCAGGTGTCGGTCTTAGTGTCGGTCTTCGGGGGAGAAACTGTTAAACCCGAACTGGGATCGCAACTTGAGACTTGTAATAATTATGATTATTATTTTATTATGGACTAACCCGTTATATTATTTGAATTATCGAGTATCCCTGGGATGGTTCTACCTCCTGGATATTCACTGTGATTATTTATAAGCCCTTTATGTGGTGTTGCTCAGACGCCCGACTGTGGCATTGTATGTTTTTATTTTCTTTTATAAGCCCTTTATGTGGTGTCGCTCAGACGCCTGACTGTGGCATTGTATGTTTTTATTTTCTTTTATAAGCCCTTTATGTGGTGTCACTCAGACGCCCGACTGTGGCATTGCTTGTTTTTTATTTATTTATAAGCCCTATATGTGGTGTCGCTCAGACGCCCGACTGTGGTATTGCTTGTTATTTATTTATTTATAAGCCCTTTATGTGGTGTCGCTCAGATGCCCGACGGTGGCATTTCTTGTTATTTATTTATTTGTAAGCCCTTTTTGTGGTGTCGCTTAGACGCCCGACTGAGGCATGCTTGTTATTTACCATCAATTCGAGACGTCGCTTCAGACATCCGAATGGTGCATTTTATTCCTACCTGTCATTACATATTCGTTGTTGCATATTAATAACCTGCCTGCATGCATCAAGGATTTATTTTATGACTGACGTTGTGATCATAGAATATTTTCAAAGCTTGATTATCGGTTGCTATATTATACCTGTGTTCATAATGTTTGCGAGTACATTCAAAGTACTCACTGGCTTGTCCCTGGCTATTGTCTTGGCCAGATTTCTTGCATGGAGAGGAAATGTTGCGGAGTCAGCCCCGGAACCAAGCAACGACGATAGCAGCCTCACGAAGATAGGAGTTAACCTGGTCAGTTGTTCCCGTGGGAAATGGAGTCCCATAGACGTTGATGATTCCACGAACCGCTTCCGCCATCAACCACTAGGAACCTTATGTTGTACTCCCAGGCCAGAATGGTCTTGTACCACATATGTTGTATTTTGCTTGGAATTTATGTATCAAGTTGGTACCTCATCAGCTAACAGTAATCCTGGGGCTGATGAGCACGACGGCCATTTTCTGGAATTTAATACCCGGAAAACCGGTCGCCACAAACAGAGACATAATCACATGGGTATGGGTACTCCCCTTGGCAACTGCCAAGCTTGGGGGAGATGCCCCGGTATTGTATCACCATCACACTCCTATCTTTATCGTTTTTCTTAGTTCGATCCTATTAAGTAGTATCTTGATCTAGTAGAATAAAAGTTTTGGTATGATCTAGTTTTGAGTTTTGCTTTATGATCTCTCTATGTAATCGAGTCCGTGAGCTATATATAATAAAGATTAGTGTTAAGTCAAGGGCTTGATTATTTTGCTATGATCTTGAGTGAATAAAATAAAAGAGAAAAGAATAAAAGAAATAATACAAAATATCATATTGATCTTATGGGTAGTAATGACTTCACATAGAAAGAGTATGATGATTAAAAGTTGTTGAGAGTTGACAAACATAGTTTTGCTCATCGTTGCAATTAAAAGGAAGTAATAAAGAAAGAGAGTTTCACATATAAATATACTATCTTGGACATCTTTTATGATTGGGAGCACTCATTAAAATATGACATGCTAAAGAGTTGATGTTGGACAAGGAAGACAACGTAATGGATCATCCAACATGTTGAGCTTGCCTTTCCCCCTCATGCTAGCCAAATTCTTTGCATCAAGTAGAGATACTACTTGTGCTTCCCAAAACCCTTAAACCAGTTTTGCCATAAGAGTCCACCATACATATCTATGGATTGAGTAAGATCCTTCAAGTAAGTTGTCATCGGTGCAAGCAATGAAAATTGCTCTCTAAATATGTATGATTGGTTGGTGTGGAGGAAATAAGCTTTATACGATCTTGTGATGTGGAAGAAATAAAAGCGACGGACTGCATAATAAAGGTTCATATCACAAGTGGCAATATAAAGTGACGTTCTTTCGCATTAAGATTTTGTGCAACCAACCCTGAAAGCGCATGGCAACCTCTGCTTCCCTATCGAAGGGCCTATCTTTTATTATTATCTTCTACCTTATGCAAGAGTCATGGTGATTTTCACCTTTCCTTTTTACATTTTATCCTTTGGCAAGCACAATGTGTTGGAAAGATCTAGACATATATATCTAATTTGATGTAAGTCAGCATGAGTTATTATTGTTGACATTACCCTTGAGGTAAAAGGTTGGGAGGCGAAACTATAAGCCCCTATCTTTCTCTATGTCCGATTAAAACTCCGTAACCACAAGTATTGCGTCACTGTTAGCAATTATGAAAGACTAAATGATAGTTGAGTATGTGGACTTGCTAGAAAGCTCTGACATAGACTCTTTCTGATGTTATGATAAATTGAAATTGCCTCAATGACTGAGATTATAGTTTGTTAGTTCTCAATAAAGTTTTTGATTCATACTTTGCATTGTGAATAGATTATTACTTGAGCATAAGAAATCATATGACAATATCCATATATGTTGCTGTTATGAGAATAATCATGATGCCCTCATGTACGTATTTTATTTTATCGACACCTCTACCTTTAAAAATGTTGACATATTTATCGTTATCGGCTTTCGCTTGAGGATAAGCGAGGTCTAAGCTTGGGGGAGTTGATACGTCCATTTTGCATCATGCTTTTATATCAATATTTATTGCATTATGGGCTGTTATTACACATTATGTCACAATACTTATGCCTATTCTCTCTTAATTTACAAGGTTTACATAAGAAGGAAGAATGCCGGCAGCTGGAATTCTGGGCTGGAAAAGGAGCAAATATTAAAGACCTATCCTGCACAACTCCAAAAGTCCTGAAACTCCACGGAAGTTATTTTTGGAAATAATAAAAAATACTGAGCGGAAGAAATACGTCAGGGGGGCCTCCACCTGTCCACGAGGGTGGGCGGCGCCGTACCCCTTGGGCGCGCCCCCTGCATCGTGGGCCCCCTGTTGGCCCTCCGGTGCCCATCTTCTGGTATATGAAGTCTTTCGTCTGAAGAAAAATCATAAGCAAGCTTTCGGGACGAGACTCCGCTGCCACGAGGCGGAACCTTGGCGGCACCAATCTAGGGCTCCGGCAGAGCTGTTCTGCCGGGGACACTTCCCTTCGGGAGGGGGAAATCATCGCCATCGTCATCACCAGTGCTCCTCCCATCGGGAGAGGGCAATCTCCATCAACATCTTCACCAGCACCATCCCCTCTCAAACCCTAGTTCATCTCTTGTATCCAATTCTTGTCTCTAATTCCGGGATTGGTACCTGTAGGTTGCTAGTAGTGTTGATTACTCCTTGTAGTTGATGCTAGTTGGTTTATTTGGTGGAAGATCATATGTTCAGATCCATTATGCATATTAATACCCCTCTGATTATGAACATGAATATGCTTTGTGAGTAGTTACGTTTGTTCCTGAGGACATGGGAGAAGTCTTGGTATTCGTTCGATATTTTGATGAGATGTATGTTGTCTATCCTCTAGTGGTGTTATGTGAACGTTGACTGCATGACACTTCACCATTATTTGGGCCTAGAGGAAGGCATTGGGAAGTAATAAGTAGATGATGGGTTGCTAGAGTGAAAGAAGCTTAAACCCTAGTTTATGGGTTGCTTCGTAAGGGGCTGATTTGGATTCATATGTTTCATGCTATGGTTAGGTTTACCTTAATACTTTTGTTGTAGTTACGGATGCTTGCTATATAGGTTAATCATAAGTGGGATGCTTGTTCAAGTAAGAACAGCACCCAAGCACCGGTCCACCCACATATCAAATTATCAAAGTACCGAACGCGAATCATATGAACGTGATGAAAACTAGCTTGACGATAATTCCCATGTGTCCTCGGGAGCGCTTTTCTTTATAGAAGAGTTTGTCCAGGCTTGTCCTTTGCTACAAACAGGATTGGGCCACCTTGCTGCACTTTATTTACTTTTGTTACTTGTTGCTCGTTACCAATTATCTTATCACAAAACTATCTGTTACCTATAATTTCAGTGTTTGCAGAGAATACCTTGCTGAAAACCGCTTATCATTTCCTTCTGCTCCTCATTGGGTTCGACACTCTTACTTTTCGAAAGGACTACGATAGATCCCCTATACTTGTGGGTCATCAAGACTCTTATCTGGCTCCGTTGCCGGGGAGTGAAGCGCCTTTGGTAGGTGGAATTTGGTAAGGAAAAATTTATATAGTGTGCTGAAATTTACTATCACTTGTTACTATGGAAAGTAATCCTCTGAGGGGCTTGTTCGGGGTATCTTCACCCCGACCAATAGATCAAAGAGTTGCTCCTCAACCTACTGAAAATGAAAATGTCCACTTTGAAATTCCTTCGGGTATGCTAGAAAAACTGCTAGCTAATCCTTTTGTAGGAGACGGAACAAAGCATCCTGATGAGCACCTAATCTATGTGGATGAAGTTTGTGGATTATTTAAGCTTGCAGGTATACCTGGTGATTTTATTAAGAAGAAGGTCTTACCTTTATCTTTGAAGGGAGCTGCATTGACATGGTATAGGCTATGTGATGATACGGGGTCATGGAACTACAAACGATTGAAATTGGAATTTCATCAGAAGTTTTATCCTATGCATCTTGTTCATCGTTATCACAATTATATATATAATTTTTGGCCTCACGAAGGAGAAAGCATCTCTCAAGCTTGGGGGAGGCTTAAATCAATGTTATATTCATGCCCCAATCATGAGCTCTCAAGAGAAATGATTATTCAGAAAATTTATGCTCGGCTTTCTGATAACAATCGCACCATGCTCGATACTTCTTGTGCTGGCTCTTTTATGATGAAGACTATTGAATTCAAATGGGATTTATTGAATAGAATTAAACGTGACTCTGAGGATTGGGATCTCGACGAAGGTAAGGAGTCAGGTATGACACCTAAGTTTGATTGTGTTAAATCTTTTATGGATACCGATGTTTTCCGTAAATTTAGCACTAAATATGGACTTGACTCTAAGATAGTAGCTTCTTTCTGTGAATCTTTTGCTGCTTATGTTGATCTCCCTAAGGAGAAGTGGTTCAAGTATCATCCCCCCATAGAAGTAAAAGTAGCCGCACCTATTAAAGTTGAAGAAAATATATCACTTATAATGATCCTATTGTTCCTACTTCTTATGTTGAGAAACCACCTTTCCCTGTTAGGATAAAGGATCATGCTAAAGCTTCAACTGTGGTCCGTAAAAGCAATATTAGAACTTATACACCTCCTAAGCAAATTAAAGTCGAACCTAACATTGCTATTTTTAAAGATCTCTTGTCTGATAATATCGATGGGCATGTTATTCATTTCCGTGATGAAACTGCTAGAATTGCCAAACCTTGTGCTAAAGATAAACATAGACCTGTGGTAGGCATGCCTATTATTTCTGTTAAATTAGGAGATCATTGTTATCATGGCTTATGTGATATGGGTGCCAGTGCTAGTGCTATACCTCATGAATTATACAAAGAAATTATGCATGATATTGCACTTGTTGAGATAGAAGATATTGATGTTACCATTAAGCTTGCCAATAGAGATACCATATCACCCATTGGAATTGTTAGAGATGTTGAAGTCTTGTGTGGGAAAACTAAATATCCTTCTGATTTTCCTGTTCTTGGTTCCCCACAAGATAGCTTTTGTCCCATTATCACTACTAGGGAAAACCTTATACACAGAACTTTAGCAGCAGCGAGGGTCAAAAAAGCACGCTGGTGCTAACTAGTGGTAGCGCGCCTGGCCAAACCGCGCTGCAGATAAAGTTCTAGCAGTAGCGCGTGCTGCCCTAAACACGTTACTACTAAAATTCCCATGGCTTAGCCGATAGGCTTCACATAGTAGTAGCGACCTATAACGAACCGCGCTACCGCTACATTCTTTGTAGCAGCGCATTTTATAATAAACTCGCTACTGCTAAAGGATATAAAATTAAATGGAAAGCAAATAGAAAGGTAATTGAAAATGAAAGAAATAGAATAATGTGAAAGGAAAAAAATAAAATGTGAAGAAAACTAAATGAAAAAGGGAAAAAAGAGAAAGGAGTAGCAGTAGTGTGTATCCTAGAAAGCGATGTAGCTAACTTAGCAGTAGCGCTCTTCCTGGAACGCGCTATTGCTACCTCTGACTTAACCACGGGGTTCGTCCTTCCCCACGGCCACTTCCCCAACTCCAACTATCCATACTCCTCGCCGCCGCCGCGCGCTCTCCGCACACCCTCTACGCCGCCCCGACCCCAGATTCAATGCCGCCCCCGCCCCCTACCTCAACGCCGCCTCGGACGCCGCCCCCGACCCCGACCTCGACACCGCCATTCGTCGCGCGCCCGATTCCCCGACCCCGACCTCGACGCCGCCTGCCCCTCCCTCATCGCAGGCACCCGAGGTGAGCACTCCTGCTCCTCCCTCTCCCCTACCTCTGCCTAGGTTTTTTTTATATTTTAGTTGCATCAAATTAGTTAGGGTTCATGTAAGAGTGGAAACAAATCGGATGCGGATGTGGCAAATGAGTTAGGGTTCATGTAAGGGTGGAAACGAATCAAATTTCTAAGATGAATCATAAAACGAGTAAAATTTGACCACTTATTTCACTTTATAGTTGGATAATTGGAATATCCGCTACCACTTTCCACCCCTATAGGTTCATCAAATTAGATGGTAATTAGGGCAGTAGTTCCTAGGTACTAATTAGTTAGTAAGAACTAGGTACTAATTAGGTATTAGAATATTTTTATTTATAGTAAGTTTATTTTTAGTAAGAACTAGTTGAATTAATAGAACTAGTTAGTAAGAACTTGTTGTTATTTTTTAGTTAAAGCAATTTTTCCCGCATCGACGTAGACGATGCCTATCCCGCATCCTCGTCGTCGAGTCGGTGGAGGACGACACCTGCTTGACCAGATGGGCCATGTCCGGGACTGGGCTCCTCCGGGGTGGTACTGGGAGGGCTACCTACCGGGGGGCGCAGGTTGGTGAGGAGCCAGCCTGTCGTTGACCCGAACCTTCTTTAGTGGCGGTCACGTGGGCCAGTTACGGTCCAGAGGCTCGAGGACTCCGCGGAGGTGGTGCATCACCGTGTTAGTGAGGAGGACGCGCACGTCCGTCGCTACTTGTTTGCGTTGGAGCACAGGTTCTCCAGGGATCTCACTGGAGCTATGATCCCGTGATGGTTCCTTCTCTGTGGGTGTCCACCGCCCGCGCCGATACCCGTCGTGTGCTAGGGTTTTAGTTGTATTAGTGATGTTATATGTATGACACTATCCGTGATGTATTAGTGATAATATTCGACGATGTACGAACGCATGAGATGATTTACTTTTGCTTATTGAATGCGTGCTAATTTGAGTCCTATAAGATATTTTAAAATGTATATCTTGTGTTGCTCAATATCCTAGTGGCCGGTCATGTTTGCAGGTTACACCTTCGAGTGGCCTATGTTTTGCCGGAGTGTTGATTCATCTCCGTTCCGGCAAATTTCAGGCGCTCGATATGTCCTATTTTAGCAAAGGTCATGCCGGATTATTCCGTGAATTTTGGCATGACTTGTGCCAGATTCTATGTAGGAAATATCGAGTGCCCCGTATTTGTGTGTTGAGTATCCTGGTAGTTTTCTTCGGTCGATTTTCAATTAATGTTTTAAGTATGAACATAGGAAATGTCTGACGACGAAAAGGATTTCGATATTTGCAAATACTGTGAAGACGAGCGCGGCCTGTGCGACGGAATCTTCCTAGATGGTGATAGGCGCTTCAGCATCAAGCTGGACGAGAACTTCGAAGTGGATACAGTAAGTCATAACGACAAGTCTTTTTTCGTAATTAAGCATGACATCTGCTTCATTTGCTTCAACTTATATTTTTTCTTTACTATTCTACTAGCGTATCCCCTGCCATGCAAGAGTTTTTGTATTGGATAAGATTGGTTTCAGTCATACTACGAAGGTAAAGGAAGTTTATTTGAAGACCGAGCATGGTTATATTTTCCATGCAAAATTATACAATTCAGACGACTACACCTATTTTGGATGCAAAACATGGCGAGCACTATGCAAGACTTATGCATTTGAGCCTGATATGGTTATTGAAAGTGCTAGTTTTCGACTAGAGGGGGTGAATAGACGATTTTTATTAAAGTCTTCAAAACGTGGAAGTTCGAAGACATACAATAGAAATGACCTAATTGATATGCAGCGGAAGATAAACTACAACAAGCAAACCATAGTCAAGTATGCAGTAATGTGAAAGTACAAAGACTAATAGCAGCTTAGTAGTAAGGATCAGGATGGAAGATAGTATGAAGCCAACCAACGATAGTAGTCAAGCAATGAAGTCAAACAGGTACGACAAATAGGCAATGACTTCACGAAGACAAACTCTAAGTAAAGGGAGGGAGAGGATAGAACCAGTCACTTGTTGAAGACACATGATTTGTTGGACCAGTTCCAGTTGTTGTGACAACTGTACGTCTGGTTAGGGAGGCTGAGATTCAACTCAGAAGACCGCGTCTTCACCTTATTCCCCTTGAGCTAAGGACACATAGTCCTTGCCCAATCACTCTGATAAGTCTTCAAGGTAGACTTCCGAACCTTCACAGACTTCATTCACCGGCGATCCACAATGACTCTTGGATGCTCAGAACGCGACGCCTAACCGGCTGGAGGATCCACAGTCCTCAAGTGTAATAAGTCTTCAGGTCACGCAGACAGAAAGACTTTAGTGATGCCAACACTCTTTGGCTCTGGGTGTTTGGGCTTTGTCCTCGCAAGGATTTCTCTCTCTTAGAGGCTTCGAGGTGGGTTGCTCTCAAACGACAAAAGCCGTGCGCTAACTCCGAGCAGCCACCAATTTATGGTGTAGGGGTGGGCTATTTATAGCCACTAGGCAACCCGACCTGATATGTCCGAAATGACCACAGTCACTAAGGAACTGACACGTGTTCCAACGGTCAGATTTCAAACACACACGGCAACTTTACTTGGGCTACAAGCAAAGCTGACTCATCCAGCTCTGGATAAGATTTGCTCTCATTGTCTTTGCTCGAAGACATAGGATTTGGGTTGAGCATCACTTCAGTCATTCTGACTTTGTTCACTTGGACCCCACTTAACAGTACGGTGGTTCCTATGACTCAACAAAGAAGAAAAGGAAACAACGAAACGACACAGTCTTCGCGCTCCATAGTCTTCACTCAATGTCTTCTCATGTCATAGTCTTCAATATGAATATCTTCACATACCACCATTGTCATCAATGTCTTCATACATTTTTAGGTGTCATCTCCTGTAGGTAAATCGAATCAATGAGGGACACTACCTGTGTTATCCTGCAATTCTCACAAACGCATTAGTCCCTCAACCAAATTTGTCGTCAATACTCCAAAACCAACTAGGGGTGGCACTAGATGCACTTACAATCTCCCCCTTTTTGGTGATTGATGACAAACTGGTTGAAGTTTTTAACGGGGATAAAGTATGTGAAATTGTAAAGGATAGGGTATTGTCTTCAAAGTGGCAAAGGCTCCCCCTGAAGATGTGCATATAAGTAATTTGCTTTTGGAATGCAAATGCACATGGCAGGTTGTACTTGTGGAGATCCTCTTCAACTCATGAAGATAATTCATCATGCATGAAATGATATAACTAAGAGAATGACATGCATAATGAAAAATGGATGTCTGCAGAATGATCTAAGTGCGGAAGTTATCATCGCACATGCGGAATTTATCATCGCATCACAGAAAAGAAAATAAGTAGCAGACGACCATCGAGTTTAAGTGTTACAACTCAAAGAACCAAATGTATCAAAAGCGAGAGTTGTAAACACTAGGCAAAATATAAAGCAACCTCCCATATGAACCCGCTTGAAGACTATCAAACTCATATGCTTCTCCCCCTTTTGTCAGTAAGGACCAAAAAGGTTTGAAGACATAGAGCATCTACTCGTCCCCATGAGGAGTAGGTGAAGCAGCAGGGTTGTCGTTGTTGTTTGGCGGCGCAGACGAACTTGGTGCAGTGTCGATGCGTGCAGAAGTAGGGGGCGACGAAGTAGCATCATCTTCATCATCGATCACTTTGGCATTCACAGTTGCCGCGGAGGAAGAATAGTCAGAGTCTTCGAGGGATGGAGTTTGACGTAGGACAGCATTTCATGGAGGAGTGGAGTCAAACTTGAATCTTTCAGTGAAGCCATCGTCTTGAAGATCTGCTTCAGCACTGAGCAGCGTCAAACTCTTCCATGATCGCCGACAGGTCTCGTGAGTGACAAAAGCATTCTTGGTGGCAAGATTTCGAATGCGATTGACGTCCACCAAGAGGCTTTGCATCTGTCGCTTGAGATAGAAGTGATGCTTGTCTTGTTTCTGATGCAGTGCCACAAGAAGTTCTCGGTCATTTAGGACGTGAGAGCGCTTCTTAGGCCTTTGGGCAATTGTGCTCTCAGTAGCTTCAGTTTATGCGCGGTGAGGCGCATTTAGTGTTCCCAGCCATTGGATAGACACGAGTTACTGCTTGGACTCCTTCCATGGGTTGAGTGAAGCTTTGGTGATCAGCATTTTGAAGACAAAGAGGCTTCTTGGCAGGCTCAGGGTATATGGCTTCAACTGACATATCAACCTCTAGTAGAAAGATCAGATGATTGCGAGTAGAGGGCTGATAGTTGATAGCAGAGTGTAGCTTGATGAGGCGCATGACCCATGGAGCGTAGAATTTCAGGCCAAAAGGTCGATCCAGACGCAGCCAGGTTGCGGATGAAGAATTCTTGTGTATTGAAGCTGATGCCATTGAGGATGTAAAAGACCAATGTCTTCATGGCTCCTTCAAGTTTTGCAGATGATGAATGCCCTTTGATAGGCCATAGAGTTCGCCTGATGATGTGATATATTGTGCGAGGTAGATACTCAAGGTCATCAACAAAGAACTCCTTTGGGTATTCAGCGTCAGGTGGCAGAGGCTTCATCATGCTCAACATCTGGCTCATGTTGGGCTCTGGCTTATGGAAGATGATCTCCAGTGCATTGCGGTGGAGTTGACAATCAGGTTCGAACAGCTCTCCGGGAGTGGGTAGGCCTGTAAGTTCAATGACGTCAAGAGCTTTGGATTCATGATGAACATTTCCTGTCATCCACTCGAGAACCCATGTCTTTGTATCCCTGTAGTAGCCGCGAATGTGGAGGGTAGCATAGAATTGAAGCAAAGTTCCTCATTCCAATGTTCTTTGTCCATCACAAAGCTGAGCGGACCTGCATCACGAAAGCAGTCAAGTGCTTCTTCTAAGCATGGCAGTCCAGCAATGGCTTCAATGTCGGCGCGCATATGAGGAAAATGCCCTTGATCATCTGTAACGCAGGAGTAATAGCTTCACGCTGATAGCTCGAAACAATCGATGATATTCTTGGCCTTGAGTAGGGGTTCTTTGCTCACAAAGAAGGTGTTGTGGGCTTTGAAGCCATTTGCATTGAAGGACCACAGAGAGGTGGCGATGCACTGGAACCTTGGCAGTCTTGGCTTTAGTTTCTGGACCAGAGGCCTATGCTCAACATGATAATCAAACTGAGGACCAGAGGCATTAGGCGGAGGGACCAGAACGGGCCATTTGACAGTGATCAACTGACCATAGTTGTATGCTTGCTCAACTGTATGGGGCCTTGGTGGCGGAACAGGAGCAGTGGCAACAACAGAGGCGTCAGGCTGCACAACAGATGCTTCAGGAGCAGTTGCGTCATTGGCTTCTGGCACATTGGTTGGTGCAGGCTCCACATTTGCTTCAGCCATGACTACGTCGTTGGCTTCGTTTGTGTAGGTGGTGTCAGCCTCAAGATTTTCAACCTCCACTTGATTAGCTGGAGGGTCGGGCACTGCCACGTTCACTTCAGGAACAGCTTCTTCAGTAATGGGGGGAGTACTCGGGGAGTCTTGTTGTTGTGGGTGATCAGCCCATGATGCATCCTGAGCAATTGGCGTCAGAGGACGACCAATGCTGATGAGTTTGCTGTTCGTGAGAACAGGTGATGATACCAAGTTGTGTTCGATCTGAGGAAGAACTACATCATCTTCAACATTGTCATTGTGAACAATGTCTTCAGCAGCGATGGGATCAACTGCTGGAATGTCTTCAGCTTCATGAGCCTCTGTGGAAGCAGGCTCATGAACTATCATTCGTCGTTCTTGGTGTTCAGATGCAGGGCGAACCATTGAGATAGGTTCAGCAACTAAGGGCTCTGTGGGAGTAGCCCGATCCTTCTTGGTTTTGCGCTTCTTCTTGGAGGGAGCAACATCAGAGGCTTCAGGATTTTTCCTTTTTCTGGCTTTAGCCTCGGCAGTCCTCGTCTTCTTCAGTTCTGAAGCGGTTGACCTGACCTTTGGCTTCGAGCCAGTCATGCTGCTTGGGAAGACTATGCGAGGTTCTTCCTGCCTTGAAGGTGCAGATTGGTCAGTTGATGGCTTCTTCTTCTTTGCAGCCATTCTTGGATCAATGCCAGGACGACCAAGAGCCTTGCGCTTCTCAGCCACATTGTAGGCTTGCACACACTTGTCAGCCAGACTCTTCATGCGCACACGAGAGCCTTTAGCTTCGTCGCGCTTCTTGAGAAAGGCTTCTTTGAGCTCGTGCAGCATGATCTTGAAGTTTTTGACATCTTGCACGTTGAGCTCTGCCACATGCTTCTTGAACTGAGCTTTCTCATAGTCGATCTTGTGCTTCAGTTCAACGATGCGGTAAGCAAGAGCTAGCTCAGAAGCAATGGCGCCATTGAAGGAGACGCTGAGGCCAATGGGAAGTTGCAGATCTTAAAAGCTGAGATTTGGGGTGTCAAACCACTCATCAATGAAGTTATGGATGATTGCTACATCAAAGAGAGGCAAGTCATTGAAGAACTCTGCTTCTTCCTTGCTCTTGATCAGTTGCTCAAGAGCATCATCTGCAAGATCTTCATCGTTGGATAGATCAATGTGCTCTTCTCGCAGAATGGCAGCAGGAGTCAATGTCAGATCAGTATTTTTGGCGATTTTCTTTTTCTTCTCCGTCTTCTTGGAGATACGTGATAGATCTTCAGACTGCACACTGTCTTCAGGAGGTGCAGTGGCCAGTGGCTTCGCACGTGAAGCTTTTGGAGGAGCAGCTGATCTTGAAGCCTTAGCCTTCTTTGGCTTCTGCGGCTTTGGAGTAGGAGCTGGGGCTTCATCAGTGTCAGTATTATCATCAGAATGATCCACTTTGGCACCTTGGACTGAGATGTGAGTGATGAGGCCATCAAGGTTGTAGAAAGGACCGATGACATTGGGTTCTGCATCACGTGAGCCGTCAGCACGGGGAGCAGAGGGACCAGGGTTGAAGTCTAATCCCAATGACTTCTTGTTTTCCTTGGCCGATGCCTTTGCGTGCTGGAAGTTGCGCTTGAAGAGATTATCGTCACGACACCAGAGCAATGATGATGGGTCGGCATTTTCAGGCTGAGGTCCACGGACCATACAAGGATAGAAACCATGTGCAATAGCTTCAGCTCTGTTCTTGGGTGGAAGGCCTCGAAAGAGAATATCACCCAAGGACTTTTGATAGCATTCTTCTCAGCGTATTCCTGGGTCACGAACTTGTATTTGAACCATTGTTCAGCCCAATATCGTCGAATCCATTGGATTCATGTCTTGCGCTGATTATAATCCTCTTCAGGATCTGTCTTGTAAAGCTCTGAGAGGTCATCAGGCAAATCTCTTGATGTTCCCCCACGACGCTGTCTGCCACCCTTCCTTACTGATTTCTCTGCAACCATGAACTTCAAACTAAATGGCTTCAACACGTTCGAAGGCTTCAAAGGCTTTCGCTTGCTGGACGAACAGGAGCTGGCTTCGGGAGAGTTAATGTGATGCTGTAAGAATTCTGCAAACGAATGCAGACTATGAGAACCAAGGATTCTCCCATGGACATGTACCGTGATGAAGATTAGAGATGCGAAGGAAGGGAAGAGGTCATATGCATTCTCAGAAGATTTTGAAGATAAATCAGTTTGAAGACATTGACCTCATGATGCGAAGACATTCACTTATATGTTGAGAGTTGGTTCCAGATTTGTACGAATCCATGAATAAGTACAAGTGAGGAATCTAAATAGATATGAAGCTTAAGTGAATATACTAGGCAGTATGAGATGCAGACAGAATAGATCTAACATTGTATAGGCAGAAACCAATTTTGGTAAATAGGATGAATCTTTGAGGATCAAAAAGATGGTAAAAATAGAGTTGTATTTACCACACGAAGAACTGCTAGATGGGATAAGTAGGAGACCGAGCAGTTCAATCCACTGTGCCCTAACTTGGCGACGGAGGACACCTACGACGGCGGCGGAGAGGACGATGTCCGCGGCCGGCGTGAGGACGGCATCGGAGAAGTCGCGGCAGCTAAGCGCTTCGTCGCCGGCGTCGTTGAGAGCTAGCGGTGGCGCTAGGGTTTTGACGAGGTGGAGAGGTGAACGAAGGTTTTCTTTACCGCAGGGGACATGTATTTATAAGGAAGTGTGCGGCACAACGCAATTACGCAGGTGCCCCTGGCGGTTCACATCTGAGGGGCACGTGGCAAGCATGCAACATACTCAGAGTTGTCCCACATTCCCACGCCCGTAAGGTTTCTCGGATGGTCGTTCTGGCTTCTCCGGATTTCAAACAATAAGGATGAATCATTTAAAACAGACTTAATGTTTGTCTCTGTGTCTTCTGCTGACAAGGACGCAGAGAAGACATTCGACAGTTTCAATAGAATGCATATGATTTGGACAGATAGAGTTTGAGATAGAAAGCATAGAGAGATTAGGGTCCGATCACATTAACTTAGTTCAAAAGATTCATCTGGGAAGACATAGCTATAAGTGAATGCTGTAGAGGACAAAACACTAGTATATATATCAGAAAGCAATCAAATCAACATAGTGAAGAAAATCATGAAGATAAATTGAAATTTGAAGACAAACCAAATGCGAAGACATAGCAAAAATAGCGCCATGAGTGAAACACTTCAAACAGAGAAATTTGGTGGTGGCGTTACCCACCGTACAGGAAGTATTAGACCCAGACACGACGCACAATTATCATGGCGCTCTGAAGTCAAATTCCACGTTAATGTATTCACACTCAGAATGTAAGTCTTCACTGATTGAAGATATACTTTACTTCGTGTGTTGCACATCTAAGTCATCAACATGCATAAGTGTTAGGATGTGTGCCTGATCACAGGACATTTGAGAATTCCAAGATATTTAGCTCACACCGTAACTTGCAAAACCTTTTCTCATCCAAGGGCTTTGTGAAGATATCTGCCAGTTGCTCTTCAGTGTTGACGTGAATGATGTCAATATCTTTCTTCATGACATGATCTCTGAGAAAGTGATGACAAATTTCAATGTGCTTTGTCTTCGAGTGCTGGACTGGATTGTTGGCAATCTTGATGGCGCTTTCGTTGTCGCAGAAGAGAGGTACCTGTTTCAGATTGATGCCATAGTCCTTGAGAGTTTGCTTCATCCATAGAAGCTGAGCGCAGCAAGATCCAGCAACAATGTATTCAGATTCAGCAGTTGAGAGTGATACACAGTTCTGCTTCTTTGAAGACCAACAGACAAGTGATCGTGCCAGAAAGTGACATGTGCCTGATGTAGACTTGCGATCCACCTTGTCACCAAATAATCAGCATCCGAGAATCCAACCAGATCAAATTCTGAGCCCTTTGGATACCATAATCCGAGTGTTGGGGTGTGAGCCAAATATCGAAGAATTCGCTTCACAGCTAAGTGATGCGATTCCTTTGGTGCCACTTGGAATCGAGCACACATGCAAACACTAAGCATAATATCTGGCCTAGATGCACATAGGTAAAGTAAGGAACCAATCATGGAGCGGTATACCTTTTGATCAAATTCTTTACCATTGTCGTCGGGACCCAGATGGTGTTTGGCTGGCATTGGCGTCGTGTAACCTTTGCAATCTTGCATTCCAAACTTCTTCAGACAATCTTTGAGGTATTTTTCTTGAGATATGAAGATGTCATTCCTTTCTCGATTTAATTTGAAGACCAAGGAAGAACTTCAGCTCACCCATCATGGACATCTGATATTGCTCTTGCATCATGTATCCAAACTCATCACTATACTTCTGGTTGGTGCAGCCGAAGATAATGTCATCCACATATATTTGGCACACAAACAGTTCACCATCATATGTCTTCGTGAAGAGTGTGGGATCGAGGGATCCAGGTTTGAAGCCTTTGCTCTTCAGGAAGTCTTTGATCGTATCATACCAAGTGCGAGGAGCTTGTTTGAGGCCATACAGTGCTTTGTTTAGCTTGTACACCATATCTGGATGTTTCGGATCTTCAAAGCCAGGTGGTTGAGCGACGTATACTTCTTCTTCAATCTTGTCGTTGAGAAATGCTGTAACACCCGGATGATTAATGAACAGTAATCACCCCGGTTACTGTGCCAAACCTCTCTTTGATTCGAACCCGTTCAAAAACAAAAATCAAAACTAAAACAAACGATAAAAAGTTTCAAAACAAAAATTAAAAATGTTCGGGGGTTGTCTAAAATAGCTAACCTAATTATGGTGGGGTGCACTAATTTTTGTAAAATGCTCTGGCATTTTAAATAAACTAAAAACAGAAAAAGAAAAGAAAAGAAAAGAAAAACAAGAAAAGAGGGGAAGGAAAACACCTGCCCAGCCAGCCCCTCCCCACTTGGCCCTCGCCCCGGCCCATTTCCCCACAGGCCCATCGCCCAGCCGCCCACCACTTATCCCCTCACCCCTGCAGCAACCCTAGCCGCCCCTCCTCTCCTCTCGCCCCACCCCTCTCCTCGCCCGATCTGGATCGGGGCGAGAACTCCGACCGAGCCACCCCGCCAAGGCCCCACTGCGTCTCCGGCCCCCCCCCCCCACCGCCTGGACCCCCTCCTCCTCCTCGCCACACTGAGCCCCCCCCTCCCTCCGTCGCCCCAAGCACGAAGCGACCGCCCGCCTGGGTCGATCCCGACCCTCCGCCTCCCGGCGCGGCCGAGCTCGCTCAACCGCCTCCCGCACGGTCGTCACGGCCTCCACCGAGCCGCCTGCCTAGTCCCGACCCCTGTGAGGCCCTCTCCTCTCTCTCCCTCCCGGGTCGCGCCTGTCGCCGGCCTCGACCCTCCGTGGTCGCGCCGCCTTCCCCTTCCTCTCCTCCCCCCCGCGCCGGCTCCGGCCGTCCGAACCCACGAACCCCGGCCACCAAACCCCTCCCGGGTCCCTCTTCCCACCATGGCCCAGAACAGGCGCCATCGGCCGAACTCGGTTCGGCCCGACCGGCCCGGCCGCCGCATGGCCTTTCTCCCCCTCTTCCCCCCCGTCGGCGGCATCTCCGGCGCCCTGCTGCGCCCTCGCATCCCGACCGAGCCCCCCCCACCCGCACGGCGCCCACCTTCCCCCCCCGTTTTCGTCCTTGCGCCCCGCCCGTCGTTCAAGCGCCTCGCCGCTTGGCTTGCCAGCCTGCCTCCCCGCCGTGGGTGCGGTCCCTCCGCCACCGTCGTGGCTCGGCCACCCGACCGACCCCGTTGGCCTCGGGCGCCAACGCCAAAACCCGGTCGCGCCCGACAGCACGGGCATCGCCCGCATACCAAGATGCCCGATTGGCCTCTGGGCCAATGACATGGGGCCCCACCCCCCAAAAGAACGTTTGTAATTAAAACAGGAATAAAAATAAAGTGATAATGAATTAAAACTAATTAACTAATTAATTAAGTAATTAATTAATCTAATTAATTTGTTTAATTAACCTAATCAATAATTAACCTAATTAACTAAGGTTAATTAACTTTGATTAGGCTAATTAAATTAATAGAGGATGACATGCGGATCCACACTCGAGGTTGACTCACCAACCTGTTGATCTCTGATGTCGAGCATGACATCATGCTTGATGTCATAAATGCATTTTCAAATTAATTAAATAATTAATTAAATTCCAGAAATTAATAAAATCTTTTAAAATCATATCTTTTAATCCGTAATCCGGATTAAAATATTTTCAACATGAAAGTTGCTCAGAACGACGAGACGAATCCGGATACGCAGTCCGTTCGTCCATCACACGCCTCTAACTTATCGAACCTGCAAACTTTCCTCTCCGGTTCATCTGTCTGACAGACGTCCGGAACCGGGAAAACTTCCCGGATGTTTTCCCCCTAACCAGTACCCCCTCATACCACGTTAGGGCACGCCTAGCATCGCTTCTTGACATGTCATGCATCGATATGGATCTGTTTACTTTGTATTCATTGTTTCTTCCCCCTCTTCTCTCCGGTAGACTACGAGACCGACGCTGCAGCTGGCCAGTTCGACTACGGTATTTGATCTGAGTTGGCTACGAGCTTATACGCACTAACCATCTACGGGGAGTAGTTATGGGTATCCCGTCGTGGTATCACCGGCACTTCAGACGTCGGCGGACGGGCGGTAGCGCGGGATTGGACGGAACGCTGTTAGGCTAGGTCTGCTTCCGCCGCCCTCGCAACGTGTGTGTGCTCGAGGCGATGGGCCCGCACCCTGCGCGCTTAGGTTTAGACCGGCGTGTTGGCCTCTCTGTTGTGCCTAGGTGGGGCTGCAACGTGTTGATCTTCTGCGACGGGCATGACCCGGAAAGTGTGTCCGGCCAAATGGGATCAAGCGTCTTTGGGTAAGATGGTGCACCCAGCGAAGTTAATCTATTCGGATAGCCGTGATCTTGATAACAGGGCGACTTGGAGTTGTACCTTGAGCTTATAACAACTAGAACCGGATACTTGATAAAGCACACCCTTCCAAGTGCCAGATACAACCAGTGGTCGCTCTCGCTCAGGGTTATGAGCAGGGGATTGCCGGGTAGGATTATTGCTATATGATGTTACTTGAAGGACTTCCGTTGTCCCCTTCTGTCTGTTGCAAGACAGGTGTCCAGAAGCGTAGTCTTCGTTAAGACTAGCTATCCCCCTCTTATTCTGGCATTCTGCAGTTCAGTCCACTGATATGGCCTTTACACATATATCCATGCATATGTAGTGTAGCTCCTTGCTTGCGAGTACTTTGGATGAGTACTCACGGTTGCCTTGTTCCCCTTTTCCCTATCTCTACTCGATTGCTGCAATCGACGATGGAGCCAGGGCGACGCCACCGCCTCGGCGACTACTACTGGAGGCGCCTACTACTACGTGCAGCCCACCGACGGCGACCAGGGAGTGACCTAGGAGGATCCCGGCAGAGGCCTGCTCCTCTTCGATCTGATCCCGTTTGTGCTAGCCATCTTATGGCAACTTGTTTAACTTATGTCGTACTCAGATATTGTTGCTTCCACGACTTCGTCTATGATCGAGCACTTGTATTCGAGCCCTCGAGGCCCTGGCTTGTATTATGATGCTTGTATGACTTATTTTATTTGTAGAGTTGTGTTGTGATATCTTCCGTGAGTCCTTGATCTTGATCGTACACATTTGCGTGCATGATTAGTGTACGATTGAATCGAGGGCGTCTGAAGTTGGTATCGAGCCATTGCTGTGGAATCCCCTTCCACACCCCTTGGCCGAAGTCGAGTCTAGACATTGTAAAAACTTTTACTAACTTGGCTGTGTGCCTTACGGGCCCACGTCGCCATCGGGTGGTACTAGGATCTTTTACTCCTCGACCTTTACTCTGGGACTCTGAACTCTCTCCTACTCGGGTTAAACGATTTTACTAACTATCACTAGGATCCCGTGATCGCTTTCACCCCAAAGTTGGATATAGCCTTAGTTGTTTTGGAATTGTATTTGAGCAATTTCCACACCATTTGACTCCTTTGAAGCGTCTTTGTTTTCGAGATGGAACCCACGAGGCAGGTCGTGCGTCACACGACGGCCATTGGTGCCTCGGGATCACTGCGGTGCTAGCGAGATGATGACCTATCTGGGTTATCGCTGGCACCCTGAGTACACCGTCTATGAGGAGTACCAGACTACAACCAGGAGCGATGCAGCGCCATCGTCCACCTCTACTCTCGGGAGTATGAGTCCACTCTTCGCTGCACACCGCACATGGTGTTGGAGTGACTATCGATATGGCAGTCCACGATGCTGCTTATGCTGCTCGACACGTCTTCGTGCGAGTATCGAGTTGGACACCTCCCCTTCGTGCACGTTGCTATCGCGTCGATGTTGGTGAGGAGGGTTACTACACTGCTGCCTACACCACTTTGTCACCAGAGAGCCCTTCCACCATCGAACTTTGTTACGCATCGCGATGGGCTGGATCGAGCTAACCGAGCTCTTCGCCACGAGTTGTACATCACCCGTCGGCACCTCTACCGTGCTCGACACGATGCACCCTTTGTCCGTTCCGGAGAGCTGCCGTTCTGCGATCTACCCAGCCAGACCGTGATGCCCCGGGGTGTCGGTTGGCGACGTGGGAGGCTACTCTCCGCGCTTGGCCCTTTTCGCGCCACGGGCGTCGGATTCAGCACCAGAGTATCCGCGGCCCCCAGGTCACTGACGTGGAGGACTATCCGCTGCCGCACTATCAGCTTTCAGGCTACAGCTACCTCCGCAGTGCCGCGTGGGACTGATGTAGACTTGCTTGTAGTGTTTGATGTGTTCGCCGCGAGCCTGCTTGCCGCCTATGATGTAGTAGTCTATGTACTGGACTCTATGTATCGAACTCTATGCATGATTCCTTTTGTAAGATATGCCAACTACTATGTAGTTCTATCGTGCTGCTTCCATTATGCATGTTTCATCATGAATGATTCCTGTCTCTTGCTTAAATTTCTCAAATGCTGAACTACCCCTGTTATATAATAGCAGGATGGTTAGGCCAGCAGGTCGTGGTCGTGGTGCCAACTTTCCACCACCGCCTGAGTACATGGCTGGTATGGTCCAACAGCTTGAGATGAATCGCCAGTTCATGGAGAACATGATGGCTCAGTTCCCTCGCCCCAATATGAACCAGCACCCAAACGGAACAACTCTGCAGGATTTCATACGCCTGAACCCCAGCGTGTACCGCAGCTCAACTCAGCCACTAGATGCTGATGACTGGCTCCGTGACATCACCTATGAGATGGAGTCTGCTGATGTAGCCCCTGCCAGCTATGTCACCTTTGCTTCCTTCTTCCTGAAGGGACCCGCAGCTCAATGGTGGGACAGCCACCGGCGTACTCTGCCAGTTGGAACACTCATCACCTGGCCAGACTTCCAGGCTGCCTTCCGTGCCCGCTTCATCCCTCAAGGGTCATGGACGGAAGAAGCGTGAGTTCCATAACCTCACCCAAGGCAACAAGACTGTTGAAGCCTATCGGCGAGTTTCTGGACTTGTCTCGCTATCTTTGAAGAGGATATTGCAACCGATGCCTTGAGATAGGAGAAGTTCCGTGGCGGTCTTCAAGTCGACATCAAGCTCGCACTCTAGTGCACGACTTTGCTGATTTCGCCACCTTGGTGAACAAAGCTATCAACGTCGAAACTGGTCTGCAGGAATACGAGCTCTAACGAGCGCAACCGTGACACGGGCTCATCTTGAGCCCGTCCTCGCAAGCGCAAGATATGGATTCCCAACAGCATGTACCAGCCGAATGCACTGCTCCAAAGCGAACTATGCTACACCTCGTCGCCTACAACTAAGCAGCGAAGCTTCCAGCTCCACCACCCCAAGCTCCTGTCCCCACCCCCAATAATGGTTTGTGCTTGGTGCGGACAACCGAGGCACCGTGCTAGAGAATGCAACCGAACCGAATCAATCGCCCTCCCAAAGAGCTGGCCGTGGAAGCACCGAACCGCAACAACACCGGCAAGTCTTATGGGCAAGCTCAGGCCAACCACGTTGATCTGAATGAAGCTCAAGACCAACCTGCTCTTGTGATGGGTACACTTCTCGTAAATTCGTACCAGCATGCGTCTTATTTGATCTGAGGGCATCGCATTCATTCATGTCTGAAGACTTTGCATTCATGCATGGCATTAAAAGTGAAGACATGAATGCTTCACTATTAGTACACACCCCTGCGGGCCAATGTCGGACCTCCATGATTTGCAACGACGTCCCGTTGAAATCGAAGGATGGAATTCCTTGTCTCTCCCATCGTCTTTGAAGTCTTGTAGCATTGACCTCATTCAGGAATGAATTGGTTGAAAGCGCATCTGGCGTCAATCGTTTGCGCCACTAAGACCGTCCATCTGCTACACCCTTGGATGAAATAGTCACTTACCAAGCTCATCTGGTGCAAAATGCGAGGCAAGGCTCTATGCATTGAATGCATTGAGCGCCGCACCACTCGAGGGTATTGAAAACATTCACATCGTTCGCGACTTCCGGGACGTCTTTCTGAAGAACTTCCAGGATTCCCCTGCTAGGGCTGTCGAATTCGCCATCGACTTGAAACCGGGCACCACTCCTATAGCCAAGCGTCCCTACAAGATGCCGCCGCGCATGAACTCCTTGAGCTAAAGGAGAAATCGACAAATCTCTTCAAAGCGGCTTCATTCGCCCAAGTTGCTCTCCTTGGGGAGCACCTTCTCTCTTGTCAAGAAGAAGGATGGGACAAACCGATTGGTCCAAGACTACCGTCCTATAAATCAAGCTACCATTCGAATAAGTATCCTCTTCCTCGGATCAATGATCTTTATGATCAATTGGCTGGTTCGTCAGTGTTCTCGAAACTCGACTTGAGGTTGGGTTACCACCAGATCCGTGTTCGTGAGGAGGATATCCCCAAGACCGCATTTGTGACTCGTTATGGTTCATACGAGTACACCGTCATGTCTTTCGCTTAACCAATGCTCCAGCCACCTTCTCTCGCGATGAACTATATATTCATGGATTACCTCGACAAGTTAAATCGTGGTTTATCTGGATGATATCTGATCTATTCCAAGAATGAAGAAGAACATCTGAACATCTTAGCCTTGTCTTTGGAGAAGCTACGAGAGCATCAACTCTATGCCAAGTTCTCCAAATGTGAATTCGGCTTCCCGAAGTAACCTATCTTGGGCATGTCATTTCTAAGGATGGTATTGCCGTCAACCCTGAAAGAGTTCAGGCTATTCTCGATTGGACTCCTCCGAAGAACGTTAAGCAAGTCCGAAGTTTTCTCGGTCTCGCCACTATTGCCGTCGATTAAATGAGAACTTCTCCAAGATTGCCGAGCCTCGACTAACTTTGTTGCATAAGGGCGTCAAATTCAATGGACAGATAAGTGTCGGAAAGTTTCCGGGCACTCAAGGACAAGTTGACTTCGCCCGATGCTAGCTCCTCCACGATACTAAGAAGGACTTCGTCATTTATCGCGACGCTTCTCGTCAAGGTTTAGGCGGTGTCCTAATGCAAGAGCGCAAAGTGGTTGCTTATGCCTCTCGACAATTGCGCCCTCGCGAAGAGAACTACCCAGTTCACGACCTCGAACTTGCTGCTGTCATACATGCACTGAAGCAGTGGCGACATTACCTCCTCGGTAATCGTTGCGAGATCTTCACCGACCACCAAAGTCTGAAGTATCTGTTTACTCAGCCAGACCTGAACCTCCGTCGGCGAGAGATGGATGGAGACGATTCAGAACTTTGATTTGGGTATTTCCTATACGCCAGGCAAGGCTAATGTAATGGCTGATGCCTTGAGCCGCAAGTCTTACTGCAACCACCTTCAGGTTCACAAAGTTCAGCCCTCACTTGTTGAAGAATTCGGAAAGCTGAACCTCCATATTGTTCCTCCGGGTGCACTCGCTCCCCCTCCTCCGGAGTTCCGCAAGATGAATCTCCGTGTTATTCCCCAGGGTTCCCTCTTTACCCTGGCTGTTGAACCCGATCTTGTGGGCACCATAAAAACAATGCAGGGATTTGACTCTGAAGTCTACAAGCTTAAACAAGAAATCAGGAAAGGAAATCCCTCATCCTTCACTATTGCTGATGATGGCGCCTTGTACTTCAAAGGCCGCCTAGTGGTGCCGTGTAAGAAGGAAAATCTGAATATGACTCGAAAGGTTATGAAAGAAGCTCATGATCGCCTCTATGTATCCATCCTGGCAGTACAAAGATGTATCAAGACATTCGTCAGAGATTCTGTGGTCTAATATGAAGCAAGACATTGCTCGCTATGTTTCTGAGTGTGACGTTTGCCGTCGTATCAAAGCAGAACATCAAAGGCCTGCTGGAACTCTGCAACCTATCTCTATTCCCGAATCGAAATGGGACCATGTTGAAATGGACTTAAATCACTGGATTTCCCAAATCGCGAAAGGCAATGATGCTATTCTTGTCGTCATTGACCGGCTCTCTAAAGTTGCTCACTTTACGGCGGTCAAAGAAACGATCACTCGCTAGCCAGCTTGCAATGCTCTATATGTCCGAATTGTTTCACTTCACGGTATTCCACTGGTTATCGGTTCGGACCGTGGCAGCTTATTCACTTCAAGATTACGGCAAGTTTTCAAGAAGCTATGGGGACTCATTTATCTTTCAAGATCGCTTTTCATCCGCAGATCTCAAGGGCAAGTTGAGCGTGTCAACCAAATTCTCAAGACATGCTTCGAGCTTGTGTCGTTTCCTTGACAAGAAATGGGAGGAATCTCTCCGTATGCTGAGTTCTCTTATAATAATAGCTATCAAGCTAGTCGAAGATGGCCCCTTGAAGTGTTATATGGACGAAAGTGCGAACCCTCCGAACTGGTCGAAATCGGGAACGTCCACTCTTCGGTCCGGATATTATCCAACATGCCGAAGAACAAGTCCGCATTATTCGCGAGAATCTCAAGACTGCTCAGTCGCGTCAAAAGAGTAATTATGACCGTCATCACAAGGACATGGTCTATCAACCTGGCGAAAAGGCCTATCTTCGCGTTACACCAATGAAGGGTGCTCACCGCTTCGGGATCAAGGGCAAGTTAGCTCCTCGCTATATTGGCCCTTTCACTATTCTGGAAAGGCGTGGAAAAGTGGCTTATCAACTGGAGCTTCCGTCGAACCTTTCTCAGGTTCACGATGTGTTCCACGTGTCCCAACTCCGACGCTGCTTCAAGGACCCAATCCGAGCAGTGGACCATGAAGTGCTCGAATTGCAACAGGACCTCTCCTATAAAGAGCATCCGGTCCGCATTCTCGACCAAGCTGAACGCCGCACACGTCAGAAGGCGATCAAGTTCCTCAAAGTCCAGTGGTCGAATCACTCTGAAGATGAAGCCACCTGGGAACGCGAGGATCGTCTACGAGATGAATATCCCGCACTCTTTCCTTCTACCTCCTAAATCTCGGGACGATATTTCTTGTAGTGGAGGAGATTTGTAACACCCGGATGATTAATGAACAGTAATCACCCCGGTTACTGTGCCAAACCTCTCTTTGATTCGAACCCGTTCAAAAACAAAAATCAAAACTAAAACAAACGATAAAAAGTTTCAAAACAAAAATTAAAAATGTTCGGGGGTTGTCTAAAATAGCTAACCTAATTATGGTGGGGTGCACTAATTTTTGTAAAATGCTCTGGCATTTTAAATAAACTAAAAACAGAAAAGAAAAAAAAAGAAAAGAAAAGAAAAACAAGAAAAGAGGGAAGGAAAACACCGCCCCCAGCCACCCCCCCCCACTCCCCTCGCCCCGGCCCATTTCCCCCCCACAGGCCGGCCCATCGCCCACCCGCCGACCACTTATCCCCTCACCCCCCAGCAGCAACCCTAGCCGCCCCTCCTCTCTCTCTCGCCCCACCCTCTCCTCGCCTCGATCTGGATCGGGCGGGCTCCCCGACCGAGCCACCCCTTGCGCCCCACTCGTCTCAGTGCCCCGCCCCCCCACCGCCGGACCCCCCTCCTCCTCCTCGCCACTGAGCCCCCCTTCCTCCGTCGCCCCTAAGCACGAAGCGACCACGCCGCCCTTGATCGATCCCGACCCCCTCCGCCTCCCCGACGCCGGCGAGCTCGCCCCCAACCGCCTCCCCGCCGGTCGTCACCGGCCTCCACCGAGCCGCCTGCCTAGTCCCGACCCCCCCCCCCTGTGAGGCCCTCTCCTCTCTCCTCCCTCCCGGATCGCGCCTCGTCGCCGGCCTCGACCCTCCGTGGTCGCGCCTTCCCGTTCCTCTCCTCCCCCCCCCCTCGCTCGGCCGTCCGTCCGCCACGAACCCCCCGACCACCGAAACCCCCCCGGTCCTCTTCCCATCATGTGCCCCAGGCGGCGCGTCGACCAGAACTCCGGTTCCGCCCGACCCCCCGGCCGCGCGCCTGGCCTTCCTCCCTCTTCCCCGTCAAGATCTCCGGCGCCCTGCCGGCGCCTCGCATCCCCGACGAGCCCCCCCCACCAAGACGGCTCGCCACCTTCCCCCGTTTTAAATCGCTGCCCTGCCCGCCCGTCGTTCAAGCGCCTCACGGCACCGCTTGCCGCCTGCCTCCCCCAGTGGGTGCGGTCCCTCCGCCACCGTCGTGGCTCGGCCCACCACCGACCCCGTTGGCCTCGGTGGCGCTAACGCCAAACCCGAGGTCGCGCCCGACGAGGCACGGCATCGCCCGCATACCCGCATGCCCGATTGGCCTGGGCGATGACATGGGGCCCCACCCCCCAAAAGAACGTTTTTAATTAAAACAGGATTAAAAATAAAGTGATAATGAATTAAAACTAATTAACTAATTAATTAATTAATTAATTAATTAAGTAATTAATTAATCTAATTAATTACATTTAATTAACCTAATCAATAATTAACCTAATTAACTAAGGTTAATTAACTTTGATTAGGCTAATTAAGTTAATAGAGGATGACATGCGGGACCCACATCGGGGTTGACTCAGTCAACCCTGTTGATCGCTGATGTCGGCATGACATCATCTTGATGTCATAAATGCATTTTCGAAATTAATTAAATAATTAATTAAATTCCGAAATTAATAAAATCTTTTAAAATCATATCTTTTAATCCGTAATCCAGTTAAAATATTTTCAACATGAAAGTTGCTCGAGCAGCGAGACGAATCCGGATCGCGCATCCGTTCGTCCATCACACGCCTCTAACCTATCGAACCTGCAAACTTTCCTCTCCGGTTCATCATGCGTGACAGACGTCCGAACAGGAAAACTTCCGGATGTTTTCCCCCTAACGTACCCCTCATACCACGTTAGGGCACGCCTAGCATCGCTTCTTGACATGTCATGCATCGATATGCATCTGTTTACTTTGTATTCATTGTTTCTTCCCCTCTTCTCTCCGGTAGACTACGAGACCGGCCTGCGGTGGCAGTTCGACTACGGTGTTGACGACCCTCTCTCTTGCCAGAGCAACCAGGCAAGCCCCCCCCTTGATCACGGATATCGCCTACTCTTATCTACACTGCTTGCATTAGAGTAGTATAGCACGTTCTTGTTTTGATACTCCTATCTTTTTGCATAGCTTTGTCCTTGTAACTTCATTGTTACCTTACCGCAATCCTATATGCTTAGTATAGGATGCTAGTACTTTCATCTGTGGCCCTACATTCTTGTCCGTCTGCCGTGCTATACTATCGGGCCGTGATCACTCGGGAGTTGATCACGGTATATACTATATACTTATACATGATACATGTGAGACTAAAGTCGGGTCGGTGATGGAGCACCATGAGTGGATCTTCGTGGCGGAGCGGCAGGCAGGTTGAGACCGCCTAGGAGAGAGGTGGGCCTGGCCTGTTCGGCGTTCGCGGTTACTTAACACGCTTAACGAGGTCTTGGTATTTGATCTGAGTTGGCTCTGAGCTTATCGCACTAACCATCTACGCGGGAGTAGTTATGGGTATCCGGCGTCGTGGTATCACCGAAGCACTTCAGACGTCGGCGACGAGCGGCGCTAGCGCGGATTGGACCGAACGCTGTTAGGCTAGGTCTGCTTCCGACCGCCCTCGCAGCGTGTGTGTGCTCGGCGATGGGCCCTGCACTGCTTAGGTTTAAACCGCGTGTTGGCCTCTCTGTTGTGCCTAGGTGGGGCTGCGGCGTGTTGATCTTCGCGGCGGGCATGACCCGGAAAGTGTGTCCGCCAAATGGGATCAAGCGTCTTTGGGTAAGATGGTGCACCCTGCGGAAGTTAATCTATTCGGATAGCCGTGATCTTGATAACAGGGGCGACTTGGAGTTGTACCTTGAGCTTATGACAACTAGAACCGGATACTTGATAAAACACACCCTTCCAAGTGCGGATACAACGGTGGTCGCTCTCGCTCGGGGTTATGAGCGGGGATTGCGGGTAGGATTATTGCTATATGATGTTAATTGAAGGACTTCCGTTGTCCCCTTCTGTCTGTTGCAAGACAGGTGTCCAGAAGCGTAGTCTTCGTTAAGACTAGATATCCCCCTCTTATTCTGGCATTCTGCAGTTCAGTCCACTGATATGGCCTTTACACATATATCCATGCATATGTAGTGTAGCTCCTTGCTTGCGAGTACTTTGGATGAGTACTCACGGTTGCCTTGTTCCCCTTTTCCCCTATCTCTACTCGATTGCTGCAATCGAGACGATGGAGCCCAGGAGCAGACGCCACCGCCTCGGCGACTACTACTGCGAGGCGCCTACTACTACGTGCAGCCCGGCGGCGACCACCAGGAGTGACCTAGGAGGATCCCGGGCGGAGGCCTGCTCCTCTTCGATCTGTATCCCAGTTTGTGCTAGCCATCTTATGGCAACTTGTTTAACTTATGTCGTACTCAGATATTGTTGCTTCCACTGACTCGTCTATGATCGAGCACTTGTATTCGAGCCCTCGAGGCCCCTGGCTTGTATTATGATGCTTGTATGACTTATTTTATTTGTAGAGTTGTGTTGTGATATCTTCCCGTGAGTCCTTGATCTTGATCGTACACATTTGCGTGCATGATTAGTGTACGATTGAATCGAGGGCGTCACAAATGCACTCTTCACATCCATTTGATATAGCAAGATGTTGTGGTGGTTAGCATAGGCGAGCAGTATGCGAATAGCTTCAAGCCTAGCCACAGGAGCAAATGTTTCATCGAAGTCAATTCCTTCAACTTGAGTATATCCTTGAGCCACAAGGCGTGCTTTGTTTACGGCGACTTGACCATGCTCATCTTGCTTGTTTCGATATATCCATTTTGTGCCAATAATGTTATGATTGCGATGGTCAGGACGCTTGACAAGTTCCCAAACATTGTTCAGCTTGAGCTGTTGAAGTTCTTCTTGCATAGCTTGTATCCATTCAGGTTCCATAAAGGCTTCAGCTACTTTCTTGGGTTCTGATATTGACACAAAAGAAAAGTGCCCACAGAAATTTGCTAACTGTGTTGCTCTTGAGCGAGTAAGTGGACCAGGTGCATTGATGCTATCAATTATCTTCTCAATTTGTACTTCATTTGCAACTCGAGGATGAACTGAACGAAGACCTTGCTCTTGCTGATCATTGTCATCATTGGGAGGATTGTCTTCAGTCTGAGCATTGTCTTCAGGTTGGTTAGGTGCAGAAATGATAAGTTCCTCTTCAGGTTGTGCTTCAGAAGGCATGATTTCACCAGTTCCCATCAGCTTGATAGATTCACTGGGCGGAGCTTCGTCTAATGTACTTGGCAAGAGCTCTCTTTGTGAACCATTGGTTTCATCAAATCGCACGTCCACAGTTTCGACGATTTTGTAGAGATAGAGGTTGAAGACTTTGTAAGAGTGCGAGTCCTTTCCGTAACCGAGCATGAAGCCTTCGTGAGCTTTAGGTGCAAATTTTGACTTGTGATGGGGATCCTTGATCCAGCACCTAGCTCCAAATACTCTGAAGTAGCTGACATTTGGCTTCTTGCCAGTAAGGAGCTCATAGGATGTTTTGTTCATGTAAACATGGTTGATGACGTGACATGCTGTATCAATAGCTTCAGGCCAGAACTTTCTTGGTGTCTTGTACTCGTCGAGCATTGTTCGAGCCATCTCAATGAGGGTTTTGTTCTTGCGCTCTACGATGCCATTTGCTGAGGTGTGTATGGAGCAGAGAACTCATGAGCGATTCCCATTGTATCCAGATAAAGATCAAGTCCGGTGTTCTTGAACTCAGTGCCGTTGTCACTTATGATATGCTTGATCTTGACGCCATAATTGTTCATGGCTCGATTGGCGAAGCGTCTGAAGACATCTTGCACTTCAGTCTTGTAGAGAATTATGTGCACCCATGTATATCTTGAGTAGTCATCAACAATGGCGAAGCCATAGAGACAAGCAGTTGTTGTGAGGGTAGAGTAGTGACTAGGGCCAAATAAGTCCATGTGTAACAGCTCGAAGGGTTGAGATGTCGTCATGATTGTCTTGAGGGTGCTTTGCCTAGTCATCTTTCCAGCTTCGAGCACCACACAAATGATCCTTCTTGAACTTGACACCCTTGATGCCTATGACATGCTTCTTCTTGGCGAGTGTGTGTAAGTTCCTCATGCCAAGATGCCCCAGACCTCCGATGCCAAAGCCAGATTGCAAGCTTTTGCAAGAAGACATCTGACAAGCTGTGGACCTGCTGAGAACTCTACCATGTATAGATCATCTTTCCGATACCCGTCAAAGACTAGAGACTTGTCAGATTCCATTAGTACAAGGCAACGATATTTTCCGAATAGCACAATCATGTTCAAGTCATAAAGCATCGAGACAGACATTAAGTTGAAACCAAGGGATTCAACAAGCATCGCTTTATCCATGTGTTGATCCTTTGAGATTGCAACTCTACCTAGACCCAATACCTTGCTTTTACCGTGTCAAGAATGTGATGTGACTCTTGTCTAATGGGCGTAAGGTTGAGTCCATGAGAAGACTTGATCACCGATCATATGATTAGTGCATCCGCTGTCCATAATCCATTACGAAGCATGAGGTGTCATACCCTCTGATGCAGTTAGGGGATAGGCTTCACCAAGAGTATTGTGAAGCATAAACATTTGATGGGCAAGAGGATTATTGAAGCTCGAGATCAAGATTAGGACTGATAGGATAAATGGCAAACAATTCAGGAACAAAATACATAGTGAGACCATTTGAGCATTTGATCTTGCCCTACAAGATGTTTTAGGTCCCCACAATAGCATCGAGACGCCTTTGATTTTTGGTGGAGACCCTTCCCTGCAAACGAAGTTAATTCTTCTTAACCACCCACATCTTGAGGGTGGCTTAGAAGCAATGAGTCTAAGTGCAGCATCGAGAACTTGACTTTGGAGCCCTAGCAAATAGCCTTGCAGAGATGAATGATACTCATATGAATAAGCGAAAAGTTCTTAGTTCTATGAACATAGCGGTTTGAAGACACTGCGCTCATATTCATAAGTTTGAGTACGGTGTCCTGCAAAACATTGGCGTTAGGGTGACTCGGTGAGTCCTCATGTCTGCTTTGAAGCCTTTGGACCATATGGCGCCTTAGGTGCAGGGTTTATCTTCATCCTGTGGTGTCATGATCACATTCTTGGAAGATTCTCAAGACAACTTTTGGGAACCCAGATCTTCTTCATAGGTGGTCCATTCCTGCAGTTAGTACCAATATACAGCATACACTTCACCATTCTTCTTGAACAGCTTATAGTTTGCATCAAGGATTCATCAATGATAATAGGATTAGCACAGGTAAAGCGGATAAGGTGGATGGATCCTTTGAAGGTCCTTTTCAGCAACCCATGTGGTTTTGGGATCTTGCTCGGGCTTCGGTAGGAACCATCAACATTCATTTTCCTCTCAACCCAACACCCTCTTTCCTAGGGTTTGGTTCAGAATCTGCTTTTGAGGACATCATAAAGTGTCGATGTCCTTTCGGACTTTTATACATCCATGTTTCAAGCAATGTCTTCAACCTAGCATTTTCATCAGCAATAGTAGTGGTATCCTCCTTGAGAGGGTTAGTTACCACATCAGTAGTTGAAGACAATGCAACGATAGCAGCGATGGAACATTCAACAGCAGAGGTAGCGTTATCACGCTCAAGGCATTTTAGACATGGTGGTTCAAATCCATCTGGCGGGACTGATCTGTTGGCGAAGTGACTCATTCTCTTTTGAAGATCTTCATGAGCCGCTCTCAATTTCTCAAGCTCTTGCTTCCTTTGAAGATAATCATAGGAGAGCTTTTCATGAGTGGTTGAGGCGTTTCATGGCGACTTTCAAGTTCTTGGTACTTAGCATGAAGATTTTTATGTCTTCAACTAAGGACTGTGAGCGTGTCATTTCGCGTCCAACACGTCATCGCTTTTGTCTAACTGTTTTTGAGTATGTTCCATAGCTTTTTGTTGTTCAGTTGCAATTTTAGCAAGTGTTTTGTAGCTGGGCTTGGATTCACAATCGAGTCATCTTCACTTGATGTTTGAAAGTAAGCATCACGTGATTTTACCTTGGCACCACGTGCCATGAAGCGATAGAGTGGGAGCAGGGTCGTCCTTGTCATCGCTTCAGCGTTGGTGTGGAAGTCATTGTCTTGATGTTGAAGATGGACTTGGCAACATAGGCTGTGGCTAGAGCCAGACTTGCAACGCCAGGGTCGGACTCCTCTTCAGACTCCACCTCCGCCTCCTCAGAAGCAGACTCCTCCTCTGAATCCATTTCCTTGCCAACAAAAGCACGAGCCTTGCCAGATGAGCTCTTCTTATGAGATGAAGACTTTGATGAGGACTTGGAAGAAGACTTTGAAGATTTCTTCTTCTTCTTGTCATCAGAATCATATTCCTTGCTCTTCTTCTTCTTCTTCTTCTTCTCATTGTCCCACTGTGGACACTCAGAGATATAGTGTCCAGGTTTCTTGCACTTGTGACATGTTCTCTTCTTGTATTCATGAGTGGAAGCTTCATCATTTCTTGAGCTAGATCGTGAAGACTTTCTTAAGCCCTTCTTCTTAGTGAACTTATGGAACTTCTTCACAAGCATAGCAAGTTCCTTTCCAATGTCTTCAGGATCATAAGAACTGCAGTCAGATTCTTCTTCAGATGAGGAAACAACTTTTGCCTTCAAAGCGCGAGTTCGGCCATAGTTGGGACCATAGATATCTCTTTTCTCGAGAAAATGGAACTCATGTGTGTTAAGCCTCTCAAGTATATCAGACGGATCGAGTGTCGTCAAGTCGAGGCGTTCTTGTATCATGAGGGCAAGGGTGCCAAAGGAGCTGTCAAGTGATCTCGATAGTGTCTTGGCGATTTCATGCTTGGTAATCTCGGTGGCGCCGAGCACGAAGCTCATTTGTGATGTCGGTGAGGGATCAAACGTGAGCTGGACATTTTCATTGTCGTTTCTCTTGAAGCGGTTGAAGAGGTTGCGAAGAACACTGATCCTTTGATCTCTCTGGGTTGAGACGCCTTCTTGACCATGGATAGCCAGTCCCAGACTAGCTTCGACGTTTCCAGAGCACTCACACGGCCATACTGTCCTTTGGTCAGATGACCACAGATGATGTTCTTGGCAGTAGAGTCCAGATAAATGAACTTCTTGACATCAACAGGGGTGACACCTTCACCAGTTTTGGGAACGCCGTTCTTGACGACATACCAGAGGTCGACATCAATGGCTTCAAGATGCATGCGCATCTTATTCTTCTAGTAGGGATATTCAGTTCCATCGAACACGGGGCAAGCAGCGGAGACTTTGATTATCCCTGCAGTCGACACAGCTAAAACTCCAGGTGGTTAAACCGAATCACACAGAACAAGGGAGTACCTTGCTCTGATACCAATTGAAAGTGCTAGTTTTCAACTAGAGGGGGGGTGAATAGGCGATTTTTATGAAAGTCTTCAAAACGTGGAAGTTTCGAAGACATACAATAGAATTGACCTAATTGATATGCAGCGGAAGATAAACTACAACAAGCAAACCATAGTCAAGTATGCAGTAATGTGAAAGTACAAAGACTAATAGCAGCTTAGTATTAAGGATCAGGATGGAAGATAGTATGAAGCCAACCAACGATAGTAGTCAACCAATGAAGTCAAACAGGTACGACAAATAGGCAATGACTTCACGAAGACAAACTCTAAGTAAAGGGAGGGAGAGGATAGAACTAGTCACTTGTTGAAAACATGGGATTTGTTGGACCAGTTCGATTCTTTGTGACAAGCTGTATGTGCAGTTAGGGAGGCTGAGATTCAACTCAGAAGACCGCGTCTTCACCTTATTCCCCTTGAGCTAAGGACACACAGTCCTCGCCCAATCACTCTGATAAGTCTTCAAGGTAGACTTCCGAACCTTCACAGACTTCGTTCACCGGCGATCCACAATGACTCTTGGATGCTCGAGCGGCGCCTAACCGGCTGGAGGATCCACAGTCCTCAAGTGTAATAAGTCTTGAGTCACGAGACGAGAAAGACTTGATGATGCCTAACACTCTTTGGCTCTGGGTGTTTGGGCTTTGTCCTCGCAAGGATTTCTCTCTCTCAAAGGCTTCAAGGTGGGTTGCTCTCAAACGACAAAAGCCGTGCACTAACTCTGAGCAGCCACCAATTTATGGTGTAGGGGGTGGGCTATTTATAGCCACTAGGCAAGCCGACCTGATATGTCGGAAATGACCCTGAGTCACTAAGGAACTGACACGTGTTCCAACAGTCAGATTTCAAACACACACGGCAACTTTACTTGGGCTACAAGCAAAGCTGACTCATCCAGCTCTGGATAAGATTTGCTCTCATTGTCTTCGCTCGAAGACATAGGATTTGGGTTGAGCATCACTTGATCATTCGACTTTGTTCACTTGGACCCCACTTAACGATGCGGTGGTTCCTATGACTCAACAAAGAAGAAAAAGGAAACAACAAAACGACACAGTCTTCGCGCTCCATAGTCTTCACTCAATGTCTTCTCATGTCATAGTCTTCAATATGAATATCTTCACATACCACCATTGTCGTGAATGTCTTCATACATTTTTAGGGGTCATCTCCGGTAGGTAAACCGAATCAATGAGGGACGCTACCTGTGTTATCCTGCAATTCTCACAAATGCATTAGTCCCTCAACCAAATTTGTCACAATACTCCAAAACCAACTAGGGGTGGCACTAGATGCACTTACAGTTATCACCTTTGATATTCGTCCGGAAGATGATATTGAAGGTAATACCGACATCTGGGTCGATGTGCAGACGCCTCTGGTTATACCATTATGTAAGTTTCTCAACCATATTTATGTCTTTGATATTGTTTATTCAAAAATAGTTGACAACTAATTTGTATTGTCAGCTTATTTCGGTGCAAGCAAACATGTCCAGCACTTGGTAGACAGGACCTACTACTGTCCCGAGGCTGAACTAAACTGCGAGGAGCTAAGTCATTATGTTTCATGGCTTGAGGATCTTGATACTGTCAAGACAAATTTTCTTCCTGGATTTAGAAATGTTAGTACTGAAAACGTGCGACCAATAGTGTTCGTAATGAACTACGGTCACATCTATTTAGGAATTTTCCGTACATTATTTTTGAAGCTAAACTTCATTGCTAAGTATGTTACCATACGATGTTCTTCAACAGGGACTCCCGATGAATGTTGTGCCTTATGGGATCGAGACTAAAGGTACCATGAGTATTATCAGCTTACGGCCAAGATATCCTACATATTACTTTAGTGCATTCAAGATTAGCGACGGATGCTTAATAGTGCAAGACTGGACCAAATATGTGATGGGGAGCGCAGAGAAGTACTAGGGAGCAAGCAGGCGCTACCCACGATTAGGAGACAGGTTCATCTGCATGCTCCAACTTGATCAAGGAGGAGAGCTACACATGTTTTATGTTGTTTTACCTAAGAGAGCAGCAGCAGGAGTGATTAGCTAGTTAGAAATGAGTTTCAGGATGATGATGTGCTACACTATTACTATGATGATAAAATAGCTAGTGTTGGTGGTAATGACTATGATGATTATTATTAGCTAGTGTTAGTGGTGATTAAATAAATACTGTTGGTGGTAATGACCATGATGATGATTAAATATCTTGTCTTTGGCGGATTAGATTCAAGTGGAGGCAACATGTGGTGCACATCGAAAGTACTACTAGTCCAAACTAGATCAAGTTTGGATTAGTAGTATACTTTGACATGCACCACATATTGCCTCCACTTGAACCTAATCCACCTTTATTTGACACTGTTATGGACATAATTATGTAAACCTCATAACTGGTATTGTATCAATATTTGTACGATGGCGAATAAATAAATAAAAATAAAAAAATAAAAAAAATAATACTAGTAGCGATGGAGAGAAAACATGCTGCCAGTAGTTACATTAGCAGTAGCGCTGGAGTGAACAAACGCTGCAGCTATTCGTCCTAGCAGTAGCGCGTGCGGGCACGCATTACTGCTAAGAAGTGGCTGTAGCGCCTTATTAGTAGTGCGCCTACCCACGCTACTAGTGAGCACAAAACCAGCGCTACTGCTAGGGTTTTCCCTAGTAGTGTATATTTGGTAGACCCTTCTTGAACATAGTTAATGCTAGGATAGACTGCAAAAAGGATGTCGTTACTATTGGCTTGGCTGATATGTCTCATGAGTTTAATTTCTATAAATTTAGTAGACAACACCGTGAAGAGGAATTGCCTAGTAAGGATGAAATTATTGGTCTTGCTTCTATTGTCGTACCTCCTAGTGATCCTTTAGAAAAATATTTCCTAGACCATGAAAATGAAATTTTTATGAATGAAAGAAGGGAAATAGATGAAGTATTCTTTAAATAGGAACCTATCCTGAAACACAATTTGCCTATTAAAATCCTAGGGGATCCTCCTCCACCCAAGGGTGATCCCGTGTTTGAGCTTAAACCGTTGCTTGATACTCTTAAATATGCTTATCTTGATGAGAAAAAGATATATCGTATTATTATTAGTGCTAACCTTTCAAAGCATGAAGAAGAGAGATTATTGAAAACTCTGAAAAAGCACCGCGCTGCTATTGGATATACTCTTGATGATCTTAAGGGCATAAGTCCCACTCTATGTCAACACAAAATAAATTTGGAGAAAGATGCTAAACCAGTTCGTGATCATCAACGACGACTGAATCCTAAGATGAAAGAAGTGGTAAGAAAGGAAATACTAAAGCTCCTTGAGGCAGGTATAATTTATCCCGTTGCTGATAGTCAGTGGGTAAGTCATGTCCATTGTGTTCCTAAGAAAGGAGGTATTACTGTCGTTCCTAATGGTAAAGATGAATTGATTCCGCAAAGAATTATTACAGGTTATAGGATGGTAATTGACTTCCGCAAATTAAATAAAGCTACTGAAAAGGATCATTAACCCTTACCTTTTATCGATCAAACGCTAGAAAGATTATCTAAACATACACATTTTTGCTTTCTAGATGGTTATTCTGGTTTCTCTCAAATACCTGTGTCAGCCGGTGACCAATCAAAGACCACTTTTACTTGCCCTTTCGGTACTTTTGGTTATAGACGTATGCCTTTTGGTTTATGTAATGCGCCTGCTACCTTTCAAAGATGCATGATGGCTATATTCTCTGACTTTTGTGAAAAGATATGTGAGGTTTTTATGGATGATTTCTCCGTCTATGGATCCTCTTTTGATGATTGCTTGAGCAATCTTGATCGAGTTTTGCAGAGATGTGAAGAAACTAATCTTGTCTTGAATTGGGAAAAGTGCCACTTTATGGTTAATGAAGGTATTGTCTTGGGGCATAAAGTTTCTGAAAGAGGTATTGAGGTTGATAAAGCCAAGGTTGATGCTATTGAAAAGATGCCATGTCCCAAGGACATCAAAGGTATAAGAAGTTTCCTTAGTCACGCCGGTTTTATAGGAGGTTCATTAAGGACTTCTCAAAATTTCTCGACCTCGACTAATTTATTACAAAAGATATACCATTTGTCTTTGATGATGATTGTGTAGAAGCATTTGAAATACTTAAGAAAGCATTGATCTCTGCACCTATTGTTCCGCCACTTGATTGGAATTTACCTTTTGAAATTATGTGTGATGCTAGTGATTATGCTGTAGGTGCTGTTCTAGGGCAAAGAGTCGATGAGAAATTAAACGTTATTCAATATGCTAGTAAAACTCTAGACAATGCTCAGAGAAATTATGCTACAACTGAAAAGGAATTCTTAGCAGTTGTATTTGCATGTGATAAGTTCAGACCTTATATTGTTGATTCTAAAGTAACTATTCACACTGATCATGCTGCTATTAAATATCTTATGGAAAAGAAATATGCTAAACCTAGACTTATTAGATGGGTTCTCTTGCTACAAGAATTTGATTTGAATATTGTTGATAGAAAGGGAGCTGAGAACCCCGTTGCAGACAACTTGTCTAGGTTAGAAAATGTTCTTGATGACCCACTACATATTGATGATAGCTTTCCTGATGAGCAATTAAATGTCATAAATGCTTCTCGTACTGCTCCATGGTATGTTGATTATGCTAATTACATCGTTGCTAAATTTATACCACCTAGTTTCACATACCAGCAAAAGAAAAAGTTTTTTCTATGATTTGAGACATTACTTTTGGGATGACCCACATCTTTATAAAGAAGGAGTAGATGGTGTTATTAGACGTTGTGTACCTGAGCATGAACAGGAACAGATCCTACGCAAGTGTCACTCCGAGGCTTATGGAGGACACAACGCTGGAGATAGACTGCACATAAGGTATTGCAATCCGGTTTTTATTGGCCTACTCTCTTCAAGGATGCTCGTAAGTTTGTCTTATCTTGTGATGAATGTCAAATAATTGGTAATATTAGTAGACGCCAATAAATGCCTATGAACTATTCACTTGTTATTGAACCATTTGATGTTTGGGGCTTTGATTATATGGGACCGTTTCCTGCCTCTAATGGATATACACATATTTTAGTTGCTGTTGATTACGTTACTAAGTGGGTAGAAGCTATTCCAACTAGTAGTGCTGATCATAACACTTCTATTAAATTCTTAAAGAAGTTATTTTTCCGAGGTTTGGAGTCCCTAGATATTTAATGACTGATGGTGGTTCACATTTTATTCATGGTGCTTTTCGTAAATGCTTGCAAAGTATGATGTTAATCATAGAATTGCATCTCCTTATCACCCGCAGTCTAGTGGTCAAGTAGAATTGAGTAATAGAGAACTCAAATTAATTTTGCAAAAGACTGTTAATAGATCTAGAAAGAATTGGTCCAAGAAACTGGATGATGCATTATGGGCCTATAGAAACTGCATATAAAAATCCTATGGTTTATGGAAAAGCATGTCACTTACCCCTCGAACTAGAACATAAGGCATATTGGGCTATTAAAGAGCTCAACTATGATTTCGAACTTGCCGGTGAGAAGAGGTTATTTGACATTAGCTCACTTGATGAATGGAGAACACAAGCCTATGAGAATGCCAAATTGTTTAAAGAAAAAGTTAAAAGATGGCATGACAAAAGAATACAAAAGAGTGAGTTTAACGTAGGTGATTATGTATTACTATACAACTCTCGTTTAAGATTTTTTGCAGGAAAACTTCTCTCTAAAAGGGAAGGCCCTTACGTTATCAAGGAGGTCTATCGTTCCGGTACCATAAAAATCAACAACTTCGAAGGCACAAATCCGAAGGTAGTGAACGGTAAAAGAATTAAACATTATATCTCAGGTAATCCTATAAATGTTGAAACCAATGTTATTGAAACCATAACCCCGGAGGAATACATAAGGGACACTTTCCGGAACGTTTCAGACTCTGAAAAGGAATAGGTATGTGGTACGGTAAGTAAACCGACTCCAAAACAGTTCTAATGGCCATTTTTCTCCGTTTTGGAATATTTAGAAAAATAGAAAAATAAGAAGCAGTCCGGGAAGGACACGAGGGTGGAGGACGCGCCCTACTCTACTGGGCGCCCCCCCCCCTACCTCGTGGGCACCTCGTGTGCTCTCGGGACTCCGTTTTCTTGCACGATACGTATTTTGGTCGGTAAAAATTCATTATATAATCTCCCAAAGGTTTTGACTCCTGTATCACGCAAATATCCTCTCTTTTCGTTTTGAGTTGTTTCTTTGACAGATCTAGATCATCATGACGTCTCCAAGCGCCCCCAAGGACAAGTTCTTGGACAAGGTCATCAACCCCTACCTCGCGGAGGTGATGCAACACCCTCAAACCATTGAGATGCGGGAGGGGTTGCTGCACATCCGCGATGTTGAGGGACCACGGAGGACCGGAAGCATGGAGATAAGGCTTGAAGTAATGGAGCAACAAGTTTTCAAGTGCCAGGAGATGGTTGAGTGTGGACTTGACTCCAATCACATAATGATCACGGAGTTCACCAACAACCACAAGCTGGATGCCAAGGACACTGGGGAGGCCATCTTCAAGCTCCACGAGAAAATCGGGCACCTCCAAGCTCAAATCTATGACCTGCAAAACCAAAACTGTGAGTATGAATATAGATTCAAAAGGATGAGTTTGGCTGCAGATTTAAGGATCCCGGAGACTCGATCATCCTTCTATGATGGTGAGCCTATGCCTTGGAAGATGGACGACAAGCCTACATCATCAACAATCCCTTCACCAGCAACAGTGTGACACCCCAAAAATTTTAACTTTGTTTTGTTAATTAAAATCTTGCCAGAAAATTTAACTTTCCTTTTCTTGGTTTTTCTTGATTTCAGAACCATTCTTTTCTTGGTTATCTTGGAGTTGTTCCCTAAGATGAAAACCTTTCACTTATGATATTGTACTTGTTTACCCTCTCAAGGAAATCTTTTATTTTATCAGAAGAATTAATTATACAATATTCTTCCTGATCTTTATTTTCTTGAAAAAATGGTTTCCCATAGTTTTATGGTCCCATTTGTACTACAACCCTTTTATAAATTCTTTCAAAAATCTCACCAAAATTTGGAGATGTCATATGGAGTTTTTGAACCACTTTTGTGCAAAAATATCTTCTGCCCATTGAATATTTAGAGCTCTACACCATATTTTCAAATCTGGTCCAGAGAGCATTTTTACACTACAACCCATTTAAATATTTATTTAAAGCTTCTACCAAAATTATGGGATATCAGTAGGAGCACAGTATTCAACTTTATGCAATAACCTAGTGTTGTCCTTTGGAAAAACTAAGTGAATCATCCTCTTTTCCATTCTGGTCCAACTTGAGGTTTTGTACAGCAACCACCTTTTTAGTTGCTCCTTAATCCACGATTCCTTTTCCTACTAGTAGTCCTCCTTGCCAAACCCTTAAGACCAGGAGAGTGGACCCATTGGATGATCCTAGTGCTTGCAACAAGGCCATTTGCTTTCTATCCAGAATTGAAGTTTTGCAAAACTTGTACTAACAAGTTTGTGCTTTGGACAAACTAACCTTACCATCCTCTCTTTCATCTAACATGTTGAGCTTGCCTTTACCCCTCATGCTAGCCAAATTCTTTGCAGCAAGTAGAGATACTACTTGTGCTTCCCAAAACCCTTAAACCAGTTTTTCCATAAGAGTCCACCATACATATCTATGGATTGAGTAAGATCCTTCAAGTAAGTTGTCATCGGTGCAAGCAATGAAAATTGCTCTCTAAATATGTATGATTGGTTGGTGTGGAGGAAATAAGCTTTATACGATCTTGTGATGTGGAAGAAATAAAAGCGACAGACTGCATAATAGAGGTTCATATCACAAGTGGCAATATAAAGTGACGTTCTTTCGCATTAAGATTTTGTGCATCCAACCCTGAAAGCGCATGGCAACCTCTGCTTCCCTCTGCGAAGGGCCTATCTTTTATTATTATCTTCTACCTTATGCAAGAGTCATGGTGATCTTCACCTTTCCTTTTTACATTTTATCCTTTGGCAAGCACAGTGTGTTGGAAAGATCCAGACATATATATCTAATTGGATGTAAGTCAGCATGAGTTATTATTGTTGACATTACCCTTGAGGTAAAAGGTTGGGAGGAGAAACTATAAGCCCCTATCTTTCTCTGTGTCCGATTAAAACTCCGTAACCACAAGTATTGCGTGACTGTTAGCAATTATGAAAGACTAAATGATAGTTGAGTATCTGGACTTGCTAGAAAGCTCTAACATAGACTCTTTCTGATGTTATGATAAATTGCAATTGCCTCAATGACTGAGATTATAGTTTGTTAGTTCTCAATAAAGTTTTTTATTCATACTTTGCATTGTGAATAGATTATTACTTGAGCATACGAAATCATATGACAATATCCATATATGTTGCTGTTATGAGAATAATCATGATGCCCTCATGTACGTATTTTATTTTATCGACACCTCTACCTCTAAACATGTGGACATATTTATCGTTATCGGCTTCCGCTTGAGGACAAGCGAGGTCTAAGCTTGGGGGAGTTGATACGTCCATTTTGCATCATGCTTTTATATCAATATTTATTGCATTATGGGCTGTTATTACACATTATGTCACAATACTTATGCCTATTCTCTCTTATTTTACCAGGTTTACATAAGGAGGGAGAATGCCGGCAGCTGGAATTCTGGGCTAGAAAAGGAGCAAATATTACAGACCTATTCTGCACAACTCCAAAAGTCCTGAAACTCCACGAAAGTTATTTTTGGAAATAATAAAAAATACTGAGCGGAAGAAATACGTCAAGGGGGCCTCCACCTGTCCACGAGGGTGGGGGCGCGTCGTACCCCCCTGGGCGCGCCCCCCCACCTCGTGGGCCCCCTGTTGGCCCTTCGGTGCCCATCTTCTGGTATATGAAGTCTTTTGTCCGAAGAAAAGTCATAAGCAAGCTTTCGGGACGAGACTCCGCCGCCACGAGGCGGAACCTTGGCGGAACCAATCTAGGGCTCCGGCAGAGCTGTTCTGCCGGGGACACTTCCCTCCGGGAGGGGGAAATCATTGCCATTGTCATCACCAACGCTCCTCCCATCCGGAGAAGGAAATCTCCATCAACATCTTCACCAGCACCATCTCCTCTCAAACCCTAATTCATCTCTTGTATCCAATTCTTGTCTCTAAGTCCGGAATTTGTACCTGTAGGTTGCTAGTAGTGTTGATTACTCCTTGTAGTTGATGCTAGTTGGTTTATTTGGTGAAAGATCATACGTTCAGATCCATTATGTATATTAATACCCCTCTGATTATGAACATGAATATGCTTTGTGAGAAGTTACGTTTGTTCCTGAGGACATGGGAGAAGTCTTGCTATTAGTAGTCATGTGAATTTGGAATTCGTTCGATATTTTGATGAGATGTATGTTGTCTATCCTCTAGTGGTGTTATGTGAATGTCGACTACATGACACTTCACCATTATTTGGGCCTAGAGGAAGGCATTGGGAAGTAATAAGTAGATGATGGCTTGCTAGAGTGACAGAAGCTTAAACCCTAGTTTATGCGTTGCTTCGTAAGGGGCTGATTTGGATCCATCTGTTTCATGCTATGGTTAGGTTTACCTTAATACTTTTGTTGTAGTTGCGGATGCTTGCAATAGAGGTTAATCATAAGTGGGATGCTTGTTCAAGTAAGAACAGCACCCAAGCACCGGTCCACCCACATATCAAATTATCAAAGTACCGAACGCGAATCATATGAACGTTATGAAAACTAGCTTGCCGATAATTCCCATGTGTCCTCGGGAGCGCTTTTCTTTATATAAGAGTTTGTCCAGGCTTGTCCTTTGCTACAAAAAGGATTGAGCCACCTAGCTGCACTTTATTTACTTTTGTTACTTGTTGCTCGTTACCAATTATCTTATCACAAAACTATCTGTTACCTATAATTTCAGTGCTTGCAGAGAATACCTTGCTGAAAACCGCTTATCATTTGCCTCTGCTCCTCGTTGGGTTCGACACTCTTACTTATCGAAAGGACTACAATAGATCCCCTATACTTGTGGGTCATCACGCTCAATTGTTCCGGAGAACGGAGTTTTAGTCATCTTGCCCATGAGGCATGGTTCGCAAGTACCAAGTGATTCATAATCAAGTGATTCCAAAAGTCCATCAGAATGGAGTTTCTTCATGTGCTTTACACCGATATGACCCAAACGGCAATGCCATAAATATGTTGCACTATCATTATCAACTCTGCATCTTTTGGCTTCAATATTATAAATATGTGTATCACTACTATCGAGATCCAACAAACCATTTTCATTGGGTGTATGACCATAGAAGGTTTTATTCATGTAAACAGAACAACAATTATTCTCTAACTTAAATGAATAACCGTATTGCAATAAACATGATCAAATCATATTCATGCTCAACACAAACACCAAATAACACTTATTTAGGTTCAACACTAATCCCGAGAGTATAGGGAGTGTGCGATGATGATCATATCAATCTTGGAACCACTTCCAACACACATCATCACTTCACCCTTAACTAGTCTCTGTTCATTCTGCAACTCCCGTTTCGAGCTACTAATCTTAGCAACTGAACTAGTATCAAATACTGAGGGGTTGCTATAAACACTAGTAAAGTACACATCAATAACATGTATATCAAATATACCTTTGTTAACTATGCCATCCTTCTTATCCGCCAAGTATCTGGGGCAGTTCCACTTCTAGTGACCAGTCCCTTTGCAATAGAAGCACTTAGTCTCAGGCTTAGGTCCAGACTTGGGCTTCTTCACTTGAGCAGCAACTCACTTGCCGTTCTTCTTGAAGTTCCCCTTCTTCCCTTTGCCCTTTTCTTGAAACTAGTGGTCTTGTTAACCATCAATACTTGATGTTTTTCTTGATTTCTACCTTCGTCAATTTCAGCATCACGAAGAGCTTGGGAATCGTTTCCGTTATCCCTTGCATATTATAGTTTATCACGAAGTTCTAGTAACTTGGTGATAGTGACTAGAGAACTCTGTCAATCACTATCTTATCTGGAAGATTAACTCCCATTTGATTCAAGTGATTGTAGTATCAGACATTCTGAGCACATGCTCACTAGCTGAGCAATTCTCCTCCATCTTGTAGGCGAATTGCTTGTTAAAGGTCTCATACCTTTCAACATGGGCATGAGTATGAAATACTAATTTCAACTCTTGGAACATCTCATATGCTCCGTGGCGTTCAAAACGTCTTTGAAGCCCCGATTCTAAGCCGTAAATCATGGTGCACTAAACTATCAAGTAGTCATCATACCGAGCTTTGTCAAATGTTCATAACGTCTGCATATGCTCCTGCAATAGGTCCGTCGCCTAGCGGTGCATCAAGGACATAATTCTTCTGTGAAGCAATGAGGATAATCCTCAGATCACGGATCCAATCCGCATCATTGCTACTAACATCTTTCAACTTAGTTTTCTCTAGGAACATATCAAAAATAAAACAGGGAAGCTAAACGCGAGTTATTGATCTACAACATAGATATGCTAATACTACCAGGACTAAGTTCATGATAAATTAAAGTTCAATTAATCATATTACTTAAGAACTCCCACTTATATAGACATCTCTCTAATCATCTAAGTGATCACGTGATCCAAATCAACTAAACCATGTCCGATCATCACGTGAGATGGAGTAGTTTTCCTTGGTGAACATCACTATGTTGATCATATCTACTATATGATTCACGCTCGACCTTTCGGTCTCAGTGTTCCGAGGCCATATCTGCATATGCTAGGCTCGTCAAGTTTAACCTGAGTATTCCGCGTGTGCAACTGTTTTGCACCCGTTGTATTTGAACGTAGAGCCTATCACACCCGATCATACTCAGGGAGAACACTTATACCTTGAAATTTAGTGAGAGATCATCTTATAATGCTACCGTCGATCTAAGCAAAATAAGATGTATAAAAGATAAACATCACATGCAATCAATATAAGTGATATGATATGGCCATCATCATCTTGTGCTTGTGATCTCCATCTCTGAAGCACCGTCATGATCACCATCGTCACCGGCGCGACACCTTGATCTCCATCGTAGTATCGTCGTCGTGTCGCCAACTATTGCTTCTACGACTATCGCTACCGCTTAGTGATAAAGTGAAGCAATTACAGGGCGATTACATTGCATACAATAAAGCGACAACCATATGGCTCCTGCCAGTTGCCGATAACTCGGTTACAAAACATGATCATCTCATACAATAAAATAAAGCATCATGCCTTGACAATATCACATCACAACATGCCCTGCAAAAACAAGTTAGACGTCCTCTACTTTGTTGTTGCAAGTTTTACGTGGCTGCTAGGGCTGAGCAAGAACCGTTCTTACCTACGCATCAAAACCACAACGTTAGTTCGTCAAGTTAGTGTTGTTTTAACCTTCTCAAGGACCGGGCGTAGCCACTCGGTTCAACTAAAGTTGGAGAAACTGACACCGCCAGCCACCTATGTGCAAAGCACGTCGGTAGAACCAGTCTCGGCGTAAGCGTCTGGCGTAATGTCGGTCCGGGCCGCTTCATCCAACAATACCGCCCGAACCAAAGTATGACATGCTGGTAAGCAGTATGACTTGTATCGCCCACAACTCACTTGTGTTCTACTCGTGCATATAACAACTACGCATAAAACCTGGCTCGGATGCCACTGTTGGGGAACGTAGTAATTTCAAAAAAATTCCTACGCACACGCAAGATCATGGTGATGCATAGCAACGAGAGGGGAGAGTGTGTCCACGTACCCTCATAGACCGAAAGAGGAAGCGTTAGCACAACACGGTTGATATAGTCTTACGTCTTCACGATCCGACCGATCAAGTACCGAACGTACGGCACCTCCGAGTTCAGCACACGTTCAACTCGATGAAGTCCCTCGAACTCCGATCCAGCCGAGCTTTGAGGGAGAGTTCCGTCAGCATGACGGTGTGGTGACGATGATGATTTTCTACCGACGCAGGACTTCGCCTAAGCACTGCTACGATATTATCGAGGTGGATTATGGTGGAGGGGGGCACCGCACATGGCTAAGAGATCAATGATCAATTGTTGTGTCTATGGGGTGCCCCCCTGCCCCCGTATATAAAGGAGCAAAGGGGGGAGAGGTGGCCGGCTAGGAGGAGGCGCGCCAGGAGGAGTCCTACTCAGGACTCCCTCCCTTCCTAGTTGGAGTAGGAGAAGGGGAAGGAGGAGGGAGAGAGGAAGGAAAGGGGGCGCCCCCCTCCTTGCCCAATTCGGACTAGAGGGGGAGGGGGCGCGCGTCCTGCCCTGGCCGCCCCTCCTCTTCTCCACTAAGGCCCATCTTGGCCCATTAAACCCCGGGGTTCCGTAACCCAGTACTCGGTAAAATCCCGATTTCACCCGGAACACTTCCGATATCCAAATATAGGCTTCCAATATATCAATTTTTATGTCTCGACCATTTAGAGACTCCTCGTCATGTCCGTGATCGCATCCGGGACTCCGAACTATCTTCGGTACATCATAACACATAAACTCATAATATAACCGTCATCGAACTTTATGCGTGCGGACCCTACGAGTTCGAGAACTATGTAGACATGACCGAGACATGTCTCCAGTCAATAACCAATAGCGGAACCTGGATGCTCATATTGGCTCCTACATATTCTACGAAGATCTTTATCGGTCAAACCGCATAACAACATACGTTGTTCCCTTTGTCATCGGTATGTTACTTGCCCGAGATTCGCACCTAGTTCAATCTCATTACCGGCAAGTCTCTTTACTCGTTCCATAATACATCATCCCGCAACTAACGCATTAGTTACAATGCTTGCAAGGCTTATAGTGATGTGTATTACCGAGTGGGCCCAGAGATACCTCTCCGACAATTGGAGTGACAAATCCTAATCTCGAAATACGCCAACTCAACAAATACCTTCGGAGACACCTGTAGAGCACCTTTATAATCACCTAGTTACGTTGTGACGTTTGGTAGCACACAAAGTGTTCCTCCGGTAAATGGGAGTTGCATAATCTCATAGTCATGGGAACATGTATAAGTCATGAAGAAAGCAATAGCAACATACTAAATGATCAAGTGCTAAGCTAACGGAATGGGTCAAGTCAATCACATCATTCTCCTAATGATGTGATCCCGTTAATCAAATGACAACTCATGTCTATGGCTAGGAAACATAACCATCTTTGATCAACGAGCTAGTCAAGTAGAGGCATACTAGTGACACTATGTTTGTCTATGTATTCACACATGTATTATGTTTCCGGTCAATACAATTCTAGCATGAATAATAAACATTTATCATAAAATAAGGGAATAAATAATAACTTTATTATTGCCTCTAGGGCTTATTTCCTTCATATTTAGCTTGTATTCACTGAGTCGGACCAACCCATTAATGCAGTCGCTCGCGCAGCTCATGCATAGCTGTAAGTTCGCTCGCTCTGCTCTATTATTTTCCCTTCTTCCTTATTCTTTTCTTCATTTTTCATTAGTTTTCTTCAGTTTTCCCTTTTCCTTTGTTACACTTTATGTTTTCATTGTGTTTTTTTTCTTTCTTCGTTATATTATTGGCTTTCTTTTGTTTCTTTATTGATTTTCTTCACTTTTCTTCTTTGCTGGTTTTAATTGGTTTTTTGTCACCTGTCTACTTTTTCTTACTATACAATGTACATTTTCAGCGCACATGTTTAATAATTTTTAAACTACATTATGTATATATTTTTAAATCCATGTTTTCAGCACTTTTATGAATATACTGTAATATTTTTCAAATATATGTTGTACATTTCTTAATGAAAAGAAACATAATTATAAACTTCTCTCGAATATTTCTAAAAAACGTTACTAAAGATATTTTAATACACTTTGGACATTTTTAAATATAATCGTAAAATGTTTAAAATATATATTTCAGAAAAAATTTGAATACACGGTAAAAAATTCGAAATACACATTATACATTTTCTTAATGGCAATTAAACATATTAACTGCCCTAAAAAACTTCCCTAAAAACATAGTTTGGAATACACAGTAATATTTTTTGGACTTCCCTAGAAAACATCTTCAAAAAAACTTCCCTAAACAACACAGTAACCTATTTTAAACATTCTCAAAAAAAAACTTCCCAAAAACATTTTTTTCAATACACGGAATTTTATTTTAAACTTCCCAAAAAAAACATCCTCCAAAAAACATCCCAAAAAACAAAGTAACCTTCCTCAGAAAAACAACTTCCCAAAAACACTTATTTTTAACTACACCAAGCATATCAGGACTAACACCAGCAACTTCGCACTAGAGGTGCACGCAGGTAGCCACTCGCCCAAACAACTACCGGTGATGATTGGTAGCGCGGCCTATATAAGAACACAGAAACACATTCATAAATAAAACACTTATGAAAAGAATCGAAACATTCCTTAAAAGAATTGTGGAAAAATTTTAAACGCTGAGTTTTTTAAAACACAATTAATTTACAAAATTTCAAAAACATTATTTAAGCAATTTGCACAATTTTTTAAAATCTGAAACATTTTTCATAGCATGTGAAAAACGGTTGGAATTCTGGAATTTTTTTAAAAACATGTGATTTTAATAAATCATGAATATTTTTTGAAAATGTGAATAGAATTTCAAATTCCAAACATTTTTTCAAAAGGTACATTTTTTAACTTCTGAACAATTTTAGAAATGCGCAAACATTTTTTAAACTTCACGAATTCTTGTTGTGATATAGTGGTCGGCCCAAATTCTTGTCCGTGAGAGTAGCAGGTAATCCCGGCTGGGGTGGTACTATTCCCGGTGTGCCAAATAGGTCTAGGGTCCAAAATAAACCGGGGTTAGAAGTTCAGAGTGCCAATTTTCGGGATTCAAAGTTCAGGGTTGATTTATTTTTCATCTACAACTTCAAGGCATGTTTTTGACTTTTTCCATTTGACATTGGTCAGGCCAACTGATGTAGAGCAGCAAACGAGGGCAATCACGTTAAAGCGGGTGATAAAATGATATGGTGCATCATGAGCCTATTGACGGTGTCAAAATATTCTAGGAGGACGTAGATAGCTCAGTTTTACATTTTTTCATGACAAGGGATAATTAATTACATCAGTATTTATGGTGCTATTACTTATAATCTAGACATGACACTTTTCTGGAACATCTAGACTAAACAATTGGATAACTGCACCGGTACCGGTCAAAATAATTTGTGAGGCTATTTGACCGCCCCATATATAGAGCAGCATCTAGGCGTTTTGCCTGCTAAAGACTCGGTTAAACACACTTGTGTGCTTGTGGTAGCATGGTCCTCTGTAGTAGTGCTTTTGGATAAAACAAACAAATATTTGGCGAAAAGCAAAAGTTTTAAAATTTGAGAACAATTTTTAAAAGGAAAATATTTTTTGAATTTTTTAACAACATTTATAAATTTATTTTCAAAAAACTTTTTAACGAACCGAATCATTTTTTAGAAATTTTAAACAAATTTCAAAACACTACATTACTTGAAAAATGTGAAAAAATTGAACCTTTTCTGAAGGTGTGAACAAATTTTCAAAATTCGAAACTTTTCTGGAAAAGTAAACCTATTTTAAATCGGGGTTTTTTTATAAAAAACTTTTTAGAAAATTTGTGTAAAAATTAAAAAATTTGAAATATAAAAAAGTAAAAGGATTAATAGATAAATATGAAAATGAAAGATATAAAAGCCAAAAGAACACTGAAAAACCATGAAAGAAACAATAGAAAAAATGTGTGCTCGTCCTAAAATGAGCCGGCACAATATAATCGTTTGTGTCTGTTTCCGCACTAATTTGACGCATCGTATGTCAAATAAGAAATGCCCACTTGAGCGGCATTCTAAAAAGGATCGGAATACTGAACTGATGTTCTGTCGTGGAGCAACTCCCATCGAACGAATCATTCACCTCCAGGGATCCGACTAAGTGAACTTATGCATTCACATTGGGAGGAGTTTTCCAACGAACTCTTGCTGGCCCAACAAACTATGAATATGCAAGGAAAAAATGGGCCAAGCCCTATAAGTTGTATTTGTTGTAAAAATGGTCATAAAAAAATTGCCATGTAAAAAATGCATAGTTAGGTGCAAAAAATGCCATGTTTTAAAAACCCAAAAATTTGTGCAATTGCCATGACACTGTATGAAAAACACTATCAAAGATTACAAGTGCCATGTAACCAAAAATATACAATAAAAAATTGCAGTGATTTGAAGCAAAACAAGTATTTTCTATACATATGGTAATTCTCACTTGGAGTTTTGCGTTAAGAAGAATATCTTTTTGAAATTTTCCATGATCCAAAAAATTTGCCGTACTTGCCATGATCCAAAATTTAAAATGCCATGCTATGGAAATAAATTTGCGATGGTTTAATACTAAAACTGCAATCGTCCAAAAAGTAAATTGCCATGGTCTATAATTTATTAAATATATGGTGCATAAGACAAATTTTCGAACAATTCTCTAATTTGTGATCATTATTAAATCCAAGAAGATTTTTGTCATATTGTATATTTATTCTTGCATATTATTAAAAAAGTGAAGTTTTAATGTAAATTGTGTCATTATTTTGTTTGTTGTTTTTCATTTTCTTTCTTCTTAAGGGATAATACCAATGCCACTAATCCATATTTTTTAACAGTGCGATTCATGTGCAAATCATGTGCAATTTATTTTGTAATCATTTGTTTAAAGTTTTATTCATGTAATTTATTTTAGGGCAAAACCAATGCCCCCAATTCATTCTACCTAAGAGGAAATTCAGTTTTTGTCTATTAAATTTTATACTATTTTCAGTCTTTATTATTGTTTATCAAGTGTTTTTAGTTGGTTTTCTCATTTATGTGCATGCATGAATATTAGGGTGGTTACGTATGTAAATATACACATAAGTATTATGCAATACTCCCGCAAATGGATGTATCTAGCACCAAGTTAGTGGTAGATACATCCATTTGAGGAACAAGCTTTTTCGGACGGAGGGAGTATATGTGTAAATTATACTAGAGTACAAAATTGCACTATTATACACCTATTTTTATACTCATAAAATTATGCAATTTCTGTACAAATTGCGCGCAAACTTTTCATCATTTTTAATTTTTTATTTTATTCTCTTTCTTCTTTAAGGGTAATAACAACTATACTAATTAATTTTTTCTTAGGAAATTTCATTTTTGAAAATTACGCTATTACACACTTTTTTTTGTGCGTGTCGACATCCGATAAAATTGGAACGCTATTACACACTTATTCTTGCATATTATGGAAAAGTGCAATATCTGTGTAAAAAATCATTCTTTATTTATTTTTCATTTTGTTTCTTCTGGAAGGGAAACACCAATGTCACTAATTCATTCTTGCTTAGAAAACTTAAGTATTTTGATTTTGTTTTAGTTTATATTTTATTTTATTTTCCTGTTTAAGGGAAATAGCAATGCCAATAATTCACTCTTTCTTAAAAATCTTTTTTGCCAAAATTCAGCTTTTATATGCTTATTCTTGCAGATTATAAAAAACACAATTTCGATCTAAATTCTATGCAAACTTTATCATTATTTGATTAAATTATTTTCTTCTAGAAGGATGACACCAATGCCACTAATTCATTCCGTGAGCATGCAATATGCGGAATGACTGCATACGTTAGTGGTGTCACATTTTTCAACTCTCACGCATGAGCATGCATACCTACGCATGCACACACATCCTATATACCTAAGAGATCCACCCCCATTAACCAATTTATCTACGCATGCAATCTATCCACCTCAGCGACCCTGCCACATCAGCGGCTGACTTCTGGAAAAAAAAATGAGCAGTTCCCATTTTTTACTTTGGGCGGTGTCTGTTCTTATTCTGTGCCTTCTGTTTCATCGTCAGCAAAGTGGCAACTAAATGCATCCCATTATTCTGCGCCTTCCGTTATAATTTGCCCACCAAATCCACCAGGAACTACTGCACACGAAAAAAAAAAGGAAACTGATTGAGGTATACAAGACGTTCGACTGGAATTTTGCGCTATCGTCTCCCCTTCCGTGTCCAATGTGATGCATATCTCTTCCCTTCCTTGCATCTTCTTTCGCCCTTCCTATATGAAGCAGCACTATCTTCCTATCTCCATAGGATGAATCTCTTCTCCATCCCAGACCTCACAAAAGGATTACTCCTTCTCCTTGCCAAGCGACCATCGCCCCGCCATGGTTCCACCAGGTGGTGATCTTGTTGCCACCGTCTCTCGCTCGGCGACACTGATGGAGCGTTATTACTCAGCGGACCCCTCACCCTGATTTGGAATTGTCGTCGCTGCTGCAAGCCCACATTGAGTGTGGTTTTGTGTAGCTCGAGCTACGTGATATCCCTTATCTTAGCCATTCATTTTTGCATCGTGATTCATGCAAGCATATTTATCATTTTTGTTTTTCTTAAACGAAACAACGTATAAACTTCAAATTTTGCAGGACAACAAAACATTCTAATTACTATGTGGGGAAAAACTTTCAGATTTTTTTCATGCATTTTAAATGCTAAAAATTATTATTTTTAATCAAAAAATCCTCATTTTGTATATTTATGTCGGTCCAAAAAATCTGATAGTATTTTCACACATCGAAGTTATAAAGTTTGTTTGATCTGCAAAGTTTGAAGTCTATTTGAGAGAAACAAAAAAGAGAAATCTTCTTGTTGTAAGTTAGTTGGAGAGTACGGATCTCAAAGCAATGTTGGAGGGCTGAAGATAAGAGGTTCCATGTAGCTCCACCTACAGAGGAACTTTACCCCACAACCATGGTTTAATTCAGTTGCCGGCGGGTGTGGCCTCCCAATCTTATATCTTATATTTACTAATTGGAGGCACCATTCTAGCCTTCTCATTAATCCACATCATCAAAATTAATTACACCGTTGGATTATATAATTTATGGCTAAGATAAGAGATGAACTTACATAACACAAATGGCCCGTAAAAATATTCTGACACGTTCAACGTTTTTATAGATGGGCACGTTCAATGTTGGTGATAGAAAGTAAGGAAAGCATCCTTGGTTCCTTCAAAAACGTTAGACTCCTTCCATAAAAAAAACATGGATGAAAAGGAAAAAAAAGCAGATTGCGTTTGACACATTCACTTTAACGTTGGTGGAAAAAAATAAGGAAATCATCGACGGTTTCTTTTTTAAGGATAGTCTCCTTCCTTTTCAAATATTTTTGGATATTCTCCTTCCATATAAATGCAACAGATGAAACGGAAAGAAATAACAGATTGCGTTTGACACGTTTAATGTTGGCGAAACAGAAGGAAAGCATCGATTAAAAGCGATAGACTCCTTTCCATAAAAACTACATCGAAAAAAGAAAAAACATTTGATGACCCTTGAAATTCGGTTAATAAATTATTTCTCTGATTGAAAAAGGAAAAAAAAACATTCACGCAAAAAAATGTCTCTCGCTTGACCCTGGCTGCTCAAACTGATACGTAACATATAGATCGTACCGTCAAAAAAATATCTGACACCCAATATTTTACTTTTCTTTTTGAAAATCTGACACCTAATATTGGTGAGACAAAAGAAGGAAATCATCCATCAGTTTCTTTGAAGGATAGCATCCTTCCATAAAAACTCCACCGATGAAAAGAAAAAACACATCCAATTGATCTCCATTAAAAGTAAATAAAGAAATTCTTATGCCGAGTGAGATAGGAGAAAACGCTCACACAAGAAAGGAAAACATCTCTTCCTCAAAAAATAGCATGGAAAAACATCTCCTTCAGTTCTTCTCTTCTATGGCAGTTGGGGGCAGTTTTTCCCACGAAAGGACATCCCCATCATATCCCCATCATCATCAGGTGCACTCTCCCATCCGCATAGCCATAGGCGAAACACAAAGGATCCAAGGCCAGGTGCTGCGAGGGATGATGAGCGACCCAAGAGGCGATAGGTCTTCATGTTTGTTAGGATCACCGCATCTCTCTCCATCCGCAAGCTTCAAATTACACTTCACGTCTCTAATAGAAAAAGGGTCAACTATCAAAACCATCCTCTTACTATTGTTCTTGGCTTCATGTTCTGACCAGATTGCAATCTAACGATGATAATGGTGGATGCAACATAGGATGAGGTGTACCGATGGTGCTCCAAGTAGATCGTACTGTTGTCCTAATTGGTAAGTTGCCCACTGGAAAACCAATAGCAGACATAAAGCATAGCGATTTATCTGTCCGACATCATCGTGTTCATCATTCGTTCCGCAAGTCCACATGCATGTAAAACCTATCCTTGAATTTGTTGAATGTTCTGCTTGATTTTTAGCACGTTAGAGTTGTGACAGACCGCAATAAATTATCGTGATACCAAGCGTCCGACAAATAGAAAATTTTCTATATACATGCCTATTGATGAGCACACTTCACTTCATTATGTTGTAGACTGGCCCAGATTCAGCTGCATCCATTGTCGCCATTTGCAAGGTAGTGATCTGGTGATGCATATGTGTTTGTATCATCTGAAGCATCGATTAGTATTATGCAATTTTTTACATATATACTACTTTGCCTGTTATGCATGCAAGTCATGAATTACGTGGATTCACTTGATTCTCTGGAGGTGTAGACTGCTAATACTTATATGCATATATAGTACGTCTATGCATTCTTTTTTGTCCTCATGACAAAGAGACAAATTAGCTATTAAAATATATTTATATACATATAAATTACTGCATCAAGAAAAGAATCTCAATGTATCATGCACCACAAAGATCTCATATAAACACATGGGTGTCTGTGTGATATTCTAGATATGTATAGTTTGGAAAGCAATTTGAAAATTTCAAGGCTCATGCAAATACATTGATTTGCAAAACTTTGTTGGTAGACACAATAATCTCTAATCTTAATAATCTATGATGCTTATAGTATAAACCTTCTACTTTTTAAAATATGTATATTATTTGCTACAATATCATATATGTTGATAGAAAGTCGTGCATGCATGTGTCCAAATTGTGTTAGAAACATGGTCTATAATTCTACCGTGCTTCCATGGCAAAAGGAAAAATGTACGTATTTTTTTGATTGAGTAAGAAAGGAAGATATGTACTACAATAGGGCACTTGCTCTTTAATACCTTCAGAAATCAATAAGGGCAACAACTTTTGCGTTTGTAACAGTGTTTTCTACAAACATAACACATATACCCTTATACAATCTTTATAAAGTAGCACATCCATATTTCCACATACCTTCTGTAAATCTGAGGTGGTTCGCCATCACACATCGGTAGTATTTATACGGTTGTGACACAATTGGCCTTAACCAATCTAATCAAAAAATAGTCAAAGCATTGTAACTTCATTAGACCCTACGTGCATGAGTAATAATATATCCTATATAAACATATTCAAATTATTGTTTGACATTTCTAATTTGTCAAAGCATTGTTATATCTTATACTATAATTTCTAGCCCGTGCAGGTGCACGGGTTGACGACTAGTTCCCATAATTCTGACTAGCTCCTCCGTCCAACACCCGCTGCCCGAGCTTCAGGTTGAATCCTCCTCCCGTTCATGAAGCCGGGTTGTTCTGTTGCTCCAGTACCTGGATCCAAGGCAAGGGAGCATGTCAGCTACGACAAGGAAGGAAGGATGCAAGTTTTCTCCTTCATTCATACTACTTTGCAGTTCGATTCTTCTTTACAGTATAAGATGGAATAGAGTAGATGCACGACATGAACTACTCCATTGATTGATTGGATTTGGCGGACGTTGTAGGAAAAAGTAGTCTTAATTTTGGGGGATCCGTTCTGTACCTTTTGTTTATATTTATATGCAGTCTGAAACTCTGGATGTAATACAGGTGTCAGGAATAGACTGCATCAAGGCTTGCCAAGGAACCCTTTGAAGGTGAGGACCGTCAGGCAGTGGCCAAGCCAGCAGCTAGCGCTGCGCGCGTCACCTCCCCACTACTGTAGGCAGTCACGGACATGGACAAGCTCCTTCGATGGAATCGAGCCAGTTGAAGAACAGAGCTTCCACACACCTATTTCTTCTTACAAATTCAGAAAAGGGAGGTTGAGTTATCATTTCCTTTCCCTTATTCTCTAATCTGGAGGTCAGTAAGGTAAGATGCATGCGGCACTGAGAAGCGATGGTTCTCCTGATAAGCCTCTCAGTGTCAGTGGTACTATCTTCTAAGGCATCCCTACTATATGTCTCTTTTTGGCTCTTATTTTGATGATACAATTTTGTTGCTATGAATAGTCAACTCCTAAATAGTAAATTCGTACTATCTTAATTGTGTTCGCCTCTGCGAGTGTGATGAAGTAACCAACTTATGTCACTTCATCACTTAGATATTATGCTCACCATTAAAATCACAACTTCATGAGATTCTAAACTTGAAGGTAGTGTGCCTCCCCTTCTGTTATACATGCTCCAGAGTACTAATTATAGCCGACAAAATAGTGCTTTTTTGCAGGAACATATTGATGGGAGGGTATGATCTTCATTGGCCTGAATGCTGGTACCTGATCAAGTTAACTAAATACAAACAACCAAAACTAACAAAGCACAATATGTAGAAGAAATGGCAAACAAGCTGGGAAACTTTGGGATTCTGTCACCAATTCATTTTGAGCATACATATATAGTTCATAATTCATGGTGATCAGAATGTCGATGATTTAAGGTACAAAGTGGTGTTCCAAAATATCTTGCACTCACCTATGTTTGCATATGCTCATTTTCTACTCATGTCCATATAACCAAATCTCATCAAAATATATTGCAAGCAATTCCGCAGCAACGCGCGGGGTATCATCTAGTATACACAATCCATGAGTACTCACACGAGCACATGTATACACGTGTGCACACACACACCACACCGACACACAGCCACATGCATGCACATACAAAGAAAGAAAAAAGACACGTATACGTTGAACTAGCTAGCTATACTACATGTAACACCAGTACTTTAGGTATATATAGCTAGCCTGCAGTGTGTGCGCTCAAGAAAAAAGAAATTCGCTGACCCTAATACTATTTTCAGGCGACTAGGATATAGCCAAGCCCTATTGTTTTCGTGTCGTACGACGAAAACAGTTGTATATGTAGTACTGCTCTTCTAGAAACTCTCCAAGAGGCTCACCTCACCGTGACTGGCGGCCCATGCATGCACCAACCAATGAAATCCTTTTTTTTTCTTAAAAGGTAGTACCAATGCCACTAATTCATTATTTCTTAGAGAACTTCATTATTTTTATGTTGTTTTATTTTTTGTTTCATTTTATTCTTTTTAAATGGTGATACCAATGCCACTAATTCATTTATTCTTTAGACAACTTCAATATTTTGATTTTGTTTTAGTTTTTGTTTCATTTTTCTTTCTTCCTTAAGGGTAATACTAATGCCACTAGTTCATTCCCACTAGTAGAAAACAGGGCATTTGTCCCGGTTCGTAAGGGCCTTTAGTCCCGGTTCATGAACCGGGACTAGTGGGTCGTTACTAATACCTCCCCCCTTTAGTCCCGGTTCTTACACGATCCGGGACAGATGGGCATCCATGTGGCCGCTGCGGGAAGCCCAGGCAGGGGGCATTTGGTCCCGGTTGCACTATTAGGGAAAAGCCTAGCAGCAGCGCGGGTTTTAGGCCTATCAGTAGCGCGGGCAGGGGCGCTACTGATAAGGCGCTACAGCTAAAGCTTAGCAGCAGCGCGCCTGGACCCGCGCTGCTGCTAAAATGATCTAGTAGTAGCGCTTCTCCAGAGCAGTGCTGCTGGTAATTAGTAGTAGCGCTCCTCCTTGCCCGCGCTACTACTATTATTTAATATTTTATTTCTTTTTTATTTCATGTTGTATTTCATACACCTTTACACAATTTTTCATACAACAGGAATTTAGAGACTGTTTTTACATCATAATGAGTAGGTGAAACAACCGTGGACTAGTTTCAAGTGGATGGACATCCACTTGAAACTAATCCGCTGTTCTTTCACCCAATGATATAATAAATATCATATCATATCATTAACAACTTATCATCATAATACATCATTGTCATATAACACCTCCTCAAGATCATCGTTTTCATCAATGAGACATCACATAGGACCTACTACATTCTCTTAGGACCTCATAGGACCTACTACATTCTTTTAGGACCTACTATATTCTCTAAGGTAAAATAGAAAAAAACAAGATAGCCCTGACTCTCCATTATGGAGAATGGAGATTATCCTGTCTCCAATTCTTGCCTTTAAGCAATGTTACTTCCAAGAACCTCCTTGCGAATGTCCAAACATTTTTTTTATTCTTTGATTAGCATGTGTTCACCGGTTTTAGAAATCCGATATGCACAGGTGAGATCCGTAGGATGACCTGGCTGTATGTTCAGAACTTCAAGGCGACCATTGTAATACATCAGATGAGGCACACAATCCATCGGGATTTTCTGTTGAAAAACATAGTAATAACTTCATAGTTAGCAATGATGTACTAGTTTTGGAAGTATGCAAAAGATGCACGGATGTCGTAATAGTAAAAAAAATTACCAGGGTATCTCCATAGAAGTTATCGTGGTTCAACACGTGCACTAGTGGCACGTATTCACCATAATTTGGAGGAGATCGATAATAGGTATTGTAATTCTCAAAGAAAGTACAATAAGCAATCAGATGACTTTTCTCCTTATAAGTTAATTCGGAGCCATCAGTGTAGTGGGTTTTGTCTACCATCTTCTGCACATTCTTTAAAGATTCAAAATAAGCTGTCAATGGAAATAAGCTGTCAACTATTTTGAAATAAACAATATAAATTAGTTAATAACTATGTTTGAGAAACTCACATTGCGGTAGAATCGAAAGCGTATCAATAAGGACCCAAATGTCCATATTGTCTTGCTCGATGTCAGGATCACCAAGATCCATGGTGACAATCATACCCTCATAAAAACCATACATTTTGCAAAGTGCTTCCCCATTTTGGCAACCAAAATGGGTTACGCTCTGAGCGTTGTACAGATTTACTTTAAAATCCATATCATGATGGGTCCTTAGGTGTATTTTCTTTGTTTCAAAATTTTCATGGTCTTCAAAACCCATCCTCTCCAAGACATAGCGTCTTGCATGGCATGGGATAAGCTAGTCGAATTGTAAAAGATGAAAATTAGACGTTGAAATAGTTGAAGTCATGCTTAATTATGAAAAAAAAACTATTGTCGTTGTTGCGTACCGTTTCAACATCGAAGGTCTCCTCGAGCTTAATGCTGAAGCGCCGATCTTCGACCAGCTCAACGAACCTGTCGCACATACCTCGATCGCCGTGGCACCAGCTGCACTCCCCCGGGAGACTGTCGTCGTCCGAGTACGACATTTCCTACGTTCATAATTCAAAGATTAAACTTGTACAATTAAATATATGTACTAAAAAACCTAAATTAGATCATTATTTTTCAAGAAAATCTAGGCCTCTCGATATTTCCTACATATTCTAGCACAAGTCATGCCAAAATTCACGGAAAAATCCGGCATGACCTTTGCTAAAAAAGAACATATCGAGCGCCTGAAATTTGCCGGAACGGAAATTAATCAACACTCCGGCAAAACATAGGTCACTCGGAGGTGTAAACTGAAGATGAACGGCCACTTGGGCAACCACATATCCTATTTGAGCAACAAAAGATATACATGGATATTTGGCTGGTCTCACCTCGATGTCGGAGGGGGTCGGTGACGGGACGACGGGGGGATGATGGAGGGCTCCTTGATTTCTGCAAAAGCAAAAACCGTATAAGTTATCACTAATACATCCCGAATAATTGCTTAAACTAAAAATAACAACAAATATGACATGTTCAACTAGTTTTATTAATTCAACTAGTTCTTACTAAATATAAACTTACTATAAATAGAATATGTGGTTCAACTAGTTATATTAATTATCTTACTAAAAACTAGTTCTTTCTAAAAATAAAGTAGTTCAACTAGTTATATTAATTATCTTACTAAAAATACATTAGTTCTATTAATTCAACTAGTTCAACTAGTTTATTAATTTACTTACTAAACTAGTTCAACTACAACTAAAGTAGTTCAACTACAACTACTATTAATTATACTGCCCTAGTTAACTAATACCATCACTACTAGTAATATGAAAAAAACATTTGAAAATATCTTATATATAATCCTAACACTAAATAAACTAGTTTTATTAACTACTTACTAAATAAACTAGTGCTATTAAGCCCTTACTATAAATAAACTAGTTCTATTAAGCACTTACCAAATAAACTAGTTCTATTAAGTACCTAATATAAATAAACTAGTTATATTAATCACTTACTAAATAAACTTTTTTCTATTAAACACTTGCTAAAATTCTACTACCCTAGTTCTACCCTAAATTTTCTTACTTCTATTTTATTCAAAACACCTACGATTTGCAAGAACAGAGACAAGGGAGGGAGGGAGGAGAGGGGGAGCGGGCGGCGGAGGAGGAGGAGGCTGCCAAGGAGGAGGAGGGGCGGCAGCAGAGGGATCGGAGGGCACGGTAGGAGGAGGAGGGAGGAGGGCGCGGTGGGAGGAGGAGGCACGGCAGGAGGGAGTACCTCGGTGGCAGATGGAGGACGGCGGCGGCGGCGGCGGACGATGGTGAGGTCGAGAACGGCGCGGTGAGGTCGAGAGCGGAGGGGGGGGGAGGCGGCGGCGACGCTGAGGTCGAGAGCGGCGGCGGGCGGCAGCGGTGAGGTTGAGGGCGGCCTCGGGCGGCGGCCGTGAGGGCAGGCTCGGGCTCGGGCGGCGGCGATAGAGGAGTAGGGGAATAGGGGGAGGAGGACTTAGTGAAATTTTGAGCGGGGTTAAGTCGAACTAGCAGTAGCGCACTTTAGGAACCGCACTATAGCTAAGTTAGCTACAACGCATTTTACAGAAAAACGCTACTGCTAAGTCTAAGCACGCATCAAAAAATACATTGGCCATCAATGATCTTTTTGTGTACAATCTGAATTGTCAATATGAGTCCACTCCGGTAGGAACTGGAGAGGACTCATATTGCGCCACAAATTCTACACATAGAGTTCAGTGAAGACCAACTGGTTGTGGTAGTTTCAGAAGTAACATATTTAAGGTGGTAAACACCCTGTTCGCGGAGCGAGGTGGGACTAAACTTGTGGGCTGATCGTAGCAGTAGCGATTTTCTTATAAGTGCGCTGCTGCTAACTTCTATAGCAGTAGCACGGTCCAGTATAGGGTGCTACTGCTATAACTAGCTGGGTTGCGAGGTCATGGCAATTAGAGCAGTAGCGCGGTTTGGCGTGGAAGAGCTACTGCTATTTTCCTTTCAGCAGCGTGTTTTGCTATCACGCGCTGCTGCTAAATAGCAGTAGCGTTGTATTTTGAGGAGCGCTGCTGGTAAGATTCTGTGTATAGGCTTTTCCCTAGTAGTGTTGGTGACATAAACCGGGACCAAAAGGCTTCCACGCGTCAGCAGCTGGCTGGAGCTGAGATTTTTCTTTTTTTTAAAAAAAAGTGGTTGGTTTAGGGGTTTGGGGGGTTATTTTTAGGTTGTTATTAGCTGGCTAATAGAGAGAAGTGTCCTCTCTTATATCTTCGTCCTTGGTTTACCAACGCTACTGCTATGTTCATTTCACCCGCAGCTATATAATAACTCATGCATGCTCGCATCATACATCATCATATATAATAACAAGTCCTACTAATCATGCATCATCATACAACTTCTACTCGTTATTAATAATAAGTCATACGATCATCATTCTCATAGTCATCGAACCCAACCCTACATAATTGTTCTTAGCACATGATCATCAGTATCAGGTAGGACCTAAACATCCTTAAGGTAAAATAGCATAAAACAATATAGACCCTGACTCTCCATTATGAAGAATGGAGATTATCATGTCTCCAATTCTTGCGCTTCGCTTTCTTTTGCTTACAAGAAGCTCCTTACGACTGTCCATACATTTTTTCCATTCTTTGATTGTCATGTCTTCACTTCTTTTAGAAATCCGGTATGGACAGTTGAGATTCGTAGGACGACCTGGTTGTATGTTCAAAACATGAAGGCTACCGTGTGTATACATCAGATGACGCACACAATCATTCGGGATTATCTGCTGAAAAACATAGTAATAACTTCGTAGTTAGCAATGATGTACTAGTTTTAGAAGTATGCAAAAAGATGCACGGATGCCGTAATAGTAAAAAATCTTACCAGGGTATCTCCATGGTAGTTACCGTAGTTCAACACATGCACTAGTGGCACGTATTGACCATAATGTTAAGGAGTTCGATTGTAGACATTGTAATTCTCAAGATCAGTACGAAATGCGATCAGATGATTTTTCTCCTTATAAGTTAATTCGGAGCCATCGGTGTAGTGGGTTTTGTCTACCATCTTCCGCACATTCTTTGAAGAATGAAAATAAGCTGTCAATGGAAATAAGCTGTCAACTATTTTGAAATAAACAATATAAATTACTTAATAACTATGTTAAGCTCAAATGGGGAAGAATTGGAGGTGTATCCACAAGGACCCAAATCTCCATATTGTCTTGCTCGATTGTAGGATCACCAAGATCCATGGTGACAAGCATACCCTCATCAAAACCATACATCTTGCAAAGTGTTTCCCAATTTTTGCAACCAAAATGGGTTACACTCTCAGCATTGTACAACTTTACTTGAAAATCCACACCATGATGGGTCCTTAGGAGAATTTTTTTGGTTTCCATACTTTGATGGTCTTCAAAACCCATCCTCTCCAAGACATAGCGTCTTGCATAGCATGGGATAAGCTAGTCGAATTGGAAAAGATGAAAAATACACGTTAAAATAGTTGAAGTCGTAGCAATTACGAACAAAACTATTGTCGCTGCTATGCATCCGTATGAACATCGAAGGTCTCCTCGAGCTTAATGCTGAAGCGCCGATCTTCGTCCAGCTCAATAAACCTGTCGCACATACCTCGGTCGTCGTGGCACCAGTCGCACTCCCGAGGCGGTTTTAAATCGTCCGAGTACGACATTTCCGGCCTATGTTCATAATTTAAATATTAAACTTGTACAATTAAATATATGTACTAAAAAACCTAAATTAGATCATTATTATTAATCACGGGTTGACTATCGGTGATGGTACGTAGCTCCTCCTTTCATTCCCGAGTGCATTATTACACCAAATTGTGTAGCACACGGGAATGAAGGAGAAGCTACCCCCATGATTTTAGCATTCAAAGTAGGAGTACTTTTCTAATATGAGCATTCAATAAGAAAAACCAAATCATAAAATAAAGTATTCAAATTAGCATGCATTCAATTATAAGAAAAAGTACATCATCTCTTGTATCCGTACATCGTCAAATATTATCACTAATACTCCTCGAATACTATCATACATATAGCATCACTAATACAGCTAGAACCGTAGCGCCCGACGGGTATCGTCGCGGGCGGTGGACACCCAAAGATAAGGAACCATCACAGGATCATAGCTCCAGTGAGATCCCTAAAGAACCTGACAGGTATTGTCGAACCTGCCCTCCAATGCAACCATGTAGCGACGGACGTGCTCGTCCTCCCCGCTGACACGGTGACGTACCACCTCCGCGACCGCCACTGGCCCACGCGACCGCCACCAAACAAGAATCGGGTCAACAACGGGCTGCCTCCTCACCAACCTATGTCCCCCGGAAGGTAGCACCTCCCAATACCAGCCCGGCGGAGCCCAGTCCCGAACATGGCCCTGAACAAACAGGCCTCCACCGCCGGGTCGACGACGACGAGGATGCGGGATAGGCATCGCCGACGTCGATGCGGGAACTACTTCTATATATAGTTAAATAAAGTAGTTTATTAAATCAACTAGCTAGTTCAACTATATATGAAGCACTTACTATAAATAAAATAAAGTAGTACTTACTAAAAATAAACTAGTTTAACTATAGTTCTATTGTTTTTCTAACTAATTATATTAAACACTTTCTCTTCTTATTTTTTCCTTATATCATTCACAATTTTCCTATACATACACAATAAATTGACAAAGAGAATACTATGAACAAAAAAAGTTCTATGAACAAAATTACAACAGAAAAAAATCATAAAAATTCTATGAACAGAAAAAATCATAAAAACTTGACATCTAAATTACTTACACAATATGAAAAAAATTGACATCTAAATTACAACAGAAAAAAATCATAAAAATTTGACATCTAAATTACAACAGAAAAAAATCATAAAAAATCTAACACAATATGAACAAATTAATTACACAATATGAAAAAATCTAACATAAAAATCTACGAACTACACATCTAAATTACTACACATCTAACAAAAAAATCTATGAACTACAAAAAATCTAACAAAATCTAACTCAATTAACTACTACTAACATCAAATTAAATTAGTTGCTCACGGCGACGGTGTCGGGGACGGTGACGGCGACGACGACGGTGACGGCGATGACGACGGTGACGGCGAGGTGCGGCGCGTGGGCGGGCGGGCGGCGCGGCGACGGCAGGCGGGCGGGCGGCGGGCGGGCGGCGCGACGGCATGGGCGGGCGGGCGGGCGGCGACGACGACAGGGCAATGCGGCGTGGCGGGCATGGGCGGCGACAGGCGTCGATCGGGCGGCGCGGGACGGCGTGAAGCGACGACGGCGACGGCGAGGCGGATACGGCGGGCAACCTGGCGGCGTCGGGCGGGCGGGGAAGAACGAACTGAACCAAAATTTCACGAGTGCTGCTTATACACGCAGAGCATTGGTCCCGGTTCGTGAGACCAACCGGGACCAATGCACCCCTTTGGTCCCGGTTGGTGCCACCAACCGGGACCAAAGACCTCTTTTCAGCAGCCCAAAGGGCGGGAAGCAGAGGCCTTTAGTTCCGGTTGGTGGCACAAACCGGGACTAAAGGAGGGTCTTTAGTCCCGGTTGTTGCCACCAACCGGGACTAAAGGCCTTGTGCTACCCGCGTCGCGGCATGAAAGTTTAGTCCCACCTCGCTAGCTGAGGGAGCTCGAGAGTGGTTTATAAGCCCCAGTCCCGCTGCCCTCTCGAGCTCCTCTCTACTGCAGGCTTACGGGCCTAAAATCTCTCTCTATGCTTGTGGGCCTATTGGGCCTACTGCGGGCCTGCATCCTGGCCCTAGTAATGGGTTTCTAGTCGTATGCAGGCCGTGGTGGCCTTGTAGGTGGCACTTTTTTTTAATTTTTTCCTACTTTTTTTGCTTTCTTTTTTGTTTCTATTTACTTATTTATTTTCTTTTATGATAATTCTTTTTGCTATTAAAGTTTGTAACAAAATTCTGATTATTTATTTATTTTCTTCTATGATAATTCTTTTTGGTTTTAATGTTTTGAACAGAATTCTAATTACTTATTTATTTTCTTTTATGATAATTCTTTTTGCTATTAAAGTTTGTAACAAAATTATAATTAATTATTTATTTTCTTTTATGATAATTATTTTTGCTTTTAATATTTTGAACAGAATTCTAATTACTTATTTATTTTCCTTTATAATAATTATTTTTGCTATTAAAGTTTGTAACAAAATTCTAATTACTTATTTATTTTCTTTTATGATAATTCTTTTTGCTTTTAATGTTTTGTACAGAATTCTAATTACATATTTATTTTCTTTTATAATAATTCTTTTTGCTATTAAAGTTTGGAACAAAATTCTAATTACTTATTTATTTTCTTTTATGATAATTCTTTTTACTATTAAAGTTTGTAACAAAATTCTAATTACTTATTTATTTTCTTTTATGATAATTTTTTTGCTTTTAATGTTTTGAACAGAATTCTAAGTACTTATTTAGTCCCAGTTGGTGGCATGAACCGGGACTAAATGGCAGACTGTGGTCCCGGTTCAAGCCACCAACCGGGACCAATGGTGGTGGGCCAGGAGCGAGTTCCATTGGTCCCGGTTCGCCCCACCAACCGGGACCAAAATGTCCAGACGAACCGGGACCAATGGCCCACGTGGCCGGGCCAGCCCCCGGGGCTCACGAACCGGGTCCAATGCCCCCATGGGTCACGGTTCTGGACTGAACCGGGACTAATGGGCTGACCCGGCCTGGACCTTTGCCCCCTTTTCTACTAGTGTCCTTTTTGGTAAACTTCTTTTTTGCAAACCATACACTATTATATGTTTATTATTGCATATTATAAAAACACACAATTTAAGAATAATTACGTGATTTCTTTTCATTATTTTGTTTTATTTTTTCCAATTTCTTTCTTCATAAAGGGCAATACCAAAGTCACTAACTATTTTTTTTAGAAAACACCATTAAAGTGATTTTCTTTTATTTCCTTTCTTCTTTGAGATAATACCAATGACACATTCCTTTTTAGGGAAGTTCTTTAAACAAAATTTTCACTATTGTATATTTATTCTTGCGTATTATAAAAAAGTGCAATTTTCATGTAAATTGTGTCATTATTTTTTTTCGCTGTTTTTCATTTCCTTTCTTCTTAAGGGGTAATACCAATGACACTAATCCATATTGTGTAACAGTGCAATTCCTGTGCAAATTATGAGTAATTTCTTTTGTAATTGTTTGTTTCAAGTTTATTTCATTTCCTTTATTTTTTTAGGGTAAAACCAATGCCCCCAATTCATTCTACCTAAGAGGAAATTCACTTTTTGTATTTTCAGTTTTATACTAGTTTCAGTTTTATTATTGTTTATTAAGTGTTTTAGTTGGTTTTCTCATTTATGTGTATGCATGAATATTAGGGGTGTGTGCGTATGTTAATATACACATAAGTATTATACAATACATTTGTAAATTCTACTAGAGTGCAAAATTGCACTATTATACACTTATCTTTGCAGTCATAAAATTATGCAATTTCAGTACAAATTGTGCGCAAACTTCTCTTCATTTTTATTTTTATTTTATTTTCTTCTTTAAGGGTAATACCAACGATACTAATTTATGCCTTCTTTGGAAATTTCATTTAGAAAATTATATGCTAGTACACACTTATTCTTGCTTATTATGGAAAAGCGCAATTTCTGTGTAAATTTTGTCATTCTGTATTATTTTTTTCATTTTCTTTCTGCTGGAAGGGTAACACCAATGCCACTAATTCATTCTTTCTTAAAAAAACTTCAGTATTTTGATTTTGTTTTAGTTTTTATTTCATTTTCTTTCTTCTTTAAGGGAAATACCAATGCCACCAATCCATTCATTCTTAGAAAATCTCTTTATCTTGCAAAATTCAACTTTTATAAGCGTATTCTTGCATATTATAAAAAGCATAATTTCTATCTAAATTGTGTGCAAACTTTATCATTATTTGTCTAAATTATTTTTTCTTCTAGAATGATGATACCGACGCCACTAATTCATTCCATGAGCACGCAATATTTGGAATGACTACGTATATTAGTGGTGTCGCATTTTCCATCTCTCACGCATGGGCATGCATACCCTACGCATGCACACACGCATACACAATACATGAGCACCCACGCGAGCACATGCATACACATGTGCGCACAGACACTACACCGACACACAGCCACATGCGTGGACTTACAAAGGAAAAACTAGACACGTATACATTGAACTAGCTAGCTATACTACCATGTAACACTTGTACTTTGGGTATATATATAGCTAGAGCGTGCAGTGTGTGCGGTCAAACATAAAATTTGACTGACCCTAATACTATTTTCAGGCTGACTGTGATATAGCCACGCATATTGTTTTGCGTGGTAGGACGAAAACAGTCGTATATGTAGCACTGGTCTTCTAGAGACTCTCCAACAGGCTCAGCTCACGGTGAGTGACAGCCCATGCCCATGCATGCACCGACGCATGCAGTTGAGCACAAACCGGCCGGCACCAGCTCACCGTCACGTAAATGGCCGCATTTACGTTTCCCCGATCCGACAAAAGCAAGGGCACGTACGTACGTCCCTCACGCGCCAGTTTGGCAGCACGTACGTGCTGGCTGTTCATACCAGAGCCGTCAATGAAGCAAAAGAGAAAAGAAGAAGGCAAAAGGTGACACGCCCGGCCGGCCGTGTCGTCGTGGTGCTGCGAGGAAGCAAGCTCGCTCGCACCAACATATTCCATTGCCACGCACGCCCCAGCGAAAAGCCAAGGCGAAAGCGAGAGCACACATGGCCCCCAGAACTGAAAGCGAGGGAGCACACGAGGACGCCACCGCGGGAACACCCACCCACCGGGCAGGCACGCAGCAGGTGCACGACGAGAAGATGCGTGCACGGCGGCGGCCGGAAACGTTAACGGAAGGAGCGGCGCGGCCGGCCGAGCGAGCGCACGCAAAGGCGCCTCGGCCAGGCCAGGCCACGACGCCGCGCCGCTGGAAAGCGCGCCGGCGAGCCGGCACGGTTCCGGCCCCCGGCCGGTGTGCCAGCCACTCCGGGGCACACTACTACCGCTCTCCTGTGTGCCACTCCGCTCCACTTCACTCGGCACGCACGCAGGAGCAAAGAAACAAACAAACAAACGGGCGGAGAAGGCGAATTCACTCCACTCAACGTCGCCTTTCCTCACACGGGCCATGCATGCATACATGCGGCCGCGCGCGGTCCCGTCCCGTCTACGCATGCATGCATGCACGAGGAGAGGAGCGGAGCGGAGCGGGTATTGGGGATCCAGCCACCGGGGGGAGGACTGAGCGGGCGAGCGAGTACAAATAACCCCACTCCCCGCAGCCACGCACCGTTCGTTTTCTTCAGTCCCGTCACTCTCGCCCGCCCCACACACTACAGCCAGGAGACCAGGGGACAGGAGTGGTAGAAGAAGCCTCTGCCAGTGAAGAAGAAGAAGAAGAAGAAGAAGAAGAAGACTCACTCGCCAGTGCCGGCCCGGCGACTGCGAGCACGCACACCGGCCGATCGTCCGTCCGTCCGCCCGTCCAGGAAGAAGAAGAGAGATCAGAGCAGGTACGTGCGCCATGCACGAACGTATCTTCCCAGGCCGCCGCCGATGGATAGATCGGTTTAGTTTGGTCTGGAATCAAGGTCGGTTAACTGGTCTAGTAGATCCATACAAATGGCGCCCCGTTATCAGATCCGGTCTCCTTTTCCCCCCCTTTTTTTCCATTATTATCGTGCGTGCGAGTTCATATATAGGATCTTGTGTCTTGTAGATTTAAATCTTCTAGGATGGGTAATTCTCTCCCAACGATCTTACATTTGAGGAGCAGATCCAACGCATTCAAGGTTTACTAGGATTAGATCAGACCCGACTGACATAGCTAGGGAGTATAACGCACAACCATTTCTGTATTCTAGCGGAGTACGCACCAAGGCTTTGATTTTTGTTTGTTTTTGCCCTACGTGGAATTCCACTGCACGCTAGAAAACAAAATCCATCTCTCAGTCCCACCCTGTGCACGCGATTTCACAGGTCATTAGTCCGACTGCGGATGCAGATTCATATTCTTGATGTTAGTTTGGGTTTCAAATTCAAATGAAATTTGTAGCCCAGAAAACTTGAATGATTTTTGTTTTGTTTATTGCACTACTCACTCACTCTAGATCAGTGCAGGCATCTCTTGCTGCAGCTAGCCACACCCTGCGCGCGCGCGCCATGGCGGCTCTGGTCACGTCCCAGCTCGCCACCTCCGCCACCGTCCTCGGCATCACCGACAGGTTCCGCCATGCAGGTTTTCAGGGCGTGAGGCCCCGGAGCCCGGCGGACGCGGCGCTCGGCATGAGGACCGTCGGAGCGAGCGCCGCCCCGAAGCAGCAAAGCCGGAAAGCGCACCGCGGGAGCCGGCGGTGCCTCTCCATGGTGGTGCGCGCCACCGGCAGCGGCGGCATGAACCTCGTGTTCGTCGGCGCCGAGATGGCGCCCTGGAGCAAGACCGGCGGCCTCGGCGACGTCCTCGGGGGCCTCCCCCCAGCCATGGCCGTAAGCTAGCTAGCTAGCACCACTGTCTTCTCATAATGTTTCTTCTTGCAGCTGCCAGCCATGCCTGCCATTACAAGTTACAACTGATGGTGTGCCTGTGCAGGCCAACGGTCACCGGGTCATGGTCATCTCCCCGCGCTACGACCAGTACAAGGACGCCTGGGACACCAGCGTCGTCTCCGAGGTATACATATGTCCGCCACATGAATCATCACAAAATTCACATGCTCCTGCACATTTCTGCAAGGTTCTAGTCTACTCACCGACTAGATTTGCAGATCAAGGTCGCAGACGAGTACGAGAGGGTGAGGTACTTCCACTGCTACAAGCGCGGGGTGGACCGCGTGTTCGTCGACCACCCGTGCTTCCTGGAGAAGGTGACCGATCGTCGTCGTCGACCGATCGATCAAGCTAGCTCTTCGTCGTCTCAACCTGCATGGACATGGTGATTGATTTGGGTGAACCTTTGTTTCTGCTGGTTGCAATTTCCAGGTCCGGGGCAAGACCAAGGAGAAGATCTACGGGCCCGACGCCGGCACGGACTACGAGGACAACCAGCTACGCTTCAGCCTCCTCTGCCAGGCAGCACTTGAGGCACCCAGGATCCTCGACCTCAACAACAACCCATACTTCTCCGGACCCTACGGTAAGATCAACAACACCTAGAGTGTATCTGAAGAACTTGATTTGTACTTGAGAGCACCGGATGATCATCATCTTCCTTGTGTCTTGGTGCTGCCATGCCGTGCTGTGCCGCGCCGCGCCGCGCAGGGGAAGACGTGGTGTTCGTGTGCAACGACTGGCACACGGGCCTTCTGGCCTGCTACCTCAAGAGCAACTACCAGTCCAATGGCATCTATAGGACGGCCAAGGTTCTGCAACTTCTCAAAACTTTATATTCTCTATGCATATATCAGTTTTGCGGTTCATCTGGCAGCCTGAATTTCACATTGCAACTCCATTTCATGGCTAGGTGGCCTTCTGCATCCACAACATCTCGTACCAGGGCCGCTTCTCCTTCGACGACTTCGCGCAGCTCAACCTGCCCGACAGGTTCAAGTCGTCCTTCGACTTCATCGACGGCTACGACAAGCCGGTGGAGGGGCGCAAGATCAACTGGATGAAGGCCGGGATCCTGCAGGCCGACAAGGTGCTGACGGTGAGCCCCTACTACGCGGAGGAGCTCATCTCCGGCGAAGCCAGGGGCTGCGAGCTCGACAACATCATGCGCCTCACCGGCATCACCGGCATTGTCAACGGCATGGATGTCAGCGAGTGGGACCCCACCAAGGACAAGTTCCTCACCGCCAACTACGACATCACCACCGTGAGCAACCACACAAAGATTTCTTCCTCTTCTTCCGGTGATCGCTGGTTCTGGGTGGGTTCTGACGAACGAGGCAAAGTGACAGGCGTTGGAGGGGAAGGCATTGAACAAGGAGGCGCTGCAGGCCGAGGTGGGGCTGCCGGTGGACCGGAAGGTGCCGCTGGTGGCATTCATCGGCAGGTTGGAGGAGCAGAAGGGCCCCGACGTGATGATCGCCGCCATCCCGGAGATCCTGAAGGAGGAGGAAGTCCAGATCGTTCTCCTGGTACGTCGTCATCGACCCCGGCCGGAACCCGACCGCCATTGCCGAAACTTCGATCAAGCAGACCTAAGGAATGACTGAATGCATTGCAGGGCACCGGGAAGAAGAAGTTCGAGCGGCTACTCAAGAGCATTGAGGAGAAATTTCCGAGCAAGGTGAGGGCCGTGGTCAGGTTCAACGCGCCGCTGGCTCACCAGATGATGGCCGGCGCCGACGTGCTCGCCGTCACCAGCCGCTTCGAGCCCTGTGGCCTCATCCAGCTCCAGGGGATGCGCTACGGAACGGTAAACGCCTCCTCCTTCAGTCCTTGCCTGTTCCCCAACCTCCTTTGCACATCCATGGCCATGACCGAAGTTTCTTCCAAATGTTCAGCCGTGCGCGTGTGCGTCCACCGGCGGGCTCGTCGACACCATCGTGGAGGGCAAGACCGGGTTCCACATGGGCCGCCTCAGCGTCGACGTAGGCTCATCGATCTTCTTGTGTACATTCATCCATCTTGTTCATGATTGCAGCTCGATCAGACCATGAAATGGTTACCTTTTCTTGTTGGTGGCCAGTGCAACGTGGTGGAGCCGGCCGACGTGAATAAGGTGGTGACCACCCTGAAGCGCGCCGTCAAGGTCGTTGGCACGCCGGCGTACCATGGGATGGTCAAGAACTGCATGATACAGGATCTCTCCTGGAAGGTAAGTCGTCTCTGGTCTGGTTTAGGATGCATTTTCCAGAACAACTAAGACTGCAATGGTGCTCTTGTTCGATGCATCCATTAATGGTGGCTTGCGCATATGGTGCAGGGGCCTGCCAAGAACTGGGAGGACATGCTTCTGGAACTGGGGGTGGAGGGGAGCGAGCCGGGGATCGTCGGCGAGGAGATCGCGCCGCTCGCCATGGAGAACGTCGCCGCTCCCTGAAGAGAGAAAAGAGACTCCGGTGCATGGAGCGTCCATCCAGTCTGCAGGGTTCTCGTATGGGGAGATAGCCGCTTGTTGTAGTGAAGAAGGGCCGATATATATAATATATAGACTAATAAGTACTTTAACTTTTGTTGTGCCGCTTGCCTCTTTTACAAACAAAAAGGATGTTAGGGGTTGTGCTTGTGATGGTGTGCTGAATTGTGCTTGCATTTTGGTGTGTTACATTGCAAATAAACAAAGGATTTGTTATGTGTTTTTGCTATTGTTTCCCTGTGTTTGAGTCAAATTAAGTTATTTTTTGGGGGTTTCAAAGGTACATTTTTGGGTGTTCAAGGCGGACGGAATTCGGGCAATTTGGCATAACAAACATTTCATATTTGTATTAAAACAGATAAGTGTTAAACTAAATATATTACGCATAACAAGCATTTCATATTTGTAGAGTAAGTAATTGCTTGCAGCCTGCAGTGGAATCCCCAGCGTCTATTTCAGAAGTATGAGACAGAATATTCTGTTTTGTTATTTACTCTTTACTTTATTTTTTCTATTTAAAGCTGATCAATTTACATAATGTATCTATAAACAAATTAATAAATATACTTAAAACAAAGTAGGAGTTCACAAAATGGATAAAATCATTGCAGTTATTGTAGGGAAGTCTAGAGATATCCTATTTGAAGGAGGACGGGATTCAAATCAAAGAGGTATTGCTTAGAAAAGGGATTCAATATATAATCGATCGAAGTAATGGGTCTTCCTTTGTGGTGATAAATTGCCTACTTAACTCAGTGGTTAGAGTATTGCTTTCATACGCGGGAGTCATTGGTTCAAATCCAATAGTAGGTAAGTAGGTAGAAAGATTACTAGATAGCATTGGACTTACTCCGCTTCGCTATCTATAACTTTTTCTACCCCTCTTCCCTTTTTCTTCGTACCAACTATAAACTACTGGATTGTCTTCAATTGGATGGGGGAATCCAATTGACAGCCCCGATTCGTGTCCTAGCTCATCTAAGAGCGAGCTTCGCTCGTTTTGCAATGAAGGAATTTCTAGGTGTAAGTTCCAAAATGGCGGTGTTATGACCGCCAAGATCAAATGCCACACAACAAATGACAGATCAATGCGACACAATAAATGGTGGAAGGGGAGCGACGGCTTGTGACGAGGATATGGGTAGCAAAAGCGCCGCCATCACCTCCAACCATTGGTCGCCGATGATGGGCGACGACGGTGATCTGGATCATATGAATATAGATGGTGGGAGGATGAAACAGCTTTACTATTTTCATGGCTTGAAACCAGCAATACTACTTACTCACATTGCTGTTGAACTGCGAGTGTGACACACTAAACTTATTTAATAAGTTGTACAACAGCCAACGACTATCTGAACGAGATCATAATCAAAGTACTTCCTAAAATACATCGGTTGCTGCGATGATGCATATATCGCTCCTGCGTTTACTGAAAAGACATAGCGAAAAATCCAGGGCAACCTCATTCCCTCAAAAGGGTTGTCGATATGATAAAACAAAATGGTGTGACCATACGGCTGATTTCTGAAAGGTGCGACCCGAAGTTGCTTTTCAAAACCAATCGAGACAAATGAAGAATTTCAAGCGACTGAGTCATAGACAGACCATGCACAAAACAGATAAATCCTATTCAAGTACATATGTTTCTCAACATGCTGAGACAGACCCTGAAAGCCCAATAGTTTGAGCAGCAAAACAAAATCAACTGACATGTTCTTATTACAGCAGGAAAATCTGGTGCGCAAAGAGCTACTTTAAGTGAGTGCACATATGTTTTGACGTTCGCCTTGTTATTGGCATGGTAGCTACAGAGGAAAGATAAAAGGAAACGGAACACCTGGTTCTGATATGGATACGCAGCTTCCCGTCAGACCATCGGTGTTTGGCCACGGTTCTGATATGAGTTCCATCATGCCCTCATCTCAACGTAGGACCCTGAGATCCCTGAGGTGCCGATCAGGGTGATCTGCAAGAACAACAATTACCTCATGAGTATACTAACTAAAGCAGCAATGTCTAGTAACTTCAGACCAGGAAATCAGCTGAATACAACATAATCCACACATGCTATCAAACTGAGCAGGAACACCGGCATGAAGATATTGATCCACACATGCTTATATACTTGTGCGGGATCTCATCCACTTTCATCAAGAAACATTTTAATGAGACAAAAAAATTCAAGAACAATTGTTTGAGCATCTCCCGGTTGCAATAACGACTCACAATGATGTAACCAACACACTCGATTTGTGAAAAGAAAACAGTAACACTGGAGAAGAGCCTTTACCCCATAATAAGCTGGCAAGTTTGAACAGCCATACTCTTATGGTTATTGCTGAGCTGCCAGTACTGCACAGTTTCTAGAGGTAACTGGGTACAGGGGAGAATATGGGGGAACGCTAGAAAACACCTGGCCAGGAATTAACCAGAAAATGGTTGTGTTTTCTGAACTTCTGGTGAAGGTTGCGGGAAAGAGAAACTAGTTAACAATTGGAGTACTACAAACTAGTCTGAACTAAATCAACCTATCTCGCCTATTCGACATGCAGACTAATTCCAAACTGTTTAATAGCCTGAGAAAAAAATATGGAACCTCAGACATACCTTGGTGGTAACAAAACAGGCGCTTATTTTGGTCAACTCATTATAACAAGAGGAAAGCGAAAAAGTGTTATTAGTCATTAGGACGCAACACGTAATCAGGGTTATCTGTCTGTAGTTACAATTATAAACAAGACAAGGAGCATTTGCCAAGCAAGTTTTCTATGGTGTATAGCTAGTACAGTTAGCATAAGTGCATAACACTTGGTAAAAAGGGTAAAGAACACACACAGCTAGTTATGTTCTACGAATAAAATAAAGGTGAACAAGACCATGATCATACTTGAATATATGGGGTTGTTAGACAAGGTTAAAGTGTTCATAGCAATTGTAAGTTACGGCTGTCTTTTCTGGTCTATATTACCAATACAACTCCCTCATATACAACCTAAACCAATAACAAGTGACTGGCCTGGGATATTCGATACTTTGCCCCTTGGACAGAGAAGGGGATAAAATGATAATATTGACACATAAGTAAAGAAATGCGATAACAGAAATTGAAGAAACAAATTCATCCAAAAAATAACGTGAGAATGCCGCGTATATAGAAACACCTTGCACAAAAAGCAATGGACTAACATTACAGCCAACGGCATTACAAGAAGAATCAATGAACCATGATAGTGCATGCAAAGCACCCACACAACAAAGATGTATCAAACATGAGTTCTACAATAGAGACTGGTATAACAAAACTATATTCCAAGGACCAGTAACTTTCAATAGAAACATACCTTTCCCCACTCAGACCCTATGCCACTGCATCTCATTTTCAGGTGAATCATTTTTGTCCCCAACTCGCTCTCCACCTTTTTCCGTAGATAGTGCTCTTCAGGACCAAAAGATTCCAGATATGTCATGTATCGGCTATAGGCGGATTTCACAGCTTCTTCTAAGTAACCAGGCAAGGGGCCCACATTCTGCAGGAGTTAGGGTTGGTAAGACGGAAGCAGAAGCAGAAAAATGAGCCCCAGTTCTGCAAAGAGCAATACATAAACAAGGGGAGAGAGGTGATTAAGTACTGACCTCGCCCGTTAGACCACAAAGATCATCAAGAGCCATTCTTAGGGTAACTAAAACTCCACTAAACTCTTCACATGCTTCAGCTGCACGAAATACATTTTCCAAAGCTTCTTGACCAGCCTTATCATCAGTAGCCATAGATACTGCTTTCTTTGCTTCCTCCACAAGAGAACCTGGAAGCTCGTTCCAGCTAGCAGCCATCAAATCCTTAAATGCAGTCTCAATTTTCGGGTCAGATATTGCAGGCAGATGTTTCTCATTTGAACTGAACATGCGCCTGGAGTTCCATGAGAAAGCATTGTTGCCATCTGAGTATACAATATGAAAATGTTAATCAACAATGAGCACAGAGAGAGAAAAAAAGGCATGGAAATGTATGAAGTTTCAACCAAGGTACAATATTTGCAGCAAAATGAAGACTGATAATTCTCTCTGCATTTTGCTATGAAGTGACTAGTAGCATCTGAATACTGTGCAACTCTGATAACCACACTGATCAAAGTTCAATTGCCATTACTACACAACCTCCTTAATTGATCAGATGTGATGAAGATCAAGAAATACAAGATCTGAAAATAAACGAGCTACTACTATGAAGTCCTCAAAATATTTAATCTTCACGGAGCCGCTGGTATTGGCACTCAAATGGTTTACACATGGGTCTTGGTACAATAAGGCTGTTAACCTCAAATAAGAACTAATGCAATGGCTTAGTTGAGGACAATGGATACACATCTCCCAAATACACCAAAAACAAGAAGACGTTTAACAGCTTGTGATAGAAAAATGAATAACAACAGAAACAGGTACTTAGCGAATAGCAGTCTCAAGGTGTTCTTGTGACATCTGGTTGCCATATATGGAGTCATAATATACTCATGGATCATGGTTTATAAAGTGGTAAAGCGAGCACCACCCGCTCTAACGCTTAAGCGACGCCTAAACGCCTAAAGCGGGCAAATATCTAAGGCGCTGCCAGGGCGCCTTGTCGCTTAAGCGATGCTTAAGAGTCTGAAGCGGGACGCTTTATAAACAATGTCATGTATAATAAGATTAATAATCTACAGCAGGAAGTGTTTATTCAGCATGACAGTTACTTGGCTATTCATGGATTCACAAGTGTTTATCACCAACTCTCCTCAGACTACTGGTGCACTTCCTTATGAAAATGCTCACCTATCCTGCAGAATCAACAGGAATCACACTCTTATTCCTAGGTTCACATCTTGTATGAGCAGTTGAGCTCAACAACAAAGCCACACAAACGACAGTATCACCAACTCCTCCCCTGAACGCAAAACTGTGCAGACTGCAGAGTTCAACATGCATCCAGTGTGCAGTGCCAATTGAGTTTGCTCTTGGTAGGGATTAGGGAAATCAATTTGAGAAAACATTGGAGATAAACACGGTTCGTGGCATACTAACTGACCCGAGAAACCTCACAGAGCAAGATCAATCACGCAAATTTTACTCCGCAGTCCGCACAGCCATTCACGCGGAGAACCAAGATCCAATCTAATGGTAGCTAGCGACCAGACGAACGGGAGGGGGGAAATTAGGGAGGCGCATGCGCGGGTTTACCTCGGGTGATGCAGGATCCGAGGCGCGCCGCCGACGCCGCGCTGTGCAGGGGCATCCGCGTCTCCAGACCCGCCGCCGCCGACCTGCAGGGAATCTCGAGCGTAAGCACGCGCCCGCAGCCACCCACCCACCCACCCACCCATCGATTGATAGATCTCTTGGACAGCCTAAGCAGAAACCTACCTGCGGAGGACCCCGGAGGCGGAAGAGGACGGGGAGGCGGCGAGGGGGGCCCGGCGGAGAGCCGATCTCGCGGCGGAGGCGGCGGCGCGGGCCGACGATGCCATTTTTTTTTCTCTCTCTCTCTTCTTCCTTCCTCTCTCTCGCTTGCGGCTTTTGGGTTAGTTGGCGATTTCGTTCGGGTTTATTTATTTTTCCTTTTCTATAGGCCCTGTTCGGCTCTGTTGATTCTGGGCCTGGGCTCTCGTGTGACGATGCCATTTTTACTCAAAAACAAAGGTGAAAAATTCCTCAATGGCATATGAATTCCTCCTGGGAAAAAAAGGCATTCGTGTTTCCTAAAATTCAGAAAGTATTGATCACGCTGCACGGTATTGTTCTAAAAGTTATGGGCACAATCTCCCGAAGAGGAGAAATGGCTTCACCACCTCAATCATGAAGCGTTGCACAAGAGCTAAACTTCGTGCGGATGGTTGAGCAATGGCTCTTAATGCACCGCCAGGCGATGTGCGTCGTCAAGAGCTGATTGACCTTGTCAATTAAGTTCATGGCCCTACCGTCTTTCAAGAATTGGATGTATACTTGATGCTACTAGGAGGCATGTTTGTTGGACTACCTAGAGGACCATTGAAGGTATTAGGTTGGCGGATTCGTCGAGAAATGGTTGCTTCTCTCCCGATGTCTCCAATTCCCTCGTGTTCCCGATACATCTCATATTGCCGTCTACGTAGTGTTTTACTATGACAAATGGGAACTATGGTGTAACAAGCACACATGAATAACAATGTGTTTTCTTTGGGATGGAAGCAGCTAGATGATTTGTCTTACTACAAGAGTTTCGCCTTCTGCGTCATGGAGTAGTTGGTGCTAGTTTTTTTCCCTTGAGGAAAAAAAAGCGGTTGATGCTACGTGCTACAAGGAATGTTGTGCCTAGCAAAGTCGCAATTTATATTGCTGGACCAAGCAAGGTGACAACAAGGAGGGGACATGTACAATTGATATGTCACATGCTCGGAAGATTGCCATTGCCCATGAAGGCATGATTATATCTTTTGTTGGTTGTCATTAAGTTTCACTTCAAAGCATATCTTATATGTAGGAGCGGAGTACCAAGTAAGTCCCATCATGATACCACCGATCAGTTTTCCTTCTTTGTCGGTGTTCTTGTGCATAGCAAGTGGAAAATCCGTTGATTTCTCCAAATTTTCATATGCATCACGAGTCTTGTGTCCTTTCTTCTATATCAAAATCTAGTTTTGTTCTTCTCATGTTCTCCGGTGAAATGTTCACTACAATTATTTACATGTGAAACAAAAAATTTAACGGTCACCGGGGAGGAGAGCTTCCCCACCTGAATATATTACCGAAACCCATAGTCTGCCATTACTTAGGGAAGAGACTAGATCTTATAACAGAGATACAATATCTATGATCTAGTGGTGTCATGCATAGTAATTTCCGTAAATCTGAATATCCACGTGAGAAGTCGAACACGGTGTTTCTAATGGTGGTCCTGGACGTATGGAATTGAACACGGAAGGTGAAAGAATTTCTTGAATCCAATAGTTTTCAAATAACTGGAAGAGCCGCCGAAGGCCATATGTTCGGATCTAGGCTAGGTGGCATGTTAGACTTCCATATCTATGGCAAGTCAGGATCAGGAAGAAGTCCCAGATCGATTCAAACTTGTGAAGTGGTCAGACAAAGTAGAGCTAGGTGAGAAACGTCATCATAAGGGGCGGAACATCCAGGGCAAGTGGTGTTTGCAGCAATATTCATGTGGTGCATGTTGCCTTTTTTGTTCATCCTATCTTTAAACATAAGACAACCGAAGAATTCCACTTTGATGGGCACAGTCGAGGACCAATGAACGCATGCTTGAGGCCAATATTCGTGTCGTCAGTGATGATCATGTAGGTTCCTCAAAGGAAAGGCAGTCCATGGATGACAGAACGCTCTTCCACATGGTTAGAAGACTAGAAATCATGCAAGAGTGAAAAGGACAGCAAGAAAATCGCGAGCAACGGCAGCCGCAAGACGGTTCCACGGGTTAGATAATAAGCCACAATTCCAGACAGTGGCCACTAGAACCTTATCATCTGTTGAGTGTCAAAAAAGGTATGGCGAAGCTATTCGAAGTGGTTTGTCTAGAAGCCAAGTGTCTAACAAAAAAAAAGTAGAGAGACCATCATTTGTTAGGACGAAGGTACAGTTAATGAGGGTGGGTAGTTGTTTGTTGCTCACTTTCCAAATATAAGTTGGGTTCTATATTCTTTGACAAATGTTATGGGAGTAGTTTGAGTGGTACCATCGGATCCGACATTACTGCAGGATGCTGCTAATGCGACACTACAATCAGAGACCCTTCGATGAAACTGTGTGCGATGCATTAATCACAAACAGTGATGTAAAAAACCATCAAAAAAGATGCAAAACATTTGCGATGGTGGATACATCAAACACAGTTCAGATTTTAGATGCGTGTGCAATGCGGGGCATGCAGTTGATTGATACATCTCCAACGTATCTATAATTTATGAAGTATTCATGCCATGTTTACAATAATTTTATAAGGGTTTGTATGATTTGCATGAAACTAAACTGGACTGACGTTGTTTTCAGCAGAACTACCGTGGTGATGTTTTTTGTGCAGAAATGAAAGTTCTCCAAATGAGCTGAAACTTTTTGACGATTTTTTTAGAACAAAAGAGACTCTCGAAGCTTCGCAGAAGGACCAGAAGGTGAAGGAGGTGAGCACAAGACACCGAGGCGCGCCAGGGGGGCCTAGGCGCGCCCTGGTGGGTTGTGCTCACCTCAAGGCCCATCGTCGCGTGAAACCAACGCCAAAAATTCCTATAAATAGAGAAACCATCAGAAGTAACCCTAGATCAGAAGTTCCGCCGCCGCAAGCCTCTGTAGCTACAAAATGTAGGGGAACACGGTAATATCAAAAAAAAATCCTACGATCACGCAAGATCTATCTAGGTGATGCATAGCAACGAGAGGGGAGAGTGTGTCCACGTACCCTCGTAGACCGAAAGCGGAAGCGTTTCAATAGCGCGGTTGATGTAGTCGAACGTCTTCGCGATCCAATCGATCCAAGTACCGAACGTACGGCACCTCCGCGTTCAGCACACGTTCAGCTCAATGACGTCCCTCGTGCTCTTGATCCAGTTGAGGACGAGGGTGAGTTCTGTCAGCACGATGGCGTGGCGACGGTGATGATGATGCTACCGGCGCAGGGCTTCACCTAAAAACTACGATGGTATGATTGAGGTGTGTAACTGTGGAGGGGGGCACCACACACGGTTGGGAGAGATACTTGTGTGTTCTAGGGTGCCCCTTGCCCCCGTATATAAAAGAGCAAGGGGGAGGCCGGCCGGCCCCTGTAGGCGTTCCTGGGAGAGAGGAGTCCTACTAGGACTCCAATTCCTAGTAGGAGTCCACCTCCCGGGAGAGGGGAAAGTAAGGAGAGGGAGAGGAAGTAGGAAAGGGGGGCGCCGCCCCCCTTCCCTAGTCCAATTCGGACCCAAGGGGGAGGGGGGCGCGGCCTGCCCCGGCCGCACCTCTCTCTCTCCACTAAGGCCCATTGTGCCCCATTAGTTCCCCGGGGGGTTCCGGTAACCCCTACGGCACTCCGGTTTTACCCGAAATTTTCCGGAACACTTCCGTTGTCTGAATATAGCCGTTCAATATATTAATCTTTATGTCTCGACCATTTTGAGACTCCTCGTTACGTCCGTGATCTCATCCGGGACTCCGAACAAACTTCGGTAATCAAAAACACATAACTCATAATACATATCGTTATTGAACGTTAAGCGTGCGGACCCTACGGGTTCGAGAACTATATAGACATGACCGAGACACATCTCCAGTCAATAACCATAGCAGAACCTGGATGCTCATACTGGCTCCCACATATTCTACGAAGATCTTTATCTGTCAAACCGCATAACAACATACGTTGTTCCCTTTGTCATCGGTATGTTACTTGCCCGTGATTCGATCGTCGGTATCATCATACCTAGTTCAATCTCGTTACATGCATGTGTCTTTATTCGTTCCGTAATACTTCATCCCGCAACTAACTCATTAGTCACATTGCTTGCAAGGATTATAGTGGTGAGTATTACCGAGAGGGCCCAGAGATACCTCTCCGAAACACGGAGTGACAAATCCTAATCTCGATCTATGCCAACCCAACAAACACCTTTGGAGACACCTATAGAGCACCTTTATAATCACCCATTTACGTTGTGACATTTGGTAGCACATAAAGTGTTCCTCCGGTATTCGGGAGTTGCATAATCTCATAGTCTGAGGAACATGTATAAGTCATGAAGAAAGAGTAGCAATGAAACTGTAACGATCATAATGCTAAGCTAACGGATGAGTCATGTCCATCACATCATTCTCCTAATGATGTGATCCCGTTCATCAAATGAGAACACGTGTCTATGGTTAGGAAACATAACCATCTTTGATTAACGAGCTAGTCAAGTAGAGGCATACTAGGGACACTTTGTTTTGTCTATGTATTCACACATGTACTAAGTTTCCGGTTAATACAATTCTAGCATGAATAATAAGCATTTATCACGAAATAAGGAAATAAATAATAACTTTATTATTGCCTCTAGGGCATATTTCCTTTAGTCTCCCACTTGCACTAGAGTCAATAATCTAGATTACAAAGTAATGATTCTAACACCCATGGAGTTTTGGTGCTGATCATGTTTTGCTCATGGAAGAGGCTTAGCCAACGGATTTGCAATATTCAGATCCGTATGTATCTTGCAAATCTCTATGTCCCCCTTCGACACTTGATGATGGATAGAATTGAAGTGTCTCTTGATGTGCTTGGTTCTCTTGTGAAATCCGGATTCCTTTGCCAAGGCAATTGCACCAGTATTATGATACGTCTCCGCCGTATCTATAATTCTTTATTGTTCCATGCCAATATTATTCAACCTTCATATACTTTTGGCAACTTTTTTATACTATTTTTGGGACTAACATATTGATCCAGTGCCCAGTGCCAGTTCCTGTTTGTTGCATGTTTTATGTTTCGCAGAAACCCAATATCAAACGGAGTCCAAACGGGATAAAAATGTACGGAGATTATTTTTGGAATATTTATGATTTGTGGGAAGAAAAATCAACACGAGACGGTGCCCCGAGGGGGCCATGAGGCAGGGGGGCGCCCCTGACCCTCGTGGGCACCCCATAAGGCGGTTGACGCTCTTCTTTTGCCGCAAGAAAGCTAATTTTCGGAGAAAAAACTGAGCGAAGGTTTCAATCCAATCGGAGTTACGGATCTCCAGATATATAAGAAACGATGAAAGGGCAGAATCCAAGAACGCAGAAACAGAGAGAGACAGAGAGACAGATCCAATCTCGAAGGGGCTCTCGCCCCTCCCACGCCATGGGAGCCAAGGACCAAAGGGGAAACCCTTCTCCCATCTAGGGAGAAGGTCAAGGTAGAAGAAGAAGAAGAAGGGGGGCTCTCTCCCCCTTGCTTCTGGTGGCGCCGGAACGCCGCCGAGGGCCATCATCATCGTCGCGATCTACACCAACAACTTCACCGCCCTCATCACCAACTCTTCCCCCCCTCTATGCAGCGGTGTAACCTCTCTTTTACCCGCTGTAATCTCTACTTAAACATGGTGCTCAACGCTATATATTATTTCCCAATGGTGTATGGCTATCTTATGATGTTTGAGTAGATTCGTTTTGTCCTATGGGTTAATTGATGATCGTGATTGGTTTGAGTTGCATGTTTTATTATTGGTGCTGTCCTATTGTGCCCTCCGTGTCGCACAAGCGTGAGGGATTCCCGCTGTAGGGTGTTGCAATATGTTGATGATTCGCTTATAGTGGGTTGCTTGAGTGACAGAAGCATAAACCCGAGTAAGGGGGTTGTGGCGTATGGGATAAAGGGGACTTGATGCTTTAATTATATGGTTGGGTTTTACCTTAATGATCTTTAGTAGTTGCGGATGCTTGCTAGAGTTCCAATCATAAGTGCATATGATCCAAGAATAGAAAGTATGTTAGCTTATGCCTCTCCCTCAAATAAAATTGCAATAGTGATTACCGGTCTAGTTATCGATTGCCTAGGGACAAATAACTTTCTCGTGACAAAAAGCTCTCTACTAAAACTAACTTAGTTGTGTCTTCATCTAGACAGCCCCTAGCTTTTATTTGCGTGTTCTTTATTATCTTGCAAACCTATCCAACAACACCAACAAAGTACTTCTAGTTTCATACTTGTTTTAGGTAAAGCGAACGTTAAGCGTGCGTAGAGTTGTATCGGTGGTCAATAGAACTTGAGGGAATATTTGTTCTACCTTTAGCTCCTCGTTGGGTTCGACACTCTTACTTATCGAAAGAGGCTACAATTGATCCCCTATACTTGTGGGTTACCAAGACCTTTTTCTGGCGTCGTTGCCAGGGAGTCATAGTGTGGAGTGAATATTCTCGTGTGTGCTTGTTTGCTTTATCACTAAGTAATTTTTATTTGCTGTTGTAATTTGTTCTCTATCTTTAGTTATGGATATGGAACACGAAATACCAAAAAAATTAGGTGTACTTGCTACTCATGGAGATGGGGAACCGCCTAAAACCCTCGATGCAGTTATGTGAAAGATATTATGTACTACTTTGATAATCCTGAGAAAACCCCATTCATTTATGTTATGGGAGACACGTTGGATCAACTAGGGATTATCGCTTGACGGATCAAATTCATATGTTACATTGTATGCTAGGCAACTATGCTTGAGATATGATTATACTTGTTGCCCTAGGATGAAGGCTCCACACCTTTCCTTTTCATGCAAATTTAATGATAATGAAACCTTGGCTTCTTATGCTAATGGTATATATGATTACTATGATGTCGAACAAGTAGAAGAATTTGTTGCTTTTATGGGTGCTTATGAAATTGAATCTTTGTTTAAAACGTGTGAAAATCTTGATGATGCTGTTTACAGACCTAAATTTTTTGCTATACTTAAATATTGCTATGAGAATTATAAATTCAATTCCGATATTGATGCATTTATTGAGGAAGTATCCGCTGTCCAAGAAGAGACCAATATTTTGCAGGAGTCTATGGAAGAAGAAATTGATAAAACCGTGAGCTCATTGGATGAAAAAGATGATGAGGAGAGCGAAGAACAAAAGGAGGAAGAGCGGATTGATCACCCGTGCCCACCTTCTAATGAGAGTAACTCTTGAACTCATACATTGTTTGATTCCCATTCGTGCTTACTGAAGGGTGATTGCTATGATGATTGCTATGATCCCTTTAACTCATTTGAAATATCCCTTTTTGATGATGCTTGCTATGCTTGTGGCCAAGATGCCAATATGAATGATTCTTATGGAGATGAACTTGCTATAGTTCCTTATGTTGAACATGAAATTGTTGCTATTGCACCCACGCATGATAGTCCTATTATCCTTTTGAATTCTCACAACTACACTATATCGGAGAAGTTTGTGCTTATTAAGGATTATATTGATGGGTTGCCTTTTACCATTGCACATGATAATTTTGGTGAATGTGATATGCATGTGCTTGCTGCTCCTACTTGCAATTATTATGAGAGAGGAACTATATGTCCACCTCTCTATGTTTCCAACACGATAGAATTGCAAGAAACTGCTTATACTATGCATTGGCCTTTACTTGGTGTGCATGAATTGTTCTTTTATGACATGCCAATGCATAGGAAGAGAGTTAGACTTCGTCATTGCTTGATTTATGTTACTTTGTGCTCACTACTAAATTACAAATCATTGTTAAATTAAATTGGCTTTGATATACCTTGGGATCCGGGTGGAATCATTACTTGAGCACTTTATGCCCAGCTTAATGGCTTTAGAGAAAGCGCTGCCAGGGAGACAACCCGGAAGTTTTAGAGAGTCATTTATTTCTGTTGTGTGCTTTCATATAGTTTAAAAACAAAAAAATTAAAGAGGGGAACCCAAAACTTTTCAAAAAGGAAAGTGAAAGTGAGAAAGACAAGCATTGTTGAAGTGGGGGAGCTCCTTGAACATTGTACATGCTCACGAAAACTTTGTGAATCTTAATTACAGAAACTTTTCATCAAAAATAATTATCCCCTTGTACAATTCCATTGTATTATAAAAATAATGTGACAAGGTTTGCCTTTAGGATGTTTACAATGCTTGTTGGTTTGTACGGTGCAGGACAGAAACTTTGGCTGTAATGGCCTTTTCTTTCGCCCAAAACCGTAAAATAGCGGTTATTTTACAGAATTGGGCCTTTTACGAATCTACTAGAGATGCTCTTAGGTGCACTGCAAAGTAGATTTTTTCTAAATTATACTCCCTCCAAGACATTTTAGATCACTTGCAGGGAGTACCTTTTGTCAAACAGTGAGAATAACCATCCTTGATTGTACAAAAACATGCAAGGTTCGTTTGTAACGTTTTTGACTACTACTACGAGACTATCTTCTATGTACACGTGAATTTTCACGTACACGCTTACTAGTAGTTCAAAAATACCAGTTGAGAGAAGTGTCTCGGACTATGCCAGACGGGTGCATCTATGAGCATGTAGTTTTTCCTAATTTTAATGCTTCTGCTATTTGCAATTTCCATCATTATCAACTAACATGAACATTTTCTTATGTTGTAACCATTTCTTGAAATTTGTCAACAATTCTTGAATAACAAATCGTGTATGAACTTTACAAACTTAAACACATTTCCCAAAATTGGTAACAAATTTCAGTCCATTTAAAAAAAAAACAACTTTTTTGAAGCACAAACATTTTTAAAATGTGTGAACAAAAAAATTCAAGAAAGGGATTATTTTTAATCAAATTCTAGATTTGAATTTTTTTTAAACAATATTTGAAAATAAGAACATTTTCTGGTATTCCAAAGATTTTTCAAGTTATTGAAAAGGTTTCAAGAATTATAATAATGTTGAAAAAGGAGGAAAATGAATTAACGAGAAAAGAGAAGAAAAACGAAAAAAATAGAAAAAAATGCTTATGCCCTAGAAAATAAAAAATGTTTTCAAAAAATGTTTATAAAGTTGAAAAATGTTCTTAAATGTTAAAAATTGTTTGTGTTTTCAAATAATTCTCACAAATTTGAAAAAGTGTTCGCATTTTTCAAAAATATTCTGAAATTTTCAAAATTGTTCAAGTTTCCAAGAAAATGTTCGCAAATTTTGAAAAATTGTTCGCACTTTCAGAAAATGTTCATAAATCTGAAAAAATGTTCATAGGGCAACTCCAAAGTTGACTGTTGAATCTCAGTATATATGGCCAAGGCTCACTCATTCAACCCGCAAGAAAAGCGAGTCTTGAACGAAGGAAGAATAGTTGCAGGATCGTGGGTTCGGTATGATCTAAATTTGAAAAAATGTTCACAAATTAAAAAAAAAAATCATGTTTCCAAAAGAAGTTCAAATTTTGAAAAACATTTTGTATTTTTAAAATTGTTCTCGTTTCAAAAAACATTTTAGAAATTGAAAAAACACATTAGCTACAATCCCCCCTCGGTCGGTTCACTAGTGTCCCGCCCGGTCGTACAGTGGTGGTTTGGTCTGCTACAGTAAATCAATTCTTGTTGATATGAAACTGTGCTACATATGTATCACCAAATCTGGTTGGTTGTAGTGGCTAACAACGTGCTCACAACCTCCCTGGTCCTGGGTTCAATATCTTGTAGGCTCATAGGGATTACTTGTCGCTGCTCTAGTACAATTCTGTAATACAGTTGTACTGAACAAGCGGCAAGTAATATGGATAGGAGTAAAAGAAGGGGTAAAACTGAAAGTTGCTCTACTATTTGCTATGCCTAGATTTTTTTTCGAGGAAACAGCAGGAGCTCTGCCTTTGCATTAAGAAGAAGAGAATTGACCAGTTTATAAGAAAAACTAGCCGAAAACCGATACATCGACACACACCAGCCCCGGGGCTACGTACCTAACGAGCCGACTTCCCTGTCGCCCACACGACCAGAGTTGCCACCCCACCACACGACCCGGAGCCGCCACTCCGGCTAACATACCACTTAAACTCACACACGCCGCCCCGAGGTCAAGACTCCACACGAAGTCGACGACTCGCCGTCCCACGCGACCGAACCGACACTCCACAAAGACAGAGGTGCTCTCCGAGCCGCCGCTCGACTTCCCGCCGCCCCGAGGCGCGCTCCACTGAGCCGATGGCGCTGCCGCCCACGCGACCAGATCCGACCTCCACAACCTTGTTCTCCGGAGCCGCGCTCGACTTCCTCGCCGGCCCGAGGCGCGCACGCCTGGCCGACGATGAACCCGCAAAGCCACCCGAGCCACCGCGGCCTGACGAAGGACCAGACCTCCAAGGCGTCGCCCCCAAGAGGGAAGCGACAAGTACGCCGCCGACGCCCGCTCCGACCAAGGTCGAAACTTGGGTTTTCACCCGGAGAGCCCGAGACCGAGGCGAAATGGTGGTGAAGGGGCTCCACGACAACGCCTCCAAGGAGGGAACGACGTCCTAGGACGCCGTCGACGACGACAACGACCGAGGTCGAGCTAGGCTTTCGCCCGGAGCTCACCAAGTCCATCCTCACCACAGCCTGCCCAGCAAACCGTCTCGGGAAACATGCCGACCGTCCACGCCCAAGCCACGTGACCAAGCACGCAAAGCAGCACGCTGCCGCCAACCACCACCGGCTGCAGAAACCATTGCAGCCCACCATGCTCCACAAGCCGGGTCTGGGAGGAAGTAGCACCGCGAACACAACCCCCTGCAGGACCACCCGCACCATGGAGAGGCCACAACCCGGGGTGCCCAGCAGCCCAAACCGGCACCACGCCGGCCGGGGCACACCACAACACCATCCCAGAGGGTCGGCTCTGCCAAACAGCTCCGCCAAGCCAGGGAGGCCGGAAGCTGCAGCTCCAGATCCACCCACGGCCGCCCTGAGCCGCCGGCCCACCACCACGCGCGCCCGCTTCGCCGCCCAGCGCCCAGACGGCCAGCGCCGCCGCATCCCGCCGACGGTTCTGCGCCCGCGGATCCGGGCCCAAGCCCGCATCCACCGCCAACCGCACGCCGCCACGACTCCACAGCGAGGAGGAGGAGGAGGACGACGCTGGCTCAGTCAGGGGCCGCCGCCCGCCGCCAGCGCCACCACGCAGCGAAGAGGCCAGAGGCGAGATCCGCCCGCCGCGGCCCGCTGGCACGCCGAGCCGCCCAAAGACGCACGACGAGCAAGAGAGGCCGCCGCCGGCTGCCGCACGGGCTTTGCCCGGCGGTGACGCCCGACGGCGGCAAGGGGGGCGGGGGCTAAGTGGAGGGCGGCGGCGGCGCGCAAGGTTTCGCCCGAGTCGCCCCCTCCTGGATTTAGTTGTGTTATTGCCACTTCGTTTGGAGTCTATCCCATCCCATGTCACATTGAACACTATATAATCCAAACATCTCAAAGATACAAGTTTCCAATGTTTGAGTAATTTTGAGAAGACACTAAAATCAGCAACCAGGATGAATGGTACAGGTTACAAAATTTCCACGCTGTAGAGGAACTCAACTTCAGCTACCGTTGCAGATTCTTGAGATGGTTCGCTTTCTTCCTCCATTTTCCCGGTGATATCCTCGAGTGACATCCCTTTGGATTCCGGCAAGGCAAGAGTGAACATGACTCCAACCAGGTTGCACCCTGCCAGAAGAAGGAGAGAGATCCGGATGCTCGTATGAGAATACTCACCACCGGACTCGTGGGCTATGCCTACGGCCAAGGGCCGTCGGCATAGGTCCTATGCCGTCGGCATAGATCTATGCCTACGGTTGCCGTCGGCATAGCCCCGTCAGTGTAGATCATGTCAGCGTACTCCTGTCAGACCGTCGGCATAATATCGTCGTCGGCATAGGAGGGTATGCCGACGGCCTTGAGGCAGCCGTCGGCATAGTTTAGCAGTCGGCGTAGTTTTCCGTCTGACGGCAACGGCCGGCGCAGTCAAAACTGCTGGCGACTCAGAAGGCGACACGTGGCAAAGATATGCCGACGGCAAAGCCGTCGACATATCTTTGCCACGTGTCGCCCCCTGGTTTGACCTGGCGGCAGGGCTATGCCTACGGTAAAGCCGTCGGCATAGATATATATCTATGCCAACGGCTTTTCCGTAGGCATAGCCCTGCCACGTGTCGCCTCCTGGTGGCTCCTGAGCGTATATATGCCGACGGCTTTGCCGTAGGCATAGTTGTTTTTTTATTTTCCCTGTTTTCTCTTTTTCCAATTCATTTGACAGCATTTCAAAACAGAATAATATGAAATATGACAGTTCATCATCATCATTTAACATAGTCAAGTTCATCATCTAAAGATCATCACCGGCAAAAGTTCACGAACATAAGAGTAGTGCAAGACATGAAACATCATAAAACTTGAAACATGAAAGACATGGCACAACGACCGCATACACGGAATCATCATCGACATCAAGCACCACCGAGTCCACCTCCGCCAAAACCACCACCACCACCGAGTCCACCTTCGCCAAAACCACCACCTCCGCCAAGTCCACCTCCGCCAAAACCACCACCACCACCAAGTCCACCTCCGCCAAAACCGCCACCGCCAAGTCCACCTCCGCCAAAACCGCCACCGCTACCATCACTCTGCAGATCGGAGGATCGGGGTCGACGGAGCAGAGTCGAGCCACCGGTCCCCTACATGTTTGAAAGAAGATTCTAACTGTAAATATGACATGATAGTGTTGAATGAACGAGAACTAGTTTGTCATTAGTTAGGCAAATTTACTAACCGGAGTATCACCGCCTAGTGCCAGCCATTCCTCAAACGTGGGAATGTGTGGGGCGTCTCCCGCAGGTGGTGGTGGGGGTCCAACTTGTTGTGGCTCCGTGCGGTTAGTCCAAGACACCAACATAGCCTGGATGTTAGTTAAACAAGTCCACTTAGAAACAAGCCGTGATCAACAAAGTCAGAAGGAATGAAAGTGCAAATTTGAGCTTGGTTTAAGAGGGCAAAACTAACCGCCATCACTTGACGGCTGTAATCATCGTTTGCCTTCACTGCTTGCAAGTACTCCCTCACCTCAATATGCCTATGCTCGAGAAAGGCCTGATATGCCTACAAAATTGAGGTTGTTTCTAAGTGGGCGTGATGAAAATAAACTAAGAAAGATAGAGACAAAGAAGATAAGGGGAAGTACTTACAGCACGTTGGCGGACTGAGGGAGGCTGCGAACGCCCCGTACTCTCTAACGGGCTCGGGTTGGTAGCTCGAAGCCGTGTGTACGAGATCGACGGAGTGATCAAGCCATCAAAACACGGATACCGGCCATGGGACTTACCCTGGATGGCCACCACCGCCGTGTCGTCGATCTGAGACTAGGCGACCTCAGGAACGGGAACATCCGTATGCAACTTCTGATAGTTCTGAGTGTAAGACTCCAGGTGTTGCTCGGTTTTGCCGTAGTACTGGCTCTCGCCCTCCTTGCGATCACTCCGCTCGCGGGCTAACTTCCACGACTCCATGTCTGAGAGCGGCCTCTGCAACTTGTCCTCCTACAACGTCAAACAGAAGTTAGCCATACATAAGAACATGACGGTAAAGAAGAACCAAAATGCATCTTTCATATAGATATACCTTCATGGCCTTGAAGCCCCAGTGGTTCCTGTTTCCTTGGCCGTGTGTCCCGTCTTTTCCACGGTTAGCCCGGGCCTTGATGCTCTTGGCAGCAAACTCTGGATCGTCACCGACCCACCTATCCACCAAACACGCCCATCCGTCATGCCTTCCATAGCACCAACGAGGAACAACCTATGTAAATTTTGGAAGCATGACATGTGAGCATGAAACATATAGTTGACTCCTTGAAACAATGAAAAGTCAGTAATAGTTACCATCATGAACTGCTCCCTGCTCATGGTAATTTTTTGCCTCTGTGCTTGAGTTTTGGTCATCTTTTGTTGCAGGTAGATGTGGTAATCTTGTGAGGCGGCAACCCGACGCACCTCGTCTCAAGAATCGACGAGCTTTCTTCTTTGCAGACGCAAGTAAGACCACGTCGGCTCGGCCTTGTGCTCGTCAAGAACTCTATAGAGTTGCTACAATCATGCATAAACCAGAAGCAAACAAGGCATGAGTTGAGTGATTCAATGATAAACTATGAACGAAATCAAGACAAGTGATTCAAAAGGAACTTACCCAAAATTTGGTGATCACGGCCTTAGCGGCCGTCCGTACTCAGCGTTCTGCAAGCCTCGTAGTGGGCCCAGCTTGTGGCCAAAACACGCAGCTGCTGGTCCTCAGATGGTCAGCAGGCAGAATAGGCCAGCCAAAACTGCTTCAACAGACGGTGAGAAGGCCGTTCGGTTTACGGCCCTTTCCGCGAAGGATCCAGTTACTGCAAAAGAATCAAAGGGTTGCCATGTGTACAATAAAAAAATGTTGTCATGTGTTGAAAATATGATTGAGATGCACTTACTCTGTCCCTGCAGGTTCAATGAGCCACTTGTGCGCCTTGATAGAAGGTGGTGTAGGTACTCCGGCATTACCACGCAGCCACCCCTGCGGAGCACCCGGTGGCAAGTCACCCCACAACTCGGGGTCAACCTCCCTCCACCCTCCTCGCCTCCTCCTCACCTCCTCCACGGCCTCCTCCTCCTCGGCCTCCTCCTCCTCACCCTCCTCCTCCTCGACATCGAGAACATACTCCTCCTCGGACTCAGGCTTCATCAAGCATAGGAGGGCATCAAGAAGACCCTCCTATTTCGACACGGCCCGGAGTTTTTGGCCGGTTGCCTCTCCCCACCTCCTCGTCCTCTAGGGGCTCTCCCCACCCCTCCTCCTCTAGGGTCTCCTCCCCGACCCCTCCACCTCCCCGTGAGGTGCCATCCTCAGCGTAGTCGGGAGGGAACCTTGTGGGCTCGTCCACTCCGAGTAAGTCCTCCTTTGAGTTCTTGAGAAGCTGGCACCGCTGGACTTGCCCATGATTAGCAAACCTGCATTGAGAAGAGAATAAACAATTAGTAAGGATATAAAAAAACAGACAGCTTGGCACCCTCATAGAGAGGTTTCTTTGACGAGGCCAAGATTTCCAGGAAGGCCTTTGCGGTTTCCTCCGGCTCCTCCGGTTCATTCGCCAAATGTGACGGAGGTGTCGGCTGTGCAGCAAAGACATCATCTAGCATGTCTCTAACCCCATCGTCCTCATAACCAGCGACGCGTTGTCGTATCACATCCTCTCTACCACGGTCCCGCTGGGCAAAGTTTATCGGCATATTAAAGTTGGGCATAAATCCATTCGTGCGAAGGTGCTTAGTCATCTCACTCTTATCTCTGCGGATACGTCTCTTACATTTGGCACACGGGCATTCTGGCACCATCCTCATTGGACTACGGAATATCTCTTTCAAAAACACATCAGTTTTCTCGACCCACTCTGTTGTTACTTGATTCCGACGGAAAAACCCACTATACATCCACTGATTATCTGCCATCTCTGCTTTATTGGAAGCCACACAACAAAATTAAGGATTCATTTAAATTACCCACATCAATATTTATTTTTACAAGGTTGACGAGAAATGACATTTAATCCACCTACATCTCTAATAGGTAAAGATGGGTCCTAATCCCACCCGAGAATGTGTAGATTGAGTACGGTCCATGCTCTACCCCATTCCGAGACAAAATTTCGGCAGCACCTCCCCGCTGTTCTCCAAATACACGTCTCGGCAAAATGCCGAGAGAATGTGCATCCGGAGAACAACAGGGAGGCGCCGCCGAAATCCTGTCTCGGAACGGGGTAGAGCATGAACAACGTACCCAATCTACACATCCTCGGGCTGTCCGTGGAAAGCGCTGGACAATCCGAAAGAGCTGCGGTGATAAATATGCAATTGAATGCATATTTATCGATGCAACCCTTTCGGACGGGAGACCTAGGTTACGCGACTTGATGTGAAAATTCAATCTAGTTAAAAGAGGCTAGGAGGTGAAGGTGGATTCGTCGCTCACCCTCCGCTGTAGAGGAAGTAGTCGAGCAGCGGCAGGATCACGGACCAAACCCAGACGACGAAGGCTCCAGGGAGATGAATACCACAAAGCCTGTAAATTTTACCGAGCCAAAAAATTTGACGGCACCACATCACATAAAACATTGACACTTCAAACTATGAAAAAAATCATATTGCTAATGACATCTAGTCAAGGTTTTAGATCATCATGATACTTCAAATCCTAATTTTCATCAAGTGTCAAATTTTGTTCTTCAATTTTTTAGCAAGATCATCATGATAAAATAACTACTGCTCAGATACCAATTTTGTCAACATCACAAAATGAAACTATAGCTATTTGACAACATCTCAAATATGCCAATTTTGTTCTTCAAAATTGACAAAATTTGACAACATCACTAAGTTGACCAAAGCTATAACTAACCAATATACATCAATCCATCCATTCATCCATACAACATGCATCTATCACATAACAAGCAGTAAAAAAATGCAAAAAAAGGAAAAAAAAAGCTCACCGGGCGGCCGCGGACGGTGAGGCAGGGGCGGTTGGGGACGGTGAGGCAAGGGCGGCCGGGGCAGCGGCGAGCAGGGGGCGGCGGTGGAGGGCCCAGGCAGGGGCGGCCGGGGACGGAGGGCAGGGTCGGACGGGACGGGAGGGGCTGGGCGTCTGGCAGGAGAGCAGCCCAGCCTGCTGCTGATCGAGGAAGGCAGGGCGGTGTTGGGTCGGGGAGGCAGAGGCGCGCGCCGCTGTCGGGGAGGCAGGGCGACGGCGGTGGAGACAGCGACAGGTGAGGCAGGGTGGAGACAGCGGGACAGCGGGGAGGCAGCAGTGGAGGCAATGGCGGGGACGGCAGGGGCGAGGCGGGTGGAGACGGTGATGGGGGAGTGGGCGGCGGCAGGCGGTGGGGCCGAATGCGGCGGCGGCGGATCGGGGTCGGGGGCGAGCTGGATCGGGGTCGGGGACGAGCTGGATTGGGGTCAACGACTGGACGGGGCGCGCCCGGGATGGATAAGGCGACCTATGCCGACGGCTTAGCCGTCAGCATATATTAATCATGCCACATGGCATGTATGCCGACGGCTAAGCCGTAGGCATAGGTATATTTCTTTTTTTTCAAATACACATTCTTGAATTTTTTGAATGATACATGGTATATAATTTTTTATATGGTATACATGCATGAACATTATTTAAAATGTACCATACATTTTCTTTAATGGTTTGAAACATTATTTTTAATTACATGATCCTTTTTTATTGTACAACACTTTTCTAAAATATCACATTTATTTTTTCTGAACAAGATTTTTTCTATGGTCAGCAACATTTCTTTATGATATAATTATTTGCTAAATTGTACTAACAAAAAATGACAAACATCTGGTTAGTAACCGGAGTATCACCGGTGGCATTGCTACCCCCCAGGGCCCCCGTCCTGCCTAATCCTGTAGCGTTTGACCATGGGATCTAGCCCTTCGACTTTGCACGGACGGGATTTGACCAGTGGACCTCTCCAGCCGGTTGTGTTAGGTCAGCCCATAGGAACACTTTGGAGCAACATCCGTGCCAGACCCACAGCAAGATCCCCTCCGTGTAGACCCGACGCGTCCGTTTCCCCCCTCCAGGTGCCGACGATGGCGCCGTCCGTGAGGGGGCCGAACCCCGGAGACGCGTGCCGCCTCTTCGGACATGCCACCACACCACCCTGCATGTATGAGGGGCCGGTGCGACGCTCCGGTGACATTGCTATACCCCCCGGGCCCCGTCCCGCCTAACCCTGTAGCGTTTGACCACGGGATCTAGCCCTTTGACTTTGCACGGATGGGCTTTGACCAGTGGACCTCTCCACCCGGTTGTGTTAGGTCAGTCCATAGGAACACTTTGGAGCAACATCCGGGCCAGACCCACAGCAAGATCCCCTCCGTGTAGACTCGACGCGTCCGTTTCCCCCCTCCAGGTGCCGGCGGCGGCGCCGTCCGTGAGGGGGGGGGCACACCCCGGAGACGCGTGCTGGGCGTTTGCAACCGCCACAACACTTCCAGACTTGTGAGAGGCCGCCTACGCAAGATTTGACGGTATGCTAGCCCCCGGAGGCCGCCGGCCACAATCGTAGACGTCACGAAGAGCAATCCGCGTAGAGGGAAGTGTTCAGATACTTCTCCATCACGAAAAATTATGAAAAATTACCATCAGTCCTATAGCACATGTGCCCACGTTGTGTAAAAAACTCATGATTTTATCGCTCTCCAAGTATTTAATAATATTCACGCCGCATCGTTACCGTAGAACGCCTACTACCGTGTCATTGCCGTCCGTGAGGGGGGCCACACCCCGGAGACGCGTGCCGCCTCTTCGGACATGCCACCACACCACCCCACATGTATGAGGGCCCGGTGCGACGCTCCGGTGGCATTGCTACCCCCCAGGGCCCCGTCCCCGCCTAACCATGTAGCGTTTGACCATGGGATCTAGCCCTTTGACTTTGCACGGACGGGCTTTGACGGTGGGCCTCTCCACCCGGTTGTGTTAGGTCAGCCCATAGGAACACTTTGGAGCAACATCCGGGCGGACCCACAAAAGATCCCTCCATGTAGACCCGCCAGCGTCCGTTTCCCCCCTCCGCCGCGGCGGCGGCGCCGTCAGTGAGGGGGGCACACCGGAGATGCGTGCTGGGCGTTTGCAACCGCCACAACACTTCCAGACTCGTGAGAGGCCGCCTACGCAAGATTTGACGGTATGCTAGCCCCCGAAGGCTGCCGGCCACAGTCGTAGACGTGCGAAGAGCAATCCGCGTAGAGGGAAGTGTTCAGATACTTCTCCATCACGAAAAATTATGAAAAATTACCATCAGTCCTATAGCACATGTGCGCACATTGTGTACAAAACTCATGATTTTATCGCCCTCCAAATATTTAATAATATTCACGCCGCATCGTTACCGCAGAACGTTTACTACCGTGTCATTGCCGTCCGTGAGGGTGGCCACACCCCGAAGACGCGTGCCGCCTCTTCGGACATGCCACCACACCACCCCGCATGTATGAGGGCCCGGTGCGACGCTCCGGTGGCATTGCTACCCCCCCAAGGCCCCCGTCCCGCCTAACCATGTAGCGTTTGACCATGGGATCTAGCCCTTTGACTTTGCACGGACGGGCTTTGACCAGTGGGCCTCTCCACCCGGTTGTGTTAGGTCAGCCCATAGGAACACTTTGGAGCAACATCCGGGCGGACCCACAAGATCCCTCCGTGTAGACCCGGCGTCTGTTTCCCCTCCGGTGCGGCGGCGGCGCGTCCGTGGGGGGGTGGGGCACACCCGGAGACGCGCGTCTGGGCTTTTGCAACCGCCACAACACTTCCAGACTTCGTGAGAGGCCGCCTCGCAAGATTTGACGGTATGCTGGCCCGAGGCCGCCGGCCACGGTCGTGGACGTGCGAAGAGCAATCCGCGTAGAGGGAAGTGTTCAGATACTTCTCCAGCACGAAAAATTATGAAAAATTACCATCACTCCTATAGCACATGTGCCCACATTGTGTACAAAACTCATGATTTTATCGCACTCCAAGTATTTAATAATATTCACGCCAGATCGTTACATGCAGAGCGTCTACTACCGTGTCATTGCCGTCCGTGAGGGGGGCCACACCCGGAGACGTGTGCGGCTCTTCGGACATGCCACCACACCACCCGCATGTATGAGGGCCCGGTGCGGCGCCCGGTGGCATTGCTACCCCCCTAGGGCCCCGTCCGCCCTAACCTCAGCGTTTGACCATGGGATCTAGCCCTTTGACTTTGCACGGACGGATTTGGCGGTGGGCCTCTCCACCCGGTTGTGTTAGGTCAGCCACAGGGAACACTTTGGAGCAACATCCGGGCGGACCCACAAGAAGATCCTCTCGTGTAGACCGGTAGCGTCCGTTTCCCCCTCCAGTGCGGCGGCGGCGCCGTCCGTGAGGGGGGGGGCACACCGGAGACGCGTCTGGGCATTTGCAACCGCCACAACACTTCCAGACTTGTCGAGGCCGCCTACGCAAGATTTGACGGTATGCTGGCCCCAAGGCCGCCGCCACAATCGTGAGCGTCATGAAGAGCAATCCGCGTAGAGGGAAGTGTTCAGATACTTCTCCATCACGAAAATTTATGAAAAATTACCATCAGTCCTATAGCACATGTGCCCACGTTGTGTAAAAAACTCATGATTTTATCGCGCTCCAAGTATTTAATAATATTCACGCAGCATCGTTACCGCAGAACGTCTACTACCGTGTCATTGCCGTCCGTGAGGGGGCCACACCCTGGAGACGCGTGCCGCCTCTTCGGACTTGCCACCACACCACCCCGCATGTATGAGGGCCCGGTGCGACGCTCCGGTGGCATTGCTACCCCCCTAGGGCCCCCGTCCCGCCTAACCCTGTAGCGTTTGACCACGGGATCTAGCCCTTTGACTTTGCACGGACGGGATTTGACCAGTGGACCTCTCCACCCGGTTGTGTTAGGTCAGCCCATAGGAACACTTTGGAGCAACATCCGGGCCAGACCCACAGCAAGATCCCCTTTGTGTAGACCCGAGGCGTCTGTTTCCCCCAAAGTGCGGCGATGGCGCCGTCCGTGAGGGGGCCGAACCCCGGAGACGCGTGCCGCCTCTTCGGACATGCCACCACACCACCCTGCATGTATGAGGGGCCGGTGCGACGCTCCGGTGGCATTGCTACCCCCCTTCCCCCAGGGCCCCCGTCCCGCCTAACCCTGGAGCGGTTGACCACGAGATCTCACGCTTTGACTTTCCACGAACGAGCTTTGAACAGTGGACCTCTCCACCCAGTTGTGTCAGGTCAGCTAAGAGGACACCTGGGAGCAACATCCGGGCCAAACCGACAGCTACATCCCCTCCGTGTAGACCCGATGCGTCCGTTTTCCCCCTCCAGTGCGGCAAGCGGCCGTCCGTCGAGAGGTTACGCCCGAAGACGCGTGCCGCCTCTTGAACATGCCACAACACCACCCGGTTGTGGTAGGTCATCCATAGAAACACTTGGGAGCGACGTCCCCTCCATATAGACCCGATGCGGCTGTTTCCGCCCTCCAGATGCTAGCGGCGCCGTCCGTGAGGGGGGCACACTGCGGACGTGAGGGGGGCACACTCCGGAGACGGGTGCCGGGCGTTTGCAACCGCCACTAAACTGCTGTCGCATAGCTGTTTTTGATTTTAATAAGATATAAGGACCTATATTCAAAAGAACATGACGTGTGATCGAACAAACTATATATATATGGAAAAAAAATACAAACTACGTATATTTTCATATAATACATAAAAAAGCATAAAAACATATTTAAAAAAAAGTATAAAAACATATGTAAAAAAAGCATAAAAACATATGTAAAAAAAGCATAAAAACATATGCGAAAAAACCCATGTAAAAAAAATAGCTATGCCGACGGCATTGCCGTCAGCATAGAAACGGCAGGGTTTTCGGAGGAGCCGTGCCGCGGATCGGTGACGTGGAGCCTATGCCGACGGCTGCCGTCGGCATATCTACGCCGCGGATCGGTGACGTGGCATGCGGAGATATGCCGACGGCCGCCCGTCCCGACCGTCGGCATAGGGTTGACGGCGTTAGCGCTGGTCACGGGCGGGGTCGCCGAGCCCACTTTGTATGCCGACGGCTGGTTTATGCCGACGGCTGCTGTCGGCGTATATGAAGATAGAGCGACAGCCGTTCTATGCCGACGGCTGCCGTCGGCTTATACCAGGGTAGCCCGACGGCCAGGCTACGCCGACGGCCAGGATGAGGCTGTCGGCATATCTCAAACTAGGCCGACGGCAGCCGTTGGCATTGATTTGGCCGTAGGCATATGTCAGTTTTCCGGTAGCGACTGGAACCAGAGAACATCGATGATGGCACCACACTTACCCCCGGCAGCCGATATACCGTTGCACGTCGACCGCAGCCGCGTCGGGAATATCTCGGTGGGCAGGATGAAGGTGGTGGAGTTGGGGCCGAAGTTTGCGAAGAAGAGGATCAATGCATACATGACGGCGAAGCCTGCGTGCATGCTGGGTTTGGACCAGAACTTGTAGGGCGCGGCCAGCCCGATCATTAAGATGGTCATCATGGTGAACCCCATGAGCTGGATCTTGATGCGGCCGATGCGGTCAACGAAGAGGACAGTGAGGAAGTACCCTGGCAGGGAACCGCCGACCACGATGATGGCCTGCGGGCGGGCTATCTTGTAGGTCTGTTCGAGAGGGCTCATCTCAGCCGCGTCTCCAAACCAGCCGATGCCGCTGAAGATGTCCTTCATGAAGAGGTTGAGGGAGTAGAAGACGACGTCGAGGACGAACCAGCACACGGTGGTTCCGAGGAGCTGTCGGCCATGCTTGTGAAGGAACTCCATGGAGAAGAGGCCAAACTCGTCCTGCTTAACGACGGCCTCCGCATCCATGTCGGACACGAAGTCGATGTCGAGGACTGCGGCCATGTCAGACGCCGCTAGCTTGAGGTTCTTGGCGATGAGCGCGGTGTAGCGCGCCGTCTCGGGCATCTTCATGCGCCAGTAGTAGGTGAGCAGGGCAGGAACGGCGCCGAGCATGAGTACTATGCGCCACACGTAGTCTGCTTGCCCGAGCTGGTCTTTATCGTACGCGGACGTGTTCTTGAAGCTCGCAGAGAGCACCAGAACAACAGCCCCAGCAGCCAGGTTTCCAAGACCCTTTATGCAGAGCAAGCATAATAAGATAAGGATTGAAAGTTAGACGAGAGAAAAGAGAAGCGGGCTGTAGTTTAAAAATGAGATACGGCACAGGCTCCAAAAACTATTGTGATAGTTTTACTTACACACCTGCATAGCGAAGACTGCTGCTATGAAGGCTCCGCGAGTCCTCTTGTTGGCATACTCAGGGCATCTCCAGCCGTTGCGCCCCCCAGCCGGCGTTTTTTCGGCCTCCTGGGGAGGCACCGGCGGATTTTTTACATCTGGGACAAGAAAATTTCCAGCCGCCCCCCCTCCCAACCGACGAACGCACTGCGCACGAGCCCACGAGCTCGACCGCCGCCGCTCCGTCCTCGTGCCCCGCGTGCCCAGTGAGGAACCCGACGAGCGTGGACACGGGCGTGACTCGTGGGGTGACCATGGAGAGGACGGCGCGGATGCCCAGCGCGCCCGCCAGCTCCGGCAGCCCCAGGTGGCATCGTCGTGGGCGGAGGGGAGGATGCCGGACACGGCCGCGACGGCGCCCGCGTCCATCAGCGAGGCCCGGCCCTCCGAGTAGGCGCCCCACGTTGTAGATCACCACGAGAGCCAGCCTGCGGATGGGCGTTGGCTCGGCCCCGCCGGAGGAGGACGACGTGGCCGTGGCGCGGGGCTCGGCCAACGCCGCGTCGTGGCCGCGCCCAGCTTGAATCGCCGGAGGCAGAGGCCATGGTTGCTGGGCTCGCCCGTCCTGCTGCGAGGGCGGAGGCGCGCGGTGGAGCAGACGGCGGGCGAGAACGGCGGTGAGCAGGCAGGGAGCGCGCGCGGGTGGAGCAGCACGGGGCGGCGAGCGGACCCAGCCACGCTTCCCAACGGCGGCCTCGGCGCGCCCCTGGACTGGAGCCGGCCCTGGTCCTGGCCATGCACGGAGACGTGCAAAGCGAAGAAGACGAGCCCCTCCCCACTCCGCTCCGCGAGCCCCTCCCCGGCCATGCTCCACTCCGGCCGCGCGAGCGCGAGCCCCGCGCCCGGCCATGCGTGCGCCGCCAAGGCCGCGCGAGCCCCGCTCCGGCTGTGTGTGGTGGTGTTGTGGTTGAAGGAAAAGGAGGAGAGAGGAGAAAGAAAAGAAAGAAAGGAGAGGAGAGATGAGAGAGAGGGGAGGGAGAGAGGCTGGCATGTGAAAAAGCAATGCCGGCGTTCCCAGCTGCTCCCCGTGGGACTGGGTTCGGGATAGGCGTGCCGGCGGTAACTTTCGCCAAATCTGGCGCAAAACAGGTTCCTGGGGCCTCGAGTGGGACGTTTTTTTCACGCCGGCGTCTAAAAAGACGCCTGGGGAGGCTTCTTGGGGGCCTGGCTGGAGATGCCCTCAGACATGATGGTGGCCGAACAGGGCCGGCCCTGAGGGGGGGCAGGGGGGCGGCCGCCCCGGGCCCCCTAAATCGAGGGGCCCCCTCCCAGACATGCTGTACACAGGAGGCCCATATCATCTCCCAAAAAAATTAGCGCTAATAAATGAGAGAGGTAGCAGCCTAGGCAAGTATACGTGAAAGAAAAAGTCAAGTAGGCAATCAGTAATTTACTACTTTCTTCTTCCGAAACGAAATTAGCTCAAGTTGATTAGCCCCACATTGATGTACGCACGCAATTATGGCCTAATACTTGAGACGTGAGATTGCATCCCTAATCCAGTCATCCACTACCGAATTCTCTGTTCCCCGACCCAACCTCCAGATCACAAGTCGCAGGCCGCCGGCGGCTCGAGAAGCTGGACGCGGCCATGCATGACTCACACGCACATCATCAGGCCATGGCAATTGACAGCGCCGAGTGCGTTCGTTATCTACTTTCCCGGTGCTGGGAGTATTATCGCCGAGTGCCTCCCGCCTGACGTCCACACCGTTGCTGAGCCCCTACTCACGGACGCCAATGCAATTGGTCTGAGGTATATCATTCATACTATTCCCTGAGTATTTTTGTTGCTGATTAAGTAAAATAATTTTTGCTGATAGCTGATTAACTAATTTACCTTCACACATATGATGCATATCTTCCACTGCTAAATGATTTTACAATATTTCGCATCGATAAAAATTGTTGGATAAAACTTACACCGACCTATCAAAAGTGACTTTGTATCAAGAATTATTTTAAGAGACTCGATCATATGTATCTATTTATGTACTTTTCTTTGCTCAGTCGTTCCGTAGCCGAGTTATTCAGATGTTTCTCGATATAGAAGGATGTTTAATATTTGGAGTTTCTGTTTGTGCATATGTTTGTCGCCTATAGAAGAATGAGTGATTTCTTGCCATGCCAATCATGGCCTTACAATTAGGTCCCCGATGGCCAGCGGGATTTTGGAAGAAACTTTTAGGATGATATATAAAAAGTATTGAACGTAAATCAAAATTGGTTGCACTAAATTGTTATTAGTTATCGACAAAGCTAAATTCCTGCCGACATGTAAATTTGCAACAGATCCGCACGATGTGGATCTCGTCCATTCTCGATCAAACGGCGCTGGCGATCGCATTGCACTTTCCCGACTTAATCGCTGTAATCCCGCATGATTAGTTGAGTTTCCAATCGTGACTGGGACTTTCCCGACTTGTTGTAATCCAATCCCGCATGATTAGTTGACTTCCCAATCATGACTGTGACTTTCCCGATTTAATTACCGTAATCCGCCAACTTTTTTTTCCTCTTGAAAATCTTGGTGCGAAAAATGTAGGTGCTTTGTGTGGGAATCGAACCCAGCACCTCCAATGTTTATACCCATCACGCTTACCATCTCACCAACTATTAGTTGTTGTTTGAAAGAAAGCAACAAGGTATTTGAACCTTTTTACTACTTTATAAGCAAAAAAATGGAAGTTTTTCTAGTTCTTTTCTTGAATTTCTCTGATAACTCACATACAATCATCATGATATCTAGTTCCATGAAGATTTTTACCAACTCATCTCAACTTGATCACACCGTGGTAATTTTGTCACGCGGGGGGTGGGGGTGGGGGTTTATGCCAGTAATTTTTTGTGAATAGCATGGTATTCACACATCACACACCTGATAACTTATGTACCCCGGTCCTGATGATTTTGGCATGGGGTGAGGGGGGTTGACGAAATATATCATCTGTTAACTATTGTGTGAATAGCATGGTAACTCACACACTATTGTGTGAATAGCATGGTAACTCACACATCGTAGATCTGGTAACTTATGTGCCCCGGTCCTGATAACTTTGGCATGGGGGGTGATGAAATATTCCCCTGGTAACTTTTATGTGAATAGCATGATAACTCACACATCGCAGGCTGATAACTTATGTACCCCGGACCTGAAAACTTTGGGGGGGGGGGGTGTTAACGAAATGTACCCCCGATAACTTTTATGTGAATAGCACGGTAAATGATCACACATCATAGTCTTGAGTAACTAATGTACCCCAGTCTTTTTGGTAAATTTGGTGACCGGGTAGGGGAAGGGTGGTTGATGAAATATACCCTTGGTAACTTTTTGTGTGAATAACATGATAATTCACACATGGCAGACCTGATAACTTATGTGCCCCAGTCCTGATTACTTTGGCGACGGTGGTGAGGGGTGGGGGAGGGTTGTTGATGAAATATGCCTCTTGTAATTTTTTTGTCAATATCATGACAACTCACACATTATAGACCTCATAACATAGGTATAAACAACGAGGTAATTTCAGACCCGAATTTTTTTTATTGAAACATAACCCGGTTACTTCTGTGCAAATAGCACGGTAATGTATGCATCTGGAGCTGATAACTGAGATATAAATACCACAGTAAATTTGACCCGGGGGAAAGAAGTCGTTGAAAACACATCTCCGGCCACTTCTTTATAAATAACATGTTAATATACATATAACCTAACTGATAACTTTACAGTAACCTTTGACCAAAAAAGTGATCAAAACATATCAACATGAGATCTAGTTTTGAAGTTCTCATCGCGATGTTTTTTTATGTGAAAACAATTTTTCAATAAAAAACGACAATATGAGCTATAAAATATTTTACATCTTCAAATTAGCGAGAATTTAAAATGGCATCAGGTTTCCTGTGCTCTACTGTTTTTGCATGTGGAGAGAATGTTGGAGGAGCCATTTTTATGCCCCGGTAGTTTCCATGTAAATATAATGGTAACTAGCGTACCACATACGTGATAACTTATTTAGCCTAAGCCTGATAACTTTTCACCCGAAAAAAATAGTCATCAAAACATACCAACATGAGATCTAGTTTCGGAGGTCTCGTCGCGGTGAATCTTTTATGTGAATACGGTTTTTCAATCTGACCAATGGTTTGAGCCACAAAACATTTTGAAGTTTCAAAATCTGGAGAATCTTTGCTGACATCATCTGCTTTATCTTTTAGTTTGCATGCATGCATAGAATCATTAACAAGGTTGGGTGCATGTGTTTCCTCCGCCAGCAACGCACGGGATTTGCTAGCTAGTAAGCTCGTATGCATATGTAATCGTCCGCATCTTTTGCTTAACGTCCGACTAGGTGGACATTAGTCGTGTCCATTAGTTATATATAGGGGGCCTCTAAGTTTTTGTCCTGCCCCGGGCCCCCAAAATCTCAGGACCGGCCCTGTGGCCGAAAGCGGATAGTCGCCGCCGACGCCGAAGCCGAGCCACACTACGGGAATCGCACCCTATGCCGACGGCCAGGGCCGTCGGCATAGCCCTGACTAGCCGTCGGGACAGGCCTATGCCAACGGCCCCCGTCGGCATAGGGCCGTCGGCAACATATCCGTCGGCGTAGCCAGGATGACCGTCGGCATAGAACGGCCATCGGCATAGACCCTATCCCGACGGTGGTCAGACATCTATGCCGACGGCATCGCCGTCGACAACGCTTATCGCCTAACGGCGGCCGCCGTCAACTCTTGAAGCAGCGGCGGCTCGCCACGTGGCACCTCTATGCCGGCTACTGCCGTCGGCTTAGTTTAGAACTATGCCGACGGCGGGCCGTCGGCATAGAGGTGCCATGTGGCGAGCCGCCGTTGTTTCGGTGTTGCCTATGACGACAGCCCGGGCCGTCGGCATAGACGTGCCGCGGTCGGCAATCGGGCACTCTGGGCGAGAACTAAGCCGACGGCCAGCCGTCGGCATAGATGGCCACGTGTCGCCCATCGAGCTCACGCCGAGCCTATGCCGACGGCTGAGCCGTTGGCATAGGTTCATCCCCAGTTTTTTTCTTTTTTCTGTTTCTTTTCAGCTTAATTCATTTGAATATACACAGCATATATAAGAAGCAGCATCACGTAACAGTAAGGAGCAGCATAGCACAACAAATTCATCATCACACATCATAAGAAACATCGCAAAGCATAAACATATAAGTATCATCACCACCAAGCATATAAGAATCTCACAAACAACAATAAGATAAGAAACATCACAAGCATATAAGTATCACAACATCGAGAACCGCCACAATGTGACCCAAATGCTTAAGCGCCAGGACGTCAAGCACCGCGGAGGTCGTCACCGCCAAGAGCGCCGAAGCCCAGGTCGTCAGTGCTTCCGCCAGCGCTACCGCCAAGACCGCCTCCACCTCCGCCTCCGCCTCCATGGATCGGAGTGGTCGGGCTTCGTGTCTCCAGTGCGCGAAGACCACCGCCAACAGTAGATCCACCTGTTCCTGGATGTTGAAAAGACATATTAATGGGATATATGATGTGTTGAAAGGCATGACATGCTTTGGGTGAATAGATTGGGGATGAACTAACCGGCGAGGGGCAGCGCTACGTGCCACAAACTCCTCAAAGGTCAGCAGACTGGTTGTCTTTGGAGGGCATTGTCTTGGCTGGCCCAGGAGGACACAGTCGGCCGCCATTTCTGAAAAGCCTGCTCCACCGGCGATCCCTCCGCACTTGGTGTTCATGAAGCCTCGATGCCACGCCATGGTCTCTGGCGTGTGTACTCAGTAGGCCTACGGTATGACATGATGGAACTCATAAAACTACTAGATGCGGAAAATAAAGTGAGCAATGAAGATAAGAGGAAAATACTTACAGATTGTTGCTCTGAAGAGGGATCAGAATGGACCTTTGGCTGGCTCGTCTGTTGGCTCGGGCTCGGGTCAATCCGACGGCCGCCGTGTGTAGGAGATAGTCGGAGTGACCACAAGATCGAGAACCGCCTCCGACCGTGCTCCTTGGGCCCCATGCTCACCACCGCCTGCATCGTCTAGATCCGCTGCAATGGGGTCGGTGTGTCGGGATGTAACTCAGATCTGCCATGGAGTAGGCCTCCTTCCTCCACGCGGTCTTCTTGCCGTAGTACTTGGGCTCGCCAGGCTTGGGGTCCTTCCGCGTATGGGCGATCTCCCACGCCTGCATGTGTGAGAGCGGCCGCTTCAGTTTCTCCTCCTGCACCACCAAACAGATGTTAGTCATACATAAGAAAGTGATGGTAAATAGAAGAAGAAGAATGTTTAATGGGGTTAGTCATACATTAACTGCCTTGTGGAGATAGTGGTTTCGGTTTCCCTGAGCATGTACTCCCTCATTCCCTCGGTTAGCCTTATTTTTGATTCTCATAGCCTGTGGCTCCAGCCCCATCACACCAAAGATCCACCAATGCCGCCCAGGACTCATCTTTTCCATAACACCAATTTGGACACACCTACATAATAAAAGCATAATGGCATGTCAACATGAAACCGTGAAATGTACCACATGGTAATGAAAGCATAATATATGAAAGCATAATGAAAAATCTTTTATACTTACCGCCAAGTACTCGTGCCTCTCCAAGGTAATGCCCATCCTCCGCGCTTCTTCCTTGGTCATCTTCACACCAAGAACGTCATGGTAGTATGTCGAGATGGCCACATAGCGCACCTCGTCTTTGCATCTGGCGGGCCTTCTTCTTGCATTGGCGCAGCACGATCTGGTCCGCTCTAGCCACATGTCGGAAGAACTCGATAGAATTTCTACAATCATGCATGTAACAAGAATGGAAGAAGCCATGAGTTAAATCATTCATGAGACTAGAATGGACTTGTGCTTCAAGAGAACTCACCAGAAAGTAGTGGTCACGGCCTTGGCATGGGTCTCATGGTCCGCGTGGAGGGCCGCTTCCCGGGTCCCAGCTCATGGCCAAAACCCGACGGTCCGGCTGCTGATTGGATCCGGACAAGACAACCCGGCCAAGATAACTTCAGCAAGACGGTGATGAGGCCGTTGGGAATCGGACCCCTTTAGAATATATCCAGATTCTGCAAAAGAATGAACTATTAGCATGTGACAAGCAAAATAAATAACAACCAAATATGCATGTGACAAGCAAAATAATGAACCGCTTACTCTTTTCCGTGGGCTCAATGAGCCACTTGCTCCTCGATGGCAGGAACCTGCTTTGGTAGCTGCGTTGCCACGCAGCCATCCCTTGTTGTCAACCCTCTTCCGTCACCATCATCATCCCGCCACCACCCCCTCCTCGCTTTGCCTCCCCTCCCCAACCTCCTCCTCCTCCTCCTCCTCCTCGCGTGCCTCCTCCTCCATCTCCTCCTCCTCCTCCTCCTCCCTAGAGTGTACCTCACTAGAGGAGGGTACCTCACTAGAGGAGGGCCTCAAGACAACACCCCTAAGTCGGTGAGGTGCGCTCTTTACAGCCGCGACCCCAGAGTGGCTCTCCCCGGCACCTCGTCCTCTAGAGGCTCTCCCCGCCCCTCCTCCTCTAGGGGCACCTCTCCCTCGACCTCCCCAGGAGGAGTCATCGTCAAGTAGCCGAGGGGAGGATTACGTGCTCGACCACTCCGACTAGGCAGGCCGACGACCTTGCGTGAGGAAACCCACGCCGTCGGCCTTCCCTTGCCCATGTTCCACGAACCTGCATTGAAAAGAGAAAAAGCAATTAGTAAATTAATGAAATGAAGAAAAAGGCATGATAATAAACACATTAATAAAAATGCATAAAAAGGCATATTCCTAAACTTGAAACGTACATCTGCTAGAACCCATATGAATCATCACTGCTTGAACCAGTTTTTTTGACCGCCTGTGGGAGGCTTCATGTTCAGGCGTGGTCTATCACAAATTCTCTGTTGATCGGCTCTTGCTTTTACGTTATCCTTCGTCTTATCAGGAATGTTGAGGATCGTGTGGAAAAGGGACTCTGCCACATTCTTTTCGGTGTGCATCACATCAATATTGTAAGGAAGTTTGAGGTCCTTGAAATAGGGAAGCAGCGAGAAGGGGGTAATGTGAGTCCAGTTGTGCGTCTCACCATATCCCTCGAAGCCTTTGTCTTTGGCTTTGCCTTTGCCTTTGACTTTAGGCTTCAGAGCTTTTAGCTGAGCAAGAACATCTGCCCCCGAAAATGTTGGAATCTCGGTTACTTCATGAACAACCCGGCCTTTCGTGAAGTTCTTCTTGTCTTCCCTGTCTGGATGGTATGGAGGGAGGAACTGTCGATGCAGGTCAAAGGCTACATACTTGCCACCCTTACTCAGCCAAATCATTCGCAGAGCCTGCATGCACACTGGGCATGGCATCTTACCACTTGTACACCATCCATGAGAATAGAGCATAGCCGGAAAGTCATGCATGCAATAGTGCAACCAAACTTTCATCAAGAAATTTCTCTGCAGATCCCGGTCGTATGTCAACCTCGAAAAGTACCAAGAATGGTGCAAAGCATCCTGGCGGCTGCATAAACACACCCAATTGCTTCCCCGGGTAGTCAGGCCCCGGAATGATGAGCGACAAGAACATGGTCTTCCGTTGCATTAGGGCACCGGGAGGAAGATTGAGCGGAATTACAAACACAGGCCAGCAGCTGTATGGATTGGACGACATACCATATGGATTCAACCTATCACCTGATATGGCTATTCTGACATTCCCAGCCTCGGCTGCTTCCTCGGGGTATTCTTCATCGAATGCCTTCCATGCTTCCCCTCCCAATGGATGTACGATTTTTTTGGATTGTACCTTACACCTTCCTTGTGCCACTTCATCATTTTGGCAGACTCCTTCGTGATGAAAAGGCGCTGCAGTCTTTTTATAAAATCAAGATACCGAAGAACCTTAACGGGATGGTTAGCTGCTTTTCTCACCATCCTCACCGACCACCTCAATGTATCGAGGCGAACCACACTTCCTACAAGACTTGTCATCCATGAGACTCGTGCCTAAACAAAAGGCAATTCTTGAGCAAACATCTATTTTCTCATAATCCATAGAGAGTGCCTTCATGATTTTCTTTGTATCGTACATGCTTTTCGGCAGTTCATGACCCTCGTGGAGGCTGTTAGCCCATACTCCCGTGAATGCTTGAAGCATTTCTGCTACAACCGTACTCAGCCTTGATCGCAATCAGTTGCGAGATGGCATCCAGCTGAGATATTTTCGCACCCGCATAAAGAGGTTTCTTCGACGAGGCCAAGACCTCCAAGAAGGCCTTTGCGGTTGCCTCCGCTCCTCGGTTCATTCTCTGAAGGTGTCGCATTTGCCGTTTCTGCAACAATGACATCATCTAGCATGTCCCTGACCCCGTCGTCCTCATATCCATCGATGCGTTGTCGCATCACCTCCTCTCTACCACGGTCCTGATCGGCTATGTTTATCGGCGGCATGTCAAAGTTTGGCATATATCCGTGCATGCGAAGGTGCTCACTCATGTCCGTCTGATTTCTACGGTGACGTCTGGCACATCTCGCACAAGGGCATGGTGGGATAATTCTCATTGGACGACGGAATATCTCCTTCAAATACACATCGGTTTTCGCGATCCACTCTGATGTTACTCGATTCCGACGGATAAAACCACTGTACATCCACTGATTATCTGCCATCCTCTGCTATTTTACAAACCACACAACATAATTAAGGATTCACTTAAATTAATCACATCAAATTTTCAGTTTCTACCGCGTTGAATCCACCTACATCTCTAATAGGTAAAGATGGGTCCTAATCCAACCCGAGGATGTGTAGATTGAGTACGTTCTCCATTCTACCCCGTTCCGAGACAAAATTTCGGCAGCACCTCCCCGCTGTTCTCCATATACACGTCTCGGCAAATAGCCGAGAGAATGTGCTCCGGAGAACAATGGGGAGGCGCCGCCGAAATCCTGTCTCAGAATGGGGTAGAACATGGAGAACATACCCAATCTACACATCCTCGGGTTGTCCGTGTTAAACGCTGGACAATCCGAAAGAGCTGCGGTGATAAATATGCAATTGAATGCATATTTATCGATGCAATCCTTTCGGACGGGAGACGCCTAGGTTACGCCAGTTGACTTGAGAATGAAATCTAGTGACATCAAAAAATGGAGGAGATGGACTTGTAGCTCACCCTCGGCTGTAGGGGAAGGAGTCGAACAACAGAGGGATGCTCAGGGAACAACGCTTTGGACGACGGTCACTTTGATGAAATGCAACACCACAAAGCCTGCATAATCCATCGCGACAAAAAAATTAGAACATCACAACTCATAGAACATCACAATATCATCATCGTCTAACAATCATCGAATCATAAAAAACATCACAATATCATCATCGTCTAACAATCATCGAATCATAAAAAACATCATCATAATCTAAAAATTATCGAAGCATAGAAAAACATCATCATCTACCAATCATCTATCATCCATCATCATCATCATCTCAAAATCATCGAAGCATAAAAAATCATCACTATCACTTCTCATCTAACAATCATCATCATGTAAAAAAAATCCGTATGAACAAGTTATCTATCTAACTACCATCTATGTGTCTAACTATCACATTTAGCCCTCTTATCCTCTGCAAAATCATGAAAAAAAAGAAAAAATGTTCTTGGGAGGGAAGGGGCGGACCTAACGGAGAGGAGGTCGAGGCGGGGGCGAGGTCGGGCGGGGAGGCGTCGGCCGGGCGTGGGCGAGGCCGAGCCGGGCGGGCGTCGGCCGGGCGGGTGGGGGGACGAGGTCGAGGCGGGGTGGTGGCAGGCGGGCGGCGGTGTTGGGCGGTGTAGGTGGCGGCGGCTATCGGGGTCGAGAGAGAGGTTGGGGTCGGGGTGAGACAGAGATGGAACGGGTGGAGGACGACGAGTAGCGAGTGGATAAGGTCACACCCATGCCGACGGCCCAGCCGTCGGCATAGGCCGGGTCCACAAGTCAGTGGAGCGGGAGGAGTGGATAAGGTGGCCCTATGCCGACAGCCAGGCTGTCGGCATAGAGAGGAGGCCTATGCCGACGGCCAGGCCGTAGGCATAGATGGCAACCACATTTTTTTGAAGAAATAGTCCCACCTCGCCCAGGGACAAGAAATTATTACATTTTTAATATATTCAGTTATTACATTTTTAGATTTTTAGTTCACCGTGTGTATGGGACCCGGTTGCGACGCTAGTGACACGGCGGCAGCGACGCCCATGAGGGGGGTACACGGAGCGTGCCACAGGGGTAGCAATGCCACCGGAGCATCGCACCGGGACCTCATACATGTCGTACGGTGTGGTGGCATGTCCGAAGAGGCGGCACGCGTCTCCGGGGTGTGCCCCCCCTCACGGACGGCGCCGCCGCCGGCACCTGGAGGCGGGGAACGGACGCGCCGGGTCTACGGAGGGGATCTTGCCGTGGGTCTGGCCCGGATATTGCTCCAAAGTGTTCCTATGGGCTGACCTAACACAACCGGGTGGATATGTTCACTGGCCAAAGCCCGTCCGTGCAAACTCAAAGGGGTAGATCCCGTGGTCAAACGGTACAGGGTTAGGCGGGACGGGGGCCCTAGGGGTGTAGCAATGCCGCAGGAGCGTCGCACCGGGCCCTCATACATGCGGGGTGGTGTGGTGGCATGTCCGAAGAGGCGGCACGCGTCTCCGGGGTGTGCCCCCTCTCACGGACGGCGCCGCAGGCGGCACCTGGAGGGGAGGAACGGACGCGCCGGGTCTACACGGAGGGGATCTTGCCATGGGTCTGGCCCGGATGTTGCTCCAAAGTGTTCCTATGGGCTGACCTAACACAACCGGGTGGATACGTTCACTGGTCAAAGCCTGTCCATGCAAAGTCAAAGGGTAGATCCGTGGTCAAACGCTTCTGAGGTTAGGCGGGGACGGGGGCCACAGGGGTAGCAATGCCACCCGAGCGTCGCACCGGGCCCTCATACATGCGGGGTGGTGTGGTGGCATGTCCGAAGAGGCGGCACGCGTCTCCGGGGTGTGCCCCCCCTCACGGACGGCGCCGCCGCCGGCACCTGGAGGGGGGAAACGGACGCGTCGGGTCTACACGGAGGGGATCTTGCCGTGGGTCTGGCCCGGATGTTGCTCCAAAGTGTTCCTATGGGCTGACCTAACACGGCCGGGTGGATACGTTCACTGGTCAAAGCCCGTCCGTGCAAAGTCAAAGGGGTAGATCCCGTGGTCAAACGCTATAGGGTTAGGCGGGACGGGGGCCCTAGGGGGGTAGCAATGCCACCGGAGCGTCGCACCGGGCCCTCATACATGCGGGATGGTGTGGTGGCATGTCCGAAGAGGCGCAGCGTCTCGAGTGTGCCCCGCTCACGGACGGCGCGCCGCCCGGCACTGGAGGGGGAACAGACGCGCGGGTCTACGGAGGGATCTTGCCGTGGGTCTGGCCCGGATGTTGCTCCAAAGTGTTCCTATGGGCTGACCTAACACAACCGGGTGGATACGTTCACTGGTCAAAGCCCGTCCGTGCAAAGTCAAAGGGGTAGATCCCGTGGTCAAACACTACAGGGTTAGGCGGGACGGGGGCCCTAGGCGGGTAGCAATGCCACCGGAGCGTCGCACCGGGCCCTCATACATGCGGGGTGGTGTGGTGGCATGTGCGAAGAGGCGACATGCGTCTCCGGGGTGTGCCCCCCCTCACGGACGGCCCCGCCGCCGGCACCTGGAGGGGAGGAACGGACGCGTCGGGTCTACACGGAGGGGATCTTGCCGTGGGTCTGGCCCGGATGTTTCTCCAAAGTGTTCCTATGGGCTGACCTAACACGGCCGGGTGGATACGTTCACTAGTCAAAGCCCGCCCGTGCAAAGTCAAAGGGCTAGATCCGGTGGTCAAACGCTACAGGGTTAGGCGGGACGGGGGCCCTGGGGGGTAGCAATGCCACCGGAGCGTCGCATCGGGCCCTCATACATGCGGGATGGTGTGGTGGCATGTCCGAAGAGGCGCGGCAGCGTCTCGGTGTGGCCCCCCCTCATGGACGGCGATGACACGGTAGTAGGCGTTCTGCAACGATGCGGCGTGAATATTATTAAATACTCGGGCGCGATAAAATCATGAGTTTTTACATGGCGTGGGCACATGTGCTATAGGACCGATGGTAATTTTCATAATTTTTCGTGATGGAGAAGTATCGAGCACTTCCCTCTCGCGGATTGCTCTTGGCGCTCACGACTGTGTGGCGGCGGCCTCGAGGGCTAACATACCGTCAAATCTTGCGTGGCGGCCTCTCACAAGTCTGGAAGTGTTGTGGCGGTTGCAAATGCCGAACACGCGTCTCGGTGTGCCCCCCACGGACAGCGCCGCCGCCGCACCGGCTTTGGAGAAACAGACGCGTCGGGTCTACAGTGGATGTAGCTGCGGGTTTGGCCGGATGTTGCTCCGGGTGTCCCTATGGGCGGCGAATCGACACAACCGGTGGAGAGGTCCACAGTCAAAGCCCGTCCGTGGGAAGTCAAGGGCTAGATCTCGTGGTCAACCGCTCGAGGTTAGGCGGGGACGGGCCCAGGGGTAGCAATGCCACGGAATGTCGCACCAGCCCCTCATACGAGCATGGTGGTGTGGTGGCATGTCCGAAGAGGCGCACGCGTCTCGGGTTTCGCCCCCACGGAGACGGCGCCGCACCGGCAGGGGAGAAGCAGACGCGTCGGGTCTACGGAGGGATTTTGCTGTGGGTCTGGTCCGGATGTTGCTCCAAAGTGTTCCTATGGGCTGACCTAACACAACCGGGTGGAGAGGCCCACCGTCAAATCCCGTCCGTGCAAAGTCAAAGGCTAGATCCGGTGGTCAAACGCTCTGAGGTTAGGCGGGGCGGGGGCCCAGGGGTAGCAATGCCACCGAGCGTCGCATCGGGCCCTCATACATGCGGGGTGGTGTGGTGGCATGTCCGAAGAGGCGCACACGTCTCGGGTGTGGCCCCCCTCACGGGCGGCGATGACCGCGGTAGTAGGCGTTCTGCGGAAGCGATGCAGCGTGAATATTACTAAATACTCGGGCGCGATAAAATCATGAGTTTTTACATGGCGTGGGCAGATGTGCCATAGGACCGATGGTAATTTTTCATAATTTTTCGTGATGGAGAAGTATCTCAACACTTCCCTCTCGCGGATTGCTCTTGGCGTCACGACTTGTGGCGGCGGCCTCCGGGGCAGCATACCGTCAAATCTTGTGTGGCGGCCTCTCACAAGTCCGGAAGTGTTGTGGCGGTTGCAAATGTCCGACACGCGTCTCGGTGTGCCCCCCCTCACGGACGGCTCGCCGCCCGGCACTGGAGAAGCGGACGCGTCGGGTCTACACGGAGTGGATGTAGCTGTGGGCCCGACGCGTCCGTTTCCCCAAAGCCGGGCGGTGGCGCCGTCTGTGTGAACACACCTCGAGACGCATGCCGCCTCTTCGGACATGCCAGCACACCACCCCGCATGTATGAGGGCCCGGTGCGACGCTCTGGTGGCATTGCTACCCCCCCACGGCCCCCGTCCCGCCTAACCTTGTAGCGTTTGACCACGGGATCTAGCCCTTTGACTTTGCACGGACGGTTTTTGACCAGTGGAACTATCCACCCCGTCGTGTTAGGTCAGCCCATACGAACACTTTAGAGCAACATACGGGCCAAACCCACAGTAAGATCCCCTCCGTGTAGACCCGACGCGTCTGCTTCCCCCTTCAAAGCGCGGCGGCGGCGCGCCGTGTGTGAGGGGCACACCGAGACGCAGCGTGCCGCCTCTAATTTGGACATGGCACCACACCACCCCGCATGTATGAGGGCCCGTGGCGCCCGGTGGTATTGCTATCCCTCACGGCCCCGTCCGCCTCTTCGACATGGCACCACACCGCCCCGCATGTATGAGGGCCTGGTTAGACGGGAGGGTGTACACAGGGGGGCAATCGATATACCATCTGGGTATGTTTTTTTTTTGTTAGATAAGGCACATTTATGTTGTGAAAAAACAGGGAAAAGTAAATAAAAAAAATAGAGATATGCCGACGGCAAGGCCGTCGGCATACTCGCGCACATAGCCACGGATCGATGGCGTGCCCAAGGCGCGGATCAATGACGTGGCAACATCCATGGGACAGACCTATGCGGCGGCCGGCCGTCCGCATATATTTGCCACCCCACGGATCAATGACGTGGCGTCTATGCCGGCGGCGCCGTTAGCCCGTCGGCGTGGGTTGACGCCGTCAAAATGCCATCCCGTCCGGGTAGCGGGCCCACGAGCTATGCCGACGGCCTCCGCTATGGCAACGCCACCGTAGGCATTTTCTATCGGCGCCGGCGGCTAAGATTTGCTTGACGGGGCGTCGGCATAGATTGATATCGCCGACGGCTTTGATATGCCGACGGCTGGGCTGAAACCTTCGGGATAGGCCTATCTATGCCGACGGGGGCCGTCGGCATAGGTTCGGCCGTCGGCATCGCCAGTTATTCTGGTAGTGCCAGAAGCGGAAGAAGCACAGCGTGGCCACCACACACTTGGGCTCGTTGTGGAAGGAGAGGCCGGACGCGAGCGAGCACACAACCATGAGCTTGAGCGTGACGCCATAGATCAGCTTCCGCCCCATCCTGTCGCCGAGCCATCCGAAGAAGAGCTGCCCCAGGACCGTGCCGCAGAGCGCCACGCCGCTGACGGCGCCGGCGACGTTGCCGGGAAGCTTGCCGTCCGCCGAGTGGTAGTAGATGCGGCCCAGGAGGTCGGCGATGAGGGACACCGAGAACAGGTCGTAGGCGTCCGTGAAGAAGCCCATGCCGGCGATGACGATGGTGGTGAAGTGGTACAGCTGCGTCCCGGCGACATCGAGGGCCTCGAGCACTTTGACCTGCTTGCGAGCCCGCCGCGTCTCACATTTCACAGACGTCACCGCGTCCAGCACGCGGTACATCAAGGCGCTCCCGGCGCCATGGAGGTGGCAGAAGAGGGAGCTGCAAGCGTGCCTCCTCGCAGGCCAGGTCGTGAACATTGTAGTAGTAGTCTCTGGGGAAAAAATTCCTCTGGAAAACCAAGTGCTTCATGTTTGCCATATATAGAACGTAGTGATTTTTGCCATGTATACAGCTGGACGAATGTCCCGTGGAATATGATTACGATGGTGCCCCCAGCCGCATAACATCCACCTTACATTCTCCGAAGAACACATGAAATTGACAATTTTGCTGACGAACTTGCTTAGCCCTACGCTTTTGCTAAAAAAGGATGACGGCAACAGAATGAAGACGACGACTACAGTTGTTCCGCATCGTGACAAAAGGGCGGAAACAACAAGATCAGGGTATCTGATTAGTCATTCTTGATAAAGGTTGATTTTATTCAACGGGATACAAACATAATTAGAATGAACCCGGTCTTTGCATAACTAGGATGCACACAATCAACATTAAGACGTGTGCACACACACAAAGAATTTAGCCGGCAAAGAGCAAAGTTATACGAGACCGAAACTCTACCTAGGTGGAGGAAAGTGAAAAGGAAAAAAAAAATCTAAGATGCGATCAAAACAATGATCGATGAACTACAACATCGACCATCCACACCAACCATTTCGTGAGATCACAAAAACATCAAGAAAGGTACTCCAACAGAAAGCCTATGGGAAGGAAATGGCAGTCAAGCGCCGATGTCACCGGATCTGAGCACGAAAGCTCAAAACCTGGGTTTTCACCCTGAAGATAAGGTTGAGCAAATCCGAGCAGTGCTTTCAACAAGGTAACGACCCAAAATTCCCTTAGGTTCAAACCTTGGGTTTTCACCCGAAGCTCGAGGCCGAGTAGTACTCGAGAAGCATTACCAAATCAAAGTCATCATGTGTTGTCGCCACCATGTTCCATGATCTGAGCAGTTACGTGTATAGCAAAGTCTTGACGTGAGATGCCATGCAAGTGAAGACCATACCCACACAAGCATACAGTCAGACCGCAACAAGTATCGGTGACCACCGAAGGCCCGAAAGGACGAAGGTCTCACCGGCGCGCACATACGAGGAAAATTGGCGAGGGAGTAAGGTCACTGGCACCGCCAAAATCCCAATTGGGGACACTACAACAGTGCGGCACCGTCCTCATGCTCCGTCTTCCTCTTCTGTCGAACAAAATTGGTCGGCAAAACATACTCGCCGTTGCTATTGGATATGAAGGTCCAAGACACTCCGGCCTGGAGCGATAACCGCCTCATAGTGCAGGACCGCTGTGCCATCCACGTGTTCGAGTGGAAGGCCGCCTCGTTGGGTTGCAGAATGTCGCCGCTGCCATCCGTGTATCTGCAGACCGGATTGTGGCCACCGACACCTCACCACGAGAGATCGCCTGCCTGGTTGGAAACACCACCGCCACCGCTGCACAACCATACCACTAGCTCAAGTCACCGCTTGCACTACCAGAAAAACTGGGGTTGCCGACGGCCAAATCTATGCCGACGGCACCCGTCGGCATCTTTTGACCTATGCCGACGGCGAAGGAAAGGCCGTAGGCGTAGAAAAGCCGTCGGCATACATCCATCTATGCCGACGGGGCCGTCGGCATAGACAAGGCCGTCGAGACCGCCCGAGGTACGCCTACGGGGCCCGTCGGCATAGGGCAGGCCGTCAGCATAGCCGTGGCCCACCTGCCCGGTCAGCTGACCATTTGACGGCGTTGACCCTACGCCGACGGGCGATGCGGCGGCCGTCGGCATATCAGTGGCAGAGGTATGCCTACGGGGAAGCCGTCGGCATAGGCCCCTCTGCCATGTCAGCGATCCGTGTGCCACGCCACGTCAATGATCCGTGGGACAACCTCCGTGTGTGCACCGGTATGCCGACGGCCTAGCCGTCGGCATACGTGTATTTTACTTTATTTTGTTATTTTTACTTTATTTTAGTTTTTGTTTTTGTATAAGATAATTATGCCTTATCTAAAAAAACATACCCGATGGTATATCGATTGCCCCCCGTTACGAACGTCGCTATCGCAGTGTCACGGAGGGGGGAAACGGTCGACACGGAAGGAATTCTGGTTGGTGGGGGTGTCCGTGAGGGGGTGCACACCCCGGACACGCGTGCCGCCTCTTCAGACATGCCACCACACCACCCCGCATGTATGAGGGCCGATCGACGACGCTCGGTGGCATTGCTACCCCCTAGTGCCCCGTCCGCCCTAACAACAGTAGCGTTTGACCACGCGATCTAGCCCTTTGACTTTGCACGGACGGGCTTTGACCAGTGGACCTCTCCACCCGGTTGTGTCAGTTCGGCCCATAGGGACACCCGGGAGCAACATTCGGGCCAAACCCACAGCTACATCCACTCCGTGTAGACCCGACGCGTCCGTTTCCCCCCTCCAGGTGCCGGCGGCGGCGCCGTCCGTGAGGGTGGGGGGGCACACCCCGGAGACGCGTGCCGGGCATTTGCAACCGCCACAACACTTCCAGACTTGTGAGAGGCCGCCTACGCAAGATTCGACGGTATGCTAGCCCCCGGAGGCCGCCGCCACGATCGAGACGCGAAGAGCAATCCGCGTAGAGGAAGTGTTGAGATACTTCTCCATCACGAAAAATTATGAAAAATTACCATCGGTCCTATAGCACATGTGCCCACGTCATGTAAAAACTCATGATTTTATCGCGCTCGAGTATTTAATAATATTCACGCCGCATCGTTTCCGCAGAACGTCTACTACCGTGTCATCGCCGTCCGTGAGGGGAGCCACACCCGAGACGCGCGTGCGCCTCTTCGGACATGCCACCACACCACCCTGCATGTATGAGGGCCCGATGCGACGCTCGGTGGCATTACTACCCCAGGGCCCCCGTCCCCGCCTAACCTCAGAAGCGTTTGACCACGGATCTAGCCCTTTGACTTTGCACGGACGGGATTTGACCAAGGGCCTCTCCACCCGGTTGTGTTAGGTCAGCCCATAGGAACACTTTGGAGCAACATCCGGGCGGACCCACAAGAAGATCCCCTCCATGTAGACCCGACGCGTCCGTTTTCCCCCTCCAGGTGCCGGCGGCGGCGCCGTCCGTGAGGGGGGGGGGGCACACCCCGGACACGCGTGCCGCCTCTTCGAACATGCCACCACACCAGCCCGCATGTATGTGGGCCCGGCACGCTCCGGTGGCATTGCTACCCCAGTGCCCCGTCCCCGCTTAACCACAGAAGCGTTTGACCACGCGATCTAGCCCTTTGACTTTGCAGACGGGCTTTGACCAGTGGACCTCTCCACCCGGTTGTGTCGGGCCGCCCATAGGGACACCCGGAGCAACATCCGGGCCAAACCCGGCTACATCCACTCCGTGTAGACCCGACGCGTCGTTTCCCCACTCCAGTGCGGCGGCGGCGCCGTCCGTGAGGGGGGGGGCACCCCGGAGACGCGTGCCGGGCATTTGCAACCGCCACAACACTTCCAGACTTGTGAGAGGCCGCCTACGCAAGATTTGACGGTATGCTAGCCCCCGGAGGCCGCCGGCCACAATCGTAGACGCGCGAAGAGCAATCCGCGTAGAGGGAAGTGTTCAGATACTTCTCCATCACGAAAAATTATGAAAAATTACCATCGGTCCTATAGCACATGTGCCCACGTCATGTAAAAACTCATGATTTTATCGCGCTCCGAGTATTTAATAATATTCACGCCGCGCCGCTTTCGCAGAGCGTCTACTACCGTGTCATCGCCGTCCGTGAGGGGGGGCCACACCGAGACGCGTGCGCCTCTTCGGACATGCCACCACACCACCCGCATGTATGAGGGCCCGATCGCGACGCTCCGGTGGCATTGCTACCCTGTGGCCCCGTCCGCCCTAACCTGAAGCGTTTGACCACGGATCTAGCCCTTTGACTTTGCACGAACGGGATTTGACGGTGGGCCTCTCCACCCGGTTGTGTTAGGTCAGCCCATAGGAACACTTTGGAGCAACATCCGGGCGGACCAGAGCAGCGGCGGCTCGCCACGTGGCACCTCTATGCCGACGGCCCGGCCGTCGGCACAGATTCTAAACTATGCCGACGGCCGGCCGTCGGCATAGAGGTGCCACGTGGCGAGCCGCCGTTGCTCAGCAGTTGACGGCAGCCGCCGTTAGGCGATGGCTTTGCCGACGGCCGGTGCCGTCGGCATAGATGTACGGCCACCGTCGGGATAGTGTCTATGCCGACGGCCGTTCTATGCCGACGGTCATCCTGGCTACGCCGACGGATATGTTGCCGACGGCCCTATGCCGACGGGGGCCGTCGGCATAGGCCTGTCCCGACGGCTAGTCAGGGCTATGCCGACGGCCCTGGCCGTCGTTATAGGGTTCGATTCCCGTAGTGTTGTAGATCGCATCTCGCTGGTAAAGGTTACGGGGGCAGAGATCTCCTCGTTGCCGCCTTCACTAACTAGTGTCGCGACTTAGCCTGGGCACTGGTATCTAGCAGTGGTGAGAGGAAGAGGGACGGAGTGGTAGGAGGAGGCGGCTGTCAAGGTAGTCAGAATCATGGTTCTAAATCAGATTGGAGCTTTGATGGTAGGATCCATTCTTGTTATTCATTTATATTGCTTAAGTGTATTCTTCCTGTTATGATAGTGTAATTTCCTGTTACAATATTACATTTCGCCCCAGTGAAAACTGAAACAGCTTCTTCGCCGAGTGCGACGAGGACTCGGTACAGGCCAATATCATCTCGACAAATGGTTTGCCGAGTATTCCCTCCGTCGGTTAGTAGGAAGCTTTTCTCTACCGTTGCACATACTCTTGTATTTCCAGGACGGAAGGTGGGTGTAGTTTTTTTCATTCTCAAATAAGATTTATCGATTTTTACCGAGGCAATAAAACCAAAACCATGCAAATATAGACGAGATATGCACCTTCGACCCAGCCACAAATCAAGATCATCAACAAAATTAGATTCTGTTGAAATTCAATCGGTAAGACGCCCTCCATGGCTACTAGGTAAAATCGCTCCGACGTGTTCAAAAAATTAAAATACAAAAATTGCGCGCTCTGACTTTTGAGGCGACCGACTTAGTTTTGAAGATTTCAGATTTCAAGCATGAGCACGTGAGGAGGCATATATCAAGATTTGACTTGTAAGGCTTTGACTTAGTCTCCTGTATTCCGTAGTTACTAATATGAAGCATGGACGCGTAGGTCTGCCGTCAGCCCGATCACACGCACAGGCTACTCTCTATCTCTTCAGTTCATCCATGGGTTGTTTCCCTCTGCCTGCGCGTACAAGTCTCCCCGGCTGCAGTTGCATTACCTATTGAAGTATATAATTATATATATCCTGACCCCGAGGCACCGGCCTCGACTGCGCCGGAGAATCTTATGAGTTGCCGACTTGATCTGTTCTATACTTGTATTCCAAGGGTATCTTGATTAAATCTTGCTCCATACTTGTCGTCGTTCATAAGACAGGTCCACTACTCACATTTCTGGTCCGGCAATCTGGGTCAACGCTCGCCATTAACCCAGCTTGCTGCTGAGTGCTGACTAACCATAGTATAGTATATAAGGAGAGCCTTGAGGCCGTCGATTGCAACGATCAGCACCAACAGCTTAGGTAGCAGCAGCAATGGCGACGGGTGTAATTGTGCTCAGGGTGGGCCTCCTCTTCTTGCTGGTGATGTCGGCGTTGGCCCAATACCCGTCGTCCCCAAGCTCGCCGGACTCATATCCATCCCCGGGCTCATACCCATCTCCGGGATCCCCGGACGGCTACCAGGGGGAGGGAGAGGTCGCCTCGCCAAGGAACGTGACGTGCAAGGACACCGACAGGAAGCGGTCGGGATGTACGAGCACCTGCCCCGCCCGCTGTCCCCAGCAATGCATCGTCCTCTGCCCCGACTGCAAGACATTCTGCCGTAAGTATTCTTTTGGATTTCTCCATTTGGTTTTGGGCTTGCGATGAAATATAACACAATGGATGTGCTGATCAAAAAAGACGACGAGGTAAAGCCGCCGAAGCCGGTGCCACCACCGGCGATGTTCGTGTTCGGAGACGGGGCTTTAGACGTCGGCAACAACGCATACTTGCCCAAGACTGAAACGGAGGAGGGGTACCCCCCGCAGGTCTCCAAATCGAGCAGTGGCAGGTTCAGCAACGGGGCCAACTTGGCTGACACCGTCGGTACGAGCGCGTGCCAAACGCATCATATGCATATTCTCTACTCACTAATCGTCCATGTTTAATTTTTAGTTGATTTCATGGTGTCCAGCGACATCTATTGGCTTTGAGCAGAGCCCTCCGGCTTACATGTCGTTGAACGGTGGGCTCAACATGTGGGGGGCCAACTACGCCTCAGCAGGTGCCGGTATAAAAATCTCCACTGTAAGGCATTGCACTTTTTTTGCAGTTGTGCGAAATAACTAAGTTTCGAAATAGTGTGGCTAGATCTCAATCGATATATTTTTCAATCAATTTACATTATTGTAGGTTTTTTTTCTTTTTTGAAATATTCAAAATGAAAAGAAACCACACGAATTAGAACATAGATTAGATGGTTTATTAAGAGTTGACTGAAGAAATGGCAACCCTGTTTGATATGAGACATGAAACGGGGGATTTCTGCATGCAGAATGGAGAGCGGTCTATCTCTTTGCCGAAGCAGCTGGAGAACTTTAAGGTGACGAGAGGCCAGATGGAGAACAAGCTGGGCGGCGATGCCAAGATGCGTGAGCTCCTTTCGAAGTCCATCTTCCTCATTAGCATCGGTGGCCAGGACCTGGATCCAAGATGGAACGTCGAGTCCGGATATCCGCGGGAGCAGACCGAGCTCCAGGAGCTCATGTCCCTGTACGGGGATTTCATCACGTCCCTCTATGACATGGGCGCCAGGAAGCTGGCAATCGTCAACGTCGGCCTCATCGGTTGCATGCCACCACCCTACAGGTATGAGTGCGACCAGAGCCTGAACGACAAAGCCACCGCTTTCGATGCGGCCCTCAAGCCCCTAATGGCTGACCTCGCGTCCAAGAAGTCGGGCCTCTCCTACTCCATAGGCGACTTCTACGGCTTCACCACCGCCGTCTTTGCCAACCCATCAAATTATGGTACGTAGCACAGTAAACTAACAACTGATACTCTTTCTTCTGTTGAAAATTAACCAATCACCAATGCCATATTTACTACAGGACACCCCAATCTGGGAGCCGAATTCCATTATCTACCAACACACATGTGTCCAATATTCATTAAACTTTGGTTTTTTTCATTCTTTAATTGTTATGTTGTGTGATGTGCAGGGCTAGTGAATACTCGGGACTCATGCAGCCAGTGGGGCTACCCGGACTGGACGTACTGCTACAACCCAGATGGTTACTGGTTCTGGGACCCGGAGTTCATGACAGATAGGGCTGCCAAGCTGACAGCCGCTGCGTTTTACTACGGTCCACCCCAGTTTACATTTCCAATTACCTTTAAGGCTCTGCTGGAGAAAATTTAATTTCATCTTGTGGTATTTTAGTAGTATGTATTGTATTTGTTTCCACTATACATGTGCTATGGAAGCAACCGATCGAAATATGCAATAAGTATGCCATGAAGAATAAAATAGGTCATTCTGACCTTTCTATCTATATATTATTAATAAAGATTACTCCTACTGATCTTCTTTGTACCGGTGTCTAAAGCCAAAATTGGTTTTGTGCCCTTTGCTTCCGGCAATCACTACTAGAAATACCACTACTAATGGCGCACCTAATATGGCCATTAATGGCGCATCAGAGGTGCGCCATTGACAGCACGTCATTAGTAATTTTTACTAATGACGCACCACCTGGTGCGCCATTAGTATCTGGTATACTAATGGCGCACCACCTGGTGCGCCATTAGTATATGCAAGGGTGCGCCATTAGTATGCCTTCTAGGGGGCATGTATACCCAGTGCTTTGGCATACTAATGGCGCACCACCCCGGATGCGCCATTCGTAACCGCAGCATACTAATGGCGCACTTCCCGGTGATGCGCCATTAGTATGCACTGTCATACTAATGGCGCACTGTCATGTGATCGCCATTAGTATGAATATTAGGTTTTTTATTTTTTATTTTCTGTTTTTGCACAGGTTACAAAATGTATAATTTGACAAAATATAGACAGCACACATCAACAATAGATTCATCAAATACAATAGAAGATTAGTCCTTGAATACAATTCATCATATTAGTCTCGAATACAATTCATCATATTAGTCTCCTAATTGAAAAGACCGAACAAAGATAGAACATTATATTACAAGTCTCGAGACCGCGAGTAGCGAGTTTATCTTCGCATTACAAGTCGATATCGATCATCTAAACTACCATCACATAGAAGAGAGCTGCGGTCATCACGATGAGCATCATCACGATGAAACTCGTCTTCATCCGGTTCCTCCAACGCTCCCTCCCCTCTCCCGCTAGATAGCGGGCGTATCTAGATTCGGCCTCGGCCCTAGTGGTGTACCCTTTGTAACTGTTACCGCTGAATCGGTGAACCTGTCTCCGACACTCCTCCCAGTCATCGTAGACTCCGGGAACCTTACCCTTGTACACGACATACGTCGGCATCGCTATGCACTAGCCAAACGAAACGTTAGTACCAATTCACAGACAATACATAAGCAATATATAAGTATGCAACAGAACGATCGGAAGAGAAAAGCAAGACATTAATAGCATCGATTACATCTAAGTTGAACGACTCTCGAAACCAAAGAGACATACTACAAGTTCATTAAAGTTTAATTACAACATGACCCAATCGATGTTTCAGAACTAGACAACTCGACTCAAGGGACCGGAGCGTGGATGAAGCCGCCGTCTATCGTGGGAGTCATGAAAGAACGGGCGTTGTCATCCTGCATTTGTAGCATTGTGTCGATGTCACCGTTGGACGGTTGATTTCGAGGTAGAACTGCCCGAGTACGAAGGACATCTTGATGGATGATTTCCGCAAACTCCGATTGGATGCGAAAGAATTCTTGTCGGAGGTCCGCGTCTGGATTGCCGACACGCCGCGGCCCAATCTTGGAGTTTACTCGGTAGCGAAGTTGATGATGGTCCCGCACGATCGCCGCATGTGATGGATGGCGTAGTAGGCACCCTTCGACCGCCAGCGGCTGCTTGACGCAGCGAACGTCGTATTGTGGGAGAACACGTGCTTGCCGTGCTTACGAATAGGCCTGGTGAAGGTGCCTCCAGATTTGGCGTGGCCGGGAGAACATCATCAAGAACCTTCTTGACATTTGTGTAGTCTACGTTCGATGACGGTCCGGTCGAAATACGTGGCCATGGAATATTTAGGGCTTAGGAGGATGGCGTGCAACGTGTGTCACTGCAGAAAACACGGAATGTTAAAAGAAAAAGCGATCGAAATGTAAGAATTCATATGTTACGGGCGGTTGAGGGAGGACTTACTCGGAAAGTAAGGCACGAGGAAGTTATCCTTATCTTGGTTTGCGAATGACGCCTTGAGGTAAGAACTTCGCGACTTGCGGTCCCCAGCGCTGCCCAAGATCTTGGCACGCATGTAGAAGGGGTCGACTATCACGATGTCCGGGGTCTTGTCGCGAATGATCCGCATCTCCATACTCAGCGAAAATAGCGAGCGAAGGTGTAGTGCAGCGGATGAAGGTTCAACATAGCGTGGATGTCATCAAAAGCAGGACGATCGTGCGCCCGATGGAGTTATCCACAAAGCCCTTGCCCTCGGCACCTTGGCCGCGAAACCGGGTATGCCACATCCTTCTCCCTGAGACGCCGCTTCTCCAAAGAAAGAACACTGTCATGCAGACTCCGCATAGCACCGGTTGCAGCATTGAGCATATTTGTCGGTAGCATCGCCCTACCCGCCACATGCACCCTCCTCGAGATATCCTGCGGTGAAGGTGGCCCGTCCTGAGCACGGATCGTACTCGGTGCCGGCTGGCTCGCACCCTTCTTAGTCTTTCTTTTGCGTGCCTTCTTCTTCTCCTGTAATGGGACCGAGTTTTGCTCACAGACCGCCTTCTTGAGTGTGTTGGGGCTGATAATATTTCGCACCTCGCCTATCTGAGGCTCGGTGAAGTCGGCAGCTGGAGGCGTCTCCTGAGAGCTGAATGCCAGACGGCGCCTGTTGCAACTTGGCTTCTCCAGCTGTGCGAGCTAGATCGCACACGTCTTTTGTTGGGTTTGGTTCTTGAGAAGGAGGCCCCATGAAGTCGCCATCGTACCCATGCTCGGCAAAGTACTTGATCGGCGTTGCCAAATGTATCATAGTCGCCGTCGTCGTCATTCGATCCTGTGCCATATGCATGTTTGGATCCATGGCATAGGGATGTCGGCACCGTTCTGGCGGTCTTGCCATGGGGCCGACTTGGCGCCGCACGATGGCGGTGTTGTCTTTGGGGTGGTGTCCCCGCCCCAAACGAATCTGGCTCTTCGCCAAAGCAGGGCCAGCTCAGGCGGAGCGCCGAGGGTCATCACGTCATCATCGTCGGCCCGACGGGTCGATTCGAGGTAACAAGTCGTCGCAGCCTGGCAGCACCGAACCAGTTGAACCCTAAACAAGTTGGGTGGCATCCGGTACCGTGGAACAAGGGTTGCCGGTTGAGCGATTTTGCCCTTGGCGACATCGACCAACTCGTTGTTCACGAAGTGGAGGAGAGTGCACGAACGTCGGCGGCGCCTGCGAAAACATGTAGGGCGTCAGGGATGCCCAGTCAAAGGCAAGGAGATGAAGTCCTCGGCGAGAGAGGCTTAATTAGTTACCGTGATGATGGCGTCGAGCTCGGCTAATGTAGAGGCACCGCCAACGGCGGGCGGCAGCGATTGACGGAGGGGCCGCTTGCTGCAGAGGTGCCGGCGGCGTACACCCGGTGCATTAAGCTCCGTGCGGCGTCGGAGACACCAATGCCGCCTCGCTGGAGGCACCAATGGCCCCGCCATCGCATTATGCGAGTTGCTGGCCGTGAAGCTAGGAATCGGGCGGCCTGTTGGCGCCCGCAATCCACGACTCAACCCGAGATCAAGGTAGGCACAAGGGCGGTGATCGCCGCCCGAGTCGTTGTTCCACTTGCTCTTGGACAATCTCCGAATCCGCGCCACCTGTGCCTTGAGTTCTTGAACCTCTCGCGCTGGCTTTTCGAGCTGGTCTTTTCTCCTTCCGCACACCAGCGGTATAGTATGACCCCATTTTGTCGACAAGCCTTTGCCGCCACACGACCAGCCGACGTCGACTTCTCGAGCTTATCCTTGTTCTTCATTACATTCAACCCCTATTTAGAGTGGTGTCCCAAGGGTTGCTCTGAGTCAACCCAGCGCCATCGCTTTCGATCGCTGCGGAAGGAATGTGAACCATTTAGAAATTCGGCTTCATTAATTAGAATGCAACCATATGGAGCTAATTACGCTGGGTGTATTCCTTACGAGTAACAAGCTCAAGCTGCCTGGTCTTCGATCCGTGGTAAGCTCCTTTGTTTTCGGTCCTTCTTGTACCGGCCCCGACAAAGTTCCTGGTCTGCTTGTCACCGCCAGATGTATCGAAGAGGGGCGGTAGGCCTTGCTCGCACGGTCCGCCTCCTCCTTGTCCCATATAGGCTCCGCCACTCTGTAACCGCCGGGACCGAGTGTGTGTTCCCCTATGTTCAGCTCCGCATTTGTTTCCCCACTCACTTGATTGGGAGCTTGCGGTGCTCGAGCAATTGATCTTGAAGTCGTTGTAGTCATCTTCGGTGATCGAAGGATTTTCTCCTTGATCTTCTCATAACTCTCACCTTTCTCGATCATTCTCTTCACATTGCTTTTCCAAGTAGACAGGGCCTTGCTCATCTTCGTGAGGGCAGCATTGTTCACTTTATTCCCTTTGAGGCTTGTGTTTTCAAATTCAGCGGGAACTTGTATCGTTCGTGCAGCTTCGTGAAGAGGAGGTTGCGCAAATTCCCTCGGTCGGGATGCCTCGGGTTCTCGGTGTTGATCGAGACGGTGCTCCGGACAATGCACCCGAGCTGAAGCGAGTACCCTTGACTATTCGTTCGGGCGCCGTTGGATTCCGTTGGAGTCCACTTGATAACTTCCTCCTTGAGGGGCGGAGCACGATCGGCGCCGGTCCTTCCGTTGCCTCTTGGCTGGCTGCCATCGTCGTGCGCCGCCATCATCGATGGTGGCATCCTCGGCGGCACCATCGGTGGTGGCATCGGTGTAGTCATCCTCGGCGGCACCATCCGTGGTCTCGGGATCGGTGGGGAAGGCGGCGGCTCATACAAGTGAGGTTGTTCCTCCATCTCTGGGACAGCTCCTGTAATGCCTTGCCGCCTCAACCCCGGCCTCATCGTTGTGGGCCATGTTTCTCTCTAAATAGAAACAAAGTTTGGTCAAAAGTTGGTTATTGTCAAGGAACAAGATCATGGTCTCATCATTTAGGGTTTGTCGACACGAGGCATCCTAAAATCTAAGCTTTTATCATTGAGGGTTTTTCACGCCAAGGCACCCTAAAAGCCTAACTTTTCATCATTTCGGTTTTTATCGACACCGAGGCACCCTAAAAGCCATGCATTAGTCACAAGTACGCGGGGCACTTGATCCTACTTAATTAACTACTAAGATACCCCGGCCCATGCATTAGTCACAAGTACCCCATATGTCCTATTTTTAGCAAAGTCATGCTAAAATTCACGGAAAATTTCAGCATGACCTTTGCTGAAAATAGGACATATGGAGTACCAATTTGCCGGAACGGAAGTTAATCGACATTCCGGCAAACTCAAGGGCCTCTCGGGGTACCTGCAAAATCATTATCCCCGCGTAATGAAGTCGCCAATGGGTCATTTCAGAAGATCACAATGAGACTACCCCTTGACAATTGTACTGAACCCAACTCAAGACTTTTGTCATGGGATTCCACAAGCCCACATTGGTAACAATTGTACTTCAAACACGCTGTTACCGGCCAACAACAACTCCAGAATGGAGTTAGCAGAGAAGAAAAAGCACTATAGACATTCATCTAAAAACTCTTAAACGGCACAGTGCAGAATCGTAAGCAAGATAGCAGGTGAAGCAACTACATCATACATTAGCAGCAGTTCATAGCAAAACTAGATGAATGTTTGGCCTCTTGATAAAAAACCATACATCAGCAGCATCACATACATCATACAGGATACAGCAGCAATTGATCAGCATCATGTTGATGACTTCTAATTTAACAAAGTATCCTATTATTTTACCCTAATGAGACTAACCAACTGTTGAGGAGTTTGGCATATCTTCATTTTGCACCACAAATATAGCACCACGAATATACTTTTGCTTGCAAGGCTACATGTCTGAATTTTGACTGCATTCCAACACCAATATAAATTTTTGTTACTGCATTCTATGGTCTGTCTGAATTTGACAGAGTTATAAATGGCGTTGAGCAACAATTTAATGTACATTTACATGTTTTGTCATACTACACAACACAACTGCACAAACTGCCGCTGATCATCCTCTATTCTGAGCAAGCTACAGCATAAAAAAATTCAATTATACACAAAAAATTCCTCCAAACACACAGAAATTCTTGCCTCACCAGAGGAACACGGGTGAACAGAAAGATTAGGGCCTAACACCAGTGTTTAACAAGTATTGTTGATGATGTGCTTGATAGACACCAAGCAACACATCTCCCAAAAGAACCAAGACTGAACATGAAAATTTGAACAGAAAGTGGCCTGCTCATTAGTATTAGAGCTATGCAACCACCTCAGCACATAATTAAAATGGTAGTAGGTCACTCTACCCAGTGAGATTAATACACTATCTATCTAAGACGGGGAAATGAGGAATGAACTACAGGGTTTTGCCTACAATAATCTTGCAACACAAACAAATGAAAGGTATTTTATCCTAAGCAGAACCCACAAATTATCAAGGTTGAATGGAACTCATATTTGTACTCACTTGGATGAAACTTTTTTCAAACTTAATGTGCCAATTACTATTATATCCAAAGCAATACAGCAGTAAACCCTGGTGTTGCCCATCCTCTTCCTTAACGCCCATCAAAGTAATTGCATATCTAGCGATGATTATCTCAGTTAAGTCTAGTAGAATTGTGCTGTCCTTGTACATAAACATCCAGCAAAAGGGATTGTCATCTGAAGGTACATAAACATCCACCAAGGTAGAATTTTGTTCACATTTATATAGCAACAAATTTTGCGTTTTCTTCAGTGCCTATTGTTGGGCATAAGGTGCATATATAGCTACGATGGAACCAGTGGCGGCGCCAAGAATTGGCTGAGGCCTAGACGGCCCCGGGGAAACCTCGTTTACTGTGGCATTGTAGCTACATTAAATGCTATAGTCAAGGAAGGACTAATTTTGAAGACAAAAAGTAGTTTTCTAGCTCGAACCATATGTCCTATTCATAATCTGTTTTTACTGTTGTGAATCGATGAGAGTTTCAACACTAGATCCTTCATGAGTATATATGTTTCAACAAAAACAGATTACATATAGGTAACTAGATAGTGTATTCCAGTGCCTCATTTCACTTCTACCCTCTACACATACCACAAATCTTCGCGTAACTAGATAGCAAATAATGCCAGTGCATCATTCCACTTGTACCCTTCATTTATACTACTATATTCCAATGCCCCACTTCACCTCTACCCTTTATATATACCACTATATTTGCCCGACTAGATATCAAATTCTAGTGCCCCCCTTCACTTTTACTCCATGTTAGCAGCATTAGCTTCTTAGTATGTCAAGTAGGTGAAACTCACATACAAAGTAGATGAGGAGAGGATGAGCAATGAAGAAAAAAGATATACAAAACCGTGGGAATAGGAAACAACGGGAAGAACAAAAGACCAAATGGTTGTGACAATGTAGAAATGAACTACTATTATTGATCTTCAACGGAGTGGATCTGTACAGCTTCTCTGGTTTAAACTAGGGTATGGATGACCAGTTGTGAGTGCTGTAACTAGTGCCAAGTGGCTCAACGCTATTTGTGCTGAATTAATTAGATCACAGTGGGAGTACTAACTAGTACGATTAACTTCCTGCTCTCATCATGTCACACTGGGAGGTTCCTGCTGTAACTTATTACGAGGTCAGTTTGATGTCTGTTGTTTGACTGGATGACAGGGCTACTTAGAGCCTGTTTGGATCGGTGTTGCCGTCTGCCAATTATAAATTTTGTACTGTAGGTTGGTAAAGATGGATGTGATGAAACACAAAGAAATCAAACTTGTGGGGTAACAAAACCAAATGCATGAACATAGTTCAGATCAAATTACGTAATACACTAGTAGCCCTTTAAATATACTTGTAGACATTGATTTAGTTTTTAGGGGGAGGAGGAGGATGAGGAGGAGGGGAGCTCACGGGGTGGTGGTGCTCCGGCGACGGTGGTGTGGACGGGCGGGCCGAGGTGGGGCAGCGGCGCTGGGCGGGTCGAGGCGGCGTCGGGGCGGCGGGCAGCGTCCGGCGGCGGGGTCGGGCGGCGTCCGGCGGCGGGTCGGGCGGCGTCCGGCGGCGGTCGGGCGTCGGGCGGCCTGGGCGGCCGGGCGGGTCGGGCGGCGTCTGGGCGGCGGCCCGGGCGGGGTCGGGGCGGGCGAGGTCGAGGCGGGGCAAGGCGTCGGGCGGCGAGGAGAGGGCGAGGGAGGGAGAGGGCGAGGGCGAGGGCGAGGGCGAGGCAGCGGCGGCGGCGGGGGGGCGAGAGGAGAGAATCGGCGGGGGATCGGGCGAAGGGGATCGGGCGGGGGATCGGGCGAAGGGGCCACAATACTAATGGCGCACCTCACGGTGCGCCATTAGCATGTCACACTAATGGCGCACCTCACCGTGGTGCGCCATTAGTATTTTTTTATTTCCACAAAGCCAAAAGGTTATCTACTACCGAACCTATCAATGTCAAGCCCACTCTACTAGCTCGACCGGTCAGCCTCCAGTTCTCACACCAGAGGTCCTGGGTTCGACTCCTGTGCTCCACAATTTTTTAGCATTTAAAAGCTATTTGATACTTATTTATGTTTAAATATGTTCAAACTTGTTTAAATAATAACAGTAATATTTTTATAAGACAGTAGCATTTAAAAAGCTGTTTGATACTTATTTTTTTATAAGACGGTGCTTGAGGTGCGGGTCGGGCGGTTGAGTAGGGGAATCGAGGGTGCGGGGGTCGAGCGGCGGCGGCCAGTGGACTGGGGGTACTGCTCGGCGGGGGACGGATCTGGCGAGGTGGGACAGCGATCGAGATGGAGGGGATCGAGGTGGGCTCCACAAATTTTTTAGCATTTAAAAAGCTGTTTGATACTTATTTGTGTTTAAAATGTTCAAACTTGTTTAAATAATAACAGTAATATTTTTTACAAGACAGTAGCATTTAAAAGCTGTTTGATACTTATTTTTTTTAGCATTTAAAAGCTATTTGATACTTATTTATGTTTAAATATGTTCAAACTTGTTTAAATAATAACAGTAATATTTTTTATAAGACAGTAGCATTTAAAAGCTGTTTGATACTTATTTTTTTATAAGACGGTCTTGTGGGTGCGGGGGTCGGGCAAGGCGGTTGAGTAGGGAATCGAGGTGCGGGGGTGTTGGCGGCAGTGGGACTGGGGGTACTGCTCGGCGTGAGGGACGGATCTGGCGAGGTGGGACAGCGATCGAGATGGAGGGGGATCGAGGTGGGCTCCACAAATTTTTTTAGCATTTAAAAAGCTGTTTGATACTTATTTGTGTTTAAAATGTTCAAACTTGTTTAAATAATAACAGTAATATTTTTTACAAGACAGTAGCATTTAAAAAGCTGTTTGATACTTATTTTTATAAGACAGTAGCATTTTTTTATAAGACAGTAGCATTTTTTATAAGACAGTAGCATTTAAAAGCCATTTTAAAAGATGGAGGGAATCGAGGGTGCGGGGGTCGGCGGCGGCCGTGGACTGGGGTGCTCGGCGAGGGGGCCGGATCTGGCGAGGTGGGATAGCGATCGAGATGGAGGGGATCGAGATCGAGTGTCCATGAAATTTAAAATATTCATGATAGTTCAAAAGTACCCATGAAATACAATCGAGAAATGAAGGCTACGATTTAAATACAATCGATCTTAGCTAGCTATCTGTTCACAATCTTCTTGCCCTTCTTTTTCGCAAATGGAGTTCTTCCGTGGAACGGACGCCCTTTAGGTAGGGTGGTCCTGCTTCTTCTTGTGGTGTATGCTGCTACTTCATCATCGTCGTCATGTTCGATCCTCGGTCGCCGTATTTGTCAAGTCTTGCTCATTGGCTACTCCATCCATTCCGATGATCTTCCTTTTGCCTCTCCTCACGACAACACGACCGGGCTTTGGCGGGTCGGTAATGAAGAAGCATTGGTCCACTTGGGAAGCCAGTACCCATGGCTCATTTTTCATGGTGACGTTTACCCTGGGTCTTGGATTTGGCTTCGGTATAACCATGGTGGTGAAATACGGTCTTCTTTTATGACGTTCTTGGCCCATCGACACGGAACATCGGGACCTTCTCTCCACGTAGCTCAGCTCCCAGATCTCCTCGATCCTTCCGTAGTATCTGTCCTTGTCGTTACGGTGTAGGATTCCATCGTTACCCGGAGTTCTGATAACCATCGCTCTTCATGTCCTTGGCCTCGGTGTAGAATGTGTAGCCGTTGATATCGTACGCCTCATAGGTCATCAGGTTGTGCTCGGCGCCCTGTGACAAGGCGAATATGAGTTGTTCTTCCGCGGAAGAATCCTCATGTAAAGGGTACGACAGAAGCTTATGCTTGAACCAACGCGTGAAACATGAGTTGTGCTCTTTGAGTGTATCTCCGTCCGTCCTCTGTTGGCCTCGGTCATTGTACGTCTTTTTAATAAAGGTTTTGTGCTCTACCACCCAAGGATCGACCACGTCTATGTGTTGTAGCGCGACTAGGTTTGCTCTTTCAAAGTCGGCGAGTCGACCCTCGAAGTCGACATGCATTTCGCGGCGACCCTCACGGTGACCCCATCCAGCGAGCTTGCCGAGGTGCCTGTTGACGGGCAGACCAATGGGGTTCTCGATGCCTAGATAATTCGTGCAGTAGGAGATGCACTCTTCGGTCAAAAAGCCCCTGGCTATGCTTCCCTCTGGACGTGACCTGTTGCGAATGTATCCTTTGATGACACCATTCATCCTTTCAAACGGCATCATGCTGTGCAGGAACGTCGCCCGAGTTGGATGATATCCTCCACTATATGGACCAGCAGATGCACCATAACGTCGAAGAATGCGGGCGGAAGTACATCTCAAGCTCGCATAGTATCACCACGATCTCTTCCTGTAGCCTTCGAGTTGCCTCCGCCAATCGACTTCCGAGATGACGTCAAGAAGTTGCATAGGCCAAATAGCGTTTCACGGACGTGCGCGTCCCATGATCCCACGGATTGCAACTGGAAGTATCTGCGTCATCGAGACGTGATACCGTGAGACTTCATCCCGCTGAACTTCGCTTCACTGGGTCTAGGTATCTGCTTATCTTCCCAGCAGAACCATAAGGAAGTTTTACTCCTAGGAGGCAGGTGAAAACTGCTCGATCTCCTCGACTTAGAGTGAAGCACGCGGAGGGTAGTCATTTCGGTCTTCTTGGCCTTTTGCCTTTGCGGCGACTTTACGTGTCCTGCTTCGCCTCATCATCATCATCATCATCATCATCATCATCATCATCATCATCATCATATATAGCGTGAAGCTCCTGCCGATGCCCATTGATTTCAAGTCTGCCCTTGCTTTCGCCCATCTTTGGTCCTCTCGGCATGTTGAGCAGGGTACCAAGCAGACTCTCGCACACGTTCTTCGTGATATGCATGACATCAAGGCTGTGAGGCACACGGTGGATCTTCCAGTACGGCAAGTCCCAGAAAACAGACCTCGTTTTCCATACCTTCAGCAGCGGCTCGGCGCCTTCGCTTCTTTCCGGCTCTGGCGCCTTTTGCTTCTTTCCCGCGGTGGGCAGTCTTTCCAATTTTCCAACAGCTTGTCTATTTCCTCGCCGCTCCTCGTACAGGCGTTTTGGGTTCGGTTTCACCATCGAACAGATCCTTGCGTTTCCTCCACGGGTCATCGTCGCGAAGCCACCTTCGATGTCCCATGAACACGGTTTTCGAAGACCCGGGATCTCTATCTAGCTGGCGATACGTTATGTCATCCATGCACCTTACGCATCCAGAAAATCCGTGGACTACCTGCCCCGCGACATATCCGTAATCCAGATAGTCGTGCACCGTCGTGAGCAGTGTGGCTCTCATAGGGAAATATTCTTTCTCTGCGGCGTCCCACGTATTGGCTGGCGTTTTCCACAGCGTGTCAAGCTCCTCTTTCAGCAGCCCCAGATCAGATTGATGTCGCTCCTGGTTGTTTCGCCCTTCAATTAGCATACTCATGTGAATGTACTTCCTCTTCATGCACAACCAGGGGAAGGTTGTACATCCACACAAACACAGGCCAGGTGCTATGTGTGCTTCTCTGCTGCCAAACGGATTGACTCCATCGGTGCTCGCGCAGCACGATGTTCCTTGGATCGTTCCCAAATTCCGAGTCTTGAAGTTCAACGCTTGCCACCGCTCGCATCCTTAGGGTGACTCAGCATCTTGTCTTTTTTATCTATCTCCGGATCATTTGCGTCATCTTCCCGCTTCTTCTCCTCCCTATCCGCGTGCCAACGCAGGAGCTTTGCTACCTTAGGGTCCGCGAAATAGCGCTGCAGACGAGGAGTGATCGGAAAGTACCACACCACTTTTCGAGGAGCTTTCTTCCTCTTCTTGTATTGAGTGACGCCGCACACCGGACATATGGTAGACTCCGCGTGCTCGTCCCGATAAATGATGCAATTGTTCATGCACACATGGTATTTCACGTGCGGTAAATCCAGAGGACACACGATTTTCTTCGCCTCCTCCAAACTGGTCGGGCACTTGTTCCCCTTGGGAAGACGTTCGTGCCAGAATGACATGTTCTCGTCGAAGCATGCGTCGGTCATTTTGTGTTTTACCTTCATCTCCAGGGCCATGAGCGTTACTTTCAGGCGGGTATCCTCGGGCCTGCATCCTTCATACAATGGAGTAACCGCGTCTAACTCAAGTTGATCCATCTTGGCTTTCTCTCGGGCGGCAGCTCTTGCGTTATCCGTCTGCTTGAGAAGCAGCTCTTGAATATGAGGGTCCTGCACCCAGCCCATCGATGGTCCAGCGTCGTCGCTCCGCCGCATCATCATCTTCATGATCATGCCCGTCGCCTGCTCCGCATCTTCCTCATCATCATGTCCTGCATCTTCTACATGATGACTGTATACAACATCACGCGTGATCATCTCCGGGATTCTTCGTCTTCTCGCCGCCCGAGCCGCGGTGGTTGTCTTGCTGCCCTTCCTCATTTCTTGCCCGCCCGCATGGGCGACTTCGTAGTCATCTTCATCACCTTGCCACCGATAGCCATCCATGAAACCACGCAACAGCAGGTGGTCCCGCACCTGCCCGGAATCCGGGTCCGCAATAAGGCTCTTCAGCTTGCATCTTCGACACGGACATCTTATCTCCGTCTCGTTCTTTTGAAGCATCTCGGCCTTCATGACCTCAAAAACCTATTCACGATGCCTTCGGTCATCGTATGGACCATGGTCGCTCATGGGTAGAGCAAAACGATATTTTAGAACCAAGAAAAATTTGGCATGACTTTCCCTAAAAATAGGACCAAAAAGGATGCTTAATGCCAAAATTCTCGCCGAAACGGAAATGAATCAACATTCCGGCAAAATATTGGCAACTATCGCATTTCAAATACCGTACACCTCCAAACACAAACACATATGCAAACACCACAAACATATGCAACACCACGAACATACATAGATCTAGCTAGGCCGTAAAAAGTGCATGTGCACATTGTTGTAAGGAGAACAACCTAAATATAGCTTCCCCTTACTTACCTATTAAAACAAGGTAATTTAACCACTTAATTTGAATGAATCTATGGTGGAAATGAGGTGAAAAGAGGAGGCACCGAGACAAGGAGGAGGTGGAGGAATGAAGTGGGGAGAAAGTGAGTGTGTGGGTAGGAGAGGCTGTCCCAAATATCTTGTTGTTGCCCACTTACTAATGGCGCACCTCTTGCATGGTGCGCCATTAGTAATTACCACTACTAATGGCGCACCTAAGCAGGATGCGCCATTAGTATGTTTGGACAAGCGCACTAGTTCAAAAAAAGTTTCTATACTAATGGCGCACCCACACCCTGGTGCGCCATTAGTAATTACAACTACTAATGGCGCACCAGGTGTGGGTGCGCCATTAGTATGTTTGAACAAGCGCACTAGTTCAAAAAAAGTTTATATACTAATGGCGCACCCACACCTGGTGCGCCATTAGTAGTTACAACTACTAATGGCGCACTTGGGCAGGATCGCCATTAGTATGTTTGAACAAGCGCACTAGTTTAAAAAAAAAATTGGTACTAATGGCGCACCCAAAGCATGGTGCGCCATTAGTAGTTTAGACTCTAATGGCGCATCGGATGGTGGTGCGCCATTAGTATATACTAATGGCGCACCATCTTTCCGGTGCGCCATTAGTGTCATTTCCATCTATAGCCCTTTTCCTAGTAGTGAATGGACCAAGAAAATTATCTTGATGACCGCAAACACACTGTTCACCGCAGTATAGATTTTTGCGAACAACAAGAGCAAAGGTTGAGCATGACTAGCAGCATTTTCACCTGGGTCATCACATGAAAATAGCTTACTACTATCGCCCTTCTGTGAGATAACGAGAATAACGGTATGGTAAACTAAACTAACAACACAAAATCAAGCTAAAGCCGTAATAAAAAAAGGAAATAAATACACGACACAAATACTAAGTGAGACAATGAGTAATAAAGTTTCAGGCTAAAAATTATTTGAAGGCAAAGCTAAAAGACCGAACAGATCGGTTTGGTTCTTCGGTTTTAAAGAAACTTGATGTATTAAAATTGCTTAACGATCAGTTTATAACACATCAAGGACCAGTTTTCGTAGAACCAACATTTTGGTTAAGTTCTTGGATAAAATTAACATATCTAACGTAGATTCAGATCACAATCGTCAATAAATGTTTGAAATTGGTTTGCCAAGAATTCCTTATTTTCCATCTGTTTTTGACAAGCAGTAGAAGCAAAAGAATAGTAGTACCATCATATGAACTTTTTGCAAGAAAAATAATAATAACACCAACAGTATAATAATATCGTTATCATATCATCACATTAATTAGAAATCCTTTAAGGTACTTCTTTGGATTGCAGGAATTTGAAAACATAGGAATATGGAAAACGTATAATTAAGATACCGTGTACCATAAATTTCAACGTGATTTCAAAACACAAGAATTTTGTGACAGGTGCGTTTGGATGGTGCATAATAAATGAACACTTGAATACTGTTGGACCGAGGAGAGAGAGTATATAGAGAGAATGAAAGTATATATTCAGTGGCGGACCCTGACCCCAGGCAGCCAGGGCCTCGGCCTGGGGCGTGGCTGGCCGTTGCTTCGTTGGATGCAGGCATAGCTACAGTATTTTTCACTGTTTGGCATTGTACATACGTTGTTTGCCTGGGGTGTCACTTTTACTTGGGACCGCTACTGTATATACTAGACTTCTCAACGTATAAATAAAATGAGCTTTCGAGCTCTTGTCAAGTTTCACATAGAATCGGGATCATATGAAAGGATCTATCTATTATATAATATAATATAAGGACACAACCAACTTCCGAACAGTCAGAAGATAGATTCAGCTCCGAACACCCCTCTCTCTTCCTTAATCGCAAATCACAAATAAATTCTTCACTTTTTTCTTAATTGCTAATCTCTTTCGCGGCCGATGAAGGGCATGCAAGTGTTGATTTGTGATTCCATGCATGCATACAAACTACAAGATAAAACAGATGATGCCAGCAAAATATTCTTCTATTTTGAAACTTTAAAATAGCTCAAACCGTCGTCCATTGAAATATTATTTTCACACAAAAATTCACCGCGACAAGATCTCTGAAATTAGAGCCCATGTTGGTATGTTACGACGACTTTTTTTACTGGTAAAATGTTATCAGGCCTGGTGTCGGTGTCAAAACCGGCGGATCTCGGGTAGGGGGTCCCGAACTGTGCGTCTAGGCGGATGGTAACAGGAGACAAGGGACACGATGTTTTTACCCAGATTCGGGCCCTCTCGATGGAGGTAATACCCTACTCCTGCTTGATTAATATTGATGATATGGGTAGTACAAGAGTGGATCTACCACGAGATCAAGGAGGCTAACCCTAGAAGCTAGCCTATGGTATGATTGTTGTTCGTCCTACGTACTAAAACCCTCCGGTTTATATAGACACCGGATAGGGTTAGGGTTACACAGAGTCGGTTACAATGGTAGGGGATCTACATATCCGTATCGCCAAGCTTGCCTTCCACGCCAAGGAAAGTCCCATCCGGACACGGGACGAAGTCTTCAATCTTGTATCTTCATAGTCCAGGAGTCCGGCCAACGGTGATAGTTCGGCTATCCGGACACCCCCTAATCCAGGACTCCCTCAGTAGCCCCTGAACCAGGCTTCAATGACGACGAGTCCGGCGCGCATATTGTCTTCGGCATTGCAAGGCGGGTTCCTCCTCCGAATACTTCATAGAAGATTTTAAACACAAGGATAGTGTCCGGCTCTGCAAAACAAGTTCCACATACTACCGTAGAGAGAATAACTTTTGCACAGATCTGCTGACGTATCCCGCGGCGTGACATCACACCACGGCCAAGCCTTTATTCGAATCGTTTTTACTGTTCCACCTCAGCGCGTTTAGCGAGGCGGTTTCCTTGGCACGTCTTATCAAAGAGGAGATCGTGCCCCCTTATTCCGGGATTCCCATCAATACGGACGTGGGTAACCCAACCGCGCCATTGATTACGGCGCTTGGGAGATAAGCGAGTTTTACCAGGCTAGCGGGGGACGCATAGCTTCGTCCGTCCATATAAGGGGATAAGGATCCACCTTTTCACCTACGCCTTCTTCCTCCTTTGCTCATCCATTTCCGCGCACTCAAGCTCCAGCGCCCAAGTCCGCACACCCTACCTCAACCTTCTCTAACTATGTCCGGAGCGAGAGGCAAGTGGATGGCCTCCTCCGTCACAGAGGGGCACATCAAAAAGCTGCGGGAGGCCGGATACTTGTCCACAACATCGCGCATCGGCTCCCCAACGAGGGGCAGCTCATCCCCACCCCCGGGCCCCATGAGAGGGTGGTGTTCCTCACCCACTTCCTCCGCGGACTAGGTTTTCCACTTCACCTATTTGTCCGGGGGCTCATGTTCTACTACGGCCTGGACTTCCACGATCTGGCCCCGAATTTCATCCTCAACATCTCGGCGTTCATCGTTGTGTGCGCGGCCTTCCTCTGCATCCAGCCCCACTTCGGCTTATGGCTGAAGATCTTCAATGTCAAGCCGAAGGTAGTGGGCGGCCGCCAAGCGTAGTGCGGAGGTGCCATGGTTGGCAAGATGGCCAAAGTCCTATGGCTCGAGGGCTCCTTTGTGGAGACCATAAAGGGGTGGCAATCAGGGTGGTTCTACATCACCGAGCCGCGCGACTCTCAATGGGCGGCCCCCGAATTCCGATCTGGCTTCCACACACGGCTCACATCATGGAAAGAGACGGGCCTGACGTGGGGTGATTCAGACGAGCTATCCGGACTCCAAACATGCGTCCGAAACCTGGTGGACAAGAATCTCAGGCTTGTCAACGTAATCCAGGTGATGCTCATCCGCCGGATTCTCCCATGCCAATAACGGGCCTTCAAATTGTGGGAGTTCGATCCGGCACAGCACCAAACTCTGAAAATGCTCTTCGACACTACGTATGAAGATGCCTGGAAGGTGCTGTTCAAGGGCGCCAAAGCTCCCACATCCGCTACCGAAGATCGCGGATTCAGCTCGTAGCGTCTAGCCAACGAGGTAAGTTATTTTACCCTTTATGAGACTCTTTTTTCATAGTTTGACTCTATGCGGGATCTAAAACTCCCTAACCTTTGACAGGACTGGCTGAAGATGTCCGGACAGATTAACTGTCCGGCCCCCTTGCCAGAAGACCCAGCGGACGCCCGATTGACGGGGCTGCTGGCTCCGGCACCTCACGTGGTGCCGGAGAAGAAGGCCAAGAAGAAGGCCACGGGAACTCGAAGGAGCTCCTGGCGCCAGGTGCTGCCGGACTCATCGTCCGACAACTCTGAGGTGGAATCCTCCTCTGAGGAAGAGGAGGAGGAAAAAGAAGCCTCTCCCCCAGCGGGGGGAGAGAAGAAAAGGAAGGCCGCCCCGACTGGGGAGGCCGGAGGGTCCAAGAAAGGAAGGACCCTCCCTCCGGACTTCTCCACCAACGTCGACAACGACGAGGAGGAGCGGCCAACAAGGGCCAAGCCCCTGGCGAGATCGTAAGTGTCCGGACTCCGGAATAACTCATGACTTTTTATTTGTCGCATAGTGTCTTCTAACGCCGAATATAACCATGCAGCCCGCCCAGGGCAGGCTCGCCCGGCCGTCGGCGGCTCCTGAATTCGTCGGATGTGAATAGCACTTCACTTCCGATCGCTTCCTCCCCTCATGGCGCGACGACACCGGTGGAGTCCCAAAGGGCCCGCCAGGAGGAGGTGGTCTGGAGGCGCCGCAAGGCGACCTCCCGAGACTCGGGGCGCAAAGGGCGAAACCCGGAGGGCTCTAAGTCTGGCCTCGTGCGGACTCCGCACCGAAACTTCAGTGGTTCCGAAGTCCGACAAGCGGCCCCTTCGTAAGAAGGGTAAGACTACGACGCCGGTGACCTCCGTCCATCCAGAGGCACCGGATAGCTTGCTGGAGGCGCTTAACGGCGCCTCCATCGACGAGGAGCACCGCACTGTTATGAGTGTGGTGATCCAGAAAGTTCAGTCCGCCAAGAGCGGGCTGACTAAAGCCTATAACAGCCTTCTAACAGGCTTTGAGGTAAGTTTAGAATATGTAAAAAATATTACCGCATAGACAGTAGCCCCTGATGCTTAGTTCGGTGTTCGGAAAGAAAAGCCGGACTGAGGATCTAGAAAGATATACGCAGGAGTCTAACATAAGTATGTCAATATGGGAATGCAGGCTGCGCTGCTGACCTCTGCCGCACTGACTGCAGAGGTCAATGCATTGAAGCAGAGCCTCGAGCGGTCCGAGAACGAGCTCGGCCTTGCCAAAAAGCAGCTCGAGGACAAGGAAGGTAAGTAATACCTTATTAAAGAAATACCTTATAGAAAGGATGTGGTTGCAAAAATGACAGGACTAACATGGGTATTGTAGGGGCCATGGACGAGGTGGCGACCCTGAAGGAAGCGGTGTCCGCGGCCGAAAGCAAAGCGGCCGCAGAGCGCACCGAGCGAGAGAAGCAGGAGGCGCGGGTGGTGGAGGTGCGGCAAGAGCTCCAGGCTCTCGTGGAAAAACACGAGAGTTTGGAGCATGACTCGAAGACTCGAGAGTCCGAGCTCGCCTCGGCTCTTGAGAGTGCCAAAGCCACTAAGGCCGAAGCCCAAAAAGCCCTCCAAGAAATTGAATCACTAAAGAAGATAGCGGCGGGTAAGTCATTCTTTATGCAAAGCAAGCATGTGAAAGTGAATTACCTATTACTTACCCGAATCCGGAGCTCTCCAGGAGCATTCGCAGATATGCCCCGTAGTGCGTCTGATGGTGCCGCGTTCTACCGCGCCAAGGAGGGGAGCTCGACGGAAAAGGTGTTCTGGTCCCAGTAAGCTGAGACCGGACATCCGGTGCCCCTGAGCGACCAGCTGAAGCAGCTGGTCGAGCTCCACAAGGTCGCCGAACAGGCCATGAAGGGCCTCATAATTCGGTTGTGGCCGTTGGAAGCCATGCCTGGGAGCTACTTTGGGCTAGTGCGGCGGCTGGTGGACGCATGTCCATGGATTGAAGTCATCAAGCGCTCCGTCTGCATTGGAGGTGCCCGTCGGGCCCTTGCCCGTGCTAAGGTGCACTGGGGCAAGCTGTATGCGGAGAAGCTTGTGACGGACGAGCCACCGAAGGGCAAGGAGCATCGCAAGCCCGAAATGTACTATGAGGGCGTTATGAAGGGTGCCCGCCTTGTAGCGGGTGAATGCTCCAAAGACGTAATTTTTGAATAGACTCGCATTTATTATCCTGTACGCTGAAAACTTGTTCATATGCGCTAAGAAACGCTTGTGAATTTAAAATATTACCTTCTGTGCGGCCTTTTATAAAATTTGAGAGATGGCAAGTCGTTGGCTTCAGCCCCCATGCCACGAGTGCTGGGGTGTTTGGGATAAACTTGAGCGCTCTTGTTCCCATTTTTGGGTCCTTCGAGGGAGGCGCTCAATGCAACGAACAAGGCAACCGGACTTATAGTGCTTGAACACCCTCACTTAGCCATAGAATTCTATAATTTTAAATTTCGGCGAAGCCCCTAGTATTCGGAAGACCGAGTTCGGGGCGCTATCCACGCCTTGGTCGGACAATGCTGACTCCTCTCTCTAAGCGGCACAAGTCTTTAGGGACCCGGAAAAACCTCTCGAACAGCGACCGGCTCTCGCCCTATCATGACGGTCAGTTTTAGCTTTCTCCACTGAGGAGCTCAACCCAGCTCAACCAGGGCACAATCGCAGTGGTTCTCCCAGCGCTACCTTAGCCGATATAACGGAACAAAAGGTACCAAAACATGGGAGCCGGGCAAACCCAACTATTGACCCAAGACATGATTCAGAGCCGATGCATATAATGCTATAAGTTCGGGGTGCCGCACTTGTGAAAGTGTTCGGACTTATCACACCATATTTTTGGGGTACTTAAGCCCCTGGTGTATTGGCCGTACCAAAGTGTACGGGTGCAACATGTCATGAATGAACATATATATAGATAAAGAAAAGAGTGCAATAATAGGCAAAAGCTATGTATTGTTTATTCAAAAAGATACTGCAATAAAAGCAGAACGATACAAATAGTGCGATAAGCAAGGGATGGGATTATTTAACATGTCCCCCTCCAGGGGTAAGCTGCGGGATGGTATGTAAAACAGGTATAATGCTCGTAGTAGAGACCACCTGGACACTCGACGTAGCTTTCTCTTCCCTGGCTGTTGCATCGTGAGTTCGGCAATTCTAGTGTTGGACAGGGCTTCTGCAAAACAGAGTCCTGAAAGCAAAAGAAAAGAAGAAAGAAAGAGGAATGAGACAATCGGGAGCACCTGGTGCGGTTGAGCCGCATTCTGGGCGTGCTGTGGTCGTGCCCCTCCCCTTATGCCCATGGTATCTCCAGAGCGTAGTTATGTACGCGTAGTACTGGTTTCGCAATTTCGCGAGGGCTGGGGTGGGGACCGGATTGCTACGCTTGCTCGAATCGTGTCAGGCGGTCTTGTTGTAGGTTACTCCGGGCGCGCTTGACGGTGTCTGGACATTTGATAGCCGGACTCGAGAATTGCTTTGAGAGGCTGCTTTGTACCTCCGCCGCGAGGGCCGCCGTATGCTCCTTCGTTCGGAGAGAGCGTTAGGTGATTCCATTGACCGTAATTACTCCTCGAGGGCCTGGCATCTTGAGCTTGAGGTATGCGTAGTGCGGCACCGTGTTGAACTTTGCAAATGCGGTTCGTCCAAGCGATGCGTGATAGCCGCTCGGAACGGGACTATGTCGAAGATTAACTCCTCGCTCGAAGTTATCCGGGATCCAAGACCACTTGAGTGTAACGAGCCTGTACAATTGGCCTCTACACCTGGTATGGCGCCTTTAAAGGTTGTCTTTGTGGGTTTAATCCTTGAGGGTCTATGCCCATTTTGCGACCGTATCCCGATAGAGCAGGTTCAGGCTGCTACCGCCGTCCATCAGGACTCTAGTGAGGTGAAATCCGTCAATGATTGGGTCAAGAACCAATGCGGGGAATCTGCCGTGGCGGATGCTAGTGGGGTGGTCCCTTCGATCAAAGGTGATCGAGCAGGAGGACCATGGGTTGAACTTTTGGGCGACTGGCTCCATCGCATATACGTCCCTTAGCGCATGCTTCCGCTCCCTTTTGGGTATGTGGGTTGCGTATATCATGTTCACCGTCCGCACTTGTGCGGGGAAACCCTTATGTCCTCTATTGTTCGGCGGCCGGGGCTCCTCCTCGTCATCGCTATGCAGCCCCTTGTCATTGAGTTCGACATTTAACTTGCCTACCTGTTTGAAGACCCAACAATCCCTGTTGGTGTGGTTGGCTGGTTTTTCGGGGGTGCCATGTATTTGGCACGAGCGATCGAGTATTCGGTCCAGATTGGACGGGCCCTGAGTGTTTCTTTTGAACGGCTTCTTCCGCTGACTGGGTTTAGAGCCTCTGAATCCAGCATTGACTGTCATATCTTCAGCATTATCGCCGTTAATGCGGCGCTTGTGCTTGTCGCGACGCGACCTGCCATTGCTGTCCTTGGTATCCGAACTACCAGGGTTTTTGGTCAAGTTGTTGCTATGAGCTAGCCAGCTGTCCTCTCCCACGCAAAAGCGGGTCATGAGCGTTGTGAGGGCTTCCATGGATTTCGGCTTTTCTTGTCCTAGGTGCCGGGCAAGCCACTCGTCGTGGATGTTATGTTTGAAGGCTGCAAGGGCCTCTGCATTCGGACAGTCAACGATTTGATTTTTCTTGGTCAGGAACCGTGTCCAGAATTGTCTGGCCAATTCTTCTGGCTGCTGAATTATGTTGCTGAGGTCATCGGCGTCTGGTGGTCGCACGTATGTGCCCTGGAAGTTATCAAGGAATGCGGCTTCCAGGTCCTCCCAACAACCAATTGATTCTGCTGGCAAGCTGTTAAGCCAATGCCGAGCTGGTCCTTTAAGCTTGAGTGGGAGGTATTTGATGGCGTGTAGATCATCACCGCGGGCCATATGGATATGGAGGAGGTAGTCCTCGATCCAAACCGCATGATCTGTTGTGCCATCGTATGATTCGATGTTTACGGGTTTGAAACCCTCGGGATTTGATGATCCATCACTTCGCCCATGAAGCATAGTGGGTGTCTTGGCGCCTCATATTGGGCTATATCACGGCGCAACTCAAATGAGCTTTGTCTCTTGTGTTCGGCGGGCGGAGTTGCTGTATCCGGCGTGATCGTTATCATCACGTGTCGTGGGCGTCCCACGCGATCCGTGGATCGATCTTGTTTGCCTTGCCTTGCCCTCCAATATGTCTCGCAGGTCTGGCGCGTTTCCCCGTGCCTTGGTACTTTTCGAGCGGCGCCGGGGTGCAGCTTGGATGAAGGGTCTAGAGGCCTCTCTGTCGCGGCCACGGGGTGGCCGGTCGGCCGCATCATGCGCTGGTGATGTAGGTTTTGGTGCTGCTTCCTCTAATTGGGGTAGCAGCCTGCGTTTTGGGTATCTCTTGGAGGGGCATTCGAGTTCGTACTCTTCGGCTGCGAGGACTTCAGTCCATCTGTCAGCTAGCAAGTCTTGGTCAGCTCTAAGCTGCTGCTGCTTTTTCTTGAGGCTGCTTGCCGTGGCCATAAGCCTGTGTTTGAAACGCTCCTGTTCGGCGGGGGTCCTCAGGCACGACAAATTCGTCGTCGTTGAGGCTTGCCTCGTCTTCGGAGGGAGGCATATAATTATCGTCCTCCACCTCCTTGTCTGCCGCTCTATCATGAGGGCTGGCTTCTCCCTCCTCCTGGGCTGACTCCTGCTAGAGGGGGTTGTCTTCGGCACTATCTGGGGTGTTATTATCTCCCGTGCCGGAATCACCGTTTTTGCTGTGGCGGGATTTAGAGCAGCGCCGCTGACGCCGACGCTTGGGCTGCTTCTTGGAGGGGTCATCCTCCGTTGTTCCATCGCCGTTCCCATCTTTTGGGATCTCCACCATGTATATGTCGTATGACGAGGTGGCCTTCCAGTGCCCTGTAGGCGCTGGTTCTTGATCGTCTCCAGCATCGTCGTCCATACCGTCGATGTCTTCGGAGTCGAAGTCGAGCATGTCGGTTAAATCATCGACAGTGGCTACAAAGTGGGTGGTGGGTGGGCGTTCAATTTCTTCGTCATCCGCATCCCAACCTTCCTGACCGTAGTCCGGCCAGGGCTGTCCTGATAAAGAGAGAGACTTTAGTGAATTCAGGATGTCGCCAAAGGGCGAGTCTTGAAAGATGTCATGACAGTGAACTCCATAACGGCGCCCAATCGGATTCGATTGGCGGGCGCAGAGGGTTAGTCCGGAGAGAATCTGGCACCTTGGAGTCACGGTCTTCGCAAAGGACAGGGATGGAGTTCGGCTCAATCGCCGTAGAGATCGTCCTCGATCGGGGGAGTCGGCTCCGAGCTAAGGGTCGGAGCGGACACTGGTGCGGCCTCCAGGGTGTTGTTCGGCGGCAGAGCTAGATCATGCCCATCGAGATAGTGCGGCGCGCTTGGCTGTGGCTTGAATCCGTCGAAGATCAAGTCTCCGCGGATGTCGGCCGTGTAGTTCAAACTTCCAAATCTGACCTGATGGCCAGGGGCGTAGCTTTCGATCTCCTCCAGATGGCCAAGGGAATTGGCCCCTAGTGCAAAGCCACCGAACACGAAGATCTGTCCGGGGAGAAAAGTCTCACCCTGGGCCGCGTCGTTGTTGATGATCGAAGGAGCCATCGGGCCTAAGGATGACGACATAGAGGAACTCTCAATGAAAGCACCAATGTCGGTGTCAAAACCGGCGGATCTCAGGTAGGGGGTCCCGAACTGTGCGTCTAGGTGGATGGTAACAGGAGACAAGGGACACGATGTTTTTACCCAGGTTCGGGACCTCTCGATGGAGGTAATACCCTACTCTTGCTTGATTAATATTGATGATATGGTTAGAACAAGAGTGGATCTACCACGAGATCAAGGAGGCTAAACCCTAGAAGCTAGCCTATGGTATGATTGTTGTTCGTCCTACGGACTAAAACCCTCCGGTTTATATAGACACCGGATAGGGTTAGGGTTACACAGAGTCGGTTACAATGGTAGGAGATCTACATATCCGTATCGCCAAGCTTGCCTTCCACGCCAAGGAAAGTACCATCCAGACACGGGACGAAGTCTTCAATCTTGTATCTTCATGGTCCAGGAGTCCGGCCAACGGTGATAGTTCGGCTATCCGGACACCCCCTAATCCAGGACTCCCTCACCTGGGCTATCACTAGTAGAAAAGGGGGCAATGACCCAGGCCTGCTCAGCCCATTAGTCCCGCTTCTGCCACGAACCGGGACCAATGTGTGACGCCCTCGATTCAATCGTACACTAATCATACACGCAAATGTGTACGATCAAGATCAAGGACTCACGGGAAGATATCACAACACAACTCTAGACACAAAATAAAATAATACAAGCTTTATGTTACAAGCCAGGGGTCTCGAGGGCTCGAATACATAAGCTCGAATACACAAGAGTCAGCGGAAGCAACAATATCTGAGTACAGACATAAGTTAGACAAGTTTGCCTTAAGAAGGCTAGCACAAAAGCAACAACGATCGAAAAGGCAAGGCCTCCTGCCTGGGAGCCTCCTAACTACTCCTGGTCGTCGTCGGTCTCCACGTAGTAGTAGGCATCGGCGGTGGCATCTGGCTCCTGGGCTCCGCATCTGGTTGCATCAACCGGAAAGAAGAAGAAAGGAGGAAAAGGGGGAGCAAAGCAACCGTGAGTACTCATCCAAAGTACTCGCAAGCAAGGATCTACACTACATATGCAACATTATCAAAGGAAGGCTGTATATGTGGACTGTACTGCAGAAATGCCAGAATAGAGAGAAGGCCTAGTCCTATCGAAGACTAGCATCTTCTGGAAACCACCATCTTGCAGCAAATAGGAGGAAATAGAGTGGCGCAAAGTAAGGTAGAAGTAGTGTTATCAACCTCGGCCGGAGATCCTTTCTCGGCTCCCTGCGAGAAAGAAATCCCAGAGCCATACTATCCAGTTATCATCACAATCCAATTCTCATCGCAATCCATTGCTCATATCCATGTCTCATCTCAAGTATCCAGTTCTAGTTGTATCGATCGGGATACAACTACAAGTGTCCGTTACCGTAGGACAGGCTATCGATAGATGTTTTCTTCCCTGCAGGGGTGCACCAACTTACCCACCACGCTCGCTTAACTCCGGCCGGACACACTTTCCAGGGTCATGCCCGGCCTCGGCCAAACAATACGCCGCAACCCGACCTAGGCTTAATAGAGAGCCAGCACGCGGACTAAACCTATGCCCCGGGGTCATGGGCCATCTCCCGGAACTCCTGCACGTTATGTCTGCGGCGGTGAGCAGACCTAGCTACCTCCTTCAACAAGGCGGTAACCACGCAGTCCAACCCGGCGCGCGCCGCTTAGTCGCTGATGTCTATTAAGCTTCGGCTGATGTATACGATGCAGAACGCCCATACTATGCCCACGTGATGGTTAGTGCTATCAGGCCAGAGGCCCCTCGGATCAAATATCCAAATCGTAGTGGATTAGGAACGCGCGGTAACAAGCATTGACTCACGAAAGATGTGACCCCGTTGCCCCATCTTGAGGACTTGCGGCAAGGGCTAGGAATGCCCGGCCACGCCTCGTAATTATCTCGCGGGCACCCTCCAGGTCAACTCGACTCCATATCACTCGAAAATTAAGCTCGCGCGGGCACCCCTCAGGGTCGACCCGTCTTTAGTAACATGGCTCAGTGTAAAGTCATAGTAATCAAAGTAACGGCGTGTCTAAACATCAAGGGGAAAAACCCGAGGAATCACCCCCGGTGAATTCCACTCGATGTAGTCATCAAGGTGAACGTAAGAGGATTCACCCTCGAGGTTCACACTTGAGGGGTTGCACGACAGACTCGTATCGGAAGTGGTTAAAGAGGAAATCACCCTCGATGACCACGACCGGATAGCTATACCACAGGGTTAATATCAGAAGTGCTGTAGAGGTCTCACCCTCGGTACTCGATAGTAACCCAGTAGTGTCGAGCAACTAAGGGGAAGTGATGTGCGGTGTCGGGGCCTGGTCTTCGATCCCGTTTATCGGGTCTTCTGATTATCCAGTTGGGCAGTCGGGACAGAGTGGGGGTCACTGATGGATCTCTAAGCAACCTATACTAAGCAGTTTAGGATAAGCAGGTAAGGTACAACAGCAGATACAAAAGCAGGCTATGCATCAGAATAGGTGCAAACAATAATAGTAGCAAAATCTAATGCAAGCATGAGAGAATGGAATGGGCGATATCGGGATGATCAAAGGGGGGGCTTGCCTGGTTGCTCTGGCAAGGAGGAGTCGTCGGTGACGTAGTCGATCACCGGGGCATTAGCGGCCTCGGGGTCTACCGGAGAGAAGAGGGAGAAGAAACAGTAAATACATAGCAAACAGAGGTAACACTAAGCATGACATGACGATACGTAGCGCTAGGCATGCTCTAACGCGGTACTACGTTGCGCATTTAAGAAGGGAAACATCCGAGGGTGAATTCGCGACGTTAGGTGGATTCCGGACAAAGGAAAAGAGGGGGAAAGTTCCATGTTCAGCATGCTAGGGGCATGTGACAGATGAATGGACCACGTATCCGGATTCGTTGGATTTTTCTGAGCAACTTTCATATAGAAAACATTTTCATCCGAGTTAAGGTTTAATTTCTATGAATTTCTAAAGATTAAACCATTTTCAGAAATTATTATTAAAACTAAAATGGGGGGGTTATTGCATCAGCATGACGTCATCATGACGTGAGCAGTCAACATAGTTGACCAGAGTCAACCCTGACGTGTGGGGCAGTTCTGTCATAGTCTAACAACTAATTAACCGTTTTAATTAACTAATCAAGTTAATTAGGTACTAAACAGAGTTAATTAAGTTAATTAATTACCTAATTAATTAATTAATTAATTAATTTTTTTAATTTTAAAATACATTTTATTTTTAAATGTTTTGGGGGCGGGCCCCACTGTCATAGGCCTATCTGGCCAGGGCGGGCGTCCTGTGGTCAGCGAACCAGGGTGGGGCGGCGGCTATGGCCGCCACCACGACTATCTTTGCGCCTGCAAGACGCGCCAATGGGCGGCTGTGGTCGGCGAGGTCAGCGGAGCAGCGCTCGGCTCCGCGAGGACGGAGCAGCAAGCTGCAGTGGTGGGGACGCTCGGGGCCGATGGCCACGGGGGGTCCGACCATGGAGCCTCGGGCGCGAAGCGGAGCAACGTCTTGCGACGGAACGACACCGCGACACGTGTCGTGTCGGCAGGCCGCTGCGAGGCGGGCCTGATCCGGTGATGGGAGAGAGAGGGGCGGAAGAGGCTCACCTCGTTTGTAGATGAACGGGGGCGGCATGGCTCGACGGAGTCCGGTGAGGAGGAGGACGGGGACGGCGGCGGGACGGGAGCGCCGCGCGGCGGGAGACGAGGACGACGGGTGGCGTCACGCAGCGTCGGGCGACAAGCAGCGTCGCTGGGCGGTTCGAGGCGTGGTGGCGCGATGACGGCGAGGTCCGGCGACGGAGACGAGGTGGCGGGGAGCGGCGACGACGCGGCGTCGAGCTTAGGCGCCAGGGTGAGCCCCGATTCAGCTCGGGTCGAGGCGGCGCTGTCTGTGGCGGCGAAGCGACGGAGCAGCTACTGGGCGGCGTCGGGAATGGGCACTGGCGTCGGCGCGAGGCAGCAGCAGGATGGGGTCCTCCCCGATCCAGATCCAGGCGAGTGTGGGGGGGAGACGAGGGAGAGAGTGGGGTTCGTGGGGGGGGGGGAGTGGGGATAGTGGTTAGGGTTACTGTCGGGTGGGTGCAGCGGCCTTAGAAGGCCAGAGAGATGGGTGGCCGGTCCGGTGGCCGGTTGGGCCGGGGTGGGCCTTGCCCGACTGCCAGCTGGACCGAGAGGCCCGGGGGAGGGGGGGGGGGTTCTCTCTTTCTCTTTTTTTTCTTTTATTGAAAAACAGAGATAGAAATATGACTATTTAGGGTAACCAAAAGAGCTGAGAGAATGTGGGACTTAGCCTATTAAATAGTTTGCATCTTTAGGCGGTGCCACAAAAAGGTTTGGAGGCCAAAGGAATCCATTTGCATTTTTCACAAATAAAATAGCACTTTAAAATGCTGAAATTGCATTGTAATAATTGCTACAGTCCATCTTAGCTCTTAGGTGATGTTGTTTTCCTTAACAATTAAATGTTATGGAATTTTGGTTATAAGATGGACTATTTTGCAGCAACTTTGGTGCAACTCCATATTTCACTTGCAAATAGAATTTCATTTCAAAGTGGAATTTCAAATGATATTTGAATTGAAGTTGATCAATCACTGTTTAGCAAAACAATCTGCTTTAATCACAGTGGTTTTCTGTAGCATGACACTGGGGGTGTTACAAATTGGAGGTATTTTCCCTGGTTCGTGATCCCAGGGGGCCGGCCGGGGCCTTGTGGGCATTGGTCCCGGTTCGTCTGGCCCTTTTGGTCCCGGTTGGTGGGACGAACCGGGACCAATGGGCCTCGCTCCTGGCCCACCACCATTGGTCCCGGTTGGTGGCTTGAACCGGGACCAAAGGCTCCCCTTTAGTCCCGGTTCATGCCACCTACCGGGACCAATGAGGTGCCTATATATACCCCTCCGCGTGAGAGCAGAGCACACTGCTCTGTTTTTTCTGGCCGCCGAGGGGGAAAGGGCTTGGTGGTGCTCTAGCTCACCTCCTATGCACACAACGTGTTCGATGGAATGCCTGAGCCACACTACTTAAGCTTTCTCCTCTCCAAGCTCGACCTCGAAGCTCCATTTTCCTCAATATTTGTCTAGGTTTGGCGGTCCGTCACGCCCCGTCCCCGTCTTCACCGCCGTCGATCACCCGCGTCGATCTCATCACCGGCACCACCGTGGTGAGCCTCTTGTTCTTATCTTCTTTCTGAAAGGAAAAATATTCTTACTTGTATGTTTAGATAGATATGTGTACTATTATTTTCTTACTTTTATTATGGCATCTTATATAGTGCGATGGTTTTGGTCTCCGCCCCCGTCGGCCCTCGTCCTGTCTATGATTCGGATGTGGTATGTATTATCTTTTCATAACTATTGGTTCATTTATTGTTTATGAAAATTATGCCGACCAACGTGACATAGATTTTATTTATCTAGGAGGTTGTTGAAACGGAAATTCCAACTGACCCTATTGTCGAGAGGTTAAATTTAGTTGAAGAAGAAAACAATTTCTTGAAGGAAAAAATAAAAAACTTGAGGAGGAGAAGATGATATTGGAGTTGCATGTTGCAGATGTTGTCGATGATCACAAGATCAAGATGGATGCAATGCGCTTGAAGATTAGAAATATTAGAAAATATGCCATTCACACCAAGGCTTGGTATCATTATGCCGTTGGATCAGTTGTTACCTTGGTTGCGATTATGATCGCATTTGTTTTCGCATTGAAATGTTTTACATAGTTTCAATGTATGGTTTAATTAATTTAGATGCTCTGCAGAGCTTTATGTTGTTAGATGAGAACTATGTATGTACTTTGGTTTTTATGTGATGATGAACTTCTATTAATTTGGTTACTTAATTATCTATTCATGATGTTACGTAATGATTTTTGACACATTAATTATATATAATGCACGCAGATGAACCGGCAATGGATGTACGGTGACGTACACACCTCCGAGTACATTAAGGCGTGCATGATTTTCTCAAGTGGCTGAGGCAAACAAGCAGAATGGTTTTATGTGTTGTCCATGCCCTATATGTGGAATACGAAGTCTTAATCTGACCGAAAATCCTTCACACCCACCTACTTTACAAGGGTTTCATGCCACACTATAATGTTTGGACGAGAGCGGAGAAATAGGGGTTATGATGGAAGGCGACGAAGAAGAAGAGTACGATGACAACTATGTGCCTCCTGAATACGGTGATGCTCTGAACATCAAGAGGAACGAGACGATGTGCACGATGATGCTGCAACGGGCGAAGCTGCTGAAGATCAAGAGGAACGGACGATGTGCATGATGATGCTGCAACGGGCGAAGCTGCTAAAGATCAAGAGGAAACAGATGATGTGCTCGATGATGATGATCTCCGCCGGGTCATTGTCGATGCAAGGACGCAATGCGAAAGTCAAAACGAGAAACTGAAATTCGATCGCATGTTAGAGGATCACAAAAAGGGTTGTACCCCAATTGCGAAGATGGCAACACAAAGCTCGGTGCCCGTCTTTGGAATTGCTGCAGTGGAAGGCAGAGAATGCTGTGCCTGATAAAGGATTTGAGAAGCTACTAAAAATATTGAAGAAGAAGATTCCAAAGGATAACGAATTGCCGGACAGTACATACACAGCAAAGAAGGTCGTATGCCCTCTAGGATTGGAGGTGCAGAAGATACATGCATGCCCTAATGACTGCATCCTCTACTGCGGTGCATACAAGGATCTGAACGCATGCCCGGTATGCGGTGCATTGCGGTATAAGATCAGACGAGATGACCCTGGTGATGTTGACGGCGAGCCTCCCAGGAAGAGGGTATACAGACTCTAATTACATCCCCTACAGGGGACACAGTCCGATACGTATTACAAGTCAGGTATACAGACTCTAATTACGCAGCCGAATATGAGGCACTACTGCATGGTCTTCGGATGGTTGTTTCTATGGGCATACAATGTTGGAACTTCGCCCACAGGATCGATCACATCAAATCACGACGAAGACGCGCACACGATAATTGATAGCCAAGGGCCCTTGTCGTGCACTTTGTTTCTCTTTATTTTATTTTATGTTTTCTCGGTGATATAATAGCTACACTCTTCCTGTATATATATACACGCAGGACCAAGACCAGCCGACCCAAACCTCACGTGCCAGAACCTAACTCTGCACGGACATACACACCACATCCAACTCCAACTTGACTCCTAAGGTGATTATTACTACTAGGACTCAAACTCAACTAGACACGTACAACAACCTAGCACGTGTACTACTTGGACTCTGACCAGACAACACTTGACCCAAGACGAAGGACTACACGTCCTAGCATAGTTTGTACACTCACTACAAACTCAAGATTACTCTAACATTCTCTCCCTAATCTTGACTCCATGTCTTCTGTGCTTCTTCTGATCTTGGCTTGTTGATGATTAAGTTGTGTTTAGCATGCGCTTAGTGCTAAGAGTCAAAGTCCAGTTGGAGTACTAGTGGGTTACGTACGTGTCTATTGCTATGTACTAGTCCTAGAAGTTGCCGTGAGTCAGCTCATGAGTCTGGTACGTGTAGGAGATTAGGAGTCCAAGTTATTGGTATTGTTTAGCGTGTCCGTGTATGCTTTTGGATTCCAAAAGCATGTTCGTGTAAGATAGGCTTTGTGTTGGGTCGGTTGGTTCTGCATATTTATATGCACGGCACGGCCGGTTGATTGTATCAGGTAGTGGAAAAAAAAGGGGCACGACACGTGCCCTTGGCCAAAGTTTTTCATGTGCGTGTTCTTCGTCTACTTTGATGTGATCGATCCTGTGGACAGAAATCCAACAAGCTCGAGGTACGCGGGGATTCAAATCTCGCGATATCCCAAATAATGGAGAATTTGATGCAAAAGATCCAAAGATGACAGCTTACCGCAATGCCATGCTCGAAATATCAGCTCGGTTCGAGGGGCTCGAGTTCCATCATGTGGCCCGAGACAGTAACCAAGCAGCAGACATCCTTGCTCGAATGGGAGCTAAACGCGACCCCGTCCCGCCTAAAACCTTCGTGGAAAGGCTCTTCAAACCATCCGTGGTATGGCAGGACGAGAGCGGAAACACCAGTCCAGTGCCGATCACGGCCCCAGATGTCGAACATGATTCAGACATCATCGGGGGCTCGGGACCGAACCAACGCCTTCCGCACATGTAATCATGGCGGTAAGCGCTCCATGGACCAAACCCTTCCTGTCCTACCTTAATAGGCAGGAGCTCCCTGAGGACCAGAATGAGGCTCGTTGCATCGTTCGACGCTCGAAAACCTACAAGGTTAATGAAGGAGAGCTCTACAAGAAAAGTACTACCGGAGTCCTTCAAAGATGTATCTCCGAAGAGGAGGGGCAGCAGCTCTTGGCCGAAATCCATGCTGGTCTTGGTGGCCATCACGCTGCAGCTCGGGCCCTTGTAAGTAAAGCCTTCCGTACTGGTTTTTTCTGGCCTACGGCCTGAGCTGATGCACAGGACCTCATTCAATGATGTGTCGGATGCCAGCCTTTCGCCAATCAAAGCCATATGCCGCCTATTGCCCTACGAACAATCCCCATTACGTGGCCTTTTGCGGTCTGGGGGCTGGATAGGGTCGGACCCCTTAAAGGGGGAAGCCATAAGAAAAAATTCCCGCTGGTTATGGTAGATAAATTCACTAAGTGGATATAGGCCAAACCAGTTAAAACGGCTGAAGCCGTACCGGTGATAGATTTCGTATCCGGCGTCGTACACCATTATGGTGTCCCACATGGCATCATCACCAACAACGGCTCTAACTTTAGAGCCGACGAGGTAAAAACTTGCTACAAAAAAATACACTTCTGTGATGATACGTGTTTGTCACAGTAGGTCACGTTTTCTGTCATGCATGTACATCCAAGACAAATTTATGACAGAATTAAGATAGTCATACCTGTGTTGTCGTAGAAGTGTTCCATGACATTACCAAATTTATCATCACGGAAGTGTCCACTTCCATGATGATAAATCGCGCAAGTTACAACAACAAACACGTTAAAGAAACAGGTTTAAAACATACCTGTTGCGCCATTGGAGTTTCAGTTGCATCCTTCAAATTTGAAATTAGTTGGTATGAGTAAATACAGTGATGCAAGAGCAAAGTAGTATGAACCATAGCTACGAAACCTGACCTGAGAACAATTCCTCTTCTGCTTTAAGCGTTGACTTGGGGTTTGGAGTGGTGGACCTCGTGCTTTGGGCACTGCTGTTGACTTACTAACTTCTCGTGTTTGGGTGCTCTATGGTGGAGACGGTGCTGTGTCAACGGGAACTGGGTTACTATCTGCTGGGGTTGGGGTTAGAAGGGGTGTGATACGTCTCCAACGTATCTATAATTTTTGATTGCTCCATGCTACTTTATCTATTGTTTTGGACTATAATGGGCTTTATTTTCCAATTTTATATTACTTTTGGGACTAACCTATTAACCGGAGGCCCAGTCCGAATTGCTGTTTTTGCCTTTTCAGATTTCAAAGAAACAAAATATCAAGCGGAGTCCAAACGGAATGAAACCTTGAAACGTGATTTTCTCACGAGCGTGATCCGGAGACTTGGACCCTCGCCAAGGAACCAGAGAGGCGGTCACGAGGGTGCCCCCCCCTAGGGCGCGCCCCCCTGCCTCGTGGGCCCCTCAAAGCTCCACCGACGCACTCCTTCCTCCTATATATACCTACGTACCCCCAAACGATCATAACAGGAGCCAAAAACCTAATTCCACCGCCGCAACTTCCTGTATCCACGAGATCCCATCTTGGGGCCTGTTCTGGAGCTTCGTCAGATGGGGCATCCACCATGGAGGGCTTCTGCATCAACACCATAGCCTCTCCGATGAAGTGTGAGTAGTTTACTTCAGACCTTCGGGTCCATACACTACTAGGGAAAACCTTATACACAGAAGTTTATCAGCAGCGCGGTCTAAAATGAGGCGCTACTACTAATTAGTAGTAGGGAGGGGTATAAAACTCACGCTACAACTAAGTTGATAGTAGTAGCGAGGGTAATAAACCCGCGCTACTACTAAGTGGTCTGCACCATGCCCCTCGGGAAAAAACCATAGTAGTAGCGTGGGGTATAAAACCCGCGCTACTACTAAGTTGATAGTAGTAGCGTGGGATATAAACCCTCGCTGCTACTAAGTGGGCCTCCACTTTTGCACCATCAACCCCGGCCCGATCCACTCCCACCCCATCACTCTCTCTCTCATCCCTAAAAAACTCTCTCATGCCGGCTCCTCTCCCCACGATCTCCTCGCCGCTGCCGCCACCCCATCCCCCACCCCACATCTCTCTTTCTCTCTCTCGACAGCACTCGAGCAAATCTCCGACGATGGGCCTCCTCTATTTCGGCGATGGTGGAGGATTCTAGCACACGCGGCGAGGCATCCGTCCTTCCATGACGGCCTGATGGGCGGAGCGAGGTGGCACGGCATCCACGGCCTTCACCCCCAGCGGCGGCATGCATCGAGGAGTCGGGGGCTCTAACATGAGGCGCAGCACCGCTCTCCCCTGCACGGCGGCAGTGGCCTCCCACCGGTGGCAGTTACGGATTTTCTCGCGGCAGATCTGAGGTCAGCGGGTCTCCGAGGCCCCGGGTGGTGGTCGCGGATTCCGACGCAGGGGATGGTGCGGGCTGCGCGTGGTGGTGGGGGACGCCGACGTGCTGCGCTCTGGTTTGTTTTCTCGCCGATGCGGAGCTTGCTGCACGGACTGCCCAGCCCAGGCGTTGGCAAAGTCTCGTGTCATGGTAGCCACTACTTCTGCTGATGCGTGTGCGGCCTGGTATTGTCACTAGTTTCTGATGATAGCATTTGTAGCGTACAGACATTAAAACCATGACGATTCACCACTACTTCTGCCTCCCATTTTAGTGTCAATTGATTCTGGTCCGTTTTTTTTTTGACCAGGAACAGTAGGAAAGGCTCCTACTGTGTTACTATATTATAATAATAATAATGTTGTACAATGGGTATTTACATGATGGGGGGGAGATATAAGTTGCCAACTTTGTGGCAAGTAGCACTAAGAAAAACAAAAAGAAGCCACTAAAGGTAGTGCACAAGGTTCAACACAAGGAGCCTATGCTCCTCCTTGACTCTATGTTGAAGAAGTCCAAAGTCTCTCTTGAATCTGTCCAGCCAGGAGGTGAGAGAGGGTGTTATTGCTCGGAAATACTTGTTATTCCTTTCCTTCCAAATACTCCAGGCTGCCACAATGAATTTCTCAAGGAACAGAGGGGTGGGCTGAGAGTTTCTGTGATCTTCAACAGCTTGTATTCGGCCAAGGAAAGTTCCCAATGAAGCCCAAGTTTGGCCCAACAGAGTTTACTGAAAGTGCATGTGAAGATCATATGTTCCACCGTTTCCTCAATGTTCAAACCACATAGGAGGCAGTTGTGGTCATCTCCAATGTTGTAGTGCCTCCGTTTCAACATGTTCCGCGTATTGAGCCTGTCATGGAAGAGCAACCAAGCAAAGACTTTCAACTTCGTCGTGCATTTTGAATCCCAAATCCATCCAAATATCTGTTGCACATGGACATCTTTGAAGAAGAATTTGTAGTAGTCCGTTGATTTGTAGATGGTTTTACCCCACGTGTAGTGCCAAATATCCGTGGAAGACGAGGATGGTTGTAGACGAGCCGTAATAATCTGTAAGTCTCTAACCTCCCCAAGGGCTTGAGGGGTCAAGGGTAGGTGAAACGTTTCTTCCAGCGAAGTTATTCCCAGGAACTTTTTGACCGAAACATCCTCATCGAGAGAGTGAGAGAAGGCCCTAGGATGGGAGTCTTGCAGAATTTGCCCTGACCATAGATCTTTCCAAAACAAAGCCGTGGTGCCACACACAATATTGATTTGAGAAATCCCATGAAACTTAGGTGTGATCTTGAGTCCCCTTCCACCAAAATGAGCCGACTGGATCCGAGGCATGAGGAATTTTTTGGGTGTAATAGGAGTCCCATGTGAGTTGCACCCAGGGTATATCCAACTTGTTATAGAACTTGTGTAGGAACTTCAGAAGCAAAGCTTCATTCTGTACACGAAGGTTAAGCACTCCCAGTCCTCCCTTCTTTTTAGGTTTGCATACCATGTCCCAAGCCGCCAGAGAGTTGCACTTATCACCTTGTTCAGTCTTTTTAATCCATAGGCATCGACGCCTAATTTTGTCTAAGAGCTCAATGAGTTTTGGTGGAAAATGTAGCGTGCACATGGCATAGATGAGAAGTGAGGTAACTGTGGAGTTGAGAAGGGTCAGCTTGCCAGCATGGGACATAAGGGACAACGTTGACGGCAAGCTTCGTTCAACCGTGCTGACTAGGGGCATAAAATCCTGAAGTGTAGGTCGAGACGTGCCCAGTGGAAGCCCTAAGTAGGTGAAAGGCATGGATCCAATTGTACACTCAAAGATAGCAGCAAGATGGGCAGCTAGATCATCCTCCAAGTTTATGGGAATTAGTGTGGACTTATGGAAATTGATTTTAAGGCCGATGGACTGAGCATATTTGGTGAGGATGTCTTTAATGATCATTGCTTGTCGAGGGCAGGCAGGCATAAGCAAGATTGTATCATCGGCATATTGGACAATTGGGTAGTCCATGTGACCCGTGGCAGGGAAAGGTAGTTGAATTCTGCCCTCTCTATAAGCTTCGTTAATGGCCGATTGAAGGAGGTCGGCAGCCAACACAAAGATTAGCGGAGATAATGGGTCGCCCTGCCTAACCCCACGCTTGCAATGAAACTGTCTTCCAGGAACACCATTTAGGAACACCGAAGATCGGCCCGAGGAAAAAATAGCCTTTATCCAGGAAAGCCATTTGTCATTAAAGCCCATATGCTTCATGATGTTGATCATGGGATCGTGCTCAATTGTGTCGAACGCCTTAGCAAAATCCAACTTAAGTAGAACAATCGGTCGCTTGGAGGCTTGGCATTGGTGAATGTATTGAAATGTCCACGCAAGACAATCCTGTATAGATCTCCCACGGATGAATCCATATTGATTACGGTGGATAATTTGCAAAATGACTTTCTGGAGACGGTTAGCCAAAAGTTTGGTAATGATCTTAAGACAGCAATTGAGTAAGGAGATTGGCCTATAGTCATTAACTGTGGATGGGGAACCATTCTTCGGGATAAGAGTACTCAGTCCATCATTAATGCTCTGGAGGTTAAGTGTTCCTGCATGGAATTGATCATAGAGGGTGTAGAAATCATTTTTAATGATTGGCCAGCAAGCTTTAAGAAAAATACCACTAAAACCATCCGGACCAGGTGCCCTATCGCCTGGCATCTCTTTAACCACCAAGTCAATTTCTTCATGCGTGAAAGGAAGCGTGAGGTGATCCAAGTTAGCATTGTGCCTGATTAAAGACGGGAGATCAAAGTGCATCTGAGTAGGGCTAGAAGTGCCTAGTCTGTCCGAGTATGCATGAAAAAGCAAGGCCTCCTTCCCATTATGATCTTCCACGACTAATCCCTCCGGAGTTTGCAGGGTAGCAACGTTGTTTTTATGATATCTATCAGTAGCCATCGCTTTTAAGAACTTGGTATTTTCGTCACCAAACTTAACCCACCGGACAGTACATCTTTCTTTCCAATATCGTTTCTGATACTCCAAGAGCCGTAGGAGATGATTTTTAATAATCTTGCGAAAATTGTTCTCAGGTACTGTGAGAGGCCTTAGATTTTCCAATGCATCCAAGTCTTCCAAGGTTCTGTTGGTGTTTTCAATAGCCACCGATAATCTTGAGATATTTTTGCTCCAAGTTTTGAGCTCCTGTCGGAGCCGTTTGAATTTTCAACAGAGCACAGAAGCAGCATTCTGCACCGCAACAGGTTTATCCCAAACACTTTTAACCACGTCCATAAAGCCCGGGTGCATAAGCCAGAATGATTCAAATCTGAATAACTTGGCACGAGGGATTTTAGTCTCAATGGTGACCATGCATGGTGTGTGATCAGATGTGTGTTTACATAGTGGTTTGACCATGGTATTGGGGTAAATATTTGTCCAGTGCATGGAAGTGAAGAACCAGTCGAGTTACTCGAGGAGTGGATCGTGTTGCATGTTACTCCAAGTGTATAGCCTACCCTTAATGGGTAATTCCACTAGGTTTAGTTTGCGAATGATGTCGTTGAAGGTGGACATATCATTGACAACCCCCCTGGCTTGTTTCGATTATCTGGCCCTCTGATGTAATTAAAATCCCCAAGAAATAAGCAATCCTCATTTGCCTGAATGTCCCTGTCATATAACCACTGGGTATACATGTCCCGAGCAGGCCCATTACAAGGACCATAGATGTTAAAAAGTGTCCAAGCTTGGGAAGAAATGGTGCTAGTGAACTGAATGCCTAGAGCAAAATCTTCCTGGACTATAACCGAGCCTGAGAACATGGAGCTGTTCCAAACTGTGAGTAATCCACCCGAAGCCCCACGAGAAGGAATATAAGCAAATTTATCGAAGAGCTTAGGGCAGCAATTTTTAATAAACGCTAGATCGATAACAGGTTTTTTACTCTCCTGTAAACAAACGATGGCACACCCACTAACAGAAATCGCGTTCGACAGAGCTAACAACTTTTTGTCTGAATTTAACCCACACACATTCCAACATAGCACATTCCAGCTACGCAAAAGTGGCATAGAAAACCGTGAAGTTAAGCTGAAGATGAAGAGGAGCCTTCTAGCTGGCTATTGTGGATGGTAGCCGCATCTTCAGTAGCAAGCAGGGCAGCTTCGGTGAGCTCCTGAGGCGGGACAGCGCAGCGAGTAATACCAATTTCCTGCACGGTGCGGAGAGGAGTAGGTGGCGGGGCCTGGACCATGATTGCAGAGCTGGAGGCTGGAGTAACAGAAGGTATCACCCTAGGCTTCACTTTGGATACAGGAGGACGTGATAGTAGTCCTGGGATAGTAATTGATTTGGGATTTTGGATTTGATTCACTATTGGACTGATGCTACTTTTTCAGTTGTGTAAAAACAGAGCAAATTATCACCAACTGACATGGCAATTTTACAATCTTTTTATAGCTATCATCTTTTTTTAGTAAAACTAGGCCAATGCCCATGTGTTGCAACGGGAAGAAGAAATGTTATATGAGTGATACAACATCATCATGTACTTTATTTGGCTATCAAGAATTAACTCAAGAAAATACTTTATTTGGCTCTATACAACATCATCATGTACAATGCACATATCTATTTAAATAAAAATATTTCTTCATATCTACCTCCTAATACATTGCTCTTACAAGGTCAAAAACCTAATGCTTTTCCAAAATATATCTACTTATCTGAAAAAACATTCTGGAAATCCTTCCACATGTTTGAGTCAAAAACTGAAACCGCCATAATTATCCAATTAAGTGCAAGTGGAAGTCGACGAATTCATAAGCAATACATTCCCGATTAAAATTCAACTCACATGTGCCAGAATCCTCCACTTCTGAGTCACAACTTAGAATAGAGAGTAATGCAAGAGATAGGAATCCATGTGTGTAGCGATTTAACAAGCAATTTAAAGTCAAAATCATCAGGATCAATAGCTTATCTATCCACCCTGTTATGGTCCACGCTGTCCTTGCAGCAATAAGTGTACGAAAGAAAAATAAGAGTGCTGCTTGGCTGCACCTTGTGCTCACGTCCAAACTTTAGGTTCAGAAAAGAAAAGCTAAAAAAGAATTTAGCTCATGCAAGTGTCACCACACAAATAGACTAATGACTGATATGCTATTTTAACCAATGTCGGGCATTTCGTCAAGCATGTAGTGCACAGTGAGATATAGCAGGCACACATCGTCTCAGAAACCACTTCTCCCTCGGACAGACCTAGGTCCAGCATCTCAACAACCAAGTGATTCATATTGGTATTGTGTCCCTAGGAGCGTTTGTCAGGATGCTATCTGTACCCAACGAACTGTCGATTTCTTCAGTTAAATTGCCAACACCTTCAGTTAAGGCTTGAGTAATCCACATCAACTCTTCGCTGCCGGTTGAAGCGTGGAAAGCTGCAAGTCGAGGTGGTACTAACAACAAGCGAGACCTTCAGCCACAACAATCAAGCAAGTGCTAGATCACAGGCTACACTAAGCAAGTAAATAATGAGTTTCTTGCGCATTAATCTATAAAATAGAAGTTCAGAACCTGCACCTCTAACTCTATGTCGATGGTCAACAAGCTCATTCTTTCGCGATGTTCGTTCACTTGCATGTGTTCCCTTGAAGATCAGTGTTATGTCTTAGATTCGGTTGCTTACTCATTTTGCTAATGCAGCATGTCCCCAAAAAAAAGGAGACATTACTTCCTTTGATGAAGCCTTTTCAGATCACCAGAGACTTCTCGACAAGTTGGTGTTGTATGGCCTGGTCATCCAGTTCCTCAACCCCAAAGGTCTGTTATTTATTTCCTTCATGGTGTCTCTGCATACTCGCTGCTTGCTTCTGCTTACCATGTGGAGGTGCAGATGGGGATTACTGACTTGTTTGTGTCTTGTTTTCTGCCGATGCAGTGCAAGCGTCCATCGCCGCAAACACGTGGGTGGTCAGTGGGACTCCCTAGACCAAGAGTATGGATCCATCTCACTTCTCTATCATTTGGCCATGATGATGATGATGCAAGTTGTAACATTCTTAGATTGGATTTATGGATGCATCGCTTTAATGCAACAGCTAACCCTCATTCGCATCCATTCAAGCGAGATCCACTGGTTGTTATTCCTTAATTATCCTAGTCAATCTGAACAAGTTTATAACATCTCTCTATGCTCCCGATTAGTGTTGTATCCCTGAAGCCATGCACTTTGGTCTTATAGTTCACAGCAAGTGGTCTGATGGGCCGTACTTTGTCCTTGTTGGTCTGCTTTCGTTTTGGAAAATCATCCTATAAGATTTGTGCTGTCCTATCGAGCAATTGATCTGATGGGTTGTGAGCTTTTTAGCTGTCCAGCATCACCCTATGGCAGATAATCATTTCTATTATGTGTTAATGCTTTCCATTTAAACTACTTAAAAAAACCAAAGAAATTGGATTCTTTTAGCAGTATTATCCTTTGAACATCTATATGAAATGATCTAAGTTTAAGTATATTTAGTTTTGAATATAACTAAAGGCAATTAATGTGAAAATTAGATATGTCCTATTACCTAGCAATATATAGTTCATCTAGGCTTGGTTGGCAATATATATTATCTAGACACTAATTTCATTTGTTTGTAGCTATTACATAGGTGATCTCTTGTTAATAGAAATCACTCACTTTTTGTTTTTGTATATTTATTCTCGTAGCTACTGTATATCACAACATGCAAGGAAATATATGTCTGCTGAAATTTAATTTTATTTGTTATTTGCTCTTTACAGAAATCTTGGTTTCATAAATGGGCGAAGCACATAAGGGAGAAGAAGATGATTGCAAGGATGGAGAGGGAGCAAATCATTTGGAGGGATAGAATGCCACTGTTTGGTGTTTTTATGCATTTTTTTGCTTTCAACTGTGTTTGCACTAGCTGGGAATAAGTGAATAGGCAATAAGTGTAGATGTATGGATATGCTCTAACGCACCTGGTTTACTATAAATCTTCGATTGGGAATGATGTGTAATGCTGCTGGTTTATTACAAATCTGGGCTTGTTTAAGTTGTTAGAATTGTATGCATAAAATGGAATTGACGGATTTTATTTTTTAATTCCTAATTAGTTAGTAGTAGCTTGGGGGTGAAATGGAGCGCTACTAGTATTCATGATACTAGTAGTGTGTGGTACTATAGACGCGCTACTACTATTTCGTTAGTACTAGCGCGGGTGACATCCGCGCTACTAGTAAAATGTTACTAGTAGCGCGGGTTACCCCGCGCTACTACTAACTATTAGCTGTAGCGCGATACTAGTAGCGCGGGTACCCGCGCTGCAAGTAGCCATTTTACCTGCGCTGCTAGTAGCCTTTTTCCTAGTAGTGATAGCTAGTAGCTAGATCGCTTCTTCTCTCTTTTTGGATCTCGATACAATGTTCTCCCCCTCTCTCATGGAGATCTATTCGATGTAATCTTCTTTTTGCGGTGTGTTTGTGGAAACCGATGAATTGTGGGTTTATGATCCAGCTTATCTATGAATAATATTTGAATCTTCTCTGAATTCTTTTACGTATGATTGAGTTATCTTTGCAAGTCTCTTCGAATTATCCGTTTGGTTTGGCCAACTAGATTGGTAGTTCTTGCAATGGGAGAAGTGCATGGCTTTGGGTTCAATCTTGCGGTGTCCTTACCCAGTGACAGAAAGGGTTGCAAGGCACGTATTGTATTGTTGCCATCGAGGATAAAAAGAACGGGCATTTATCATATTGCATGAATTTATTCCTCTACATCATGTCATCTTGCTTAAGGCGTTACTCTGTTTTAACTTAATACTCTAGATGCATGCTGGATAGCGGTCGATGAGTGGAGTAATAGTAGTAGATGCAGAATCGTTTCGATCTACTTGTCTCGGACGTGATGCCTATATACATGATCATACCTACATAACCTCATAACTATGCTCAATTCTGTCAACTGCTCAATAATAATTTGTTCACCCACCGTAGAATATTTGTGCTCTTGAGAGAAGCCACTAGTGAAACCTATGGCCCCCGGGTCTATTCTCATCATATCAATCTCCATCACTTTTATACTTGCTTTGTTCTTACTTTGCCTTTTACTTTTCACTTTGCATCTTTATACCAAAAATACCAAAAATATTATCTCTATCAGATCTCACTCTCGTAAGTGACCGTGAAGGGATTGACAACCCCTAATCGCGTTGGTTGCGAGTAGCTATCGTTTTGTGCAGGTACGAGGGTTTTTTTTTGCGTGGCCTCCTACTGGATTGATACCTTGGTTCTAATAAACTGAGGGAAATACTTACACTACTGTGCTGCATCATCCTCTCCTCTTCGGGGAAAACCAACGCAAGCTCAAGACGTAGCATGAAGGATTTAAAGCGCTGTTGTTGGGAGTCTCATAAAAGTCAACATACCAAGTACCCATCACAATCCCTATCTCTTGCATTACATTATTTGCCGTTTGCCTCTCGTTTTCCTCTCCCCCACTTCACCCTTGCCGTTTTATTCGCCCTCTCTTTCCCAATCTCCTCCTCTTTTTCCCGTTGCATTTTCCTCGTCTGTTTGTTTTCTCGTGTGTTGGATTGCTTGTTTGTCGCGATGGCCCTACCTAAATTTGGTGATCTTCACCTTAAAATGCTAGAGGAGATCGAAAACAATGTCAGAAAGTTTATGGTTTTGCAATTTGAGCATAATAATTTCTTTAGAAATGAGCTTAAGGAACAAAAGAGTTTTATGAGTTATATGAATAAAGAGCTCGATGATATGTCTAAAGAATTTGATGGTATAAGAGCCCAAATTGCTCGTCTTGAAAAGATGACCGCTAAAATTTCGGATATGCAAGCTACCTTAGTCAATAAGATGGCCGCTAAACCGAATTCCTATGAAAATCAAGATGAAGGTCTAAAAGTTATTGATGCGTCCCCTATTAAATCTTTGTTTTGCAATATGAATCTTGATGAAACTGAATATGATCTTCCTTTACCTAGAAGGCGTTCTAAGAATTCGGAGTTTTTAGATCTTGATGATGAAATTGATAAAAGTGGGATTGAAAGAAATAAAAATCTAGATGTTGATAAACCCACTATATTGGATCTCAAGGAATTTAATTATGAAAATTGCTCTTTAATTGATTGTATTTCCTTGTTGCAATCCGTGCTAAATTCTCCTCATGCTTATAGTCAAAATAAGGCCTTTACCGAACACATTGTTGATGCCTTGATGCAATCTTATGAAGACAAACTTGAGTTTAAAGTTTCTATCCCTAGGAAACTATATGATGAGTGGGAACCTACTATCAAAATTAAAATTAAAAATTATGATTTTCATGCCTTGTGTGATTTGGGTGCTAGTGTTTCTACTATTCCCAAAACTTTGTGTGATTTGCTAGATTTCCATGACTTTGATGATTGCTCTCTAAATTTGCATCTTGTGGATTCCACTATTAAAAAGCCTATGGAAGAATTAATGATGTTCTTATTGTTGAAAATAGGAATTATGTGCCCGTAGATTCTATCGTTCTTGATATAGATTGCCATCCTTCATGTCCTATTATTCTTGGTAGACCTTTCCTTAGAACGATTGGTGCAACTATTGATATGAAGGAAGCAAATATTAGATTCCAATTTCCATTAAAGAAGGGCATGGAACACTTCCCTAGAAAGAATATAAAATTACCATATGAATCTATCATGAGAGCCACTTATGGATTGCCTACCAAAGATGGCAATACCTAGATCTATCCTTGCTTTTATTCCTAGCAAGGGGCGTTAAACGATAGCACTTGTTGGGAGGCAACCCAATTTTATTTTTATTTTTTAGTTTTTGTTTCTGTTTAGGAATAAGTAATCCTTCTAGACTCTGTTTAGATGTGGTTTTATATTTTAATTAGTGTTTGTGCCAAGTTAAACCTATTGGATCTTCTTGGATGATAGTTATTTGATCTTGCTGTAATTTCTAGAAACTTTGCGCTCAGTGCCCGAATTGTTAAAAATCACCAGAAAGTGATAAAATATTGATTCCAATTTCTGCTGATCAATAAAAATATTGTCCAGATCTTCTAATTTTGGTAGAATTTTTTGACTTCCAGAAGTTTGCGTTAGTTACAGATTACTACAGACTGTTCTGTTTTTGACAGATTCTGTTTTGCGTGTGTTGTTTGCTTATTTTGACGAATCTATGGCTAGTAAAATAGTTTATGATCCATAGAGAAGTTGGAATACAGTAGGTTTAACACCAATATAAATAAAGATTGAGTTCATTACAGTACCTTAAAGTAGTATTTTGTTTTCTTTCTCTAACGGAGCTCACGAGATTTCTATTGATTTTGTGTTGTGAAGTTTTCAAGTTTTGGGTGAACTCTTTTGATGGATTATGGAACAAGGAGTGGCAAGAGACTAAGCTTGGGGATGCCCATGGCACCCCCAAGATAATCCAAGGACACCAAAAAGTCAAAGCTTGGGGATGCCCCGGAAGGCATCCCCTCTTTCGTCTACTTCCATCGGTAATTTACTTGGAGCTATATTTTTATTCACCACATGATATGTGCTTTGCTTGGAGCGTCTTGTATTATTTGTGTCTTTGCTTGTTATTTTACCACAATCATCCTTGATGTACACACCTTTTGAGAGAGCCATACATGAATTGGAATTTGATAGAATACTCTATGTGCTTCACTTATATCTTTTGAGCTTGATAGTTTTGCTCATAGTGCTTCACTTATATCTTTTGAGCGTGATAATTTTTGCTCTAGTGCTTCACTTAGATATTTTAGAGCACAGTGGTGGATTTGTTTTGAAGAAAATTGATCTCTCATGCTTCACTTAGATTATTTTGCGAGTCGTTAATGGCATGGTAATTTGCTTAATGATAATATACTTGGTATTCAAGATATGTGAAACTTTCTTTTGAGTGCGTTGAATACTAAGATAAGTTTGATGCTTGATAATTGTTTTCAGATATAAAGGTGATGATATTAGAGTCATGCTAGTTGAGTAGTTGTGAATTTAAAGAATACTTGTGTTGAAGTTTGTGATTCCCGTAGCATGCACGTATGGTGAACCGTTATGTGATGAACTCGGAGCATGATTATTTATTGATTGTCTTCCTTATGAGTGGCGGTCGGGGACGAGCGATGGTCTTTTCCTACCAATCTATACCCCTAGGAGCATGCGCGTAATACTTTGCTTTGATAACTTCTAGATTTTTGCAATAAGTATATGAGTTCTTTATGACTAATGTTGAGTCCATGGATTATACGCACCTTTTCCCATCCTTCCACTATTGCTAGCCTCTCTAATACCGCGCACCTTTCGCTGATATCATACACCCACCATATACCTTCCTCAAAACAGCCACCATACCTACCTATCATGGCATTTCCATAGCCATTCCGAGATATATTGCCATGCAATTTTCCATCATTCCGTTTATTATGACACGCTCCAACATTGTCATATTGCTAGCATGATCATGTAGTTGACATCGTATTTGTGGCAAAGCCACCGTTCATAATTCTTTCATACATGTCACTCATGAATCATTGCATATCCCGGTACACCGCCGGAGTCACTCATATAGAGTCTTATTTTGTTCTAAGTATCGAGTTGTAATTGTTGAGTTGTAAGAAAAATAAAAGTGTGATGATCATCATTATTAGAGCATTGTCCCAAGTGAGGAAAGGATGATGGAGACTATGATTCCCCCACAAGTCGGGATGAGAATCCGGACGAAAAATAAAAAATAAAAAAAAGAGGCCATAAAAAAAGAGAAAAGGCCCAAATAAAAAAATAAAAATAAAAAAATGAGAGAAAAAGAGAGAAGGGACAATGTTACTATCCTTTTGCCACACTTGTGCTTCAAAGTAGCACCATGATCTTCATGATAGAGAGTCTCACATTTTGTCACTTTCATATACTAGTGGGAATTTTTCATTATAGAACTTGGCTTGTATATTCCAATGATGGGCTTCCTCAAATGCCCTAGGTCTTAGTGAGCAAGCGAGTTGGATGCACACCCACTTAGTTTCTTTTGTTGAGCTTTCATATACTTATAGCTCTAGTGCATCCGTTGCATGGCAATCCCAACTCACTCACATTGATATCTATTGATGGGCATCTCCATAGCCCGTTGATACGCCTAGTTGATGTGTGAGTATCCTCCCACTATTTGTCTTCTCCACAACCACCATTCTATTCCACATATAGTGCTATATCCATGGCTCACGCTCATGTATTGCGTGAAGATTGAAAAAGTTTTGAAAATGTTAAAGTATGAAACAATTGCTTGGCTTGTCATCGGGGTTGTGCATGATTTAAATACTTTGTGTGGGGAAGATGGAGCATAGCCAGACTATATGATTTTGTAGGGATTACTTTCTTTGGCCATGTTATTTTGAGAAGACATAATTGCTTTGTTAGTATGCTTGAAGTATTATTATTTTTATGTCAATATGAACTTTTGTCTTGAATCTTTCGGATCTGAATATTCATACCATGATTAAGAAGATTTAGATTGAAATTATGCCAAAGTATCACTCCGCATCAAAAAATTCTCTTTTTATCATTTACGTACTCGAGGACGAGCAGGAACTAAGCTTGGGAATGCCTGATACGTCTCCAACGTATCTATAATTTTTGATTGCTCCATGCTACTTTATCTATTGTTTTGGACTATAATGGGCTTTATTTTCCACTTTTATATTACTTTTGGGACTAACCTATTAACCGGAGGCCGAGCCCAGAATTGCTATTTTTTGCCTTTTTCAGTATTTCGAAGAAACGGAATATCAAACGGAGTCCAAACGGAATGAAACCTTCGGAAACGTGATTTTCTCACCAAACGTGATACAGGAGACTTGTACCCTACGCCAAGGAACCAGAGAGGCGGTCACGAGGGTGGGCCCCCCCTAGGGCGCGCCCCCTGCCTCGTGGGCCCCTCGAAGCTCCACCGACGTACTCCTTCCTCCTATATATACCTCGCACCCCAAACGATCAGAACAGGAGCCAAAAACCTAATTCCACCGCCGCAACTTCCTGTATCCACGAGATCCCATCTTGGGGCCTGTTCTGGAGCTCCGCTGGAGAGGGCATCCACCACAGAGGGCTTGTTCATCAACACCATAGCCTCTCCGATGAAGTGTGAGTAGTTTACTTCAGACCTTCGGGTCCATAGCTAGTAGCTAGATGGCTTCTTCTCTCTTTTTGGATCTCAATACAATGTTCTCCCCCTCTCTCGTGGAGATCTATTCGATGTAATCTTCTTTTTGCGGTGTGTTTGTTGAGACCGATGAATTGTGGGTTTATGATCCAGCTTATCTATGAATAATATTTGAATCTTCTCTCAATTCTTTTATGTATGATTGAGTTATCTTTGCAAGTCTCTTCGAATTATCCGTTTGGTTTGGCCAACTAGATTGGTAGTTCTTGCAATGGGAGAGGTGCATGGCTTTGGGTTCAATCTTGCAGTGTCCTTACCCAGTGACAGAAAGGGTTGCAAGGCACGTATTGTATTGTTGCCATCGAGGATACCAAGATGGGTTATTTATCATATTGCATGAATTTATTCCTCTACATCATGTCATCTTGCTTAAGGCGTTACTCTGTTTTAACTTAATACTCTAGATCCATGCTGGATAGCGGTCGATGAGTGGAGTAATATTACTAGCTGCAGAATCGTTTCGATCTACTTGTCTCGGACGTGATGCCTATATACATGATCATACCTAGATAACCTCATAACTATGCTCAATTCTGTCAATTGCTCAACAGTAATTTGTTCACCCACCGTAGAATATTGATGCTCTTGAGAGAAGCCACTAGTGAAACCTATGGCCCCCGGGTCTATTCTCATCATATCAATCTCCATAACTTTTATACCTGCTTTGTTTTTATTTTGCCTTTTACTTTCCACTTTGCATCTTTATACCAAAAATACCAAAAAAATTATCTCTATCAGATCTCACTCTCGTAAGTGACCGTGAAGGGATGGACAACCCCTAATCGTGTTGGTTGCGAGTAGCTATCGTTTTGTGCAGGTACGAGGGACTTGTGCGTGGCTTCCTACTGGATTGATACCTTGGTTCTCAAAAACTGAGGGAAATACTTACGCTACTGTGCTGCATCATCCTCTCCTCTTCGGGGAAAACCAACGCAAGCTCAAGACGTAGCTGGGTGTAGCTGGTTCTCTGTCCAACTGGGTAGGGGTACAATCCGCGTGAGTCTGGGTTATGTGTGGTGGGACTAGTTCTTGGGCAGGTACAACTTTGGTTCTATCTCCATCGACATGTAGCATGATCTTATCTAAAGACCGTGTTTTTACTCCCACAGATACTTCCATCACCCCCTCTAATTGCAATGGCTGATAAACAAGAAAAGTAATTGAATGTACGGACATTGTAAGATAGACAGGTGCAATGGATAGTAGGGAAGAAAATAGGGCATGAAATAATTCACATTTATGTTGTCTAACCAAACAGAATAGCAGGACATAATTTCACATATATGATGGCTAATTAAACAGGATACCATGACACAATTTCACATGTATGATGGCTAACTAAACAGGATAGAATGACATACTTCAAAATATGATGACTATGTAAACAAGATGACATGATATAACTATACGATGTGTCTATTAAAGTGGTTGACATGCCATAAATCACAAACATGCCGTCAATGGAAACATGATGGCATGATATAATTCACGGATAGAATGACATAATTCAAAATATGATGACTATGTAAACAGGATGAGATGATATAACTATATTATGTCTTTAGAAAATGGGTTGGCATCCCATAATTCAGATACATGCCGTCTATGTAAACATCATGGCATGATATAATTCAAATATATGATTTATATACTAAGGAAGTGAGCAGAGGGCAATCGCATATATGATGTGTCAACTAAGGAGATGGCATTTAGTATCGTGTATATGATGTAAAAACTAAGCATTGCAATACAACATATGCATGATAGAGTAATATAATCCTTCCAAGTTTGAGCATACACCTCAGGGGGATAATAGGACTGGTCATCTGCCTCTGAATCCTCCTCTGAAGAGCTATCTGTAACTAGCAAGATATCTGCTTCAGCAGGTAGCATTGTCTGCTCTGAAGATCTTGTTTTCACTCCAGATTTCTCCATCACCAATTCAAATAGCTGATGCACAGGAAGAGCAGTTGAATATACAAACATTGTCGACAAAAGCAATGAGAAATACAAAAAAAGGACGGCATGATATAATTCACATATATGACGCTTGGCTAAACAACATGGCATTGCACAATTCACATATATAATGCCTTGCAACAAGATCGCATTGCATAATTCACATATATAATGTCTTGCAACAAGATGGCATTGCATAATTCACATATATGGTAATTAGACACTAAACAAGTGGCATTCACACAAAGCATGTCTAAACTAAGCAAATGATATAGCAATGAAAGATACCATACACACGATATGAGCAACATAACCCTGCCAAGTTAGAGCATGCACCTCGGGGGGGAATCGGACTGGTCATCTGTCTCTGAGTTCTCCTTCGAGGAGGTACCTGTAACCAGCAAGACATGCGCTTCGTTAGATAGCATTGTCTGCTCTGAAGACCTTGTTTCCACTCTAGATTTTTCCATGACCGTGCCGAATGGCTGATTCACAGGAAGAGTAATTGAATGTACTAAAATTGTTGACAAATTTAACACGTAATATAAAAATGATGTCATGATATAATTCACATATAAGATGACTGGCTAACCATGGTGGCATTGCAAAATTCAAAAATATGATGCCTGGCTAAACAAGATGGCATTGCATGATTCACATATACGATAAAGAAACTAAACAGATGGCATTGACACAAAGCATGTCTAAACTAAGCAGATGACATCTTTGATGTATATATTAAGCAATGCAAGGCCCCATATGCATGATATTACCAACATCAGCATGCCAAGTTAGAGCGAAGACCTCATGGGGTAAATAGGAGTGGTCTTCTACTTCTGAATCCCCCTCAAAACAGTTATCTTCCTCTTGATTACGATCCGAAATGGGTGGAGGGGGCTGCCTTTGCGCCCACCATGGAGCGACGTCTGCATGAAATTGTATTGCCACGCAAGGCTCGTCTCTTTTGTTCTACATGTTCAGTTCCATTGTGTACAATAACTGACATGCATAGGAATAAAACATAGTGAGATTATGTAAGGAGTGCATGCACAAATCCAGAGTGATGGTAGCAAACTGTGGATAGACCCAAAACCAATGATAGCAGGCAGATAATAGCTTTAGTTAAAAAATACAGATAATGGCTCCTTTAATGTTTTTTTGCACCAAACATGAAACTCATAGTAGACACCTGAGATTAACCAGATAATGGACAGATAGTACTGATTGCTGCCCCAATATGTACCCCACTGCTACCTCTTGAGCACTGCATTGGATTTCCTTGAAGAGGAAAGGATGATGCAGCAAAGTAGCGTAAGTATTTCCCTCAGTTTTTGAGAACCAAGGTATCAATCCAGTAGGAGGCTATGCGTGAGTCCCTCGTACCTGCACAAAGCAAATAACTCCTCCCAACCAATGCGATAAGGGGTTGTCAATCCCTTCACGGTCACTTACTTACGAGTGAGACCTGATAGAGATGATAGATAATATTTTTGGTATTTTTGTGATAAAGATGCAAAGTAAAATAAAAAGCAAAGTAAAAAAGCAAAGGCAATAATAAAGTGATGGAAGATTAATACGATGAAGATAGACCCGGGGGCCATAGATTTCACTAGTGGCTTCTCTCAAGAGCATAAGTATTTTACGGTGGGTGAACGAATTACTATTGAGCAATTGACAGAATCGAGCATAGTTATGAGAATATCTAGGTATTATCATGTATATAGGCATCACATCCGAGACAAGTGGAACGACTCCTGCCTGCATCTACTACTATTACTCCACTCATCGACCGCTATCCAGCATGCATCTAGAGTATTAAGTCCATGAAAACAGAGTAACACCTTAAGCAAGATGACATGATGTAGAGGGATAAATTCATGCAATATGATAAAAAAACCATCTTGTTATCCTCGATGGCAACAATACTATACGTGCCTTGCTGCCCCTACTTTCACTGGGAAAGGACACCGCAAGATTGAACCCAAAGCTAAGCACTTCTCCCATTGCAAGAAAAACCAATCTAGTAGGCCAAACCAAACTAATAATTCGAAGAGACTTGCAAAGAGATAACCAATCATACATAAAAGAATTCAGAGAAGATTCAAATATTGTTCATAGATAATCTTGATCATAAACCCACAATTCATCGGTCTCTACAAACACACCGCAAAAAGAAGATTACATCGAATAGATCTCCACGAGAGAGTGGGAGAACATTGTATTTAGATCCAAAAAGAGAGAAGAAGCCATCTAGCTACTAACTATGGACCCGAAGGTCTGAGGTAAACTACTAACACTTCATCGGAGGGGCTATGGTGATGATGTAGAAGCCCTTCGTGGTGGATGCCCCCTCCGACGGAGCTCCGGAACAGGCCCCAAGATGGGATCTCGTGGGTACAGAAGGTTGCGGCGGTGGAATTAGGTTTTTGGCTCCGTATCTGATCGTTTGGGGGTACGTAGGTATATATAGGAGGAAGAAGTACGTCGGTGGAGCATCGTGGGGCCGACGAGGGTGGAGGGCGCGCCCTGGGGGGGGGGGGGGTGGGCGCGCCCCCTACCTCGTGCCTTCCTCGAAGCTTCCTTGATGCAGGGTCCAAGTCTCCTAGATCATGTTCGGTGAGAAAATCACGTTCCCGAAGGTTTCATTCCGTTTAGACTCCGTTTGATATTCTGTTTCTTCGAAACTCTGAAATAGGCAAAAAAAAAAAACAGTAATTCTGGGTTGGGCCTCCGGTTAATAGGTTATTCCCAAAAATAATATAAAAGTGGAAAATAAAGCCCAATAATGTCCAAAACAGTAGATAATATAGCATGGAGCAATCAAAAATTATAGATATGTTGGAGACGTATCACCCACAACCATTTAAAAACTCAAGTTTCAGCATAAGTTTGGACCTGACTCGGAGTCTAGTAGGTGAAAATACGACGATAAACTAGCATGTCATCATATTAAGCTATGCATAACGTAAGTAGACACGGAAGAGTGCGACCTCACGTGTGGACCCGTGTAGTTCTCAAGGTCATCTGCTCAGTTGATGATGGTAATGCAGTTGTCGTGGCTGCCGGCGGCGGGGGAGAAGATCTGAGGCGGCGAAAGACAGTCTGGAGAGCGGATCCCTGCTGTGGTGAACCCTTCCGTCATTGGAGCAGCTGAGCTAGGGTTGAACACAGCACCGCAGGAGCAGGACAAAACACACAAGGTTTTCTTCGACACATATCTCTAACAGAAGTAATTGTTTAAGGGCTTGATTGGATTTGAGGATTCTAACAATGCAGGGATAGGAAATAGACAGGAATAGGATAGGAATGCACCTGGAAAACAGAGAATTTAAAAACACAGGATTTCTGCCAATCTGGGCGTTTGGTTCACAAGAATTGGAAGATCACAGGATGCAAAGAAGCATGGTGAGATTAAGTCAAACCACAAGAAAATGTACGGTTATAATGCTATTATGCTACTATCTCTTAATCTTGTGCTTCATGAATAGGAATTTGAAAAGGAGGACAAGTGGAAATTAAAATTCCTACGGTTTTTCTTTCAAGGAGACACTAAAGGAACAAATCCTACGGTTTTCCTTTGCACCAAATTCATGAAAAGTAGTACCATACGAAACTTTCCAATTCCTATGTTTCTCATTCACTTTTCCTTTCAAGCACTGGCGATTCTAGTAGGCAGGCTTGAGCAAGGAAAAGCCTACACTAAAAAAATGTTTTTGTGCTACTTCTATTTCTTTGGACCCAGGCCACTTCCCTATTAGCTCAACTCCCAGGGCCATCGAGAAATGCACAACTCAAACGCGCAGAGATAAATAATGATGGCATTCAAGAGAGTCCATCACGGATAGCTAATTTGCCTGGTACCTCACTGCTTGTCATATAGTAGGATAAAATAATCGTATTTCCCGTTACTCCATGTGCTTAGTGGACAATATATATAACATGTAGAGTAAAAAAGAGATGCAACAAGTGTACAACCGCTTTGGCGAAGCCATGTTGATCCCAGCGTGATTGGGTTGGCCGGTGAGGATGCTCCGGCTGACTTGGCTGTCGGAGGAGGGGAAGAAGCTCTTAGGCGTCTGGAGATGGAGCCCGAGGTACTGCTCCGCTGTGATGGAGGGTTTCATCGTTGGAGCAGCTCCGGTGAGTTGTACGACGCCGAGGCTGAAGCAGGACAAGAGACACAATGTTAACCTGAGTGGAATTCTAATAGCATTTCCAATAGATGACGTAAAATACATAACTACAAAGTGCTAGATTTAAAATACATCAACCGCTCATCTCTGAACTTAACTGTTGAAACTGAATTCAACTGTCGAAACGGAACTTAACTGTCGAAACTGAATTTTGCTGTCGAAACTGAATTTTACTGTCGAAACTGAACGCACTAGAGGTGAGGCTACACGTCAGTCGACTGACTTTTTTATCTCTGGTCAGTCGATTTTGCAGCCGTTGGATACGAAATCAAGGGTCTGCAGTGTTGGAAATATGCCCTAGAGGCAATAATAAAAGCATTATTATTATATTTCCTTGTTCATGATAATTGTCTTTTATTCATGCTATAACTGTATTATCCGGAAATCGTAATACACGTGTGAATACATAGACTACAATCGTCCTAGTAAGCCTCTAGTTGACTAGCTCGTTGGTCAACAGATAGTCATGGTTTCGACTATGGACATCGGATGTCATTGACAGCGGGATCGTCATTAGGAGAATGACGTGATGGACAAGACCCAATCCTAAGCATAGCACAAAGATCGTGTAGTTCGTTTTGCTAGAGCTTTTCCTATGTCAAGTATCTCTTCCTTAGACCATGAGATCGTGCAATTCCGGATACCGTAGGAGTGCTTTGGGTGTATCAAACGTCACAACGTAATCGGGTGACTATAAAGGTGCACTACAGGTATCTCCGAAAGTGACCATTGGGTTGACACGGATCGAGATGGATTTGTCACTCCGTATTACGGAGAGGTATCACTAGGGCCCACTCGGTAATGCATCATCCTAATGAGCTCAAAGTGATCAAGTGTCCGGTCACGGGATCATGCATTGCGGTACGAGTAAAGTGACTTGCCGTAACGAGACTAACGAGGTATTGGGATACCGACGATCGAGTCTCGGGCAAGTAACATACCGTCGACAAAGGGAATAGAATACGGGGTTGCTGAACCCTTGACATCGTGGTTCATCCGATGACAACATCGAGGAGCATGTGGGAACCAACATGGGTATCCAGATCCGCTGTTGGTTATTGACGTGAGGTAGTCTCGGTCATGTTCGCATGTCTCCCGAACCCGTAGGGTCTACACACTAAGGTTCGGTGGCGCTAGGGTTAATAGGAAGACAAGTATGTGATTACGAATGTTGTTCGAGTCCGGATGAGATCCTGGACGTCACGAGGAGTTCGGAATGGTCCGAGGTAAAGATTTATATATGGAAAGTGGTTAAACGGACTCGGAAAGTTTGGGGTATACTGGTAAAGTACAGGGGCCACCGGGAGGGTTCCGAGGTCCACCGAGGCCACCCCTCCGGGGGCACATGGGCTAAGTGGGAGAGGAGCCAGCCCCGGTGGGCTGGGCGCCTCCCACCTGAGCCCATGCGGCTAGGGTTTGGGAGGAGGAAACCTAAAGGGGCGCCCCCTGCTTGGGGGCAAGCCACCCTCCCTCCTCCCCTTGGGCCGCCGCCCCATCTAGGGTTTCCCCTAGATGGCGGCCCCCTGCCCTCTCCTCCTATAAATAGAGGGGTGGGGGAGGGCTGCCAACACCATTTGAAGGCGCAGCCCTCCCTCCCAACACCTCTCTTTCTCCACGCGAGCTTGGCGAAGCCCTGCCGAGAACTGCCGCACCAACTGCACCACGCCGTGCTGCCATTGAGTTGTCTTCCTCAACCTCTCCTTCATTCTTGCTGGATCAAGGCGGAGGAGACGCCATCGTCCCGTCGTGTGTTGAACACGGAGGTGCTGTCCTTTCAGCACTTTGGTCATCGGTGATCGGAATCACGTTGGGAACGTCTTCATCATCACCACTCTCTCGAACGCTTCCGTACTCGATCTACAAGTGGTATGTAGATGCAAACTCTCTCTAGTAACTCGTTGCTTAGTAGAACTCATAGATGGATCTTGGTGAAACCGTAGGAAAATTTTAATTTTCTGCAACGTTCCCCAACAGTGGCATCATGAGCTAGGTCTATCGTAGTTCTCTTTGCACGAGTAGAACACAATTTTGTTGTGGGCGTGGATCTTGTCAACTTACTTGCCGTTACTAGTCGTTTCTTGCTTCCGCGGTATTGTAGGATGAAGCGGCCCGGACCAACCTTACACGCATTTCCACGTGAGACCGGTTCCACCGACTAACATGCACTAGTTGCAAAAGGTGGCTGGCGGGTGTCTGTCTCTCCTACTTTAGTTGGAGCGGATTCGATGAACAGGGTCCTTATGAAGGGTAAATAGAAGTTGACAAGATCACGTTGTGGTTATTCGAGGTAAGAAAACGTTCTTGCTAGAACCCAATTGCAGCCACGTAAAAGATGCAACAACAATTAGAGGACGTCTAACTTGTTTTTGCAGCAATTGTCATGTGACGGATATGGCCAAGTTGTGATGAATGATGATATATTGTGATGTATGAGATCATGTTCTTGTAATAGGAATCACGACTTGCATGTCGATGAGTATGACAACCGGCAGGAGCCATAGGAGTTGTCTTTATTTTTGTATGACCTGCGTGTCATTGAAGAACGCCATGTAATCTACTTTACTTTATTGCTAAACGCGTTAGTCATAGAAGTAGAAGTAGTCGTTGGCGTGACAACTTCATGAAGACACGATGATGGAGATCATGATGATGGAGATCATGGTGTCATGCCGGTGACAGGATGATCATGGAGCCCCGAAGATGAAGATCAAGGAGCTATATGATATTGGCCGTATCATGTCACTACTTTATAATTGCATGTGATGTTTATTATGATTATACATATTGTTTACTTAGAACGACGGTAGTAAATAAGATGATCCCTTAGAACAATTTCAAGAAGTGTTCTCCCCTAACTGTGCACCGTTGCTACAGTTAAATCGCTTCTAAGCACCACGTGTTAATCGGGTGTGATGGATTCTTACGTTCACATACAACGGGTGTAAGCTAGATTTACACACGCAGAAACACTTAGGGTTAACTTGACGAGCCTAGCATGTAAAGACATGGCCTCGGAACACGGAGACCGAAAGGTCGAACACGAATCGTATGGAAGATACGATCAACATGAGAATGTTCACCGACGCAGACTAGTCCGTCTCACGTGTTGATCGGACACGGCCTAGTCGACTCGGATCGTGTAACACTTAGATGACTAGAGGATGTCTAATCTGAGTGGGAGTTCATTGTAATAATTTGATTAGATGAACTTAATTATCATGAACTTAGTCTAAAACTTTTGAATGATATGTCTTGTAGATCAAATGGCCAACGCTCATGTCAACTTGAACTTCAACGCGTTCCTAGAAAACCAAGCTGAAAGATGGCGGCAGCAACTATACGGACTGGGTCCGAACCCGAGGATCATCCTCATAGCTGCCAGAAACAATCGTCCTAGAAGGACCGCTAGGTGACGCTCCGTCGAGAGAACCAAGACATTATGAATGCTTGGCAGTCTCGTCTTGATGATTACTCCCTCGTTCGGTCGGCATGCTTTACACTTAGAATCGGGGCTCCAAAAGCGTTTTGAGCACCACGGAGCATATGAGATGTTCGAGGAGCTGAAACTTGTTTTCAAGCTCACGCCGGTCGAGAGATATGACATCTCCGACAAGTTCTATAGTTGTAAGATGGAGGAAAACAGTTCTGTCGGTGAGCACATTCGAAGATGTCTGGTTGCACAACCGTATGACCCACTGAATATTAACCTCCCGATGAGGCGGTCATTGACAGAATCCTCGATCGCTCCCACCAAGCTACAAGAGCTTTGTGATGAACTACAACATGCAGGGGATGGTAAAGACCATTCTGAAGTGTTCTCTATGCTGAAGTCAGCCGAGGTTGAAATCAAGAAAGAACATCAAGTGTTGATGGTCAATAAGACCACTAAGTTTAAGAAGGGCAAGGGCAAGAAGAACTTCAAGAAGGACGGCAAGGAGGTTGCGCGCCCGCAAGCAAGTTACCGGGAAGAAGTCAAAGAATGGACCCAAGCCTGAGACTGAGTGCTTTTATTGCAAAGGGAAGGGTCACTGGAAGCGGAACTGCCCCAAATACTTAGCGGATAAGAAGGCCGGCAACACCAAAGGTATATTTGATATACATGTAATTGATGTGTACCTTACCAATGTCGTAGTAACTCCCGGGTATTTGATACGGTGCCGTTGCTCATATTTGTAACTCACAGCAGGAGCTGCGGAATAAGCGGAGATGGCGAAGGGCGAGGTGACGATCGCGGCGTCGGGAATGGTTCCAGAGTCGATGTGATCGCCGTCGGCACGCTACCTCTTCATTTACCCACGGATTAGTTATGAACCTTAATAATTGTTATTTGGTGCCAAGTTTGAGCATGAATATTGTATCTGGATCTCGTTTAATGCGAGATGGCTACTCATTTAAATCCGAGAATAATGGTTGTTCCATTTATATGAGAGATATGTTTTATGGTCATGCTCCGATGGTCAATGGTTTATTCTTAATGAATCTCGGCGTAGTATTACACATGTTCATAGCGTGAATACCAAAAGATGTAAAGTTGATAACGATAGTCCCACATACTTGTGGCACTTTGCCTTGGTCACATTGGTGTCAAGCGCATGAAGAAGCTCCATGCTGATGGACTTTTGGAGTCTCTTGATTATGAATCATTTGGCACATGCGAACCATGCCTCATGGGCAAGATGACCAAGACTCCATTCTCGGAACAATGGGCGAGCAACCAACTTGTTGGAAATCATACATACCGATGTGTGCGGTCCAATGAGCGTTGAGGCTCGCGGAGGATATCGTTATGTTCTCACTCTCACAGATGACTTGAGTAGATATGGGTATGTCTACTTGATGAAACACAAGTCTGAGACCTTTGAAAAGTTCAAGGAATTTTAGAATGAAGTAGAGAATCAACGTGACCGAAAGATAAAATTCTTACGATCAGATCGTGGAGGAGAATATTTAAGTCACGAATTTGGTACACACTTAAGAAAATGTGGAATCGTTTCACAACTAACGCCGCCTGGAACACCTCAGCGTAACGGTGTGTCCGAACGTCGTGTCGCACTTTATTGGATATGGTGCGATCTATGATGTCTCTTACTGATTTACGCTATCATTTTGGGGATACGCTCTAGAGACAGCTACATTCACTTTAAATAGGGCACCGTCTAAATCCGTTGAGGCGACACCGTATGAATTATGGTTTGGGAAGAAACCTAAGCTGTCGTTTCTAAAAGTTTGGGGATGCGATGCTTATGTCAAGAAACTTCAACCTGAAAAGCTCGAACCCAAGTCGGAAAAATGCGTCTTCATAGGATACCCTAAGGAAACCTTTGGGTATACCTTCTACCTTAGATCCGAAGGCAAGATCTTTGTTGCCGAGAACGGAACCTTTCGGAAAAGAGTTTCTCTCGAAAGAAGTAAGTGGGAGGAAAGTAGAACTTCGATGAAGTACTACCTCTTGAACAGGAAAGTAGTGCAGCTCAGAAAATGTTCTGTGATGCCTACACCAACGAAGAGGAAATTCATGATGATGATCAAGGTACTTGGATCAAGTTACTACTGAACCCGTGGTCCACTAGGACACGTTCCGCACTGAGTGGTGCGGCAACCTGTCACGGAAATCATGTTGTTAGACAACGGTGAACCTTGAACTATGAAGAAGCGATGGCGGGCCCAGATTCCAACAAATGGCTAGAAGCCATGAAGTCCGAGATAGAATCCATGTATGAAAACAAAGTGTGGACTTTGGTGACTTGCCCGATGATCGGCGAGCAATAGAAAACAAATGGATCTTTAAGAAGAAGGCGGACGCGGATGGTAATGTCACCATCTATAAAGCTCGACTTGTCGCTAAGGGTTATCGGCAAGTTCAAGGGATTGACTACGATGAGACTTTCTCTCCGTGGCGAAGCTTAAGTCCGTCCGAATCATGTTAGCAATTGCCGCATACTATGATTATGAGATATGGCGATGGACGTCAAAACAGCATTCCTTAATGGCTATCTTAAGGAAGAGCTGTATATGATACAGCCGAAGGTTTTGTCGATCCTAAGAATGCTGACAAAGTATGCAAGCTCCAGCGATCCATTTATGGGCTGGTGCAAGCATCTCGGAGTTGGAACATTCGCTTTGATGAGATGATCAAAGCGTTTGGGTTTATGCAGACTTATGGAGAAGCCTGCGTTTACAAGAAAGTGAGTGGGAGCTCTGTAGCATTTCTCATATTATATGTAGATGACATACTTCTGATGGGAAATGATATAGAATTCTTGGACAGCATTAAGGCCTACTTGAATAAGTGTTTTTCAATGAAGGACCTTGGAGAAGCTGCTTACATATTAGGCATCAAGATCTATAGAGATAGATCGAGACACCTCATAGGTCTTTCACAAAGCACATACCTTGATAAGATTTTGAAGAAGTTCAAAATGGATCAGTCCAAGAAAGGGTTCTTGCCTGTATTGCAAGGTGTGAAATTGAGCTCGGCTCAATTCCCGACCATGGCAAAAGATAAAGAAGAGATGAGTGTCATCCCCTATGCTTCAGCCATAGGATCTATTATGTATGCCATGCTGTGTACCAGACTGATGTAAACCTTGCCGTAAGTTTGGTAGGAAGGTACCAAAGTAATCCCGCAAGGAACACCGGACAGCGGTCAAGAATATCCTGAAGTACCGAAAAGGACAAAGGACATGTTTCTCGTTTATGGAGGTGACGAAGAGCTCGTCAGTAACAGGTTACGTCGGCGCTTAGCTTCGACACGATCTGATGACTCTAAGTCACAAACCGGATCGTGTATATGTTGAATGGTGGAGCGATGGCTGGTGCAGCTGCAAGCAGAAGCGTCGTGGCGGGATCTACATGTGAAGCGGAGTACATGGCAGCCTCGGAGGCAGCGCATGAAGCAATTTGGGTGAAGGAGTTCATCACCGACCTAGGAGTCATACCCAATGCGTCGGGGCGATCAAACTCTTCCGTGACAACACCGGAGCTATTGCCCTTGCCAAGGAGCCCAGGTTTCACAAGAAGACCAGGCACATCAAGCGTCGCTTCAACTCCATCCGTGAAAATGTTCAAGATGGAGACATAGAAATTTGTAAAGTGCATACGGATCTGAATGTCGCAGATCCGTTGACTAAACCTCTTCCGTGGGCAAAACATGATCAACACCAGAACTCTATGGGTGTTCGATTCATCACAATGTAAACTAGATTATTGACTCTAGTGCAAGTGGGAGACTGTTGGAAATATGCCCTAGAGGCAATAATAAAAGCATTATTATTATATTTCCTTGTTCATGATAATTGTCTTTTATTCATGCTATAACTGTATTATCCGGAAATCGTAATACACGTGTGAATACATAGACTACAATCGTCCTAGTAAGCCTCTAGTTGACTAGCTGTTGGTCAACAGATAGTCATGGTTTCCGACTATGGACATCGGATGTCATTGACAACGGGATCACGTCATTAGGAGAATGGCGTGATGGACAAGACAATCCTAAGCATAGCACAAAGATCGTGTAGTTCGTTTTGCTAGAGCTTTTCCTATGTCAAGTATCTCTTCCTTAGACCATGAGATCGTGCAATTCCGGATACCGTAGGAGTGCTTTGGGTGTATCAAACGTCACAACGTAACTGGGTGACTATAAAGGTGCACTACAGGTATCTCCGAAAGTGACCATTGGGTTGACACGGATCGAGACTGGGATTTGTCACTCCGTATTACGGAGAGGTATCACTAGGGCCCACTCGGTAATGCATCATCATAATGAGCTCAAAGTGATCAAGTGTCTGGTCACGGGATCATGCATTGCGGTACGAGTAAAGTGACTTGCCGGTAACGAGACTAACGAGGTATTGGGATACCGACGATCGAGTCTCGGGCAAGTAACATACCGTCAGACAAAGGGAATAGAATACGGGGTTGCTTGAACCCTTGACATCGTGGTTCATCCGATGACAACATCGAGGAGCATGTGGGAACCAACATGGGTATCCAGATCCCGCTGTTGGTTATTGACTTGAGGTAGTCTCGGTCATGTCTGCATGTCTCCCGAACCCGTAGGGTCTACACACTAAGGTTCGGTGGCGCTAGGGTTAATAGGAAGACAAGTATGTGATTACCGAATGTTGTTGAGTCCGGATGAGATCCCGGACGTCACGAGGAGTTCGGAATGGTCCGGAGGTAAAGATTTATATATGGAAAGTGGTTAAGCGGACTCGGAAAGTTTGAGGGGTATACCGGTAAAATACAGGGCCACGGGAGGGTTCGGAGGTCCACGGGAGGGCCACCCCTCGGGGGCCACATGGGCTAAGTGGGAGAGGAGCCAGCCCCTGGTGGGCTGGGCGCGCCCCCACCTGAGCCCATGCGGCTAGGGTTTGGGAGGAGGAAACCCTAAAGGCGCCCCCCTGGCTTGGGGGCAAGCCACCTCCCTCCTCCCCTTGGGCCGCCGCCCCATCTAGGGTTTCCCTAGATGGCCGGCCCCTGCCCTCTCCTCCTATAAATAGAGGGGTGGGGAGGCTGCCAACACCATTTGAAGGCGCAGCCCTCCCTCCCAACACCTCTCTTTCTCCACGCGAGCTTGGCGAAGCCCTGCCGAGAACTGCCAGACCAACTGCACCACGCCGTCGTGCTGCCATTGGAGTTGTCTTCCTCAACCTCTCCTTCATTCTTGCTGGATCAAGGCGGAGGAGACGCCATCGTCCCGTCGTGTGTTGAACACGGAGGTGCTGTCCTTTCAGCACTTTGGTCATCGGTGATCGGAATCACGTTGGGAACGTCTTCATCATCACCACTCTCTCGAACGCTTCATCTCGATCTACAAGTGGTATGTAGATGCAAACTCTCTCTAGTAACTCGTTGCTTAGTAGAACTCATAGATGGATCTTGGTGAAACCGTAGGAAAATTTTAATTTTCTGCAACGTTCCCCAACATGCAGTTCCTCTTCAACCTCCACCCCACGAGCCGCCAGACACCACCGTGAAACAGCCCCCCCCCCGCCGTCTGCAAGCCGGCGGTGCACCGCCCGCGCCCAAAACACTCCCCACCACCGGTCCGCCGCCTCCCGGCCACCCTCTAGGCCCCCCCGTGCCGAGCTTTTTCTCCAGAGATCCCGAAGCCACCGCCCCACAACCGCCGGCTACCACCACCCCCACCCTGAACCCTAAGATAGATAGTGGGGTACCTCTCCGGCGAGCCCCCCTCCCCGTTGCGGCTGGTTCTTCCTTAACTCCGGCGAGCCCCCCACCACCTGAAAATCGACTGACCCAAAATCGATTCAGTCGACTGAAGTGCAGCTAAATCGGAGCAGCATCGCAAGCAAGAGCAAGAGCGAGAGCAGCAGCGCGAGCAAGAGCAAGAGCAAGAGCAGACCAGGCAGGGGACCGAGAGCAAGAGCAGAGCAGCAGCGCGAGCGAGAGCTAAAGCAGCAACAGCTCCTACTGATGTGGACGTCGCCATCGAGGGAGCGACGCCGTGGAGGAAGTGGCCGGCGACACTGGCGTGGATGGAGCCGCGCTATGTCGGCTCGGGACTAAGCGCCGGGAGCACCGTGAGATCGAATCAAGAAGAAAATGCGGCGATTAGTGTACAACCTCTTTGGCGGCGCCGTTTAGGCCGCAGCTTCATCCGAGGAAACCGTGATGATGCTGCTCTTCCGGTGGTGCAGGTGAAGACGGCGGTGTGGGAATGAAGGTGGCGTGAAAGACGAGGGGAACGTCGGGGCAGCTCCTTGGAGGTGGAGGACTGGTGGCTGAACCGGCGGGAAGACCAAATCGACGACGGATCCTCATCCGGTATGGTGGATGAGGGACGTCGAGGTGTTGCTGTGGACGACGTCGTCGGGGAAGAGGCTCCGGCTGGGTGGCGGACGGAGGAGGGTGTGGGGCTTCACGGGTTTTTGCAGCCTCGGTGTACGAATTGGTGGGCGGAAAGGATGGGAGTGGGAACCATGGCTTAGGGATGCGCTTGTTCGAAATGTGGGGTAAGTTACGAAAGTACCCCCACAAATTTGAGGCGGTTCTTTCGGTTCAGGTGTATCACGGGCATTTCGCCTGTCGGGATTTCACACGAGGTGAGACTTTTCGCGCGTGGTGTAATTTTGGAATAGCAAGGCGCGGGTTGAGATGGAGGGAGTTGTCAGAGCACAACGAGACAAAGATTTATCTTAAATATTTTGGGGTAACAAGGCGCGGGTTGAAGCGGCGGGAGTTTTGCAGCACGATAGACAGAGACGCTAGCTTGAAATTTCGGCATAACAAGGCGCGGCTTGAAATTTCGAGAGAACAAGCTTAACGTGTACCAAAAAAAAGACAATTTAGACTAGTATGATATACTACATACAATGTGTTTAACACACACAACACACACATACACCATTTAGACTAGTAAGGTACACGTGCATTGCACGCATGAGATTTGGCAACCAAATTATGAATAAATACCACATTAGCATGTAAGCCTTGAGTCATATATGCATGATGTAGATGCTCGTTTAATTCTTATAGTTCATTTAATTCAAAATGATCTAGGTTTTATAAGAAAGCTAATCTATTTTAAGATTCATGAAATTGTGCGTTGTAAGGCATAAAGTAAAAACAAATCATGTAGAAAAACATTTGGTCAATTCTGATACGGAAGATTCTAGAACAAAGAAGAAGTGCTTGTGTTTTGAGGTTTGTGCATTATGCTTAAATTCAACCATAGAGTCTTCTAGATTGTACATGTGGCAAAATCTAGTGGAATCTAGATGATATCCAACGGCCAGTAGTGCTCAAATTTGCCAGCTCTGCACCATTGGATTGGCCTCATCCAACGACCATCTTTCAAAGTTAAAGTTATCCCGACACTATATAAAAAATTTAAAATATAATATATATGTAGGGTTATAGATATAGATATGTGATGCGAAAGCCACCCATCATCTCCAATTAGAATAGTGTGTCCATGCACGGATGCAATGTGGCCAAATGATGTCTGCCATCGGTATCTCAAATTCAAACAATTCTGACCTTGTTCAATGTGTATACATTACAACATGCTTGTTTCCAAACCACACCGTGCAGATCTCCGTTATATTCATGCATGTATGGGTTTCAAACATCATGATCTCTTATTAAAATATTTGAATTCAACTTTACATTGATTATGACCTCACCTAGTATTTTACACCCACGCATTGGTCTTCTCTTTATAATTGTACCACTAACTTTCTCTCGTGCATGCGTGCACACACACTACCAGTCGGCATTATCCATCGCACAAATGCAATCTTTTTCTTCAGGTCGTTCTCCCATGAAGGCACACACACATACATCCCGCTCTCCATCATATCGGGCATTCTTTATCTCTCACGTGCATGCGCAACGATCGAGGTTCCTCTATGTGTGTGTGTATATAGCTAGGTCTTTCATATTTTTCCACATAAACCAACCAATCTATATATCTACTGAGGTCTCACCCTCTTTCCCACGTCCACATCGATCATTCTATACCTCTCTATATAGGATTATATATATACCTAATACACCCACATTAATTATATATATCCAACGCCCCCTCTCATCATCCATGCCTTCCGCTTCATCTCTCAGACGCGCGCACAATGGCAAAGACAGGGGGCAGCAAGGGCCCTGCCTCCCCCTAACATCACTATATATGGAGGCTAATATGAATGTGATCATTAGACAATTGCTGGTAAAAATGGTTTAACTTGATGAATTGGCCCTCCTCGTAAAGGGTTAGCAATGCTTGCCCCCCTAGCTCATGGGACATTTTTCATGGCTCCGCCACTGCGCGCAACAACGCACGTTCTCGCCCCCTCTCTCTAAATATCGATCTTGCAGCTGTGCACTCCTTCATAGTCTCCCTCCACTCGGCCCCTCGCACCATCTTCTAGCCCCCACCGGATTTTACCACATGTACAATCTAGCAGACTCCATGGTTGAACTTAAGCATAATGTACAAATCTCAAAACAATAGTGGTTCTCCTTTGTTCTAGAATCTTCCGTATCATAACCGCCCAAACTTTTTTCTAGTTTAATTGCCATTATTTGTTTTTACTTTATGCTTTACAACGCACAATTCCATGAATCATAAAACAGATTAAGGGCTTCTTTGATTCAAAAGATTCTTAAAGGAATTTTGGAGGATTCTAATCCTTAGGAATTTTTCCTATCTTGGTTGTTTGATTCATAGGATTGTAAACCATAGGAATTTTTCCATATGATTCATTTGCACTAGATTTCATAGGAAACATCCCATCCACTCAAACCTCTTTGAAAGAATTCTGCGTTTTTTCTATGCACAATCAAACACTCGTACAATCCTGTAGGATTCAAGACGACATTCCACTCTAATCCCATGTTTTTCGTATTCCCGCTTTTTGGAAATCCTACGAATCAAAGAGGCCCTAGGTTTTTTATAAAAACTAATTGATTTTGAATGAGATAAACTATAAGAATTAAATGAAGGTCTACATCAGGCATATATGACTCAGATCTTACATGCTATAGTGTGGTATTTATTCATTATGTGGTTGCAAAATCTGACGCGTGCATTGCACGTGTACCTTACTAGTACTTTGAGTATGTGCAAAACACAATGGCACACTACACTGTGTCTGTCTTAAAGTTCATGAAGCCACCTAGCACATGTGGAGGCGTTGTCGCGGCATCCTTGTGTGGATTGATCACAGTGACGTGCTGCTGGTTCCAGAAGAATGTACTCGTCCTCCCTGAGCCACACTGGCGGTACATGCACGAAGTGAAGATGTGCACGCATGCCACGCACGCACTCATTCCCTCGCACGCACACACGGGTACACAGGCGGACGCAATTTTTTACCAAGATCCACCCCATGTGATAATTTGATGCGTGTAAAGTCATTCACTTCACTGATGGTCAATTAATACAGTGCATGCAAATTGAGTGGACGTGAGGGAGGAAGAAAGACATTACTACTCCACTGCGCACATGCGAGTAGTTAAATCATGGGTTGCTAGTAGTACTTCCATTGCTCTCCTTCGTATTTTGTGCCAATTTTTTACAGTAACATAATATTTACGCATCTGAGCAGTGTAGACTACTTGAAATTTATGTTCCACTAAACTCATCGGGAGCCGTTTCGGGCCTCGAAACCAAAACCCATCAATTTATCTTTACCTTGCTCCCATCGCAATCGAAAGTACTAGTGCTTCAATTAAGTGCAAGCCTGCTCACACCTACTAGTACGTACCAAACCTGAACGTGTTCCCACTATGCAGGTATTAGTACTAGTGCTATCTAGTACTTAGGTTATAAAAAGGGGAACTACCTAACCAAAAATTACTCTACCTTTCCTCCTCATAAGTGCTTCTTCTTCGTCCGTCCTTGCCATGTCCGGTGCGCAGATCTCTAGGTCAAGAACTACTCGTAATAAGCGAGCGGCAACCAAGGCTGCGGAAAAAAAGAGAGGGCTCGCTGCCATGCAGAGACCTCGAAAGATCTCTCACGGGCTGGCAATGGCTCCTAGGAGCGCCCTAGCCGCAGAGGCGAACATGCCGAGCTGGCGGCGCTGGAGTGGTTATCCCTTGACGGCATGCCCGATCACCTCAACAAGCACCTCAATAAGCAAAAGGAGTTCATCCACGGCTTGGTGGAGCTGCTGAAGGAGAGTCTCGATGACAAGCCCGCTGAGCTCAATAAGTAGGGGGAGTTGACCGCCGGCCTGGTGATGCTGCTGAAGAAGAGCATTGCCTCGGAGAAGAAGGCGACCGGCGAAATCCTGCAGCTTCAGGAGGACAAGGCGAAGCTCTGCCACGAGCTCGACCTGCTGAAGGAGAAGAACGCCGGATGGAAGAATCTGCATGAGAGTAGTAGTTCCTTGATGAAGACGCTGCAGGCCCTCGTCATGGAACAGAAGGAGGAGTTGGCGAAGCTCCGCATCGAGCACCCGACTGTTGTCAAGGTACGTAATGCGGCCGTGGAACAGATGATGAAGGCTCGCATCGAGAAATCCTGCGTCATGGACAGAATGAAGAAGATGGCGGAGGAGACGCGCAAGGAGATGGAGGTCGTGGAGGCAAAAAAGAAGCAGTTACGACTCCGCGGCAAATTAGATCATTTGGGGTGATAATCTTCCTTCTTCTTTTGCTCCTATGTTTCTTCTCTTCCTTCGGGTGTTTCGCCGCACGTGTCATGTTCTCTGCGAGGCATGAATAGAACAATGCTAACAATGAGATGACTAGCAAATTAGATCATTTTTTATCGCCATATGGCACTGGGCTGTCGTGTTTTGTGCTCCTCCGTTGTACTACTACTTCAGTGGAAAACTTGAGTATACCACACGGTTCTTTGCTCCTCCTCAGGTCGTCGGCACATTTATACGAGCAGTCAAATCACAAGGCCCCGCCTTCGAGCAGTAATGAGCCGTCAAATCACAAAGGCCCTCGCCTCTCGTGAAAAGGAGTAGGCTAGACTGCCCCGCCCTCTAGCCTTCTAAAAAATGTATACATTTGTACAGTAGTAATATCGGTGGATTGCGCCATGGAGCAAAACTAACAAGATGAAATTAAAGAAAAAAGGTTGTACATATAGAGAGCGCTCGTCGCCAAATTATGCATATACTATATGACACTACCCACTATGAAGATACTAGTAACATAGACTAGTAACTAGACTATGTTACTCTCCACTATGACCAGCCAAAGTCGAGGCGCGGATACCAACAAGGGCCTGGTTGTGTCTATACTTGGACAACTCACCCGACTGCATGCGCACCAGGCAGAAGAAGCTTGTGTCGTGTTGGTGCTGTGTGCGGCCCACACATTAACAAAAACCTCGCGCCTCCATCTTAGCCAACGTGTTTTAAACTTCTCAATCTCAAGGCCAAGGAGCAACGTGAAACCTATGATAGAGCCAATTGGATGGTTGAGAACACTACAATTCGTAGCTATAGATGCGTGCGTGAGAGAGGACGAGTGCGTGCATGCACCTCTTCTCAAAGTACAAGTGTATGTGGGTGGCATCGACCTAGGGAGCAGTGATGGTGCGTGCGAGAAGTCCCGAGAGATAGGTGTAATGCGTCTGAAAAAAAGACTAGTCTATAGCTCGCCATGAGGCTATTCCTGTCGAACGCCAAGCGTAAGATATGTATCCGACGGTGCCAGTTTCTGCACGTACACAACAGTAGAAAATGAACTAGTACCATGGCATATGCTACACCACGGCCGAGAAAACGTGCCGATGTTATGCCATCCGGGAATAGTGCCGCACTTTGAAACTAGAACCATCAATAAATTTTGAGCACTTCTCGTCACATTCCAAATTACTACTACTACCATGCTATATTTAATTGTGAACCTGTTCACACCGATCACAATCTAAACGGTTTCCCACTTAGGAGCATATTAGTAGTACTCGGTTATAAATACTACTATGCTAAGATGACTGCACATTCCTCCTCAACTCCTCATCCACAAAAAACAATCAAGTCAATAAATCCATGGCTAGCGTGAGTTTTGGGTCGAGATATTTCCACCAGGGAGAGGTGAGCATGGAAGAGGAAGCACGAGAGATGTCCCGCCTGACCGCAAAAGCAGCCGACATGTCCAGCCGCGCAGCAGTAGCAGCACAGAGGTCCCACCATGCCGCCGAAGCAGCACGGAGGTCCCGCCGCACCGTCGATGTAGCAGACTGGTCCGGCCACGCCGCAGAAGTAGCAGAGATGTCCCGCCGCACACCCGAAGCAGCACCGAGGTCCCGCCGAGCCGTGGCGGCCTAGGAAAATTTCTCGCGGGCAGGCGAGGACTCTTACATGCGCATGCATGCGATGGTCTGATGTCTACTACACAACCTTTTTCTAGTAGACGTTGTTGGGCCTCCAAGTGCAGAGGTTTGTAGGACAGTAGCAAATTTACCTCAAGTGGATGACCTAAGGTTTATCAATCCGTGGGAGGCGTAGGATGAAGATGGTCTCTCTCAAGCAGCCCTTCAACCAAATAACAAAGAGTCTCTTGTGTCCCCAACACACCCAATACAATGGTAAATTGTATAGGTGCACTAGTTCGGCGAAGAAATGGTGATACAAGTGCAATATGGATGGTAGATATAGGTTTTTGTAATCTGAAAATATAAACACAGCAAGGTAGCAAGTGGTAAAAGTGAGCGTAAACGGTATTGCATTGCTAGGAAACAAGGCCTAGGGTTCATACTTTCACTAGTGCAAGTTCTCTCAAAAATAATAACATAATTGGATAACATAACTATCCCTCAACATGCAAAAAAGAGTCAGTCCAAAGTCACTAATAGTGGAGAACAAACGAAGAGATTATGGTAGGGTACGGAACCACCTCAAAGTTATTCTTTCCAATGAATCCGTTGGGCTATTCCTATAAGTGTCACAAACAGCCCAAGAGTTCGTACTAGAATAACACCTTAAGACACAAATCAACCAAAACCCTAATGTCACCTAGATACTCCAATGTCACCTCAAGTATCTGTGGGTATGATTATACGATATGCATCACACAATCTCAGATTCATCTATTCAACCAACACATAGAACCTCAAAGAGTGCCCCAAAGTCTCTACCGGAGAATCAAGACAAAACGTGTGCCAACCCCTATGCATAGGTTCATGGGCCGAACCCGCAAGTTGATTACCAAAACATACATCAAGTGAATCACGTGATATCCCATTGTCACCACAGATACGCACGACAAGACATACATCAAGTGTTCTCAAGTCATATAAGACTCAATCCGATAAGATTACTTCAAAGGGAAAACTCAATCCATTACAAGAAAGTAGAGGGGGAGAAGAAACATAAGATCCAACTATAATAGCAAAGCTCACGATACATCAAGATCGTGCAAAATCAAGAACACGAGAGAGAGAGAGAGATCAAACACATAGGTACTGGTACATACCCTCAACCCCGAGGGTGAACTACTCCCTCCTCGTCATGGAGAGCGCTGGGATGATGAAGATGGCCACCGGTGAGGGATCTCCCCTCCGGCAGGGTGCCGGAACAGGGTCCCGATTGGTTTTTGGTGGCTATAGAGGCTTGCGGCGGCAGCACTCCCGATCTATTCTGTTCCCCGAAGTTTTTAGGGTATATGTATATATATAGGAGGAAGAAGTACGTCGGTGGAGCATCGTAGTGCCCACGAGGGTGGATGGCGCGCCCTGGGGGGGGGGGAGGCGCCCCCCTACCTCGTGCCCTCCTCGAAGCTTCCTTGACGTAGGGTCCAAGTCTCCTAGATCATGTTCGGTGGGAAAATCACGTTCCCGAAGATTTCATTCCGTTTGGACTCCGTTTGATATTCCGTTTCTTGAAACTCAAATAGGCAAAAACAACAATTCAGGTTGGGCCTCCGGTTAATAGGTTAGTCCCAAAAATAATATAAAAGTGCATAATAAAGCCCATAAACATCCAAAATAGATAATATAATAGCATGGAACAATAAAAAATTATAGATACGTGGGAGACGTATCAGCATCCCCAAGCTTAATTCCTGCTCGTCCTCGAGTAGGTAAATGATAAAAACAGAATTTTTGATGTAGAATGCTACTTGGCGTAATTTCAATGTAATTCTTCTTAATTGTGATATGAATATTCAGATCCAAGAGATTCAAGATAAAAGTTCATATTGACATAAAAGTAATAATACTTCTATGTCCTCTCAAAATAGCATGGTCAAAGAAAGTTCATCCCTACAAAATCATATAGTTTAGTCATGCTCCATTTTCGTCACACGAGAATGCTCACATCTTGCACAACCCCGATGACAAGCCAAGCAATTGTTTCATACTTTAGTAATCTCAAACTTATAAACCCTCACGCAATACATGAGCGTGAGCCATGGACATACCACTATGGGTGGAATAGAATATGATGATGGGGGTTATGTGGAGAAGACAAAAAAGGAGAAGATCTCACATCAACGAGGCTAATCAATAGGCTATGGAGATGCCCATCGATTGATGTTAATGCAAGGAGTAGGGATTGACATGCAACGGATGCACTAGAGCTATAAATGTATGAAAGCTCAACAAAAGGAACTAAGTGGGCGTGCATCCAACTTGCTTGCTCACGAAGACCTAGGGCACTTGAGGAGGCCCATTGTTGGAATATACAAGCCAAGTTCTATAATGAAAAATTCCCACTAGTATATGAAAGTGACAAAACAAGAGACTCTCTATCATGATGATTATGGTGCTACTTTCAAGCACAAGTGTGGCAAAGGATAGTAGCATTGTCCCTTCTCTCTTTTTCTCTCATTTTGTTTGGGCCTTCTCTTTTTTATGGCCTTTCTTTTTTTGGGCCTTCTCTTTTTTTATGGCCTTTCTCTCTTTTTTTTATTCCTCACTTCGGACAATGCTCTAGAAAATGATGATCATCACACTTCTATTTATTTACAACTCAATTATTACAACTAGATACTAGAACAAAGTATGACTCCATATGAATGCCTCCGGCGGTGTACCGGGATATGCAATGAACCAAGAGTGACATGTATGAAAGAATTATATGAACGGTGGCTTTGCCACAAATACTATGTCAACTACATGATCATGCTAAGCAATATGACAATGATGAATGTGTCATGATGAACGGAATGGTGGAAAGTTTCATGGCAATATATCTCGGAATGGCTATGGAAATGCCATAATAGGTAGGTATGGTGGCTGTTTTGAGGAAGATATAAGGAGGTTTATGTGTGAAAGAGCGCATCATATCACGGGGTTTGGATGCACCAGCGAAGTTTGCACCAACTCTCAATGTGAGAAAGGGCAATGGACGGTACCGAAAAGGCTAGCAATGATGGAAAGGTGAGAGTGCGTATAATCCATGGACTCAACATTAGTCACAAAGAACTCACATACTTATTGCAAAAATCTACAAGTCATCAAAAACTAAGCACTACGCGCATGCTTCTAGGGGGATAGATTGGTAGGAACAGACCATCGCTCGTCCCTGACCGCCACTCATAAGGAGGACAATCAAAGAACACCTCATGTTTCAAATTTGTTACATAACGTTTACCATACGTGCATGCTAAGGGAATTGCAAACTTCGACACAAGTATTTCTCAAATTCAGAACTACGCAACAAGCACAACTTTAATATCACTACCTCCATATCTCAAAATAATCATCAAGCATCAAACTTCTTTTAGTATTCAATACATTCATAAGAAAGTTTTTACTAATCTTGAATACCTAGCATATTAGGAATATTTAAGCAAATTACCATGCTATTTAAGACTCTCAAAATAATATAAGTGAAGTATGAGAGTTCATCTATTTCTTCAAAATAAAACTACCACCATGCTCTAAAAGATATAAGTGAAGCACTAGAGCAAACAACAAACTACTCCAAAAGATATAAGTGAAGATCAATGAGTAGTCAAATAATTATGCAACTATGTGAAGACTCTCCCATTTTAAGAATTTCAAATCCTGGTATTTTATTCAAACAGCAAGCAAAACAAAATAAAATAAAATGACGCTCCAAGTAAAACACAGATCATGTGGTGAATAAAAATATAGCTCCAAGTAAAGTTACCGATGAACGAAGACGAAAGAGGGGATGCCATCCGGAGAATCCCCAAGCTTAGGCTCTTGGTTGTCCTTGAATATTACCTTGGGGTGCCTTAGGCATCCCCAAGCTAAGGCTCTTGCCACTCCTTAGTCCATAGTCCATCGAATCTTTACCCAAAACTTGAAAACTTCACAACACAAAACTTAACAGAAAATCTCGTGAGCTCCGTTAGCGAAAGAAAACAAAACACTACTTCAAGGTACTGTAATGAACTCATTCTTTATTTATATTGGTGTTAAACATACTGTATTCCAACTTATATATGGTTTATAAACTATTTTACTAGCCATAGAGTCATCAAAATAAGCAAACAACACACGAAAAACAGAATCTGTCAAAAACAGAACAGTCTGTAGTAATCTGTATAAAACGTATACTTCTGGAACTCCAAAAATTCTAAACTAAATTGGTGGACCTGAGGAATTTGTCTAGTAATCATCTGCTAAAAGAATCAACTAAATAGCACTCTCCAGTAAAAATTTGAAGCTAATCTCGTGAGCGCTAAAGTTTCTGTTTTTTACAGCATGATCATAAAGACTTTACCCAAGTCTTCCCAAAGGTTCTACTTGGCACAAACACTAATTAAGACAAAAAACCACATATAAACAGAATCTAGATGGATTATTTATTCCTAAACAGGAGAAAACGGTGAAGAACTAAAATAAAATTGGGTTGCCTCCCAACAAGCGCTATCGTTTAACGCCCCTAGCTAGGCATGATGATTTCAATGATGCTAACATAAAAGATAAGAATTGAAACACAAAGAGAGCATCATGAAGAATATGACTAGCATATTTAATTCTAACTCACTTCCTATGCATAGGGATTTTGTGAGCAAACAACTTATGGGAACAAGAATCAACTTGCATAGGAAGGTAAAACAAGCATAACTTCAAAACTTTAAGCACATAGAGAGGAAACTTGATATTATTGCAATTCCTAGATAATAATTTTCCGTAGCACCATGAATGAATTCAACAATATAACCAGCACCTAAGGAATTCTTTTCATGATCTACTTGCATATAATTTTTATTACTCTCCACATAAGCAAATTTCTTCTCATGAATAATAGTGGGAGCAAACTCAACAAAATAACTATCATATGATTGAAAATTAAGATCAAGATGACAAGTTTCATGGTTATCATTATTATTTAAAGCATATGTGTCATCACAATAATCATCATAGATAGGAGCCATGCTTTCATCATAGTAAATTTGCTCATCAAAGCTTAGGGGACTAAACATATCATCTTCATCAAACATAGTATCCCCAAGCTTGTGGCTTTGCATATCATTAGCATCATAGGTATTCAAAGAATCCATACTAACAACATTGCAATCATGCTCATCATTCAAAGATATAGTGCCAAACATTCTAATGCAGTCTTCCTCTAGCAATTGAGCACAATTATCGGAATCCTTATTTTCACGGAAGACATTAAAAAGATGAAACATATGAGGCATCCTCAATTACATTTTTCGTAGTTTTCTTTTATAAACTAAACTAGTGCTAAAACAAGAAACTAAAAGATTCGATTGCAAGACCTAAAGATATACCTTCAAGCACTCACCTCCCCGGCAACGGCGCTAGAAACTAGCTTAGTTGACGGGGTGTGAGTGTCGCTTACCTAGCCTCCCCGGCAACGGCGCCAGTAAAGAGCTTGATGTCTACTACACAACCTTCTTCTTGTAGACGTTGTTGGGCCTCCAAGTGCAGAGGTTTGTAGGATAGTAGCAAATTTCCCTCAAGTGGATGACCTAAGGTTTATCAATCCGTGGGAGGCGTAGGATGAAGATGGTCTCTCTCAAGCAACCCTGCAACCAAATAACAGAGTCTCTTGTGTCCCCAACACACCCAATACAATGGTAAATTGTATAGGTGCACTAGTTCGGCGAAGAGATGGTGATACAAGTGCAATCTGGACGGTAGATATAGGTTTTTGTAATCTGAAAATATAAAAACAAAAAGCTAGGAAGTGGTAAAAGTGAGTGTAAACGGTATTGCAATGCTAGGAAACAAGGCCTAGGGTTCATACTTCACTAGTGCAAGTTCTCTCAACAATAATAACATAATTGGATCACATAACTATCCCTCAACAGGCAACAAAGAGTCAGTCCAAAGTCACTAATAGTGGAGAACAAACAAAGAGATTATGGTAGGGTACGAAACCACCTCAAAGTTATTCTTGCCAATCAATCCGTTGGGCTATTCCTGTAAGTGTCACAAACAGCCCTAGAGTTCGTACTATAATAACACCTTAAGACACAAATCAACCAAAACCCTAATGTCACCTAGATACTCAAATGTCACCTCAAGTATCCGTGGGTATGATTATACGATATGCATCACACAATCTGATATTCATCTATTCAACCAACACATAGAACCTCAAAGAGTGCCCCAAAGTCTCTACCGGAGAATCAAGACGAAAACGTGTGCCAACCCTGCATAGGTTCAAGGGCGGAACCCGCAAGTTGATCACCAAAACATACATCAAGTGAATCACGTGATATCCCATTGTAACCACAGATATGCACGGCAAGACATACATCAAGTGTTCTCAAGTCATAAAAGACTCAATCCGATAAGATTACTTGAAAGGGAAAACTCAATCCATTACAAGAAAGTAGAGGGGGAGAAGAAACATAAGATCCAACTATAATAGCGAAGCTCGCGATACATCAAGATCATGCCAAATCAAGAACACGAGAGAGAGAGAGAGAGAGAGAGAGAGAGAGAGAGAGAGAGAGAGATCAAACACATAGCTAATGGTACATACCCTCAGCCCCGAGGGTGAAATACTCCCTCCTCGTCATGGAGAGCACCGGGATGATGAAGACGGCCACCGGTGAGGGATCCCCCCTCCGGCAGGGTGCGGAAACAGGGTCCCGATTGGTTTTTGGTGGCTACAGAGACTTGCGGCGGCGGAACTCCCGATACATTATGTTCCCCGAACTTTTTAGGGTATATGGATATATGCAGGAGGAAGAAGTACGTCGGTGGAGCATCGTGGGGCCCACGAGGGTGGAGGGCGCGCCCTGGAGGGTGGGTGCGCCCCCCTACCTCGTGCCCTCCTCGAAGCTTCCTTGACGTAGGGTCCAAGTCTCCTGGATCATGTTCGGTGAGAAAATCACGTTCCCGAAGGTTTCATTCCGTTTGGACTCCATTTGATATTCCGTTTCTTCGAAACTCTGAAATAGGCAAAAAAACATCAATTCTGGGCTGGGCCTCCGGCTAATAGGTTAGTCCCAAAAATAATATAAAAGTGCATAATTAAGCCCATAAACATCCAAAATAGATAATATAATAGCATGGAACAATAAAAAATTATAGATACGTTGGAGACGTATCATGGTCCATAGCCAGATGGATCAGTTCTCCGGCTGTGCGAGGTTGCAGGACGAGGCTACCAGCATCATCCGACAATTAGGGGAGGGCAATGCAAAGCTCCGAGGCGAGCGTGACCTGCTGAGGGCGAAGATCTCCGGAGAGGCGAAGTAGGAGGAGGAGACCGCTGCCTTGTTGCAGAGGACGGGTGTATTCATCAAGAAACTTATGGACGAGAATGCCATGCTCCGCATCGAGTGAAACAGGCTGGTGGAGGAATCCATGGATGCTGCCAAGCAGCGTATTAAGGACATGAAACTGATGAAAGAGATCATCGCCCGCCACGAGAACTAGTCTCTGCGACCTGCAACGCATAAAGAAAGTAGAGATCAGCAAGCCAGATCATTGTAAGCGTCTTCGTTCTTCTTATTCCCTTTTGTATTTCGGGCGTAACTGCATGTGGATTTTTAAATTATCTTCCTAATTATGTAAGACAATTATTATCCACTATCGCCGTCCCTATATATATTCATCAGTCTTTCTATAATTCGCAGTAGATGCTATATAGGTCCGTCGGATCTTACATCAAGATCCGTGCAAAATTTTCTTTTCAGATTTTCTTTTTTCTCTCTTAAATCTCAGTCGAGTGAGACATTGCCATGCCATTAAACAGAGGCTCGGGCGCCATTAATGAAGACCTTGGGACATAAGTGGACGGCAGATGGAGGTCAAAGGGCTCTCCTCCCGATAAGCACGCGCAGGGGACTAATCGCACGCCTCCCGTACTCAAATAGCTACCCTGCATGGCGCCTCCTAGCTAATAAAAAAAGGGAACGCGTGGCGGCACGTAAATAGTAAATAGAACGCCCACCGTTTCAATAATACTTGTGTTTTCGATTGTAACATGATAGCACTTGTTCCAAAATGACTTTGTTGATTGTTAATGTGTGCGCCTTCGTAAATCGGACAGCAAAATGACCACAGCATGTTGGTGCCATGTCATGACACCAAGCCAAGTTTCATGATTTTCATGCGTGTTTCGGATTTACAGGAATTAAAAAACCAAGTTTCTCAATGTTTCCAGCCGAGCCATGACGCCCAGATGTTTGAATTTCATTCCCATTTCTGGCATGGGACCTAGAAATTTACCCGAGGACACACATGTGATTTTTCAACCAGCTTTGGTGCACTGGAGCATTGCTTGTATTTAAAATTTGAAATTTGCACACAAAGTGACACGTTCCCTCTCAGAACCATGAGCCTTCTTGAGAGAAGCTCCGGTTTGCAAGAAACTTATACCAAAACTTGTTCCTACTCTACAAATTTTTTTACCACAACATGCTAGTACCATGACATGACACCATGCCAAGTTTAATGATTTTCAGGCGTGTTTTGGATTTACAAGAATTTTAAAACCAAGCTTCTCAATATTCTCGGCGGAGCCATGATGCCCAGATGTTTGAATTTAATTACCATTTCTTGCATGGGACCTAGAAATTCACCCGAAGACACACATGTAATTTGGTGCACGGGAGCATGTGCTTGTAGTTCAAATTTGAATTATGCACATTAAATGACCAGAAACTCAGCATTACGAAATATAACGAGAAGAAACATAACATAGTTCTTTTGGGGGCTCAGCACAACACACCCCTCAAATTAAACTAAGCACACTTGAAATTAAACTATGCAACTAATCCGGTAGACACTGCATAAGAACCACCATGAGCAACAACACTGCCACCTTATTCGGAGTCCTCGTCCACGTCCTCGACTTCGTCCTTGTCCCTCTTCCTCTTGTGCGATACTTCTTTGCTTGAACCGCACACTTGGCTCTTGCTCTTAATCCAACCCTTGTAGATATTGAAACAAAGGTAGCCATCCATTGCAGCGTAGTGGATGTGGTCTATATCTAGTACATTCCACTTCCATGCATGATGATAAAATGTGTACGGAGGTTTCTCTAGTTTACCATGCGAAGGATGAACCATGGCTCCAGCCAGGGTCAGCATTGAAGGCTGACCACGGGAGGGAAGCAACCGATTCTTCTGGAGGTCGAAGGGGTTGCCTACAATGAGGCCTATCCGACCCAGGACTCTTTTGTCGTTCGTAAAGTCTACAGTAACGAATTTGACTAGGCCGCCCTTGAGGAAGTTCTTAAATTCCTCGCACTCAACGTCGGCATGGCATATGTGGTAAACCAAGCATAAGTCATGCATGCAAACCTGTATCACGGCGGGCTTCTTCTTCTATTCCTCCTTTAGATCCTTCTCTTGTCCCAGGACTGTGGTGTACTCAACATCTAGCCTAGCGACCCACTCATCATTTGAGTTTTCGAACATGCGTCTGAAGCGAGCAAGGAATCCTTTCACCGTCGCGGAAGAACGGGTGAAGATGACGTCGAACTCATCACCGGTGATGGTTCTAACCTTGTCCTCACCGCCAATCATGTAGATTTGGGACGCCATGAATTTGGGAGGAGAGTTAGGATTAGAGGAACTGCTCTAATGTGAAAGGAAGGGACGACTAGAAGCGAACTGCCGTAATGTTAAAGGACGTCCGGGGACGAGTAGGAGCGAACTGCCAGCGGTTTTTCGATTGTAAAAATGTTGAGTGGGGCGTGGGACCGACATGGTAGTGGCTTGCCTGCTGGATAAATGGATTCATGCACAGTGCTATGTGGGCCCAATTAGATGTCATGTCAACTCGACGCCCAATTAAATTTCTTTCGATGTCATTTCAAGCGTCGGGAAAATTACATGTGATACGAAGCTTTCCATTCTCCCATGATACGGGCTTCCGAGAGCCCTTGGATCTGAGATCGAACGGTTGCATGGCGTGATTCTATACCTATGGGTGAATATCCTATCATGGAGGGTTATTCTGCAAATTTTTAGCAACTTAGCATGCGACCGTTCGATCTCAGATCCTAGAGCTGCCAGCAGCCCATATCATGGTCGCGCCGCCTACGACGACCGTCGCCTCGCTCGCGCGGTCGGGCCCTTGGAGATTTAACACGGTGCGTTAGGCTAACTGATGTTGGCATGTCTTACATAGACATCACTTAGTCACTCGTACTACAACAAGGTTAGCTATAAGGTTGGCTATAAGAGTATTTTTTTACTTCTATCTATCTCTTTCTTCATAGTATTTATTGCATTTGCCAAGGAGTGACCTCTTTCAATGAAATGGTGCTTAGATGAGGTGCTAAGGGCATTAAATGGCTTAGCAATCAAGTCCCCAATGCATAGGTGCTTAGTTTTTTGTTGCTAAGTTTGCTTCATTTAATTAACTAGAGACTCAAAATTGTCTTTTCACATAAGAACACGCGCTTGCTACGTCTTGAGCTTGCGTTGGTTTTCCCTGAAGAGGAGAGGATGATGCAGCAGAGTAGCGTAAGTATTTCCCTCAATTTTTGAGAACCACGGTATCAATATATTAAGAGGCCATGCGCAAGTCCCTCGTACCTACACAAAACAAATAGCTCCTCGCAACCAAAGCGAATAGGGGTTGTCAATCCCTTCACAGTCACTTACGAGAGTGAGATTTGATAGAGATGATAGATAATATTTTTGGTATTTTGGGTATAAAGATGCAAAGTAAAATAAAAAGGCAAAATAAAAAAGCAAAGCAATAATAAAGCGTAGGAAGATTAATATGATGAAAATAGACCCGGGGGCCATAGATTTCACTAGTGGCTTCTCTCAATAGCATAGGTATTTTACGGTGGGTGAACGAATTACTGTTGAACATAGTGATGAGAATATCTAGGTATGATCATGTATATAGGCATCACGTCCGAGACAAGTAGACCGACTCCTGCCTGCATCTACTACTATTACTCCACTCATCGACCGCTATCCAGCATGCATCTAGAGTATTAAGTTAATGAAAACAGAGTGACGCCTTAAGCAAGATGACATGATGTAAAGGAATAAATTCATGCAATATGATAAATACCCCATCTTGTTATCCTCGATGGCAACAATACAATACGTGCCTTGCAACCCATTCTGTCACTGTGTAAGGACACCGCAACATTGAACCCAAAGCTAAACACTTCTCCCATTGCAAGAACTACCAATCTAGTTGGCAAAACCAAATGGATAATTCAAAGAGACTTGCAAAGATAACCAATCATACATAAAAGAATTCAGAGAAGATTCAAATATTGTTCATAGATAATCTTGATCATAAACCCACAATTCATTGGTCTCAACAAACACACATAAAAAGAAGATTACATCGAATAGATCTCCGGAGAGAGGGGAGAACATTGTATTGAGATCCAAAAAGAGAGAAGAAGCCATCTAGCTACTAACTATGGACCCGAAGGTCTGAGGTAAACTACTCACACTTCATCGGAGAGGCTATGATGATGATGTAGAAGCCCTCCTTGGTGGAATCCCTTCCGTGAGCTCCGAACAGGCCCCAAGATGGGATCTCGTGGATCTGAGAAAGTTGCGAAGGTGGAATTAGGTTTTGGCCGTATCACATCTGTTGAAGTACGTACACTAGTGCAAAACCGGCCTTTAGTGCCGGTTCGTGACGACCTTTAGTGCGGTTAAGCCAACCGGCACTAAAGAGTGGGGACCAAAGGCCCCCCTTAGAACATATATATATATATATATATATATATATATATATATATATATATATATATATATATATATATATATATATATATATATATATATATATATATATATATATATATATATATATATATATATATATATACACACACACATAAACACTAATCATCACGGATCGAATAATATTCTGATCACAACTTTGAACTACCCGTAGCGCTCTGAACTTCCTTTGCATGAACCCGACCTTCGTGCTATCTTCGCAACCGTGCCCTCTGCCGCCGAGTTTTTCTGATCATTCGTGTTGTTGGTGATGTAAGTGTAATGTTTGCATGGTTTTTAGAATCTAAATGCTTGTTTTTGATTAGGAATCTAGCTGTTTGGCGGATGTGCTCTCGGGCGGTGTTGAACAACAATCTGTCGCAGTTGTTTTGCATGTACTCGATGTTCTAGTATCTGTAACAGGATGAAAATTGTGTTTAGGTACGAGTTTACTTCATGATTTGTTGTTTTTTTCAAACGAATTCGATTTGGTGTTCCGCCAGATATGTTCTTCGTCTGCGGGTTTCGTTTCGGCCGGTTTTTTAGATTTGTAGGTTTTCTGTTCAAATTCGGTGTGGATTTCGCGTGCATGAGTGAGACACAATGCTATCCATGTGTTAATTTGATTAATCGAGCTCATACAAATCATAATCCGGCGATTCGATCTTCTGCCTCCCGCCGTGTTTTTTTGTTCGAGGGACAATATAACGGGGATCATTTTCTTATTTTATCTGGAGCATGTTGATGTTCGAAATGGCTGTTGAATCCTTCCCGTTTTTTGTTAATTCATTTGGGCTGGCTCGTTCATTCCTAATTTGCGGATCGCAATTTCCGCCTCCCGTCGTGGTTCGTTGTGTCGAGCGCACTGATTTTATGGCTGATTTTTTTGGATGTTTTTTTCTGTAGTAGGAAGACGTTCGAAATGGCCGTTGACGTGTCGTAATTGACCCAAGAGATTAAATCTGGGAACCAAAATTAATCGGGGTTGTGGTTTCAATCAATTTTCCTTCTGTTTGTACAAGCTGGACTGCTAGAACTTCCGCACCTGAACTTCTGCGTTCTAGGTATATGCTGGACTTCAGTTGATGTTTGTTGTTTTCGATAATCACTATCTTCAGAAGATGCTGGACTTCTTTCTAATTAATGGTTGAACTTCTGTGTTTCCAGATTGCATTCAATATGTTGCAAGGCGAAGGTGCATGGTGCTATATATTTTCTTATTTTCGTTTTTTTATAATTTTAGTTCCTGAGATGTTATTTTTAAAGTTTGTCTCGTGGGCAATCATTTTGATTAGTCCAAGTATGAATGCACTTTTTTTCCAGATCTTCTAACGGTTGTTGTACAAGCTGGACTTCTGTACTGTCCATACCTGAATTTCTGTTTTTCGTTCTTTGCAATGTAATGGGAAGCAAGCCCCTCTGTATTTCTTTCTGTTTTTATGTTATTTTTCGTACTTTTGCATTGCTTTCGGATTTTTTTGATAGACCCATGAGCAACCATGTAATTTTCCTACGGATATGCGTATATTTCTTATATTTTTCTAGTATGTTTTCATACTTATAGTATTTGTTTGGTCTTCAGTTAGTAACTATCCCGAACTTCTGTATGCTAATTGTTTTTATAATGGTAATTTTGAGGTTTTGCCAAAGCCCCGAACTACTTCTTTTTGTTTCTTTATGGTTTATTTATTCTTATTGATTTACTTCTTTTATTATAGTACTTGTACTTCTGTTCTTTATTTTTTGAACTTCTTTTATCTTGGTTTTTAGGGGCATATTTATGTATGTATGCTTCTTCCTTTAGTAGTTTATTTTGCCATCTATTTTTTGGTTTTGAGGATATCAGCTTTGCTGTTTTTGTGATCTTATCTCATAATAATAGATGCATTCAAATGGTGCATTTAAATTATCTAGACATGTATTTACTATTTTAGCTCTTGGGGGGTAAAACTGTAAATTTGGTGTGGCTTCAAGTCCCACGACAGACATGCATTAACTGGCCATCTCCGTCGCCACCACCTGTCAGAAATTTCCTCTCCCTCTGTCGCTCGCTCTCTCTTCCCTCTCCGTCGCTCCGCTGCCTCCTTCAACTGCTACTCCCCACGATTTCTCCGCCACAGTCCCGTGCGCTCGCGAGTGGAGTAACCGGTGCACTCCCCCGCTCCTATTACTCCCCGCGCCCCGTGCTCTCCCTCGCCCAGCCCGCGCTCCTCTGCTCTGAAGCGAGGGCGGCAACTGCTTGTGCGTGGCGTTGTGGGGAGTGAAGAACCACCGCAGAATCCTGCTTGGAGAGGTACAAACGCTGCGCCCCGCCCCCTCCCCCCTAATGCCTGTATTCACTTTTGCCAGATCTGTGGAGGCCTGCCCTGATTGCTCTGTTTTCTCTCTCGTCCGCCTCCTATCCCCCTTTTCTAATGGTTTGCTTGGACATTAGGTAGGGTTCTTGGTCGTGTGGTGGTTGGAATGCACCCCTCCCCGCCAGATTTGTTTGTGATATGCTTGTGTGTGGTTTTTATTTTTCCCCTTTGTTGATTTTAGGAGTCAGGTGCATGTCAGAGAGGTTGCGGTGTGGTTGTTGATGCTAGATCTGTTGTATCTAATGGCATTAGTGCTGTGGATTTGGAGGTCTATATTATGTTTGGGACATTGTAGTTAGTTTCTGGATACGTTATTTGTTGTGGTTGCCTATATATGCTACTGTCTATTTCATACTTGTTGGTTCTAGTTGTTTGTAGTTGGTTCTCGTTATTTGTAGGTGGTTCTAGTGTTTCAGTTAGTTCCCTTTTTTGCATTTTGTTGTATGTTTTTGTACTTGCTAACTATACGGAGTTAATCTTATTTTGCCTACAGGTTGTTCTAGTGTTTGGGCATTCATCGAGGTGGTTGTGTTGCCATGGCTTCAAAATCATCTCCGGGTATCCTAATGGAGTTGTATTTTTTTTAATAAATAGTAGTATTGTTATATGTGTCTGCCCATTTCTTCATTTGGTATTTATGTTGGACTGCCAGTCTTAGTAGTGTGAACTTCTAACAAGTTTTGTGTGTATGTATTTTTACACATAGGTTATGTGTGTGCCATTTCATATTTAAAGTGCATATCTTTGTTTTTTTGTTGTTGTCTTTGATTGTGATGAAATTTGGTTGAAGTTCTGTTTATGCACCTTTTGTTTTACTGCTTTGTTTTATATTGTTGAACTTCAGGAGATTAATCTTGTATGTAGTATCACCTCTGGTGTAGTGTTTTTTTATATTTAGTATGTAATTTTTAGATTGTTTTGTTATGTTTACTGCTTTGTTAGTTATTGTTGAACTTCAGGGTATTGGACATTGAAGTAAAAGTAGAAGTCCCTTTTGTGTAGGATTGTGCATTAGAACTCAGCTGCCCTTTTTACTTGCATTTTTTGTAGTTGGTGATGAGTTGAATAGTTCTGAAAAAAATGCCTGCGATAAAGATGGAGCTTCAGAGGTTAATACTGATGTTGGGGAACGTAGCAGAAATTCAAAATTTTCCTACGTGTCACCAAGATCTATCTATGGAGAAACTAGCAACGAGGGAAGGAGAGTGCATCTACATACCCTTGTAGATCGCTAAGCGGAAGCGTTCATGAGAACGGGGTTGAAGGAGTCGTACTGTCGTGATCCAAATCACCGGAGATCCTAGTGCGAGCAGACGGCACCTCCGCGTTCAACACACGTACAGCCGGTGGCGTCTCCCATGCCTTGATCCAGCAAGGAGAGAGGGAGAGGTTGAGGAAGACTCCATCCAGCAGCAGCACAGGGCGTGGTGGTGATGGAGGCGTGGCAATCCCAGAGGCCGCGCCAAGCACCAAGGGAGAGGAGGAGGAGGAGGCGGGGCTGCACCAAGAGGAGAGAACTCATGTGTGTTGGGCAGCCCAAAACCTCAAGTATATATAGGGAAAGGGGCTGCGCCCCTTTAGGGTTTCCACCCCAAGGGTGCGGCCAGCCCTAGATGGGACTTGGGGCGGCCAAGAGGGGAGGAGTGCCTCCCAAGTCAAGTGGAGGCCCTCCCCCTTAGGGTTTCCCCCTTCCCATGCGCATGGGCCTTGGGGGGGCTGGTGCCCCTGGCCCATTAAGGCTAGGGCGCCCCACTACAGCCCATTCTACTGTATTGGACGTGGTGGAACAATTTCCGGACCTCCGGACCCCTCCGGAATCCTCCGGAACCTTCTGAAGCTTCCGGTACAATACCGAAAAACCCGAACTTTTTCGGAACCCAACAACAACTTTCCATATATAAATCTTTACCTCCGGACCATTCCGGAACTCCTCGTGACGTCCGGATCTCATCCGGACTCGAACAACATTCGGTAACCACATACAAACTTCCTTTATAACCCTAGCGTCATCGAACCTTAAGTGTGTAGACCCTACGGGTTCGGAGACATGTAGACATGACCGAGGCGTTCTCCGGTCAATAACCAACAGCGGGATCTGGATACCCATGTTGGCTCCCACATGTTCCACGATGATCTCATCGGATGAACCACGATGTCAAGGACTCAATCGATCCGTATACAATTCCCTTTGTCTAGCGGTATTGTACTTGCCGAGATTCGATCGTCGGTATCCCGATACCTTGTTCAATCTCGTTTCCGGCAAGTCTCTTTACTCGTTCCGTAACACATCATCCGTGATCAACCCCTTGGTCACATTGTGCACATTATGATGATGTCCTACCGAGTGGGCCCAGAGATACCTCTCCGTTTACGGAGTGACAAATCCCATCTCGATTCGTACCAACCCAGAGACACTTTCGGAGATACCTGTAGTGCACCTTTATAGTCACCCGATTCGTTGTGACGTTTGGTACACCAAAGCATTCCTACGGTATCCGGAGTTGCACAATCTCATGGTCTAAGGAAAAGATACTTGACATTAGAAAAGCTTTAGCATACGAACTACGATCTTTGTGCTAGGCTTAGTATTGGGTCTTGTCCATCACATCATTCTACTAATGATGTGATCCGTTATCAATGACATCCAATGTCCATGGTTAGGAAACCGTAACCATCTATTGATCAACGAGCTAGTCAATAGAGGCTTACTAGGGACATGGTGTTGTCTATGTATCCACACATGTATCTGAGTTTCCTATCAATACAATTATAGCATGGATAATAAGCGATTATCATGAACAAGGAAATATAATAATAATAACTAATTTATTATTGCCTCTAGGGCATATTTCCAACAGTCTCCCACTTGCACTAGAGTCAATAATCTAGTTCACATCGTCATGTGATTAACAGCGATAGGTCACATCGCCATGTGACCAACACCCAAAGAGTTTACTAGTGTCGTAAACTAGTTCACATCATCATGTGATTTAGACTCAATGAGTTACGAGGTTTGATCATGTTTTTCTTGTGAGAGGTTTTAGTCAGCGGGTTTTAGTCAGCGGTGCGAACCTTTCAGATCCGTGTGTGCTTGCAAATTTCTAGGTCATATTATAAATCTGCTTCCACGCCCACTTGGAGCTATTCCAAATGGTTGTTCCACTATCGTATCCTGTTTGCTACTTAGAGTCATTCGGATAGGTGTTAAAGCTTGCATCGACGTAACCCTTTACGCGAACTCTTTATCACCTCCATAATCGAGAAACATGTCCTTATTTACTCCAAGGACAATTTTGACCGCTGTCCAATGATCCATTCTTGGATCATTCTTGTACCCTTAGTGACTCATGGCAAGGCACACTTCGGTCGGTACACAGCATAGCATACTATAGAGCTTATGTCGAAGCATAGGGGCGACCTTCGTCCTTTCTCTCTTTTACTGCCGTGGTCGAGCTTTTAACTCTTAACTTCATACCTTACATCTCGAGGCAAGAACTCCTTCTTTGATTGATCCATCTTGAACACCTTCAAGATCATGTCAAAATATATGCTCATTTGAAAGTACCATTAAGCGTTTTGATCTATCCTCATAGATCTTGATGCTCAATGTTCAAGTAGCCTAATCCAGGTTTTCATTTGAAAACACTTTTCAAATAACCCTATATGCTTTCTGAGAAAATTCTACATCATTTCGATCATCAATATGTCAACAACATATACTCATCGAAAATTCTATAGTGCTCCCACTCACTTCTTTGGAAATACAAGTTTCTCATAAACTTTGTATAAACCCAAAATCTTTGATCATCCTATCAAAGTGCATATTCCAACTCGAGATGCTCACTCCGGTCCTTAAAAGGATCGCTGCAGCTGGCATACCTTTTAGCATCCTTAGGATCGACAAAACTTTTCTGATTGTATCACATACAACCTTTCCTTACGTAAACTAGTAAGGAAACTCGTCTTGACATCCATCTGCCAGATTCCATAAATGCAGCTAATGCTAACATGATTCCGACGGACTTAAGCATCGCTACGGATGAGAAAATCTCATCGTAGTCAACTCCTTGAACTTGTGAAAAACTCTTAGCCACAAGTCGAGCTTCATAGACGGTGACATTACCGTCCTCGTCTGTCTTCTTCTTAAAGATCCATTTATCTCAATGGCTTGCCGATCAGCGGGCAAGTCCACCAAAGCCATGCTTTGTTACGATACATGGATCCTATCTCGGATTTCATGGCTTCTAACCATTTATCGAATTTGGGCCCACCATTGCTTCTCCATAGCTCGTGGGTTCATTGTTGTCTAGCAACATGACCTTCAAGACAGGATTATGTACCACTCAAGTAATGCGCATCCTTGTCACCCTCGAGTGCGTCGGTGACTTGATCCGAAAGTTCATGATCACTATCATAAGCTTCTACTTCAATTGGTGTAGGTGCCACGGGAACAACTTCCTGTGCCTTGCTACACACTAGTTGAAGTGATGGTTCAATAACCTCATCAAGTCTCCACCATCCTCCCACTCAACTTTCCGAGACGAACTTTTCCTCGAGAAAGGACCCGACTCAAGAAACAATCCCTATTGCTTTCGGATCTGAATTAGGAGGTATACCCAACTGTTTTGGGTGTCCTATGAAGATGCATTTTATCCGCTTTGGGTTCGAGCTTATCAACCTGAAACTTTTTCACATAAGCGTCGCAGCCCCAAACCTTTAAGAAATGTCAACTTAGGTTTCTCTAAACCATAGTTCATACGGTGTCATCTCAGCGGAATTACGTGGTGCCTCATTAAAGTGAATGTGGTTGTCTCTAATGCCTAACCCATAAGCGATAGTGGTAATTCGATGAGAGACATCATAGTGCGCACCATATCTTATAGGGTGCAACTATGATGTTCGGACACACCATCACACTATGGTGTTCGGTGATATTAATTGTGAAACAATTTGCACAATGTCTTAATTGTGAGCCAAAACTTCGTAACTCAGATATTCATCTCTATGATCATATCATAGACATTCTATCCTCTTGTCACGAAGATCTTAAACTTCACTCTAAAATTACTTGAACCATTCAATAATTCAGACTTGTGTTTCATCAAGTAAATATACTCAACATCCACTCGAATCATCCGTGAAGTAAGAACATAATGATATTCACTGCATGCATCAACACTCATTGGACTGTACACATCAAAATGTGTTACTTCCAACAAGTTGCTATCTTGTTCCATCTTACTGAAACCGAGGCTTTTCAGTCATCTTGCCCATGTGGTATGATTTGCATGTCTCAAGTGATTCAAAATCAAGTGAGTCCAAACGGTCCATCTGCATGGAGTTTCATCATGCGTATACACCAATATGACTTACATGGCGATTGCCACAAGTAAGTGGTACTATCATTACTATCTTATATCTTTTGGCATGAAAATGTGTATCACTACAATCGAGATTCAATAAACCATTCTTTTAGGTGCAAGACCATTGAAGGCATTATTCAAATAAATAGAGTAACCATTATTCTCCTTAAATGAATAACCGTATTGCGACAGACATAATCCAATCATGTCTATGCTCAGCGCAAACACCAAATGACAATTATTCTGGTTGAATACTAATCTTGATGGTAGAGGGCGTGTGCGATGTTTGATCACATCAAACTTGGAAACACTTCAACACATATCGTCAGCTCACTTTTAGCTAGTCTCCGTTTATTCCGTAGCTTTTGTTTGAGTTACTAACTCTTAGCAACCAAACGGTATCTAATACCCTGGTGCTACTAGGAAAGTACACATTAACATAATGTATATCAATATACTTCTATCGACCTTGCCAGCCTTCTCATCTACCAAGTATCTAGGGTAATTCTGCTCCGATGTCTGTTCCCCTTATTACGAAGCACTTAGTCTCGGGTTTGGGTTCAACCTTGGGTTTCTTCACTAGAGCAGCAGCTGATTTGCCGTTTCATGAAGTATCCCTTCTTGCCCTTTCCTTCTTGAAACTAGTGGTTTCATCAACCATCAACAATTGATGCTCCTTCTTGATTTCTACTTTTGCGGTGTCAAACATCGTGAATACCTCAAGGATCATCATATCTATCCACGATATGTTATAGTTCATCACGAAGCTCTAGCAGCTTGGTGGCAATGACTTTGGAGAAACATCACTATCTCATCGGAAGATCAACTCCCTCGATTCAAGTGATTGTTGTACTCGGACAATCTGAGCACAAGCTCAACGATTGAGCTTTTCTCCCTTAGTTTGTAGGCTAAGAAAATCGTCGGAGGTCTCATACCTCTTGACGTGAGCACGAGCCTGAAATCCCAATTTCAGCCCTCAAAACATCTCATATGTTCCGCGACATTTCGAAAAACGTCTTTGGTGCCTCTACTCTAAACCGTTTGACTGGACTATCACGTAGTTATCAAAGCGTGTATGTCCGATGTTGAAACATCCACAAGCGGCGTTTGGGGTTCAGCACACTGGCGGTGCATTAAGGACATAAGCTTTCTCTGTCCGCATAATCGCTACTTTCAACTTTCAACTATATTTTCTCTAGGAACATATCTAAGCAGTGGAACTAAAGCGAGAGCTTCGACATAATTTGCAAAAGGTCTTTTGACTATGTTCAGGATAATTAAGTTCATCCTATGAACTCCCACTCGATAGACATCCCTCTGGTCATCTAAGTGATTACATGATCCGAGTCAACTAGGCCGTGTCCGATCATCACGTGAGACGGACTAGTCATCATCGGTGAACATCTTCATGTTGATCGTATCTACTATCGACTCATGCTCGACCTTTCGGTCTCTGTGTTCGAGGCCATGTCGCACATGCTAGGCTCATCAAGTTAACCCTAAGTGTTTTTGCTGTGTAAATCTGTCTTACACCGTTGTATGTGAGCGTAAGAATCCATCACACCCGATCATCACGTGGTGCTTAGAAGCGACGAACTGTAGCAGCGGTGCACGATCGAGGAGAACACTTCTTGAAATTTGTGTAAGGATCATCTTATTTACTACCGTCGTTTCTAAGTAAACAAGATGCATAAACATAATATACATCACATGCAATTATATAGTAGTGACATGATATGGCCAATATCATATAGCTCCATTGATCTCCATCTTGGGGCTCCATGATCATCATCGTCACGGGCATGACACCATGATCTCCATCATCATGATCTCCATCATCGTGTCTTCATGAAGTTGTCTCGCCAACTATTACTTCTACTACTATGGCTACGGTTAGCAACAAAGTAAAGTAATTACATGGCGTTGTTTAATGACACGCAGGTCATACAATAAATAAAGACAACTCCTATGGCTCCTGCGGTTGTCATACTCATCGACATGCAAGTCGTGAGTCCTATTACAAGAACATGATCAATCTCATACATCACATATCATTCATCACATTCTTCTTGGCCATATCACATCACATAGCATACCTGCAAAAACAAGTTAGGCGTCCTCTAATTGTTGTTTGCATGTTTTACGTGGCTGCTATGGGTTTCTAGCAAACGTTTCTTACCTCATAAAACCACAGCGTGATATGCCAATTGCTATTTACCCTTCATAAGGACCCTTTTCATCGAATCCGTTCCGACTAAAGTGGGAGGCGGCACCCGCTAGCCACCTTATGCACCAAGTGCATGTCGATCGGTGGAACCTGTCTCACGTGAAATGCGTGTAAGGTCGGTCCAGGCGCTTCATCCCACAATACCGTCGAAACAAGATTGGACTAGTAACGGTAAGCATATTGAACAACATCAACGCCCACAACTACTTTGTGTTCTACTCGTGCAAATAATCTACGCAATAGACCTAGCTCATGATGCCCTTTGTTGGGGAGCGTGGCAGAAATTCAAAATTTTCCTCGTGTCACCAAGATCTATCTATGGAGAAACTAGAAGCGAGGGAAGGAGAGTGCATCTACATACCCTTGTAGATCGCTAAGCGGAAGCGTTCATGAGAACGGGGTTGAAGGAGTCGTACTCGTCGTGATCCAAATCACGGAGATCCTAGTGCGAGCAGACGGCACCTCCGCGTTCAACACACGTACAGCCGGTGGCGTCTCCCATGCCTTGATCCAGCAAGGAGAGAGGAGAGGTTGAGAAGACTCCATCCAGCAGCAGCACAACGGCGTGGTGGTGATGGAGGCGTGGCAATCCCAGCAGGCCGCCCAAGCACCAAGGGAGAGGAGGAGGAGGAGGCGGGGCTGCACCAAGAGGAGAGAACTCATGTGTGTTGGGCAGCCCAAAACCTCAAGTATATATAGGGGAAGGGGGCTGCGCCCCTTTAGGGTTCCACCCCAAGGGGTGCGGCCAGCCCTAGATGGGACTTGGGGGCGGCCAGAGGGGGAGGAGTGCCTCCCAAGTCAAGTGGAGGCCCTCCCCTTAGGGTTCCCCTTCCCATGTGCATGGGCCTTGGGGGCTGGTGCCCCTGGCCCATTAAGGCTAGGCGCCCCCTACAGCCCATTCTACTGTATTGGACGTGGTGGAACAATTTCCGGACCTCCGGACCCCTCCGAATCCTCCGGAACCTTCAGAAGCTTCCGGTACAATACCGAAAAAACCGAACTTTTCCGGAACCCGAACAACAACTTTCCATATATAAATCTTTACCTCCGGACCATTCCGGAACTCCTCGTGACGTCCGGGATCTCATCCGGGACTCGAACAACATTCGGTAACCACATACAAACTTCCTTTATAACCCTAGCGTCGCCAGACCTTAAGTGTGTAGACCCTACGGGTTCGGGAGACATGTAGACATGACCGAGGCGTTCTCGGTCAATAACCAACAGCGGGATCTGGATACCCATGTTGGCTCCCACATGTTCCACGATGATCTCATCGGATGAACCACGATGTCAAGGACTCAATCGATCCGTATACAATTCCCTTTGTCTAGCGGTATTGTACTTGCCGAGATTCGATCGTCGGTATCCGATACCTTGTTCAATCTCGTTTCGGCAAGTCTCTTTACTCGTTCCGTAACACATCATCCGTGATCAACCCCTTGGTCACATTGTGCACATTATGATGATGTCCTACCGAGTGGGCCAGAGATACCTCTCCGTTTACGGAGTGACAAATCCAGTCTCGATTCGTGCCAACCCAAGACACTTTCGGAGATACCTAGTGCACCTTTATAGTCACCCGATTCGTTGTGACGTTTGGTACACCCAAAGCATTCCTCGGTATCCGGAGTTGCACAATCTCATGGTCTAAGGAAAAGATACTTGACATTAGAAAAGCTTTAGCATCTGAACTACGATCTTTGTGCTAGGCTTAGTATTGGGTCTTGTCCATCACATCATTCTACTAATGATGTGATCCCGTTATCAATGACATCCAATGTCCATGGTTAGGAAACCGTAACCATCTGTTGATCAACGAGCTAGTCAATAGAGGCTTACTAGGGACATGGTGTTGTCTATGTATCCACACATGTATCTGAGTTTCCTATCAATACAATTATAGCATGGATAATAAACGATTATCATGAACAAGGAAATATAATAATAATAACTAATTTATTATTGCCTCTAGGGCATATTTCCAACAACTGCTGGCTCTGCTGTACACAAGGTACTTAGTTGGCTCTGCTGTACGCTTTGCGCGGAATAGCGTTGCCTTTCTCATCCTATTTCTCATCTCGGTGTACACAGCTCTCGTGTACTGGATCGACATGTCTTCCTCGTGGCCGTAAGTTGTTTTTGTCACAAGATTGGTCTGCACATGTCAAAAAGTGAGATATTAGTGGAAGCAGAGTCATGGTTTTCATTTTTTAAAAATTCAAAGTGCACATGTTTGAATGTAAAACAGAACATGGTGGGGGTGTTTTGTACTTGTCATCATACCATGTTGGTCATTGTTTGCTCGTTCTCCTTCTGCATTCGAGTTTGTATGCAAGCATTGACCCGCCTAGCAAACTTGTGTAGGTTCTGGGTCACCTTGACAAACCCTTTCTTTAGCACGTGGTTCATGCTCTCGCTTCGCTGTGTGGAAGTCATTCTAGCACAGAAAATGTTTTTGTAATATGCTGAAATCCACATCTTCCTATCACTCCAGAGCTGCATCATCATCTGGTCATTCTCCAGGTTGTACTTGTGCACGAGTTTAGCCCAGGCATCTTCAAACTCCGTTGGCATCAGCGGCCAGTTTAATATAGCTGTGAACTCCTCTTTGAATGTTTTATAATTTTTGTACAGCAACGCGAGGTATTCCCTGTACTTCTTCATGATGTGCCAACGACATAGCTTGTGTACGGTGTTTGGAAATGATTGTGGTATAGCTTTCGCCATCGATGGGCATTGGTCTGCATGAATTAAAAAAATGAAACTTGATTCTTCTTTTGTACTGATGGTGAACTTATGTTTGTACAAATACTTGAACTTCACATGCAGCAGTATGGTATCTTAGAATGTCACATATCAGTGTTGCTGAACTTCTGAGGTATCAGTGCTTGAACTTCACAGTTAGTATTAGGACAAACTAGTAGTGTCGCTATCAAAAAATTTCTTAAAGCATTGTTGCTGAACTTCTTTGGTGGCAGTGCTTAAACTTCACATAAATAACTATATTTTTCTGAACATGTTACATGTTTTCTTCTTTACATCTATCTGTCATTGAACTTCTATGATTCCCGCACTTGAACTTCACATTCATGACCAGTTTTTTCTAAACATGTGACAGATAATTTTGCTTTCTTCAACTGTTAGTTGGACTTATGTGCTAACAGTGGTTGAACTGCTTGCTGTATATTATTTTCAGATAAAACCAAATATACCCAAAACAGACCCACGCACTAAAAATATGATGAAACTTGAGGAGTTTTTTATTTGAACTCACCTGTTAGAATGCAAGTTGGGTGCTTGTTGTTCATGCATCGTAGAAATGTATCGAACATCCACTTGAATGACTTTGCATCTTCGTCTCTTATCAGGGCGACAGCAAATATCGTTGACTGCAAGTGATGGTTTGTTCCAACAAACACTCCCAGGGGCATGTGAAATCTGTTGGTCTTGTAAGTCATGTCGAATGTTACGCAATCGCCGAAGTCTTGATAGGCTCCTCGGCAGCTTGCATTGGACCAGAAAATGTTTTTAATTGTCTTGTCCTTGTCCACTTGGATGTCATAGAAAAACTCATCATTTATCGCCTTCATGTCTTTGAAGAACGAAACAAGTTTCAATACATCATCAAAATCATCTTTCCTTGCATTCATGGCTTTCCTGCAAATCACATGAAAACATGCATTTGTTCATTTTTTGCTAGCAAAGGATTGTGAGCTAGGATGCTATTTTTACATTGCTATATGTTGGTGTTTGAGTACTTACTGGTTTAGCAGGTCTCGTCCGGTCATGCTTAGGAAGTAGCTTCCATCTTCATTTTCAGATAGCATTGACATGATTGTTGTGTGCTTGACATCATGGTACTGCAAGAGCTTTACGTACTCCAAGATAGTGGGGTCATAATTCTTGTGTGAGTGCAAAAACACCAGCATGTCATCAGTTTGCATGAGATGGTGATTATGATTGTACTCAATGTCTATTGCCACACATGTGCCATCCTCTTGCAGCTTCACCCTCATTTTTGCGTTGCAGCCCGTCCTTTGTGATGTTTTGTTTCGCTTCCTGTTGGCCTCTGAAACTGAAGATGTGTATATCCCTTGGAAGGCGCAAACAAAATACTTGTGGTTGTCATTTCCACCCGTTTTCCTGATTCCAAAACCAGCGTGTCTGGCGTATCTGTTATACAATTCCCTTGCTTTCTCTACATCTTTGAATCGCATCTTAAGTCTTGGTATTAGATAATCCGGTAGATCTGGTGTCTGCAGAAAAAGAAAAAAAATTCCAATCAGCACCTTAGAATGCAGTTTATGAACTTGTTATCCTGGAGGGGGCAGAAAATTTGCAGTTAATACAAGATGTGTATATAAATATTTTTTGTCTGACTTACGTGCGTGTATATATGATCGCAACTCCGCCGACGTTGGCTGTTGTCCCTCTGGGATGGGGCATGGCGGAGTAATCATAGCAGGATGCAGCAGTGGATCATGAGGAGGAAGGAGGGCTGAAGATGGCCTCTCTCTTGTTTGCGTTCTTTTTGCTTGAGGTGGTTGTGGAGGTATTGCGGTCGTGTTATTGGTTTGCTCTTTTGTTTTCTGAAGCAATCCATCTACCTTATGCCCCGTAAAATTCTGACTTGTAGCAGCAGCAGCAGCAGGATCAAACGGTGGTAGTGTGCAGATCACTCTCCTCCGTGTGTGTGTTGCTGTTGGATTTGTCCTGGGATCCGGTTTAGTTGCTTCGCTTTGGCATTGATGATTTACACCAGGATAACCTCTAGAGTTACACGCAGGACTTGAGCTAACCCCCTCTTCCATTGGCGTTCTTGGAAGTCTGCTGGTGGATACAAAGAATCTGCGGGGGATTTCTGGCGTCACCCAATCAGGTGGAGGCGCAAACTTGTGTGGATAGGGCTGTGACCCAGCTTCTCGGTAGTATCCGCGTGTTCCGGGTGTCGTCCATTGTTGCTCTGGAGCAGGTTGGTAATGTTGTTTGTGCGTTTGGCGTGACCCATTGAGAGGGTGGTGCAGCGCGTCTGGGCTTTGCATTGTGAACTTTACGCTTGGAAGTTCTAAGCTTCTTGATCGTCTCTCGTCCTCGACATAAGCGGAAAAATGTCGATAGCACACGGGTTATATCTGGATATACCTTCATAACTGAACTTAGCTTTGTTCACAGCTGAACTTCTCATATAAAAGTGGTGAGAGACATCACGGTAAGCCTTTGAAGTGAGCATCGCCAATGCCTTTGTACAGGCGAGCACCATTCACGAGCGAACTTCACGGTGGCGTTTTAATTATGCAATATTAGATTACTTATATGTACCGAGTGAGCACTCTTCACAACCTGAACTTCTTGTCTTGCAAAGGGCAAATATTTTCTACATTTAGGAAACACAGAACCTTCGCTAGTTTTTTGAATGGTTGGACTGCTAGTGCATACCAACCTGACCTTCAAGTGTCATCACATGCATGTTCTATTTTCATTTTTATTTTTTTAATGCGAAATGCTAATGTGAATGCAGGCAGATTTTATAGTGTTTGTAGCCTGGGCTGAGGCTCATGCACTACTAGAACTTCTCTGGTTATGGCGGGAGATTTCAAAAAAGCTTTTGTAGCCTGGACTGAGGCTCATGCACTACCAGAACTTCTCATGGTTGCAAGCAGGAGATTTTAAAAAAGCATTTGTAGCCTGGACTGAGGCTCACACACTACCAGAACTTCTGATGGTTGTAAGTAAATAACAAACCGAAGGAAGGAAGAAGTTCAACCATACCCTGGCTATAAGTTCGGCCAACCTTTTTCCAACAGCTGATAGGCCACCCTGGGAACAATTCGTGGTGGAGGTATGAGAGGAATCCCATGGCAATCCTTGTCTTGCAGAGGGCGTGAAGTTCATCTGTTCGAAGCCAGAAGGTCAGAGAATGCAATATTGAAAAAGAAGGCAAAATTGGGGAGGAAGTTCATGTACTGTTGTGGCTGAATTTGAGGGCGCAGCAGATGCCGCCTCCGCGAAGGAGTTGCTCCGTTGGTCGCGCTTCTCGCCACCGGTCCCGTCATCTGGTCTGCCAAGTCTTCGGGCAGTGGTGATGTGACGAGGATGCGGCTTCCTGAAGTCCATGGTAGTTTCGCCGCGTCCAGGCGACGCCGGCTCCCTCGCGCCGGCGTCCGCCGTCCTTCCTTCGCCAGCGTCGGTGGTAACAGCGAGCTGTAGACAGAGTGGAGGCGGCGGACCCGGCCGGCCAGGAGCTGGTGAAGAAGGGGAGGCGGCGGATCCGGCAGGCCAGGATCTGTAGGCGGGGGGGGCGGATCCGGTGATCGGCCCACCACAGAAGTCGGGGATCGAGGAAGGAGTTGGGCTGGGGCCGCTCGGGATCGGGATCAGGTGGATCCTGTCTGGGAGGCCTCGGGATCGGCTGGGATCTTGTCAGGCCGGAACGGCAGTTCAAGAAGTTCAGGAGGGCCTTGTCGGGCCCTTATAGAGGCTGCTGTGATCCGAATAACTATTCTAATCCTGGGATTAGAATAGTGCTACTATATATATATATATATATATATATATATATATATATATATATATATATATATATATATATATATATATATATATATATATATATCATCGAATGTCTCACAGCCAACACCATTAACTATTCACACATACACATGTATATACATATACAATTTCTCCTACATGTTGCCTTGGTGCCTTCGGAGCATGCATTATGACAAGTGGTTCATGGGGGCGGTAGCGGGTAATAGTGTTCTCCTTTGGGATCTATGACCTGGTCGAGCAAAAATCCGGCTATTTCCTCTTCAAGTGCTAGTATGCGCTCCTTGGGTAGGAGCTTATCCCGCACCTCTCTGAACTGTTAAGAAGGAGATCAATACGCATGTGTATTAGTTGTGTTACAGGATATCGATAATGGTGTGAATAGAGTTCTGACAACGTACCCATTCCTGTCTTTGAGATCTGCTCCTTTGGGACGCCATCATGCGAATGTTCTATAAGCGTAGAATGCACAAAGATCATTCCCTAAGCGCTTGCTTGAGGCCTTTACGAGAATGGAATTGAATCAGATAATGATTAATCAAGCATGATAATTAATTAATGGTATTGAAACAAGAATTAAAGAGATGGCTAGCTAGCTAGTACTACTTAATTACTTACCCTTGGTTGATGCCAAAACAACTTTTTTGGCCAATTGCCTGGAGTCACCTTGATGAACTTTGCCCAAGCCCTGCCCGCCGGCAAAGAAAATCAATAAAGGGGTTATTAAATAGTTCATATCAAGAAATGACGAACTAATAATAGGCCGAGATATAGTTAATAATGATTGAAATTACCTATTGACTATCCCTTTCATGATGGTGTAGTCTTTATCTTCTTTAAGTAGCGAGTCGAGTACTTCGAATGTTGCTTTGTCAACTTTAATGACTAACAAGATCTAGTGGAAACTGCATGCGCTGCGTTTGCATGTCTTAATTAAGCGAGCATGTGCATAAAATTAATCAACTATATATAATAAACCGTATACACTTAGTTATTAACATCTAGCTAGCTAGTAAGCAAAATAAATTTGTATTAACTCACGTGAAGTTGTAAGGAAGTAGTATATCTTCATTGGTATTGAGGCACTTCAAGAACTCTAGCATGCTTTCCTCTACACCTGCTTTAGAAGTTGCAAGATTCCATGTGTACTCATTAATGGTATTTGGGTCAATGAACCCAATGCCATAGCGTCCATATTTTTCATTTCATACATCTTCATCCTGCATATAATACCACGAGAAAAGAATATATAGTGAGGATAACTACATGTAATGATTGATCAAAAATTACGAAAGAAATCACTTACAAACAATAGCAATGATGAGAGATTTGTCGAGTCGTCTTGATTGTATAAGCGATATAGTTACGAATACTCAATGCACGAGCTTTCTCATGGTAGTAATGCTCCTTCTTGACATTCACCATGAGGGACTCTCGATTGGAAATCTTGGTTATGTTCATGTACCATTGATGCAATTCATACATTTTCGTTGGGAGGTTCTTGACCTTGTGCAGGTGGACCAAAGGTTTGCCCGGGCATATTTCCATTTATTTCCTCCTCTCGGCGGAGACATGGGCTCAATTTCGAGGAGTTGTCCAACAAAGATCTTGAGCATTTCAGCCTGCATTATATGCTCCTCCATTATTACTACATCGCCTAGCTGGGGAACTTTAACGGTTTGCCCACAATAATATTGGGCGCGCGGCCTCCTCTCATGTGTTGTTGTTGGCACAACAAGCGGGAGATCGATTAAGCGCCTATTCTCCTGTGAGGAACGGTTTTCCATATATTTTGCCCGCTGCTTGTTGGCTCGAGCTCGAGCTCGCTTCCTTCTTTAGCCGTTCTCGATGTAGTTTCCTGATTTGGCGCTCATAGTCCGAGTCAACAGGCTTGGGAGCTGGTTCTCTAGCCATTTTAATGAAGTAGTCAATTACTTTCTCGGCACTTTCTCCTTTGGCGGCGATGCGGTTTGATCCAAAATGGGCGTCCACTTGGGCCTGCACTATGGCTGCGTTTTGCTCCTTAGTCATGTCGTAAGGCCTCGAGGAAGAGGCGAGGCTTGGACCATATTTACATCGCTTGTCTCCGCCTATACTTCCTGAACTACCTCGACTCGTCTTTCGCACCATAGTTGCGGCATGTCTCTTCTGCGATTCTTGAGGCGGCGGAGGCGGTGGCGTGGCTTAGTTGGACCAGGAGAAGTGGCCTGACGATGTGCGGACTTGAAGCAGGGAGGTGTGGCGACACGGTGCGGACTTGAAACCGGAGAAGTGGCATGGCGTTGTGCCGGACTTGAAACCGGAGGAGTCAGCTCACGCGTTCGGGGACTTGGGGGAGGTGGCGGACTTCGAGGAGGAGTCGGCTCACGTGTTCGTGGACTTGGAGGAGCGGGAGTCTGCTGACTCGGTGGCAGAGTCGGCAAACGACGCGGTGTCGGTGGACTTCGAAAGATGATGCAATCCTTTCTCCATAGTATGATATGATGTATGGCCTCTCCCAGTGTGCGCTCGTCTTCACCTCCAGGAAAGTCAAGCTGTAGCCCCGAATATGGGTCCACCACTTCATCAACCATGACACGAGCATAGCCCTATTGAATCGGGATGCAATGGAAGGTTGCTTCGGGGGTAACTGGAGAAGCAACGCCGTCCTCCACCTTCATGGATATGTTCTTCATTTTGGAGTGTAGCTCACAGTTAGTGTTCTCTATGATGTCATCCACAGGTATGTATCCAGCAGTGTATGCCTGGGGCAGAACCAACGCTACTTCTCGGCATGGATGGGGCGGTGCTATCCAATGCTGGGCGATCATCCGCTTCTTGATGCGCTCTGCTGAGACCCCTTTCACGGCTAAGTGAGTCGATCTGCTGCTGCTTTGCTGCTGGAATTTGAGTGCCAAGTCCGCGTGCCTTGCTTCTAGGCCTTGAAGGCGTTCTGCGTCCTGCTTCCTCTGCTCCTCCTCCAGCTTCCTTTTCTTCTCCTCCTCCATCTTCCTTCTTGCATGGGTCCTGTAGTCCTCATTCCATTCTGAAAATCCCTCATACCAGGGAATAACGCCCTTGCCTCGTGTTCTTCCGGGTGTTCAGATTTCCAGTATGCGTAAGCTCGTCGTTCTCTCTGTTGGCGTGAACACCCCTTTCGAGCTTCTTCTATTAAGTCAATTATTTTTGTTCGCTCCTTTTAGACTTGCCTTCTGCGAAACTTCGCTTTGTCTTGGTCCAACGCACCCCATGCGCATAGAACCAAGTTCTGCACTGGGGCCAGTTCCTAGTAACCGTGTGACCCTGCATCCTCCATCTCTTGCTCAGACTTATCCCTTAGGCAATCCCACAGCGTAGCCACCTGGACCCAGCCTATGGAACTGCGTCTTTTTTGCGGCATTTGCCTTGTTTTTCATCGACTGTTACTTAGCTAATTCTGAATCCTTGAAGGTACGAAATCGTCCCAGTGCTCTCTTTGATTCTCCAGTGTTCCCGTGAATTCTGGAGTCTTCCTTTCATTAGCGAGGTAGTTGGCCCATACAGTTTTCTTTTGGGTGTTGAATGCAATTGCCATAATCTTAAGAGCAACGCCCTTGACTTTCTCCACATCTGCTTCAGTGAAATGATCTGGTAGGTGAAATGTTCCATCAGAGATTTCCAAAGGGCTTTTTTGGCTCTTTCGTCGACCCAAGTAACACCTGGACGTTTAGTCTTTGGCTCTTTCCATTCTTCAATGGAGATCGGGAGTTGTCCTTCACAAGAACTCCGCACTGACGAGTCCACTTGTTCGCAATGTTCTTAGGCATGAGGTGTTCACCACTAGGTTTGATGGATTCGATGTTGTACTTTACACCATCCTTCAACAATCTGCCTGGGCCTCGCTTTGTCCTGCTGTCTATAGAAGCAGATTTGCTCGATCCAGAGGGCTGAAAGAAGAATGATCGATTCGTTAATATATCTTCAATAAAAAAACATGTGATGATCACCATGATGCCTGCTTATATAAATATACCTCGCCGGTAGTCTTTGTTATTTAAAGATCAGCATTGTCTGTGTCATCACAAACATTGTCTATGTCATCATAATCATAATCATAGTTCATGGCTTCATTAGCTCGGTCGTCGAGATCGAATATCTTTTCATCACCCTCTCCGTATTGTTCAGATATTGGGAGCCGTCATCTGCTTCATTCAGATCATCTAGCCTGTGAGGGCTGCGTCGATGTCGAACAATTCCTCTTCTCTCTCTGCGGTATTGTCCGCCATAGCTTTTACTTAACTAATACGAAGAAATATAAAACAATTTAATTAGTATTCAAATTACAATGCATGGGTGCAATCAACAAGGAAAAACTGAATCTCGAATACATCGTCTTAATATATATAATCTCGAATACATCATCGTTTTAATATATATAATCTCGAATACATCGTCTCGAATATTATATATCGAATACATCACTGGTTAGGTACCTAATAAAGATCGAGTACTACAGAAGAATCTAGAAGCGCCACTCGCGGTTCTGGGCGTGGCGGTGCACACCCAAAGAGAAGGAACCATCACAGGATCATATCTCCGGTCATCTGCCCAAAGAACCCGCCAAGTAGTGGAGAACTGGCGTCGTCCATAGCGGCCATGTAGCGATGGGCGTGCTCATCTTCCTCCACGAGACGGCGGCGCACCACCTCCGGCGGGGCCGCTGCCTCTGCACGAATGTGGCCCACGAACGCCACCAAAGAAGATCGAGGTCGACGATGGGACCCGAGGTCGGGTTCCTCACCAAGCGGCGCGCCCTCAGTAGCACCTCCAGTGTCGGCCAGCGGAGCCAGTCCGGACATGGGTCCTCTGAAGCAGGGCGTCGTCATGAGCAGATTGACGGCGAGGATCTTGGCCCGGCATATCGTCGAGAACAAATACTATATGCCATAAAAAGTAACATTTTTAAATGATTTGATTGTGATAACTAAAATTCTATATATATGCAAATTCTAACAATTTGACATTAATCTAATTCATCTAACTAAAACTAATTATAAAATTTAACAAATACTATAGGCCGAAAAACTATTTATATAACTAAAAACAAAAAATTGCTAACATTTCTATAAATATTTATATAACTAAAAACAGAAAACATTTATAACATTTCTATATAACTAACAATTCTAATATTTATATAACTAAAAACAGAAAAATTGCTAACATTTCTATAAATATTTCTATAACTAAAAACAGAAAACATTTATAACATTTCTATATAACTAACAATTCTAATATTTATATTACTAAAAAACAGAAAAATTGCTAACATTTCTATAAATATTTCTATAACTAAAAAACAGAAAACATTTATAACATTTCTATATAACTAACAATTCTAATATTTATATTACTAAAAAACAGAAAAATTGCTAACATTTCTATAAAAAATGGCGTGTGTGTGTGTGTAGTGTGTGTGTGTGTGTGTGTGTAGTTTGTGTGTGTGTGTATTATGGTTCGTCTGCATACGCAAGATTGTTGAGATCCACTGTTATCATTCCGTACTGCGGGTCTTCCGTTACCCCGCCTCGTGTCATATTGACCCATTTGCACCAAAACAAAGGGACCTTCAAATCAACTCCACAGTTAAGTTCCCATATGTCCACTATGTAACCATAATATGTTTCCTTTCCCGTGTTGGTTGTTGCATCAAAGCGGACACCACTGTTTTGGTTGGTGCTCTTCTTATCTTGGGAGATCGTGTAAAATGTATTCCCATTTATCTGGTACCCTTTGAAAGTCATTATATTCGAAGACGGTAATTGGGACAGCGAGTACAGGTCATTTTGAATATCGCCATCATTCAGGGCACGTTTCTGCAACCAACTGGCGAAAGTCCTCGTTTGTTCACGTGTAATCCAGTCGTCAGTCTTCTCCGGGTGTTTGGAGTGTAGAAAATTCTTGTGTTCCTCCTATACGGAGCCACCAAGGAGGAATTTTGTAGAACTGTGTAGTGTGCTTCAGTGAGAGAATGCCCGTCCATACATATTATTTGAAGCCATCCTAGCGTGCCTTTTCCTTCCAGTTTGCCCTTATGCCGCGATTCAGGAACACCAATCGGCTTAAGGTCAGGAATAAAGTCAATACAATACTCAATGACCTCCTCATTTTCATGGCCCTTTGAGATGCTTCCTTCTGGCCTAGCACGGTTATAAACATATTTCTTCAAGACTCCCATGAACCTCTCAAAGGGGAACATATTGTGTAGAAATAAAGGACCCAAAACGTTAATCTCTTCGCAAAGGTGAACTAGAACGTGCGTCATGATGTTGACGAAGGATGGTGGGAACACCAACTCAAAACTGACAAGACATTGCACCAAATCATTCTGTAACCTTGGTATGATTTGTGGATCAATTACCTTCTGAGAGATTGCATTGAGGAATGCACATAGATTCACAATGGCTAATCGAACGTTTTCCGGTAGAAGCCCCCTCAATGCAACCGGAAGGAGTTGCGTCATAATCACGTGGAAGTCATGAGACTTTAGGTTCTGGAACTTTTTCTCTGCCATATTTATTATTCACTTTAAATTCGACGAGAAGCCAGACGGTACCTTCATGCTGAGTAGGCATTTGAAGAAGATTTCCTTCTCTTCTTTGGTAAGAGCGTAGCTGGCCTGACCCTGATGTATGCCGTCTTTTCTGTGCATACGTTGTTGGTCCTCCCGTGCCTCTGGTGTATCTTTTGTCTTCCCATACATGCCCAAAAAGCCAAGCAGGTCACGCAAAGATTCTTAAATCACGTGCATCACGTCGATTGCGGAGCGGACCTCTAGGTCTTTCGGTATGGCGGGTCCCAAAATATAGTTTTCTTCTTCCACATTGGTGCGCGTCCGTGGCGTCCTTGAACAGGTTGTCCGCGGGATAACTTTCCAAAGATTACCTTCAAATCCTTGACCATATCATGTACATCAGCACCAGTACGGTGGCGAGGCTTCGTCCGGTGATCTGCCTCACCTTTGAAATGCTTGCCTTTCTTTCTTACGGGATGCCTTGTCGAAAGAAATCGACGATGTCCTAGGTACACATTCTTCCTACAACTATCCAAATATATACGGTCGGTATCATCCAAATAGTGCGTGCATCCGCGGTATCCCTTGTTTGTTTGTCCTGAAAGGTTACTGAGAGCAGGCCAATCATTGATGGTCACGAACAGCAACGCCTTTAGGTCAAATTCTTCCTGTCTGTTCTCATCCCATGCACGTACACCTGTTCCATTCCACACCTGTAATAGTTCTTCAACTAATGGCCTTAGGTACACATCAATGTCGTTGCCGGGTTGCTTAGGGCCTTGGATGAGCACTGGCATCATAATGAACTTCCACTTCATGCACAACCAAGGAGGAAGGTCATACAAACATAGAGTCACATGCCACGTGCTATGGTTGCTACTCTGCTCCCCAAAAGGATAAATGCCATCTGCGCTTAGACCAAATCATACGTTTCCTGGGTCACCTGCAAACTCCTCCCGGTACTTTCTCTCGATTTTTCTCCACTGCGAACCGTCAGCGGGTACTCTCAACTTTCCGTCTTTCTTACGGTCTTCTGCGTGCCACCGCATCGCCTTCGCATGCTCTTTGTTTTGGAACAAACATTTCAATCGTGGTATTGTAGGAGCATACCACATCATCTTGGCAGGAATCTTCTTCCCTGGGCGCTCGTCCTCGACATCACCAGGGTCATCGCGACTGATCTTATAACGCAATGCACCGCATACCGGGCAAGCGTTCAAATCCTCGTACTCACCGCGGTAGGGGATGCAGTCGCTAGGGCATGCATGTATCTTCTGCACCTCTAACCCTAGAGGGCGAGACAACCTTCTTTACTTCATCGTACTCTCGGGCAATTCGTTGTCCTTTGGAAGCATATTCTTTATCATTACCAGCAACTTTCCAAATCCCTTATCGGATACACCATTCTCGCCTTCCATTGCAGCAATTCAAGTGTGGTGCCCAACTTTTTTTGTCGACCGCGCAATTGGTACAACAATTTCTTGTGATCCTCTAACATGTGCTGCAACCGTCCTCTCGGATCACTTGCATAGTTTCTCTTTGCATCGGCAGTGGGCCGACCTAGATCATCAGCGGGCTCATCTGATGCCTCTTCTTCAGCTTCTTCCCGCATTGCCGGCTCAGCTTCTTCCCCCATTGTTGTATCATTGTATTTAGGGAACCCATCGCCAGGATAGCCGTCATCGTCCTCTTCTTCTTCATTGTCTTCCATCATAACCCCTCTTTCTCCGTGCTTGGTCCAAACATTATAGTGGGGCATGAAACCGGACTCAAATAGGTGGACGTGAATGGTTCTTGACGTAGAGTAATTGTGACCACTCTTACAGCCAGCACATGGACAAGGCATAAAACCATCCGCCCGCTTGTTTGTGACGCCCTCGATTCAATCGTACACTAATCATGCGCATAAATGTATGCGATCAAGATCAAGACTCACGGAAGATATCACAACACAACTCTACAAATAAAATAAGTCATACAAGCATCATAATACAAGCCGGGGCCTCGAGGGCTCGAATACAAGTGCTCGATCATAGGCGAGTCGTGAAGCAACAATATCTGAAATGCGACATAAGTTAAACAAGGTGCCATAAGATGGCTAGCACAAAGCTGGATCTGGTCGAAGAGGACAGGCCTCCTGCAGGGATCCTCCTAGGTCACTCACAGTAAATCGTCGGTGGGCTGCTGCGTAGTAGTAAGCGCCTCGAGTAGTAGTAAATGCGTGGCGGTGGCGTCTGGATCCTGGGCTCCATCGTCGATAGCAGCAACCCGAGTAGAGATAGGGAAAAAGGGGAACAAGGCAACCGTGAGTACTCATCCAAAGTACTGCAAAACAAGGAGCTACACTACATATGCATGGATATATGTGTAAAGGCCATATCGAGTGGACTGAACTGCAGAATGCCAGAATAGAGAAAGGCCTAGTCCTAACGAAGACTAGCATCTTCCGGAAAACCACCATCTTGCAGCAAACAAGAGGAGTAGAGTAACATAACTTAAAGTAGCAGTAGTGTTATCAACCTCGGCGGAGATCCTTTCTCGACTCCTGCGAGAAAGAAATCCCGAGCCATACTATCCGATTATCATCACAATCCAATTCTCATCGCAATCCATTGCTCATATCCATGTCTCATCTCAAGTATCCAGTTCTAGTTGTATCGATCGGGATACAACTCCAGCGTCCGTTACCGTGGGACAGGCTATCGATAGATGTTTTCTTCCCTGCGGGGTGCACCAACTTACCCACCACGCCGCTTAACTCCGGCGGACACACTTTCCGGGGTCATGCCGGCCTCGGCCAAACAATACGCCGCAACCCGACCTATGCTTAATAGAGGCCAGCACGCGGACTAAACCTATGCCCCGGGGTCATGGGCCATCTCCCGGGAACTCACTGCGTTGCGTTGGGCGGCGGAAGCATACCTAGCCTAACAGCGTTCCAGCCCAATCCGGTGGCGCGCGCCCGCTCGCCGACGTCTAATAAGCTTCGGCTGATGTATCTGACGAGCGCCCATACTTAGCCCGCGTGATGGTTAGTGCTATCGGGCCGAGGCCCCTCGGATCAAATATCCAAATCGTGAGTGGATTAGGAGCAGCGGTAACAAGCGAGACTCACGAAGATGTGACCCGTTGCCCGTCTCGAGGACTTGCGGCAAGGGCTAGGAATGCCCGCCACGCCGTAATTATCTCGCGGGCACCCTCCAGGTCAACCCGTCTCCACATCACTCGCAATTAAGCAGCGGGGTACCCTCGGGTCGACCCGTCTTTCCAAATAACATGGTAAAAGTCCAAGTAACGTGAGTCCAAACATCAAGGGAAAACACGAGGAATCACCCGGTGTATTCCACTCAATGTAGTCATCAAGGTGAACATAAGAGGATTCACCCTCGAGGTCCACACTTGAGGGTTGCCTGACAGTCGTGTCGGAAGTGGTTAAAGAGGAAATCACCCTCGATGACCACAACGGGATAACTATACTACTGGGTTAATATCGGAAGTCTTGCGGAGGTTTCACCCTCGGTACTCGATAGTAACCTAGTAGTGTCGAGCAACTAAGGGGAGTGATGTGCGGTGTCGGGCACGGTCTCCGATCCGTTGATCGGGTCTTCAATGATGAAGCGAGGGCAACAAGGTCAAGGTGGGGGTCAGCGATGGGTCTCTAACCAACCTATACTAAGCGGTTTAGGATAAGCGGTAGGTAACAAAGCGGGTTACAATAAGCAGGCTATGCAATGAATAGGAGCAACAATAACTTGATAGCAAAATCTAGTGCAAGCAATAAGAGAATGGAATGGGCGATATCGGGATGATCAAAGGGGCTTGCACGGTTGCTCTGGCAAGAGAGGATCGTCGACCTTGTGGTCGGCGGCCATTGCGGCGTCGGTCTCGTAGTCTACCGAAGAAGAGGGAAGAAACAATGAATACACTATAACGGATGCATAACGATGCATGACATGCCAAGAAGCGAAGCTAGGCGTGCCCTAACGTGGTAAGAAGGGTACTGGTTTAGGGGAAGCATCAGGAAGTTATCCAGTTAGGACGTC